>CM070818.1:36638666-37238666 GCA_036326025.1 Chrosomus eos
CAGCCACAAGAATATTCGCCATGTAGGAGAAAAGTCTTAACACGAATTAACCACCAAATGCATTACACGGACTCCATGTATTGCATAACTGGACATAAATGAGTCTTAATCAGCCTTACCCATAGGACATGTTGTCACTTTCAATACACTAGTATTACTATACTTACACAGAAATTTGTTGTGCTATGAAGACCCAATGTGTGTGTGATCATTTAGTTTTAGTATTTGTTTAGTTCAGTAATTTAAGTTTTAAACATCCTTTTAAAACCATTCATTAGCCCATTGTAGTGATCATTATAGAGTTTTTATTTAGTGCAATATACTGACAAAGCTTGTTGTAAGTCTGAAATAAGTGGAACAAAACTTACTGATTTGGCAGTGTGCACCTTCAAACCCAGGTTGGCATTTGCACACATACTCATTAAAAATGTCTCCTCTTCTGGCGTTAACGATCACCTCACATGTGCCATCGTTTTTACATGGGTTTGGGTTACAAGGACCTAAAACAGGAAAACAGGAGTAAGTTCTGATTTGAGTCTCACAATATGGACAAACCCATAGAAAAAAAGTGATCTTTAATTGTTTCTCCAAGACAGCAATTAGATTTAAAGGAGACCAAATGACTTGTGCTCATGTCTCATATTTTTCATCCGAGTACAAGAGTAATCTGATGTGTCTCCTTGTTTCAGCAGAGATCTCAATGTTCCAAACTCAGGGTATATGCAGGAATCTTGAAGTTAATTTTAATACCTTTTCAAGACTTTTTCAAGACCTTCTCAATATTTTTTAATACCTCACGGCCACTTCAAGCTGTAACCGTTTACATCAGTGATACTTTTAACTTAACAGTTTTAGTTTGTGATAAAGACTATAGTATAGACCACTCTGATACAAAAAAATCAAATAGGCTGGGATAGTAAATCAAATTTGCACTTCCCCATTCTGTTCATGCGTTCACCAACCTTCTCTTAAAACATTTCGGTGCGTTGTATTACGCGTGATTTTTTTTCCCCGCCCTGGGAAAATCCCGCCCTGCAACCGATTTCATTGGTTTAGGTTACAGTGACGGGTAGGTTTAGGGATCAGTGTTTGGTGTAGGCAATCTGTACAGTGATTGACATGACAGAGAGGCAATTTACGAACGCACCCAAAATAGCCTAGTTTTTTATGTAACTTTTTTTTTTATAAAAATGACTAAATTCACACACTTTTACGATGTTTTTGGGACTCAAACTGTTGGACAGCTAATTCAGAAAAAATACTTTCAAAATTTAAGACTTTATAAACCCGTGATAAGACTTTTTAATACTTTTTAAGGGTCTTAATTTTCCCTAAATTGATTTATCACCTTTTAATACTTTTCAAGACCCCGCGGATACCCTGAAACTGTGTTTAAATTTGCCATTTTTTCCAATTTCTATATTTAGATTTATTAATTGAAATTTTATGACATCTACAGTATCTGAGACAAAGTTGTTACTCACATGAAAAGCAACAGAAAACATTTCTTCTCCTAAGCTATGAAAGAGCAACCTTTGTTCTGAGCAATAAGGTTTTCCACAGGCAATAGGGTGACCCATTTAAACCTAATCTGAAATTTAAATGAGGATTAAACCAGTAAAATTCAGATAAACAACATTTCAAATTCTGACCATTCTCAGTGGCATTGCAAGTATCTCCAGCAAATCCCTCGGCACAGATACAGAAAAAGGGATCTTCTCCAATGCCAGTCACACACGTCCCTCCATTATGACACAGGTTCACCTTGCAGTAATCTCCTACAGAGACACACATAAGCAGGAGTGAATGGAATTACAAAGATTAGACTGGAATTATTTCTTATTTTATAATTTGGCAATGGACGGAGTGGTCCTGCATATTAAGCTTCAAGAGATACAAAAGAACCAAGAAGTGCTTTTCACGCTTCTGAACAGGATCAGGATAGTACAAAAGATAAGAGATGTGAGCAGCATAGCCAATGTGCATGTCGAACTTTCAAAAGCAGATGTATATTTTTTAAGGATAGGAAAGATTCCATGACAGAAGTGAAGATAAAAAAGTGCTTGTATTGTGATAACTGTGTGTGTATGTGCATGAGTGCAGCACAAAATGATAAAACAAAACAGCCGCCCAATTAAATGCTGCTCATCTTCTGTTTAGGAGGCATAGCATTCATTGCGCTTCATTCTGGCTGAACAACATGCTGGAATAAAAAAAAGGCATGAACAGAATGCAAAAACATGAAATGCTCTTAGTCACATGTTTATGTGTGAAACGTTACACAACATGCTTCATGAGAAGCTGGGAGATTTGCCCTCTGAGCTCATTAAGATGTAGAGGTTAAGACAGCCTTCTTTGAATATAGGCTACTTGAGCAAGAAATTAAAGCCACTTTTTTATACAACTTTGCACATATTTACTCTCCAGAATTTTGTAGTTGTGAGTAGGCCAGTTATGACGAGATCTCGTCATACTCGTGAATCAAGATCTCACAATATTAAAAAATGACGATATTTCTCATTAAAGCTATCTTGCTATATCGGCATGGCTAAGTTGAGTTTGTGGCAAAATCTTTTACAGTGTTTGCATTATATTGTTCTGTCTTTTGCTGCTTATGATTATTCATATTTAGAAAGTAGAACCGAAGCGACATTCATTACAAGATGGTTAGTGTAGGGCCATCACGATTCCTCAATTAGGGTTAAATTAAATAAATAACGAAAGTGGCGAATTCCATTGACAAGAATTATTTATTTATATCATTATTATTTAGATCATTTTCCAAAGCTACACGATATATTAAAATAATTTAAAATTGCACTAACAAAGGAGAATACATCAGTATGTTTCCAAATACGCGAAATGTTGTTAATCGCTATTTCAAAATAAAAGTTTAAATTCTCGCTCTAAGTTTGCCTGTTTTGATGTCCACATATTCTTGTTCAAGAAATTACAGTGGCTGAAGCATTTCTATCGTAAAGTGGCCAAATATGAAAGATTAAGTAAACATTTCAATTAATACTGCTTTCTAATGCTATCGGAAATTTCCAACTTCCCACTTCTGAAGTCGTGATTACGAGTTCGTCACATTAAAATTTTGACTTGAGAGGGCGTTCATGTCCATTTTTTTAACTAGTATAATAATCCCGATAGCACATTAAGTCAGCATAATATTGTTTAGTCAATATTAATCAAGGATTTGTTCCTGCTATAAAGTGTAACAACAACAATAGTGCTGTTGAATAAAACCATAAAATTACTTCTTTTTGATACTTTTTAACCAAATTATTATTGCCTTGTTGTTATATGTATTTTAGTCCATTTTAAAGGCTATTGGTCAATTAGGTTAATTTTTATTACCACAAAAAAATATCCAATTGCTTATTTAAATGTCAAAATAATTGACCAGTTACTCAATTACCAAAATAATTGTTAGTGAAAGCCCTACATTAGTTAAATGATAGGTAAAATGCACCTGTATTGGTTTGGAATTTTGTGACTTTCAGTCAAATAAAAGACAATTTTTCCAGTCATATTTTGTCACTGAAGATTTCTTAAATATAGTGCTTCTCAAAAAAAAAAAAAAAAATCGCCTTGTCTCGATCTCGTGAACCCAATATCATGCATCATCTCGTCTCGTGAGCTAAGAGTATCGCCAAACAAACCCCAGTTGTGAGTCATATTTTCCAGAGTGAAAAATCTCTGCAATGGATTTGTTATTGTCCTCACAATGGCCCTGACATCTCAGTATCATCTGGATGGTTTCATTCCAATTTATTTATTTATTAAAGCACAACATAAGACAACGTTGACCACAGTACAAACAGTAAGACATTAAAATATAACAAAGACAAATAACTATAAAAACAAGAAATAGCTAAAAAACAATCCACTCTCAGACTCTTAAACCCACAGACACTTAAAAGTCCTTAAATACACCCAAAATATCTTCAGACTTTTAAAACGAATGCCTGTGACAACAGTACCTGACACTCGTGTATGATCAAAACTATGTTTTAAAAGAAATGTTTTTAAATGCCTTTTAAACTCATTAAGGTGAGTGAGGTGACACTAGGTTAGGTGATCCACTTTTAAATTAATCTTTGATCCATTTAACAAAATATAATAATTTGGATAGACTAAATATGATCTAATGAATAAGACAAATAATCATAATCAGATCATTTAAAAAAAGTTTGAACAAATAAATGTCAATTTAATGAGACAGATGGCTTTTTTAGCCCTACTTGATCAAAACTCAATCCTGTTTGATATCATGGTCAGTAAGAGTAAAACAAGATGGTCTAAAATGGATTGAAGACAAAATGAACGTACATCTGTGAAATGTTCAGTATCACAAACTCCTTCCCACAATAAGAAACATTCACTATTGAAGTAATGTAATAATATAATTTTCTTTTGTTTACTGTATTAGGCTATCAAATTTGGTGTAACAGAGGGGTATACCATAACGGCAAAGAAGCAAACCTATGTAAAATTATTTAAATGACAAATTTTCGGCTCAATCTATTTTAATTTCAGTGAAGCAGTGACACTCGAAGTATTTAGCAGAGTTCGACTGGGGGGAAAAAAGAGCATTAAATAAAAAAGCACAAAAAAATGTAGCTACTTAGAATTTAAGATATGACTCACCATTAACGGTACAAATGCTGAAAATGATTAAACTGCCAAAAACTATTGAGGACCGAGCAAGGTTCCAGGTCTTCATATTGGTACTCTGCTGTCTGTTTGTTTCTCAAGTCTTTTTCTTTACCACTAGGTCTCCTGACGTCATCCTCAAACGTGGAGCAGCAAGACGCGCTCAAGCACAGGGCGCGCGCACCGTTTACGCGCACGGCTTAGTATTGTCAGATTATAACGACTTGATAAAATTGATAGTCTGCGCTTTAAATGAAACGGTCCAAGTATAGTATTATGCAGACGTGTTTTCCGGATGTCGTGTTGAACTGTTAAAATAATCTGCTTTGCACTAATGCTTTATTTTGGGGCAATTTTCGACTAACGTTACATTAGAAACCTCCAAAAAATTGGCCAATTTAGCAATCCTATTATCCCCTACTAAAAGTCATTAGTAAGCATACCATTACATGTGTTGTTGTTAAAGAAATGCCATGTCTGCCATTTGCTCTTTGTGTGTATTGTCTCATCGTAATTAAAGAAATTTATGCTGCAGGCAGAACGTCCACTCAGCATTCACTTCCGTGTTGGGTATGCGGTAAAGCACGCGATCCAGTTTAGTGCAACCAGATTGGTTACCTTACTTCCGAGTTCGACAATTCTCAAAGGATCTGTTTGGATGATGAAGGTCAACCCCTAATGTCTAACAATAATAGTCAAAGTTATCTGATTTTAATATCACATGTAAGTAACCCTATTTGCGCGCTATTTCAAAATGTTAAACTAGTTTGTAACCGCAACGTTTTAGTCGTGTGGTTAATGTAGAGTGGGCGGGCTATATGTGTCTACTGCACTGTTGTTAAAGTAACAGTCAGGAAAACAAACGTCTGGATTCACCGTGCCATTCAATCGAATGCATGCCCGACTGTACACTTTATTTGATCACGTTTACAGGTCTGGCCAGGAGAATAAGTAATCAAACGACGGTAAGTGCCGGCACATGGCAGTTTGACATATTCGTCATCACGGACGTATACTACAGTCCACTGGTTTAGCTGATTAAGCTCACATAGCTCACTGAGTAAACACACACACGCGCGCGCGAGTAGGTAACAACTCTGGGTCGAATTTGTATTCAGTAGGGTTAGATGCAAAGGTGTTTGCGATTAATTTATTGTCTGGTTTCCTGCATTGAATCACGTGACTTAGTTTTTGATAATAAGTTAGATGAAAGGACGGCCACATCATCAGGTCTGTAAGCATAGTTAGCTATGTGTGATTAGATCTTCATATTTCTTTTCTTTCTTATTATCTTTCTAGATAGAACAAAGTTATTTTTAATAGTAGTCTTTAATATGTAATATGGCGGTGTGATTTAAATATTAACGTGTATGGGTCAGCCAATGTTGAGAAATATTCATGGCTTTATTATAATTTGATAAATATGAGTCAAGCAAGCAGTAACTGAGCATTAGTTATTGGTCTGTCATTTTATTCGCAGATGAAAAAGCAGGTTTATATAACAATCATTTGAGTCACAAGTTTTGTTAATAACAATATGAAGGCACATTTTTATAATTTGTACTTAAGTCACCTCCTGTGTTCTGGACTGAAGAATTTTGTTCTTTTGCAGAATTGTTAGCTGTGATCCAGTATGGCAGAAGCTCATCAGGCTGTGGCCTTTCAGTTCACCGTTGGCCCTGATGGCATTGACCTTCAGCTCAGTCATGAGGCTCTTCGGCAGGTCTACCTCTCTGGACTTCACTCCTGGAAGAAGAAATTCATTCGCTTTAAGGTACTAGGATTGTGTTTCTTACGTGTTCTACCGTTGGAACTTTTGGCTTCCTTTTTTTAAGACAATTTGGAGATTTAAAACCATCTTGGAGAATATCATTTTTCATTGTGCTCACAGAATGGTATTTTGAATGGGGTGTACCCAGGGAGCGCACCAGGGTTCATGCTGGTGTTGGCAGGGTACTTGGGAAGAGCGCATTACTTAAAAGTGGACCCTTCCTTAGGCCTGTTCGTCAAACTTGGCAAACTTGTCCCGGTCAGGTATGTCTGTTTCGTTTGGGCTTTTTCTTACTCCACAACACAATAAAAAGTGCCTAAATTGCATTAGTGCATATTAGAGGTTATTCTCAATCAAGCTCCTCTTTTGCCTCTCTTTCTGCAGTAGGTACATGTCTGCAGAAAAGCAGATGTTAGTTGGGGGTGTCATGGTGGGCACGGGTCTGTGGATTGCCATCATATTTTGCATGAGGAGTGTCCTGAAGGGTCTGCTGTCCTGGCATGGCTGGATGTATGGTGCCCGTGGCAAAATGACCTGGAAACTTCAACTATGGCTTGTATGTATGACATTGAGGATTTATAATTTGTGTTAGGCCTAAATGTTTTCTGGAACACTTTATGCTGATCCATTCTTGGTGGTTTTGAACTCTGCCATTTGTTCTTTGACCTTGCAGGTGCTAGTGAAGATTTTTTCTGGCATGCAAACACCAATGCTAAACAGCTTCCAGACATCGCTCCCTAATTTACCTTTGCCATCTGTGAAGGACACCATGAGAAGAGTAACTATTCATCTTTTAAACAACTCGATCAAAACTATTCTTCAGTTTATTATATTTATTTGAGATGATTTGTTCAGTTAAATGTCAGAGTCAGACTGGTAACCCAGGAATAGCTACTCTTCAATTCGTTTTTTCAATGTGGATTTTGGTCACTTGTTTTCAGAGTTAACTTGCTCAGGTGATTATCTACTGATGTTGGAGGTAGGTTGCACAGCGTGGATGAAGTGTTAACTTACTAAAACATGCACGCTGTTGAGAACGGTACTAGAAAAATAAACTAGCTTAGGTTTGATTTGAACTTATAAACCATAATTTGTTGAGACTCATAAGGAACATGCTTGGATTTAAGTTAATAATACTAATCTTTTTGGCTGCCCTGACAATTGATTATAAGTGTGAATTTTAACTGTGATTTCTTGTTTTCTTGAAAATTTGAACCTGTAGTATCTTGAATCAGTCCGGCCACTGCTGAGCGATGAGGAACACCAAAGAATGCAGAGTCTTGCACTTAACTTTGAGAAGAACCTTGGACCAAAACTTCAGTGGTACCTGAAACTGAAGTCTTGGTGGGCCACCAATTATGTAATTATAATAACATTACTCTACATATCAGTTACTTCTCTCAATGAAGAGCTGCAGCAGCAGTTTAAGTTCTTGTATTATGTTGTGTATTATATTTTCTCCTGTATATGTCACAGGGATGCAAACTACTTGCCTGTTGGAAAAATTAGTTTGGGTCCACTGTGACAAATACTCCATGTGATTTGTGCATATCTGAGTAGTTAATTCTAATTTACACACAAATATTTCCACAGTTTTTCAAAAAATATTGAGCAGCACAACTGTGATTATGAGAAATCCTTGAACAGAAAATCAGTATATTAGAGTGATTTCTGAAGGATCGTGTGATACTGAAGACGAGTAATGATGATTAAGTGTAGTGTCAGTTCTGGCAAGTCACGTTAGTCAAGCTCGCATCAGCTGACTATCAGCTGATACACGTCTACCTATAGGAATACGACGCCTACCACTGTATACATATATAAGCTCCTTCAGTTTTATCATCAGCTATTGTGTTTCTCAGGAGCTAATTACCCTCCTCCATCCCTAGCTCCTCCTCTTGTTCAGTCAGTATGACATTCTGATTCCCCTAACTGTTTTCTATTTTAATGTTCTTTAAATTATAATATTGAAAAATATGACTGTTTTACTGTGTTTTTGATCAAATAAATGCAGCCTTGATAAGCATAAGAGACTTCTTTAAAAAAACATAAAAAAATCATACTGACCCCTAAACTTTTGAATGGTACTGTACAAGATGTGGGAAGGAGAACGTTCCTGCATAACAGAAATGACTGACTGTCTAAACTATTTCACCTCTGAGTTTGCATCGTTGTGTGTGTGTGTTTCAGGTCAGTGACTGGTGGGAAGAATATATCTACCTGAGAGGTCGTGGGCCAATCATGGTTAACAGCAACTACTATGTAATGGTAAATAGTACTTGCCAGCCTCACATTCATATTTATCTACAAGGTGCAGTATAGTAGCTAGATTTATTATTATTATTATTGTCTGCTAGGCTCTGTTTACAAATGGTATTAAGTTACAATTAAAGGGAGGATGCACATACATGTTTACACCTGGTATTTTAATCCATCTCTCCGAGAATTTTTAAATCCCACCTGGCTACTCACTTCCCGTAATGTTTATGCATTAAGTTCGTAAGTGGAGAGCGGTGGTCTTTTGTGGCTGTTCAAATGTATTCGACCACATGAGTGTTTACACTACGAAAGCAATTCGGTCGAATGCGTTTTCGACCACCTCTTGAAGTAGTCGAAAGTGGATAAGCTCAAAACGTTTTAGACCCCATTTACACCTGTATTTAGCATTGTCCACTTGTGATCTGATCGAGCAAAACGCATCTTAATACCAGGTGTAAACAGGGTCCTAGATTATTTTAGGTGATTAAGTTTTATATAAATTAGATTATACCTGCATTCTTTAACTCCTTGTTTCTTTATTTCCCTCTGAACAGGACTTTCTTTATGCCTTTCCCACACATCTACAAGCAGCAAGAGCCGGCAACGTCATTCATGCAATCATGCTTTACAGGGGGAAGCTGGACCGTGCTCAAGTCAAGCCGGTTAGACGATCAACCATATTTTGTACCTCATCTTTACTGTAAACAAATCACTTTTTTGATTTAATAACTGAGTTTTGTTGAGTAAACGGGTAGATTAGCTTATTTACCATTTTGCCCCATAACAAAGGAGGATAACATTTGTTATAGTTTTAGACTTTTACTGCCATATAACCAATAAGTAATAGCACTGTAATAACCTCTACCCTCTTGTCACAAATGATTGATTGCCCTAACTATTATTGGGCCTGTCACAATGGAGATTGATCTCTTTATTTAATGCAATAAATAATAATAATATTTCATGCCTCCTGATCATATGGTCATAATGGTGCAGCTTTTTGCACTATTAAACAGAGTTCCACTCTGTTCTGCCCAGTGGGAACGGCTATTTATTACATGCCGCATCCCAGGCCTGGAGAGCGGTAAGAATAGCCAGTCTGTGCACCATAGGCCAGCTTCTGTCTACTACGCTGGTCATGTGTCATCAGTTATTTTTGACTAGCAGAATAATAGATATGTTATTGTAATCTGTCATTCCATTTCCATTGCATTTTTTACTTTATTTTTTAACTAGTACACTAGTTAGTATTCATTGTGTACTAATGACTTCATAGTTTTCTCTCTGGCCCGCCCAACAGTGATTTGTGTCCATTCTCTCTGCTTCGCAGCTTATGCTTCAAAACACCATCCCCATGTGTTCGTCCCAGTATGAGCGTATGTTCAACACCAGTCGCATCCCAGGCATAGAAACAGGTACTGAACACTGACAGAGTTGTCTTTGAGGCAAATTCAAGTTATAGGGCAAAGTTCATCCAATCCTTCTTTCCATTGTGTTCATAATTAAATCTGTTACTGGGAAAGATAACAAACTTATGAATGCTGATGGACAAAACAAGCACCTTAAGTGTTTTGTCTCAAAATATTCTTAGAAATTCAATAATGGATTGCTTTTTGTCAAAGACCCCCAATCAACTTCATCTGAATGTTGTAACACTCATGTATTATTTTATTATTATTGTGTTACAGTGTGTATTGTACTATTAACTCAGAAATCAGTTGGACATTAGATGCAAGTCCTGGTCTAATACCCATCCTCATTCCTGCACTGTTGCTTTGGATAGAATACCATTTTTAGATGTGATACGTGTAATTTCTTGATTTTAAAAAATACTCTCCTATTTTAGTTTAATAGAAATAGTGAGAACGTTCATAAGTCATTTATAAGAGACACATAAGTCTTTTGTAGGTTTTCTCAGAGAGAAAAAAATATATAAATGGACAGGACTATCTGTCTGACTGACAAATGGCAGACATGTGTTAAAGGAACACTTCGACTTTTTGGGACTTTAGCTTATTCACTGTATCCCCCAGAGTTAGATAAGTCCATACATACCTTTTTCATCTCCGTGCGTGCTGTAAGTCTGTTTGACACACCCACCGCTAGCCTAGCTTAGCACAAAGACTGGCTTTGTCTCATATTACCTTGTTATTTGTACACTCTGTGACTATACAAATCACAACATGTAAATAGGAAAATGTTGGCATTATTTTGTCACTTATTGGGATTAGTGTGCTAGCTATATCCATTTACATCCAGTCTTTGTGCTAAGCTAGGCTAGCGGTGGGTGCGTCAACCAGACTTACAGCACGCACGGAGATGAAAAAGGTATGTATGGACTTATCTAACTCTGGGGGAAAGGTTGAATAAGCTAATGTCCCAAAAAGTCGAAGTGTTCCTTTAAACTTTAACCTTATGTCCTCCCTTGATAATTGGCATCCTGTTTGAATTATTATTATTATTAGTATTTTTTACACTACTGTTCAAAAGTTTGGAGTTGGTAGGTTTTTTATGGTTTGGAAATAATAATCTTCTACTCACCCAGGCGGCTTTTATTTGATCACAAATACAGCAAAAACGCTGCAATTTGTGAAATATGATTACAATTTAAAATAACTGTTTTCTATTTTAATAAATGTTATTTATTCCTGTGATAGCAAAGCTGAATTTTCAGCATCATTACTCCAGCCTTGAGTGTCACATGATCCTTCAGAAATCATTCTAATATGCTGATTTGCTGCTCAAGACACATTTCTTATTATTATCAATGTTGAAAAGAGTTGCTGCTTCATATTTTTGAAGTTGAAATTGAACTGTCTCTACTGTCACTTTCAAATTCGATCAATTTAATGCCTCATCATTGCTAAATAAAGTTTACTGACTGAAAGATTTAAACCATTTTGTTTATTAATACATTTTTAATTTATAATCATAATAACGTTGTAAATGTTTATTGTAAATTGACCTTCTTTCTTTCTGTAGACACCGTTCAGCATATGTCTGACAGCAGGCATATTGTGGTGTATCATCGGGGCCGTTACTTTAAAGTATGGCTGTTTTATGATGGGCGGTTACTGTTGCCACGGGAGATAGAGCACCAGATGGAGAGGATCCTGGCTGATACGTCAGAGCCACAGCCTGGAGAGGAAACCCTCGCCGCCCTCACCGCAGGGGACAGGTATTCACTACACACCCAACAGCAGGAATCGCTACCGTTTTCCTGTCTTTCATTTGTTTGATCTCTTGTAACTGCTATAAAATTTAAGTGGGCTGTCAGTTTGAAATTAGGTACTTTTGTTTCTAATACTAATTACTTTTTAGCAAACAGTCTAAACCATTTTAGATGGAGTAAAAGCTTGTTTTCTGTATCTGTGACTTTATCAGAGTGCCTTGGGCATGTGCACGTAATGCCTACCTCAGACACGGCAAGAACAAGAAGTCTCTGGATGCTGTTGAGAAGGCTGCTTTCTTTGTTACACTGGATGACACAGAGCAGCGCTATGATCCAGAAAACCCTGTGGAGTCCCTGGACCGTTACGCTAAATCGCTGCTCCATGGGAAGTGTTATGACAGGTGAGAAAGAAACCATAGCATGTGTTAAGAGAGACCATCTCCTTTTATGCCCCTTTGAAAAGGTTGAGTCTTGTTAGATTTCTCTATATTTGGCTGAGCAGTTGTTTGGGTGGCTCGCCAATGTATTAGATTTTTCGAATACATAAAATAAGTAAGCTTGACCAGATTTCTTGTGGGGAGTAGAATTTATTGATGGTAGTTGTAGTGTAGCGCGGTTCTTCAGCAGCGATGTCATCGTGTCGGCCTCCAAAGAATCTTAACCCAAAGTTTTGTCTGTGGACATGAGGTAAGAAGGGCTGCGTTCAATAGAAACCTGTTAGGACCTCCCACAGGAGGTCGATCGATCGTGCAATCTACTCTGAGCAATGTTGTTTCTTTGTCACTCACACCCATCAGTTTCTTTGGGCCATACATCTATATTGGCCATTTAGTTCACACTTTTACTGACACCAATAGAGTTGATTTCATCTGAGGCACAGTCACGGTGTAAATGCATCTGACTAAAGATGACTGAAAATGAACACAATCTTTCACTTTAGGAACTGGTACTGTACCTCTAAGTAGCTTTTATATAATGTGTACATTTTAATGGTCCTCTTCCCTTAGGTGGTTTGATAAGTCCATAAACTTCATTGTCTTCAAAAATGGAACAATGGGCCTAAATGCAGAACACAGTTGGGCTGATGCTCCAATCGTTGGCCACCTCTGGGAGGTACTCCCACCCACACACACTACTTTTTTGGTCTACTGTCAGTCAGTCAGTCAGTCAGAAATTACTAATTTTATTCAGCCAGGATGCATTAAATAGATAAAAAGTTAAGAAGTATTTTTTTTATAATGTAACCAGGAATTCTGCCTCAAATAAATGCTGTTATTTTGGACTTTCAAACTATTCTGAAATAAAATATAATGGTTTCCACAAAAATATTAGGCAGAAACAATTTTTTAACATTAATAAGAAATGTTTCTTGATTGCCAAATCGGCATATTAGAATGTTTAATACATTTTCAAATTAATACATTTGAAAACGTATTAAAATATAATTTTTTGAAATTGTGATATCACAATATTACTTCTTTTTTTTATATAGCTAAGGAGCATAAGAGACTTTTAAAAAAGTTAGAAATTCTTACCGACCACATACTTTTGAATGGTAGTGTCTACTAGAGTGTACATCAGTTGTGTTTCACTTTTAATTCCTATTTATCATGCATGCAATTATATATATCTGCTTCTAATGTAAACCTTGATGATATCTTTCATGAAGCATGCGCTCTCGATGGACCCTGTTAAACTGGGCTACACAAAAGATGGCCATTGTAAAGGAGAACCTCACCCTAATCTGCCTGGACCTCAAAGACTCCAGTGGAATATCCCATCTGAGGTCTGTGTATGATACACTTCATAGTAAAACACTGATAACTCTTTCTTCACATCTTGCTTGAATGGATATGATGGAGCCAAGCTATTCACTTGTTTGATATTCTGTCTCTTGTGCTTTGTATTTCATGGCAGTGCCAAACTATGATTGCCAACTCTCTGTCTGTGGCCAAGGCTTTGGCTGATGATGTGGACTCTCACATCATCCCCTTTAGTGATTTTGGAAAGGGCCTGATCAAGCAGTGCAAGACCAGCCCAGATGCCTTCATCCAGCTCGCACTGCAGCTGGCCCATTATAGGGTGAACTGTCCTATCAGTGAACTTCTGACGTATTAAAAATTGTAGCAAGATATGCCTGCTTATTGCTCATTTGAAAATGTGATGTCAATGTTTTTTCATTGTACAGGACAAACGAAAATTCTGCTTGACTTATGAGGCATCCATGACACGTTTATTCAGAGAAGGCCGTACAGAAACTGTGCGCTCCTGCACCGTGGAGTCCTGTGCTTTTGTCCATGCCATGACCAACAACGAGACGGTACCATGTCAAAAATACCCCTTAAAACCCATTGAGATGTGGGGTGCACTACCAGTGCAGATAGCGGAAATAGGGCAACACAATAATTATTTTTTTCTCTTGTATTTTTTAGAAAGAAGAGAAACTTCGTTTACTGATCCAGGCCTCTGAGAAACACCAGCAGATGTACAGAATGGCAATGACTGGTCATGGCATTGACCGCCATCTCTTTTGCCTCTACGTAGTGTCTAAGTACCTTGGACAGGACTCCCCTTTCCTCCAAGAGGTGTGTTACAGCATTTAATACTTTGAAATAAATGCTGTTCTTTTGAACTTTTTATTCATCAAAGAATCCTGACAAAAGTTCCCCAAAATATTAAGCAGCACAACTGTTTTCAACATTGATGATAATAAGCAGCAAATCAGTATATTCAAATGATTTCTGAAGGATCTTGTGATGTTGAAGACTGGATTAATGGCTGCATTTAAAATTGCATTTTAAAATATATTAAAGGTGCAGTAAGCGATTTCTGAGAAACACTGTTAATATTTGAAATCAACTCAAACAAACACACCTCTCCCTTCATTGCTCCACTCCAAAAATGCACAAACGCGCAATGCAAAAGTGGATATCTCTTTATCCTAGCAGAAGCGAAGCATGAATAATGCTTGGTGAAAAATAAAGCGAAGATGATGAACAAAGAACAAGGAAGAACCAAAAAATGAACATACAGTACACAGAGTATATACACGCAAGAGTTCATTGTTAGTCGCCAGCAGAACACCAGGTCCAGACTAGGGATGTGGCGGTGAGGACATTTTCCACCGGTTAATCGATGTGTGACAACAACGGTATCACTTGGGGGGGGATGGGAGATGTTTGAGTTTTTTCCTCTTTTTCAACCTCGCTTTTAAATCGCTTATGGTGCGTGTCCACTGGTGCAGAGCGAGCGTTTTCAATTAATTCCTCAACTTCCATAGGAATGAACTGAAAACGCTCGCTCTGCTCCGCGCCAGTGGACACGCACCGCTAATCTGGGCAGGGCCGGATTAAGAGTTCAGAGGCCCCTGGGCACAATGTCTTGACATTTTAATATGGCATTTACAGTTTTACTGACTTAAAAAAAAATGTTTTTTTTTAAGGAATTTGTAAAACTATGTTGGGTGGACCTCTGTGCCTCTAGGGGGGTTCGGGGGCATGCTCCCCCGCAAGAGAATTTTGTACATTTTAAGGTTGTATCAATCTCATGCTCTTTGAGAGATCAAAATTAAGAGCTTCAACCCATGAACTGCTCGTTGAACAAAGAAAAAGCATTGCTTTGTACCAGGACAATAAAGAGGGCTCAAACATCTTTTTAGTTATGAGAGTCTCAGTCTACATTACCTTATCAATGGTGTTTTAGGATACCAAACAATTATTATAATAATGTAAAAATGATTTATACAATTATTCCTGACGTAAAATCCATATAGCCTATACATGTACTATATAAATGAAAATTAGTATTTCAAAAGTATATTTTAGCCTACATTACACTATAATATAGGGAAATTAAAATACTTTTGTCCTAATTTCTTCACTTGCAAGAAATAAACCCTTGAGCTTTTATTTAGGAGAAAACACCAGATAACCATGCTGATCGCGTGAGCAAAGTGCACACTTTTCTTTAAATCACCCAGCACAAACAGGATGCCTATTCTTAGGGTGTACTCACACTAGGCACGGTTGCCATGAACCGGGCCCGAGTACGATTGTCCCCACTCCCCCTCTGGCCTGCACTCACATAGGGTTTCAGCATTCGTGCCGGAGCACGCTTACGTCATTATGGTGCGACGGTTTCGGGATAAACAAGAAGAGCGGAGGCTCTCTGAACCAACGCATTCTCATCCTTTGGCGTTATATATATGACATTTCGTCGAAATCTTACGCACATGGCACCCTTTAGCGTCAATATAACGCACTGTTATGGGTAGGTTTAGGTCTGGGGTAGCGTTAGGTTATGACGCCTTGGGATCTGCGTCTCATATTGATGCTAAAGGATGCCATGTGCATCGGCTTTAGAGCGTGTCACCTGTATGACGCCTTGGGATGAGAACGGGCTGCTCTGAACACAATGCTGTTCCATGCTCCAGCACGGTTAGCGCTCACACTGCATGCGAACCGCGCCCGAGTCCAACTGAACCGTGCTCTGGCCCACCTCTTCCAAGCGGGCCAGGGCCGGCTAATCGAGCCGCGCCCGGGCACGGTTCGGAGCACTCACACTAGTCAAACGAACCGCGCAAACGCACTCGGGCACGGTTCAAACGGCTAGTGTGAGTACACCCTTAAAGTCTTGTGCTGTTTTATAAAGGCACAAAGCCATATCATGGTTTCGTTTTTAGTTCGTTGGCAAAATATAACACTAGAGACCTTTATGTTAGGTTATACATTTTACATCTCATATGTGTTGGGAAAAGGGAAAGAGAGAGTTCGGCAAAAGGCGGATTCGAACTCGGGTCGAGCGCGTCAAAAGCTTCAAGCACCTCACGCCCTACGACCTACACCACTGTAGCTATTACGCGACGGGCGTCTTTTTGCTAAAAAGACAGGCACTTAGTGGAAATATACACTGCGTTATCTAAAATGTAAAAAAATATGCAATGAATACATTTTATCAGAACGGCCCTCGCGGCCTCGAAACACTACCGGCCCACCGGGGAAACTCCCGACTCTCCCGATTGCCACTCCGCCCCTGGTGCCCAGGGCCCCTTAGATGTCGTGGGCCCCTGGGCAAGTGCCCAGTTGCCCTAATGGTTAATCCGGCCCTGAATCCGGGAGCAGCAATTGCTTGAATGGTTAGTTCATTATTATTGGGGGGGGGGGGGGGCGGTGCCGCGGTCAGCAAGTAATGTAACCAGTGTAGCGGCTGAACACTGGTAACACCGGTAGCACTGACTATCGCAGCAAGCCTACTCCAGACAAACAATGATGCTCATGATGTTATAATGTTACTATAGCTAACATTACAACAACAGCATATCTTGGTTCTGTGAAACAGCAAAACTAACATTACTCGCATATGGAGCAGAAACAACAGAAACTCCCTAATAACTCTCCAGTGCTAGAAAGCTTTTCTAATACTAATGCGGGTCTTAAAACTTCTGCCTGTCCCTACTTTTTCCAGTAATCTTCCTATGACCATTTCTCTTTTGTAATGTCCCTCTCGGCCATCTCTCTTTCGATAGTCTTTCTTCAAAGTCCTGCTGGCTCACACTCTCTCCTCCCCATCATGAGCGGATACGCCCCCTTCTGCTGATTGGCTTCTAAGTGTTTAGTGGTGCTCGGTCCAATCCACTTTCAACAGCGTTTCTCAGAAATTGCTTACTGTACCTTTTAAAATAGAAAACAGTTCTTTTAAATTGTAATAAAATATTACTATAATATATTATTACTGTAAAAGTAAAGTAAACAGAGTCTTGGTGAGCATTAGACCTCTTTTAAAAACATTTTACGCACCCCAAACTTTTGAACAGAAGTGTATTATTTATCAGTGTCCTGATGACCCTCATATTTCGTGATAAATTAATGATAAAATACATTTCTGCCTTTTAAAGACAAGTAGCTGATATTCTTTAACAAAATTCAATGCAACTGAATGCAAAATGTCCGACTTCCTGTCCTTGCAGGTGCTGTCAGAGCCTTGGAAACTCTCCACCAGTCAGACTCCCCTACAGCAGGTGGAGCTGTTTGACCTGACGAGACACCCAGAGTATGTGACCAGTGGGGGAGGCTTTGGACCGGTGAGTCTTTCAAAAATTACATAATCTGATAATCTTAGGCCATGTCCACACGGACACGGGTATTTTTATAACCAGAGTTTTTCCTCCAGCGTTTTTTTAAAAAATCCCGTCCACATGAAAACGCAAAAACACGCTATCAAGCGCGGTCAAGAGCATGCCACGCCAGCAGGCGGCGAAATAAACCTAACCGTAAAGCCACGTTGGCCAATCAGAAGCCTAACAAAAAGTTATTACCGGTTCCGGTAGGCGCAAATCTGACGTCAAACACAGCGGATAACGGCGCACGCTCTGACGTCGCAAGGCAAAAACCCCGGTTTCACTGTCTACACGACAACACGTAACCGGCGTTTCTGAAAATACTCACCCTCAGCAGGGGTTTTCAAAAATGTTCGGTTTCAGTGCGTTTTCATGTGGATGAACGGCCGAACCTCGTTAAAAAAGTCCCGGTTTTAAAAATACCCGTGTCCATGTGGACGGGGCCTTAAAATGCTTAGTGAAAAGTGACAAACTTTTTTTTTGGTCTGCGGTAGGTTGCAGATGATGGTTATGGTGTGGCCTATGTGATTATTGGAGAAAAAACTCATCAATTTCCACATCTCTTCCAAGCGGTCCAGTCCAGAGACCGTGAGTACACAGATAATCAAATAATCAGTTACAATACACAAAGTGCTGGACTAACCAGCAAACCAATCTCATTAGACACCATCTTCAATGTTAAGTCATGTAATCAAAATAATTTGCTATAATTACCTCCCAAAACTATCTTGCATATCAGGCATCTGCCTCAGAAGGCAAGATAACATGAAGGTGTTTGTTACTGCGTCTCTGAGGCGCTAGTAATTTAGGTATAAAAAAGAGCCACAGTGCTTCTTCCAATTTTATTATTGTTACTTTGCGCCAGTTTCCAAGGAAGTGACCTTTTGAACACATGGGATGAAAACTGTGCTTTATCCGCAAGTGTTTTATGCGATATTCCAATTTTTGGCATAAGTTAAATTCAAGGCTAACCTTGTTTTTAATTGATTGGTGTTTTCTCTCATAGTTTTTTGTATTTTCTACCATCTTTCTTCAGGACTCTCATCGCTTTGGAAACAATATCAGACAAGCAATGCTGGATATGCTGGATCTGTTTCAGCTTGACAAAAGAGACCCAAAGTGATTTGACTGGTGAAAGGATTGTGCTTTTAATGACTAACCTTAATTAAAGGGATACTCCACTTTTTTTGGAAATAGGCTCATTTTACAACTCCCCAGAGTTAAACAGTTGAGTTTTACCGTTTTCGAATCCTTCCAGCCGATTTTCTGATATTTAGAAGAATATCAGTAAGCAGACAGTTTCTGGTCTCATTGACTTCCATAGTATATTTTTTTCCTACTATGGGAGTCAATGAGACCAGAAACTGTCTGGTTACTGATATTCTTCTAAATATCAGAAAATCGGCTGGAAGGATTCGAAAACGGTAAAACTCAACTGTTTAACTCTGGGGGAGTTGTAAAATGAGCCTATTTCCAAAAAAAGTGGAGTATCCCTTTAATTAAGGTTAGTCACATATCGTTTTTTTTTTTTTTTTTTTGCTTTACTTGTTTTGTCCTGTTTGTTTGCATGTGTCTGTGAGATGCAGCATATGAAGGAGACAATTAGGGAGGCAGTGTGAGAATCTCATTCTGTTGTTATATGTGCTGGTGCCTTAACGTGTCTTAACTGAACAGTTCAGTGCAGGTGATCTAAAGTTAAACTGCATTTCATTACCAGGATGTGCTTTCACTTTTCGCTCGCAGTATACTTTACTGAGATGTACAAATTTTTAGACTGACACTTCAATAGACGACATTCTGTTGACTAGATGTCAAGGAGCTTAGTAATTTGCTTGGCTGAAGTGTTAAGCTTATAAATCTAGCAAATCGCAGCTCTTTTTTTTTGCTTTTGCTTTGCATTCTTATAATTTGTAGTTTTTTCAGCTTCAATATTAAGTAATGAATAGAAAGATGAGATTAATAAGATATGTTTCTGAATACCCCATGTGTGCACTCATTTATAATGGATTTTGCTTGACCAGCCTGTTTTTATTGGTTGGTGTCGTGTTGATTTAGCATTGAAAGGTCTGTTTTAATTGGTTAATGCTTATCAAAGGGCTTTATCACAATAACTGTACATTTGTTTTTATTTGATTTCATTTGTTTTCCTCCCATCATATTTTATGTTCCCTTCTGAGTGTTATGTACTGTAATGGTTTTGAAAAATGTTAAAAAAAAAAAAGTATTCTAAACCATTATTTTATTCAGTTATTTATTCAGAATAAGCATTAAACTAAAAAAAAGAAGAAAATAAATCATTATTCACAGTTCTTCATGTCTAGTAGTCTATAATAAAATAGTATTGCCCTTTTTCCTGACAAGATTTTTCTCATAAATATAAAATTATTTTTTAAAAATTGAATTAAAGATAAAATTGTAAGAGTAATTGAATTAAATCTAAAATTTTAAGAGTAAATTACTCTTACAATTGTATCTTTAATTCAATGTCGGAGGGACTTGGAGCACAAAACAGCTTTTCTCAATTTTCTCTTTTCCATGGATATATTCAAATTGAATGCTCAACTGTGTTGTTTTTATATAGGCCAGAGTCCAGTCATTGACCTTTTAAAGGCATCTCTTCTAAGTAGGCTGCATAAATTGAATTGTGTTCCTGTTTAAACTGTTTGACATTGGTATACAACATACAGAGAAATGTGGTTGAGCCTTAATTTTTCCTGTAAATAAGTCAGTAAAACTTTAGAACAATATCTCCTAATAACTCTGTATATTGTCAAGTCACATTTATTTATATAGCTCTTTTTACAATACAAATTGTTTCAAAGCAGCTTTTCAGAGTTAACAGGAAAATAATGCCACAAATCTTGTTTCCAGAAGAAAATAGTGTCAGTCCAGCTTAAGTACGTTCAGTGATTCTTTTTTGTTGTAGAAAAGTTATTAAAGAAAAAGGCGACAGTGGCAAAAAACTTTCCACAAATACAACCTCTTTAAGGTGGCAGAATGGAGAAAAAAAACCTTGGGAGAAACCAGGCTTTGTATATTGTATTCAATATTGTATACTAAAACTACCCGTTTATTTGTTCAGCCTCACTTTATATTTGGTGTCTTTAATCACTGTGTGCTTGCGTCAAAAAACAAAACAAAAAAACCCTATTTGTTAGGTAGAACGTATTTACTGTTTTTATGTTGAATTGCAAAAAAGGTTGGTTGGTTCTATTTTGGTCTAATACAGGTAAGGTTAGGGACAGGTTTGGTGGTATGGGTAGGTTTAAGGGTTGGTTAATATGTAAGAGAGGGGTCAACAGCGTAAATATAGATGTATGTAATTACTTGCAGGTGTTTTTTTTTTATGTGAATGTAAGTACAATGTAAAACATGCATGTACACTAAGTTAATTATATCAAATTATTCATTTAAATCTTAGTAGTTAAAGATTCTTAATATAAAGTAGGTCCAATTGTTTAATTTAAAAGTGCACAAAGCGTAAATATGAAGCAGCACAACGGTTTTCAACACTAATAATAATAAAAAAAGAGCAGTAAATGAGCATACTAGAATGATTTCTGAAGGATCGTGTGACAATGAAGTCTGGACTGCTGAAAATACAGCTTTACCAACAAGGGAACATTTTAAAAATATATTCAAATAGAAGCCAGCTATTTTAAATTGTAATAATATTTCACAATATGACTATTTTTACTATATTTTTGATCAAATAAATGCAGCCTTGGTGAGCATAATATAATATTTTGAAAAACATTAAAAATTGTTTCGGTTACTAGCGTAACCTCAGTTGCCTGAGATAACGGGAAGGAGCATTGTGTCATTTACTGACAAGTGTCTCAGGGAATTGAGGTTAGGGAAAACTCTTTTCTATGAATACTGAAGCCTGATTGGTTCACGTCTGTGCACCTGCACAGACAAATGGCATTTCTGCCCACCAAAATGGGCAGGGCTGTCTGCTTATTTTAGTCATGCTGATTGCCATATTAGTCAATGTTTTCGATTGAGAAGCGGTAGCATTGACTCGTGTGCAAGTGTAGTAGCACAGCATGCTACACAATGCTAGTTATCTCAGGGATCCGAGGTTACATGTGCTGAGGTTACGTCATGCTGTCCGATCGAACCAGGACATGGTGCCCCCTAAGTTCTGACTGGAACTCCTTGCAGGCCAGCACTGCCATCATTTCCAGGCAGTTGATGTGCCAGTTCATCATTGGCTCCGTCCAGGAGCTGAAATCTGGTCTGCCGTCACATAGGGCACCTCAACCCATCTTGGAGGCGTCCGTCACGACTACTTTCCTTCTGGAAACTGCAGCCATGAGGCCCAGTAGCATCTTCAATGTTTTTAAGGGAAGGATGTCCCTGATTCTGAGTGACTGCACTAACCCCTGAATCTTCATACAACACTCCCGTGAAATCCAAGCCCGCATTTTGTCCGAGTTGAAGACTGCCCCAGGAATGAGATTTGTTGGGTCAGATAGTGAGTTTTTGCTTAATGAAGAGGATAAATGCTCTTTTTGTGAGGGTTTATTTATTTATTTGATTCGCTATAACAGCGGAAGGGAATCTGGGCCTGCATACCCCTGGTGGGGCGGACCCAGTATTTACAACAAACACAGTGCTTCCAATTCCCAGAAATAAACTGGGAGTAGGGAGGTGAACATGTGGTCACTCTGAGGGTCGTCTGGCCTTGACGGGTGTTAGCCACCTCTTCTGCTGCTCAGGGTTCAGCAATAACTTAGGGCGGGACCCCTGGTGCCTGGGAAATGGGTAAACCTAAAACTAGCGATTAGCGGGGTGGAAGTGCTACTTCACCTTGGGTTCTACCTTAGGCTGGGGCTGAGCAGGCGTGGACACTGGCTTGATGTGCTGCTGAGTCGATGAAGGCTTAGGGTGACTAGAAGCAGCAGAACTGGCCCACTTTGGAAGGAAGTGGCGTATCACCTGCAACGACTTCTGGGGCATTGTAAATCGCTTAGTAAAGCCATCCACTGCAGAACCGAATGGTCTCAAGGGGGAGACCTTAGAGCCAGGGAGAGCTGTTTTTTTGGGCGTATTTGATCTCTGTTAAATTGGCCACTAAGTGACAGGCAGGGCGAGGTCGGACATGCAGCGCAGCTCGTTGAAGGCTGCTGGTTTGGGTCCAGACTCGTCCATGGCACAGAGGAGTTTGACCTGTTAGACCTTAAGGACCCCCATTGTATACGGGCAGAGATGTGGTTACGGCTTCTTCCAACAGGGGAAGCTTAGTTGTACCCCTTTCTCTCTGCGCTGTCAACAGATGTGAGGGCAGACGAAAAGGAATAATGGAAGAGCACTGAGTGGGGGAGCATCATGACTTGGTCAGTTCTTCGTGGACTTCCAGTAAGAACGGGGCTGGTTGCCAGAGTTCGCCCAGACCTCCACTTCAGAGGCACCCAGGGACATAGTGTCGTCAAAGTCTTCGTCGGATCCCCCTAATAAAACCATGCAGATTAGGAGCGCTGGTCTTCGCGGGTGAAGAGCAACGGAGAATTGTTACGCTGAGGGAAAAGCGAGGCACGAGGCGTTTGACTGACATGAGCTTGCTACAGCCTGGTTGCTTGGTCCCGCAGCTCCGCTGTTTCTTCCATCTTGGCTGAGAGGGGCAAGAGGAGGGGAAGAGAACGGGAAGTTTTATTAACTAAGTTCGGGAGGAGCACGTTCAGATAATTAACACGAGTGGACAACAATCAGCAATCAATGATAAGAGGGTACATATAGACTCAGAAGTCTTACCTCGATCCATTGACAGTTTGCAGCATCCCCCCTCCACCCCTTCTTCACACTCCTAGTTCTCCACACTCCTAGTTCAAAAAATCACTTGCATACGGGGGGAGTACTCTGGGTTCGGGCTGAATTCCGAGTTCGGAGCCCTCCCTCCGTACAGCATGCCAAATACGCATAAAATCGTATTTCCTCAAAAATTATATGTAAGTGTGAACTCGTAAATCACTTTCACCGGAAGAGTAGGTAACCATAGCAACAGTGGTCCACTCTAACACTTCATATTTCAGATCATTATCAAATCATAAATAATTATCACTATAAATGTAAATATTACAAATATCATTACTAAACAAAAGACACAATACCACATCATATAATGCCTTAGGTAAAGAGGAATCTAAAGGCTGGCTTCTTCACAATGGCAGCCATGTTGCCACATTGTTTAATTCAATATAATTAATTATATTTTCTTAGAACACATCTGAACTTTATATATTTAGTTTTACATCACATAATGAAATTTAATATTTTATCAAATGGGAAATTTTATCTGCAACAGGTGATTTCAGTATAAACCTACAAAGACCATTACAAATGGTACAGTGAGGCTTTTTCACGGTACTCTTTTGAAAATCAACTTTTTTAAGTTTCAGAGGGAACGCTAACGTACATTAGATTGTATCACAAATTTCAACGGAAAGTAGGGTAATTTTTTATTGCACTGGTGAATGTTGCTGTAACTACTATTAATAGGCTAGTGAGTGTAAGGTGTTTGGTGTGAGGATTAGGGGGACTGGTTTACATGAGGAATGCAAATAAAGGCCTGAGCAGAAAGTGCCAAACATATCAAAACGGCATGGATTCTCAAACTGACCAATGGCTCACTGTATTGGATTGATTGTAATGACAGTACACACGCCAAATCAAATCAACTTTTTTGTCAAACAACCAAAACACAGAAGTGTATAGATGGGTGAAAGTCTTTGGTTTACTCCAGAAAGTGCACTTTACAAGTCATGACATACATAAAATATACAAAATACAATAAATACACAAACTATACACAAAACATGATTTATACAATACAGAATATACACATTATAAACACATTTTATTTCTACATTAAAAATGTGTGTTAGAAGTGTATGATGTGTATAGACCAGAGAAGTGCTGTGGTGGTGTGGGATTGTCTTGAGGGGCCATTAGTTGTGTTACTACACTGAAGTGTTTAGAAGTCTAATGGCCTGTGGGAAGAAACTGTCTTTTAGCCGATAGGTGCCGGACCGGATGCTGCGGTAACGTCTGCCTGATAGCCTAGAAAGAAGTTCAGGACTAAGGTGGCATCCTCCAAGCTTTACACACCCCCTGACACATATAACATTCTTCACAGATATAACGTTCTGATAATTTCTAAAAGATTTATGAATTTAATTTAATTTGAATTACATTAAGCTTAAATCTCACTCATGTAGTCATTTTTACTGGCTTTATAACTTTGGACCACTAGAGAGTGCCATAGTGTACTTGTCATGAAAGCCTAATGTCACAAGATGGTTCATACACTATATTAAACACTAACAAACAATAAGTATTTTTTATTAGTGGACGTTACTTATCTAATATATTAACAAGCTGGTTAATGAGAGGTGCTGGCCCTGTCTATTTGCAAAAAGTTAAATCTTATGAACCTTGAGTAGGCTGATACTGACAGCAATACAGTTAACATGCTGATTTTTGTCCAATTCATGCCATTTCCATGTTTAGAATGAAGAAAAATTAGCGGATTTTGCATGACACTGGCTGCTGTTTTCAGGCAGACAATGAAATTAGTTTGACTAAAGTTCCATTATGTTCAGTTTGAGGCATGTCAGGACATGTTGACTGTTCATTCATTTCCATGTAGCACTTATTATTTATTCTAGACTGGTATGTGTACAATTTTTCTGTTAAAAAGTAGGCTATAGCCTAGTTGTTTCATTTCTTCATGAACGACCTAAGTATTGATTTGCTTTTTAAAGAAAATAAATGCTTTTAGGAGTTCGCACGAGATGGAGCGCGCGCGCACGCACAAGGGTCAACACTTGTCGTGTGAGAGTGAAATTTCAGCACGGTGTCTGTCTGCATTCACTGGAATGCGATTGCAACCCCCTTTGTTTTGGTGAGAAACTGAAAGAATGTTCCGTCAATTAAAATTCCTCAGGCTGACCTGTCCTGTTGCCAAAAGGTATTTTAAAGTGGGGGCTATTTGACTAAGAATGCGCATCGTCATTGATGAGCAGGTACTCCCATTAGCTGAGTCTGCATGCTTTCAACATAAACATGTAGTGAGCCTTGCACTTTCACAATATTCTTGCAAGAATTCTAATGTTTTAGGATTCCCAAATCAGACGAGCAAAAAAAAAAAAAAAACGGTAGGCTAGGTTATATGACAATGTTAGATTAAAAATACAGAGATTTGGGGGAAAAAAACGTTAAAGTATTCTAAATATGAAGTTTGAACATATTTTCTTAAGTGGATTAAGGACAAATGTTGGCTTATATCGAAATAGCCTACTTCTTGTTGTCAAATTGAATTTGATTAGATCAGCATTCTAGTTCTCACACGCACTGTGAGCGGACTGGCTGTAGCGATTGGGAAAGCATTTCCGCGAATCGGTTCTTTCGAACAGTTCGTTTCAAAGAACGAGTTCAAAAAGAGATTCTTTACGTCATCACGTATAAAGCGTTCCAAAAGCGTCCCAGTAAAATATAAAGCACTAACTGTACTGTATAGCCTATGTGTTAGGCTAAGGATGATTGTTGTAATTTTACATGTCTAGTTCCGTTTGTTGCAGAAATCAACTCATAAAAACTAGTCTTTTATAATCAAAATATTATAAAAGTCAAAAAAATCTAAATATAATCAAAATTATTATAATTTGTAGAACAATTAGTAAAATCGACTCACATATCTTGGTTGAAATGTTTTTTTTTTTTTTTTTTTTTATTTTATTTTTATTTTATGAAATTAGAACAAATTCTTGTTCATGCGAGGCTTGTGAGCCGATTCACTGATTATGTCCAGTTTTGTAAAGCGGTTCAAACAAGTTCATTTAAAAAGGATCCGACTCCCATTCGTTCATCGCTACTGGGCTGAGGGGTGCGAGGGGCGGGTGTTAGTATAGCTACTATATATTGCCTCTTAGTACGTATCCCTTGCCTGTCCTCTGAACTTTGAGACAGCCACAAGCATCACTCACAGAGATGCAGCAGACTGGAAATTAAACAAAGCAACTCTTAAGCACAACAGCTAGTAAACGTCGCTTTCCACAAACCGCATACTATGGACGATTACCATCTATTCTCTGCATCGTGTCGAAAAACGGAGAAAAGACAAACAACGGTAAGAAAAAGTGATAATATGAGCTTATAGTACTACCTTTCTGCATGTTTACATTTGCACAATTTCAACGTAATTATTAAAAAAATTATATTTATGAATATTAATGACGATGTGTCAAACTTTGAGAAAAGTTTTCATAATCTTCATCATTCTGTGGGTTTGGGGGTTGTTTTAAGGGTAGCCATATCTTGATTGTATCACTGATACGGATAGCTTCTCCACAGTTACTTTGAACTTTGTTGAATACAATTTGCTCGTGTGAATGAAAACCAGACAATTACATAGCCTCTTTTAAAAGATACAGTTTGACTGCGTGTGTGAATTGACTCACTCAAGTCTGTTTTCATTTACAGATGTGCTCACTGATACTCTTCATTCTGTCATTGTTCATGTTGGCATCCCCCGTAGCAACGGCGGAGACACTTTGCGGTGGAGAACTTGTGGATACTCTGCAGTTCGTGTGTCAAAATGGGTTTTATATCAGTAAGTGTTACTCTTACAGTGCTGTGTGGTTATTGCCAGGAAATCTAAACCTTTGCTATTTGTCTTATAGAAGTAGATTTAAATTGAGATAGTGGTCATAGTAAATGGCATAAACATCTGTCTTGTCATTCAAATTGCTGGTTGCATAATTACATGAGTAGCCTACTAATGACTGTCACAATGAGCGTGTTTATTAATGAGGATCTCTTTTATCGCTTTCCACCATTGTTCTCAATGCAAGCCATTAATGCTGTTAATTGCTGTTAAATGTAAGTGGGGGGACAAATTGAAACATTGTTTGCAAACGATCTCTCTCTCTCTCTCTCTCTCTCTCTCTCTCTCTCTCTCTCTCTCTCTCTCTCTCTCTCTCTCTCTCTCTCTCTCTCTCTCTCTCTCTCTCTCGTCCCCTGTATTCCTATCAGATGACGGTGGACTTCCCCCTTTTGTACCTCTCCTGCTGTTCTTTATCTTTTATCTCTGTTTAGTAGGCAAATGGCAAGGTTAAAGGATCCATTTAGCTAGCTATTCATATATCCTTGGGAACATAGAACAATATTTGTTTTTCTGTGCACAATTTTTTAAAGTCCTTATCAAATCGGTTAGTGCCAAAAATAAAAAGGGGGTCACAAAGAACAGGAAGAAAGAAAGGATCTGTTGATGCAGTCTCAGATTTCAGAAATCCTAGGAACATGCCAGCAGCCACATGTGGGATTTGGTGAAATATAAACAAAAGGGTGTGAATTGGTAGCATTGGTCGCTTTCCAGTTGGAACCCCAGAGTTGATCGCTTACCTTCTCTTCCCCCACCCAGGCAGGCCGAACAGATCAAACAGCCGCCGTCCTCAGAGAGGAATAGTGGAAGAATGCTGCTTTCGGAGCTGTGAGCTGCGTCTGTTGGAACAATACTGTGCAAAACCTGTGAAGTCCGAGCGAGATGTTTCCTCCACCTCGCTGCAGGTCTTCCCAGTGTCCCAGACTCTTCACAAGGTACATGGAGCTGCTTATCTTCCCCTCCCCCCGTCGAAAGCCCAGCACAATGATTTTGCTGAACCCACAAACACAGACTCAGACTAGACAGGCAAGTCAGACATGCAGCCTGTTTTTATCACTGCAAAATCAATATTAACCATGTCTCCTCTCTCAGAATCGCTGAGCAATGTGGAAAATGGCACACATCATCAGAAATCTGTAGACGGCATTAAAGATGATGTACGAACAACATTGAGGGAGATAGTTACTCAAACAAAAGCCCATGGCAACACAATGCAACTCTATTGGACAGCATGTGCAATGATGTCAGTATTCCAAGCACCAAAACAAGTACAAGTGTTGTGCCGCATTCTGGCAAATTTTTATGCCATGTGCTCTTGGCATGGAAATATGTTAAATGTTGGCAAGACAGTTGGCCAGCTGGCCATTGCTTGGATTAGAAAATTACAAAAACAAACAACCCAACAAAACAATAGCCCCACTTGAGTCTACATTCACACTATGATTTGATGAGGACGCTGGAGAGGTTGTTCAATGAATATTCAATTTGCCTATAAAGTCAATCTAAAGTCTAAAATGTAATCTAAAATCTAAAGGTTTTTTTTTTTTTTTTTTTTACTGTACCAGGATATGAGCACAATGGCCCTCATTTATCAAAAGTGCGTACACCAAATTTCCAGCGTACACCTGGCGTACACCCAAAACCACGGTGACTGAGATTTATCAATATGGACTTTGGCGTAAGGCACGCTCAAATCCTACACCAGCTCAGGAGGTGGTGTACGCACGTTTGAGCTAGTGTGGAAATGCGCAGAAAAACAATTCCTCCACAAAACGCACTGACAAACTAAAAGATATGATATATTATGACCCACTGTAAAAAACAACAACAACAACAAATTATAAACTTCAGTGTTTATTTTTTGTTCAACATGGACTTCAATGTTTAATTTGTGTGATTTTACCAAAGCATTTGATTTGTAGGCATATGTATTCCTTCAGTTGCGAGCTATGGTTGCGAGCCTGTGCGCTTTATCTGACGTCTCAGGGTGGTCCGGCTCGAGCGCACGGACTGGGTTCAGTAATGAAGGCTTTCAATGACCAAAAAATAATTCAGACTGACAAAATAATAAAAATGACATTCTTCTTCTTTTAAATAATAATAATAATAATATTCTTCTTCTTAATATCAATAAGCGTCATTAATAATAGGCTAAAAATCATAACGAAAAATCGACTCTGGCTCCTCTTCAGTGCCGAGACGCGCCTCTTTGTGGCGATCTTTATATCTGACCACTTTTTTTCCCACCTACAATAAACAAGAAAATGCAAATAAGAATGCTTAACTTTATCACTATTGGTCTATATTAAGCAATAAAACATTCTTATCTCTGCTGGAGTGCGCTTCTCAACGGTTCAACCCCCACACAATATTAACAGAACTCCTAATTCGGGTCCATATTTTGTTTTTGTGGGCGCCTAATCCCACTCTTTAAACTCCCAAATAAAACAATTTTGTTTCTTTCCACTTCCCTGGTGATGGCCTTTATCTCCACGTCGGATAAGTTTATCTTTTTGCCGTCTTCCGTGTGTTTATGGCGTAAAATGAGGGCGTGGGGGAAGCGGAGACTTGAATATTTAGGGGCGTGTTATTCTAATGACGATCGTTTTCAGCCGCGGTATTTATCAAGGGCGGGTATTGCGTACACCTAGATTTCAAAGGTACGCACAGCTTCATAAATCAGGCGGCGAGAGGAGTGTAAGCATAATCTTACGCCAACATATACGCCCGTTTGTACGTAATAATGATAAATGAGGGCCAATAAGAGAATGGCCTATGTATGTGACACAGTTTTTAGATTTGAAGCTACAATTTGGCTTTGTTCATTATCATATTGAAATTTGAAGAATTTATGGATTTGGCGGATGCTTTTATCCAAAGTAACTTGCATTGCATTCACTGTAGACATTTAATCAGTTCATGCCTTCCCTGGGAATCGAACCCATGACCCTTGGTAATGTTAGCGCCATGCTCTACTGTTTGCTAGCTAGTGTTTCAAAACTTTGAAATCAGTTGATAATTTGACAACAATGGATTACAGAAACTACAGCAAGTTCTTCTGTTTTGCAGGACATCTCAGGAGGGCCTCTTGGTGTGAAGTATTCCAAATATGAAGTGTGGCAAAGAAAGCCTGCCCAGAGGTTAAAGAGAGGGGTCCCATCAATCCTGCTTGCCCAAAAGTTTAGGAGGCAGGTGGAGAAAATCCTAGTTGAGGAGCAAGCCCGTTTCCACCGCCCCCTCATGACCCTCCCCAACAGACACCCTGACATCCTTCCATAGATCCAGATCAACACGTCCCACAAATGATGGCCAACCTTCCTAAATGGCAATAAACAAGGGATTATAGCCAAGTCTTGGTCAGTAGAGGCACTTTTTTCATGAATCACACCACTCGGCCACCGTCTTTGTCAAATCTATAAGTAAGAAAAATGTTGGCTAGCTGTGCAAAGCCAAGGACTGATGTTAACAGCACTATTTTTTTTTGTGGACTGCTAAATATGATAACATTATGGTGCTAACTTTGCAAAAGGACTCACAAGGAGTTTGCTAAGGAGTTTTTCCGTTTTAGGAAAAAAAAAACAAGATTGTATTCAAAAGACAATTAAGTAACTGTGATTGTTTGGAGATGATCCCAACCAGGAAAAACTGTTTCCATTCTTGACTGTTCAAGATCCATATTCTTTGCCCTGGAGAATGAAGGTGAAGCCTTTACTATTAAACAATATAGCATTGCAATGGAAGGCAGGAAACATCACAAAATATTGAAGCTGAGGACATCTACAATCAAGTTATCTTGGACTTTGGGCAAGAGCAGTTTCGAGCTGTCACTTATTGGACCATAGCATTCCTGTTTCCAGTCTGAGTTTCTGCCATTTTATCTTTGCGAATTGTCTACACTGTTATTAAGACAGTATTTTACACATATAAACAAAAGAATGGAACAATCTTTTTAAAAGGAAATTCAGCAATAACCTCTTGCATATTTTCATCATACATTTTGTAGTATTCCAGTGCTTTTGCTTGGAAAAAAAGAATACTTGAATATGTATGAAAAGTCTAATAAGATGTTGTCATGTATCCTAGTATGACCAGTTTTTGAAAATTGAGCCACCAAACATTTTCTTGAAGTAATGGCACTGTATCAAGGCATTATTTATTTTGATATGAAACCCATAAAAATCAGTCCCAATGAGAGATTACATGCACAACCTGCAGTTTTTGTATATTATCTTTTTTAGTTGTTGTTCTGCTGATGTATGTAGATGCTATGTACCAAAAAATGTTGTCTCTTTTTTAAGTAAAGTCAATAGAAGCTTCTAAAGTTGTCCTGACTCACTTTTTTAATAGCTTGTTTTACTGCATGTTGCCTAATCTAAAATAGTTGGATAAGTCGATCGCTTTTGGAATGCATTTGGAACAGCAAAACAAGTGCATACGTACACAGGCTGTGACCTGGCTGCCCTAAGGGAAGGGTGAAGGCTGAGGAATACTTACTCTTGATGATTTGCTGACTAACCTTGACTAAATGCCATAGGTCAGCTCAGAAGCATGCAGAATCCACATCAGCTGTGCACCATGAAAAGTTGAGCCTCATCTTCAGTGCCCTCAAGGTTTAGTTATAGGTGTCCTCCCCAAAGTAAGTCTTCTTGTCTTTCTGAGGTCTATTTATGAAGATATTGCAAAATCAGAATGGATCAGAAAGCCTTTTAAAGCTCATCAACTGGAGCAAACAGATGGTGCAACCAAAATGGGAATGGTATCTTGCAAGTGGGAAGAAGTGTGCTGCTATGGTTTACAGACAATGTGTTTAAAAGTGTCATTTACCAGTACAGCATTTGCTTTGAAGGGATAGGTCACCCAAAAATAAAATGCTGTCATCATTCAGACACCTTTAAGTTGTTTAAAATCTGTAAGACTTCCTCTTTCTTCTGTCTTCAAAGAAGATCTTTTAAAAATGTTTCAATTGTTTTTTTTTTGTTTATACAGTGAAAGCCAATGGGTTCCAAAACAACATTGGATTTGGACATTCATTGTATAGACAAAAAATAAACAAACAAATAAATAAAATGCCTTCTTATGTATGGAGGGAGTCCCTTACATGATGACAGGGTACCATGGCCATGAGTTAAAAATTTGTTACCACAAAATGAAGGAACAAATTAGTACAACATGACCATGATTTCACTAATACGAGGAAACTAATTAATAAAACATGGCCGCAAATTGTTGGGAAGTTGTGAGAACCATATTGATTTATTTTCCTCATGACATCTGCAGGGCTCCATACTTTTGTTTTCCATAGAATAATAATAATTTGTTACATTTATATAGCACTTTTCTGGGTGCTCAAAGCGCTTCACATATGGAAGGGGGAATCTCCTCAACCACCACCAATGTGCAGCATCCACTTGGATGATGCGACGGCGGCCGTATTGCACCAGAATGCTCTCCACACACCAGCTTACTGGTAGAGAGGAGACAGAGTGATGAAGCCAATCAGTATTTATGGGGATGATTAGGAGGCCATGATGGACAGAGGCCAATGGGCAAATTTGGCCAGGATGCCAGGGTTAAACCCCTACTCTTTTTTGAAGGACATCCTGGGATTTTTAATGACCACAGAGAGTCAGGACCTCGGTTTAACGTCTCATCCGAAGGACAGTGCTCTTTGACAGTATAGTGTCCCCGTCACTATACTGGGGTGTTAGGACCCACACAGACCACAGGGTGAGCACCCCCTGCTGGCCTCACTAACACCTCTTCTAGCAGCAACCCGGTTTTCTCAGGAAGTCTCCCATCCAAGTTACTGACTAGGCTCAGCCCTGCTTAGCTTCAGTGGGCAACCAGTCTTGGGCTACAGGGTGACATGGCTGCTGGCAAGAAAGAAAGTCATACAGGTTTGAAACAACATGAGGGTGAGTAAATGATAAGTATTAATAATATTTACCAATTGTCTGCTTGTATTTGGTCATTGGGTAATCAAATACTAAAATACTCATGTGAATACAGTTTAATCATTTGAATGTTTAGGTGTCATACAGAAGCTGCAGCACTTTCAGTGGTTACCCCGTTCATCTACACTTCATCCAGTCTCATTCCACCCCAAACCCAAGGAAACTTTACAGGCCCAGACCTGCTCTTAGTCTTCTTCATAGTTCATACCTTATGAATATAATCGCAAAAGCTATATGCCAGATATTAATTTGACTGAATTTGTGCCTTGGAGATGTTTATGTAAGACTTGGGAGGGGTTGAGATGTGATTTAAGGACAGGGCTGTTTTCTCTAAAGCCTGAGGTGGGAAAGAACAGGAATGATACCTGAAGGCTTAACTTCAAAGGCTCCAACGTTCTTTAGTTCATTCTCTGGCAGCTGAAACTATCTTACAATCTATCAGCTATCCACTTTGTCATTTATCTGTTGTGCTACTCTTGTTCGTGTACATGTTGTATCGTGGGAACTGATGTTTTGTGTACATAAGCAAGATGATATATACTCTTTGTAGTTGTTCTGTCTAAAAACTGTATACAAAATCAGGTTAATGGTGAACTGGATGATGGTACTTGTGTCTGAGATCATCACAAGCTTCTGTTCAAAAGATGTCTGGAACAACAGATTCACACTGACACAGTGTGTCTGTTGTTTGGTCTATTGTGTGAAATGAAGGCTGTAACTATCGATGTCCCACTGATCAAGATATCTGTAGGCAAAGCCTGAAATCAGCCATAGGCAAACAAATGACCACAAATTTGGTGTTTTAAGATGCCACAATGTTGTTTACTATTTATGACGATTCCCAGCAAATTCTGAGGCATATAATAATACGCCTTATTTTCATTCTCTCTTTTGTCTTACGGGGCTTGATCCTGCAATGAATGAAGCTGCTTATTGACAGCTATGTTATCAAAGGCAGTACACAAATACAAAGCTTTTGTATTTGATTGAATTGGTCAAGTGAACCTTTCTTGTGAATGACTGTTGTTACTCCAAATGATATTCTGCGTCAAAGAAACTCTTTGTATTGCGTACATAGATCTCTCCATTACCACACGGGGATGAGTGCGTTTACCCTTGTCATAATCTTGCATAACCCTATTATGCAAAATGGCCAAATGTGTTCAAAAGCATGCAGGACATTTAATGTGACATCATGTCTACTCAAACAGGTGGAGATCTCTAGCCTGGTAATACCAGACTCTGCTACTTCACTTTGCTTCGTAGACAGAGTCTGGAATGGCATAATAGAGAAGTGTTTTCTCTCTCGCTAGGGGGCGATTTCTGAAGTTTAAAACCATTGGTTACCCGTAAGCCAATCAGATAAGTTCATTTATGACATATGTTATGCGCCGACATAGCCGCATCGAACCACAGACATCATGCATCGAACTCAAATCTATGATCGAACTTCCACTGTAAACCTACTGTAAACACTTCATGATGCGAGCGAAATACCGGAGTGAACATGGCTGTGAACGACTTTTTTGATTGGTGAGTGATGTAATAGAATGACTGCTGCGCTTGACAGGGCGCAAACTAGCAGAGAGAGAGGAGAGAGAGAGAGAGAGAGGAGGAGAGAGAGAGGAGAGAGAGAGAGAGAGAGAGAGAGAGAGAGGAGAGAGAAGAGAGAGAGAGAGAGAGAGAGTGCCCCGGCCGCGCGCGCGCACTCTCATGTCTTCAAACAACACGAGCGCTGTCTTGCTCTCTCTCCCTCGCAAATATTAATCAAAATCAATCGACAAGATAGTAAAAGGTCGAAAGACCGCGGTTTCACGTGGAGCATTTGGAGATTATTAGAGATTAGAGACTCTAGGAACAACATCTCAATGAACAACATCTCAACACTAAATTATAAAGGCCTGTCTCATATAGACGCCTGTCTCAAATACAAGCCGGTGCAGTTCGACGATTTGGGCAAATAAAAGCCGGGGCTATTATTTGAAGTTTTACGGTATTTAAGACCTGGAAAAGAAAGGAGACACTGACCTGTCAAAAGGCTCCCCAGTTTCTCGCTGACGATCGGTAATAGTTGATAAATTAAACTTTTCCCAAAGGGAGTAGGGCCACAACATCACCTCCATTCAAAATGTTTAATACACACTCTTCTTGTTCGGGCTTCAGTTTGCTAATGCCGGGAATATTCTCCGTTTTCGATTTCTCTGACCTAATCTTAAACTCGTCGCTTAGCGGCTACGTCACGGCTTTCAGCCCGCCTTCTGTTCGTTGATTGGCCCGGCTGTTTTCAGGCCGGAGGAAAACTGAAAGATAGGCTGCTATCTCAGACTGACTACAGGAGTGAAATGAAATTAGCGGAAGTAGGAAGTCTGACGTAGTCAGACTAGGAGATCTCAGCAGCACGAGGCAAACTGCCATGATGCTGTATGCATGTGAAAATGTGCATAGGGTATAGGGGTAGAAAAGGGCATGCACTCTTACACACAAATGTGCACAAATGTATACACAAATGTGCACACTAGTAAACCGATAACAGGCATGGATGCTCATAAACACACACACACACACACACACACACCACACACACACACACACCACACACACACACACACACACACACGTCTGGTTCGCTATCTTTGTGGGGACTCTCCATAGGCGTAATGACTTTTAAACTGGACAAACTATATATTATAGCCCCTTACACTGCCCCTATCCCTAAACCTACCCATCACAGGAGACATTCTCCATTTTTACATTTTTAGTTTTTTAATATATAATATATAATAAGCTATATTTGAAATATGAGGACTCATGTAATGTCCTCATATATCATGTGTAAGTTGTAATACCCGTGTAATATGCATGTCATTATACACATTTGTGTCCTCATATATCACAAAAACAAGAGCACACACACACACACACACACACACACACACACACACACAACACACACACACACACACACACACACACACCACACACACACACACACACACACACACACACACACACACACACACACACACACACACACAACACACACACACAAGTAAATTAGATATTTTTATTCAAAAATTAACTTTGTCTAACATAGTTTTACTGTAAATTGAGAAAATATCAATGTTGCCGTTTGGCAACGCTGTACAGTGGAATTGCAGTAATGTATTTCCCAGTTGGGATTTTTTTTATAGATAGTAGCATCAACAATAATGATTGCATTTATTTATTTATTTGAAGTGTTACTTAGTATAGTTGTATTCATGTATAAATAACAAATTGATTTCATAATTTCAGAAAATGAATACAGCAATATTTTACGTAAAGGGCAATAGGAATTGCAGAGTTAGCTCTTCCATATGATGAGAGTGAGGATGAGTAAGCCAAATGATTGGGAAAGATAGTGATAATGATAAATGATAGGGCTATAATTATTTTTGGTTTACATGAGTTCCAAGTATATAAATCTACCAATTTATAAAATAAATGTGTAATTAAATAGAAAAGAATATAATAATTTTAGAGAAAAACTACTTTTTTGACCATTTTCCATTGTGGTACAGCGTTGCCATAAGTACCTCCCCAACAATCATTTTTGATTTGTATGATTGAAGCTATTTCATGTAATAAAAACAAAAAAGAAATGTTTCATGCTTAGAACATAAGTACCAGTGAAATGCTAATGTAAAAATGTGACTTGGTCATCAATGGTCATTATGTAAATGTACGTACATAAATGCAGAAAAAGAAATAGAATTCGTTCCCACAACTTAATAACTCATGGCCATGTTTTATTAATTCTTTCCCACGTTTTTGTTAAATCGTTGCCATGTTGTTATACTGGTTAAAAGTCTCTCCACATCGGGATTCCAATCAATAATTAAAGTGTTTTATAATATATATATATATATATATATATATATATATATATATATATATATATATATATATATATATATAAATACATACATATTATATATATATATATATATATATATATATATATATATATATATATATATATATATTTTTTTTTTTAATCTTCTGTGGAACGATAGAATGTTTGTCCAATCGTTATGCAGTCCGTATTGGCAATGATAGGGTGGCCTGGCCTACGTTCCTGTCTACCTATGGCTGCATTTTACTCCACTTTTAGACAGGATGAGCAGGACAAGGCTGAGGGCTGTGAAAGAGCGGCACGAGGCACACACTCGTTCAACTTAGTCATGTGGAAGAGGGAAGTTTATTTGGACAGGCCTTTACCCTTTTGATTGAGGGAGTGGGTCTAATCAACATGTACACTTCAGGCAGATCCATAGACCACAATGCAACATGATTGTGACGTCACAGCAGATCACACTTTTACCTCCACCCCACACAACTCTAGTGTATGATATTTTGAGTTACTGACATTTAACCGCATTTAATACTTGTATTAATATATTCATAATTAATATTTGTACACATATATATATATATATATATATATATATATATATATATATATATATTTTTTTTTTTTATTATTTTTTTTTAATAATACATGTTTAATTAAACAGCCCAAGCAAACATTCAGGCCTATAGAAGGGTGAACAAATTCATAAGGAAAAAAAACTGTAAATGATGAATCAGCTTTATTGCGGATTCCATGTGATCAAGGGTTTAGGCCAGTAATGGGCGCTCGTGCAACTTAATCAATGATGTACATCCGAGTGAACAAGACGAAGGGAAGTTAGCGAGGGAAGGGCATACATTTTTTTAGCCTATGGCTGCATTCGAAACAGCATACTCTCATTGAGTAGGTAGCTACTTATTTTGAATAAGTAATTACTTCACGGCCACTAAAAAAGCACATTCTATATAGTATGAATGTGTGTAGTATGAATGTAACCTGGACATACTACATTCGCCATGTTGTCATTATCATGTGACCTACCAGTGTGAGTTACCTCACTGCCATTCAAAATCTTCTCCCGTGGCCTCATTTGATAGTAAAGTGTACATCGTATGCACACTTCAGAATCTTGGCGGAAGAAGTAGGTCATCTCTGTACTTTTTTTGCCTACTCTTTTAAAAGTAGGCCTACTGTGAATTTGGACATACTTCTGTTGTCATGTACTGTTTTTCACCTACTATGTAGTAGGGAACTTTGCGATTTTGGACACCTCCGCGCACCTGCTCGCCCAGACATCACACCACACGTCATCAGCGTTTTCCATGAGGCTACGCAGAGTTTTAGACAGAGTCACCGAGCGAGAATGGCAAACAAACAACAGCCACCTTTTTGGTGAATTAGACGTGAGGTAATGTGAAAGCGTTGCGTTCCACCCGCCACCAACACCGTCTCTTGTAACGTTTTGCAGACTCTGCTCTGGCTGTGTGCGTTCATGTGTTTTGGAGAGGGCGCTGAAGGGAGGGTGCTCTTGCTAAAACATCACTGTGACCATCTAGTTATTGCTAGCCTCTATGAAGCTGCACACAATAGCTTTAATTCCCTCGTTTTGGTTAAAGCTACAGAATGTAACCCGGGTTAAAATAAATAAAACTGCATGCACTTATTTATATGCGCAGTCATCTTCCAGTCAGGTTCTCTGCATGAATGAATGTGGTCCCAAGACACCAATGTACAGAGATAGCCTACAGAACATGGAATGGAGAAATAAATAAGGGTTTATTTGTTTGTACAAATGATGATCCTGTTTTGAATAATTCATGGTCGATTTTTCTCGTTTGTTGACGATTTTAACCCAAGATGGCATGGTTTTGCCCTCAGGCAAAAAATATATATATTTGGGGTGGACCAGTCCTAACAGGAAGCAAAGCCCCATGGTACACAGTGCCACCATAAGATAACTTAACATGACGTTTAAATAACTTTATATTTAAAAAATATTTATATTTATGCATGCGCATCAGTATGTAAAGAAGTATGTTTGATTGTTTAATATACTAAAACTGTTTTTTTTTGTTTGTTTGTTTGTTGCCTCAGTGCAGTTATACCACTTTTGTTCAGGCAATATCATAGGGTTAGAAGTAGAACCATATGGTGCATTCAAGTTCTCCTGGGATGTTTGTTTTTACAAGTTCGGAAAACTCAAAGAATGTGCATTATATGTGTCATTTATTATTATTATGCTGCCACAGAGAATTATGGGAAATATAGTTGTCACTAAACTAGCCATAAACTGGCTAAATGAGTAGTGTTTTCTGGCAAACTTTATATCTCTTCTTCATTATCAGTACACATAATGCGTACAAACTACATTGTACTGTTGGCATTCAGAAATATATTTATCATGCTTGAAACCAATTTGCTTTCGCCATTGCTTCCCACTCGTAATCACAACATTGTGGTGGAGTTCATGTGCATTCAACTCGTAAATACAATCTTTCTGACATGACTTGAACACACCGTGCTCTTAAAGTATGCGCTGACAAACTGGCTGATGTATTTACTGATATATTCAATATTTCGCTACTCCAGTCAGTGGTCCCCATATGTTTTAAAAAATCTATCATTGTCCCTGTTGCTAAAAAGTCCAAGGTACATTGCTTGAATGATTACCGCCCGGTAGCACTAACGTCTATCATCGTGAAGTGTTTCGAGCAGTTAATCAAAGCTTACATTATTGACTCTATGCTTGCGACTCTGGACCCGTACCAGTTTGCCTATAGACCTAATAGATCTACAGAGGATGCCATCTCTCTGTCACTTCACTCTGCCCTCTCTCACCTAGACAAAAAGAACACGTATGTGAGAATGCTGTTCATAGATTACAGAGCAGCATTCAATACTATTGTGCCTCTTAAGCTTGCGGTGAAGCTCAGGGAACTGGGTCTTGACACCGCCCTGTGCAGATGGATATTAGACTTTCTGACGGGTAGATCTCAGGTGGTGCGGATGGGCAACATAACCTCTACCTCACTTATCCTCAGCACTGGCTCCCCCCAGGGCTGCATGCTGAGTCCCCTCCTGTACTCTCTTTTTACCCATGACTGTGTAGCTACACACACCTCCAACACCATTGTTAAGTATGCAGATGATACCACTGTTATAGGCCTGATCTCTGATGATGACGAGTCGGCCTATAGAGACGAGATACGATCATTGTCTCTCTGGTGTCAGGAGAACAATCTACAACTCAACATCAGTAAGACAAAGGAGATAATTGTGGACTTCAGGAGGAAGCGGCGAGGAGAATATGCTCCCATTTTCATCAATGAATCTGTAGTTGAGAGAGTCAATAACATAAAGTTCCTTGGGGTTAACATTAGTGATGACCTCACTTGGTCCATCCCTCTAATATGGTGGTTAAGGAGGCCGGAAAACGGCTCTTTTTCCTCCGACGGCTGAGGAGAATTCGGTATGGACGCAAGAATACTGTCCAATTTTTACAGATGTACTATTGAGAGTATCCTGACCGCATGTGTCACCGCACGGCATGGCAGCTGTACCTCCCATGAAGAGCGCATAACAGGGTCTGACCTGCCATCCATGCAGGATCTTCAAAACGAGAGGTGCAGGAGGAGAACAAAAAGGATCATTTCTGATCCTAGTCACCCGGGCCATCGATTGTTCAGCAAGCTGCCATCGGGCAGGAGGCTCAGAAGCATCCAGACCAAGGCTGCGTTGCAGTCCAAAATTGTCATGTCCTTCACTCGCTAACTTCCCTCCGTCTCGTTCACTCAGCATCCAAATGTATATAGATGTGTTTGGGTTGTTTAAAATTTTAAAAATCATAATTAATATATCATAGAGTTGTTTGTGGTGGTGGTGATTAGACGAGATCTGCGGTGACGTCACAATCGTGTTGCATTGTGGTATATGAAGCTGCCTGAAGTGTACATATGAAGTAGACTCGCTCCCTCGGCCAAAATCGAGGGAACGAGGGTCTGTCCATATAAACTTCCCTCGTTCACTTCACGAAGTGGAACGCACTTCAAAATGGCGGCAGGGATTCCCCCGAGGGGAAGTGCTTAGGGAAGTTTGCAAGTGCGTGTCTAAAAGTGGACTGGAACCAAGACCAACAGGTTCAGGGACAGCTTCTTCCCCCTAGCCGTTAGACTATATAACTCGTAATGCACTTCCTTCATTCTGCACCAAACATAGACTGTCTTTTATACTGTCTTTTTATTTTACAAATGCTACTTAGCTAACTGGACTTTAGCATATTATTTGTATATTATTTGTATGTATCTATGGCTATTATATTTATCTTACTGTTAGTATATTTTTTTATGTGGATGTGATAGGATGTTTTTATCGGCAATGTTGGGGGATGGGATCTAAGCATTTCATTACATAACCTGTTATTGTAATGACAAATAAACTACCTTGAACCTTGAACCAATAGTCAATGTTTTTGCTATACAGATACTTGTAGAAAATAGACTTCTGAGAGTGAGGAAAGTGAGCTTGAGGAGAGTCAGGAAAAGTGGATTCCTGAATCAGGTTTGAGAGACATTTAGGAGGTCAGGGGTCAGTTAAGATTCAGTCAGCAAAGTAACGTATGTGTGTGCGCGCATCTGTCAGGTATGGGTGTGATGAGAGTAGTGAGGACTCAGGTGCAGAGTTGATGGGATTGTAATGATAATAAAATAAAACAAAACAGACAACAAAAATTATCCAGAGGGGGGAAAACAAGACAAACTTGACTTGACAGAACCACACAGCAGGGAAACACACGGTGTACATACAACCACGAACCAGCACAGGACTGAAACCACAAGAAGAATGAATAGGGAGAGCAAACAAAGCCGGTAATGGGGAAGGACAGGTGGGGCAAATGAATCAATAATCCAGTAACAAGATGGGCGGGGCAAGACAAATTGACAGGAGAGGACATGGCAGAAGGAAGACAAGCCATGTGCTCACACCAAACATGACAAAAACACAAGCACATGGCCAGTAAAACAAATCACAGGCCATGTGCTAACACAAAACAAGACATGAACACGCAGCTAATGAGAACACTCATAAGTCACGTGTTCACACAGAACATGACAACTTGAAAGCACACAGCTAGTGTAAAACACAAGCTGTGTGCTACACAGCACAAGACAAAACACGACATGGAAGCAAATGAAAAAAGGCACACAGACAAGACAAAACGGGAGTGTCAGGGCTCTGTCACAAAACCAAGAAATAGACTAGACAGAAGTTACAGAACCCTGACAGCATCAGTTGTGGTGTGTGTTTGTTTGTTTGTTTGATTTATGTCTTTATATGAATATGAACATTTATACATAAGGTGTTATGAGCTGTTAGTTGCAATTGTTGTTGTTTGATGTTTGTGATTGGTTGGAACCATTTGTGATGGATGTTTGTTAAAATAAAAAACTTTTTCTAATGCACATATTGCTTGGTTTCCCTATTCCACCTATACCTTGGAGTTTTAGTACCCTCATAGCTCATTGTTGCCCTGGATGTATTATTAGTAGGGCTGGTCCGAATACCATTTTTTGAGCTTCGAAGCTTCGGTAGGAATGAACATCGAATATTCGAAGCTTCGGAATCTCTATTATGTCTCAGACATCCCAAGTCTCCCGCATATTGATAGCTGCTCCCTGATGCCCGCAAATGTGTTAAAATCTCCCGGAATCTAGCTGCTCGCGAGCTCCAAACCGTGTAGCGCACGCACGACAAAGAGAGGAAGAGACCTTGCATGTGTCGTGTGTGCAAATGTGCGTGTGTGTGCAAGTAGGCGTGTGTGCCTCTTGAAGCGCATATTCTCGAAATAATAATCATGCGCTGATGATGATCATGCGATCATCATCAGCGCATGATTATTATTTCGAGAACGTTCATCCAAACGACTTCACAAGGGAGTGCAGTGTATTTGGTGCAATAGATAGACAGGCGAGACGCGACACGTTCAGAATTAATAAACTTTTAATAAACTACAGAACAGCGCGAGCGGGAAGCGGCGCCTCACGCGAGCAGAGCTTGCTCCGAGAACGGACACTGAGTCTGCACTAGTGATATAAAACACACCCAGACAGGTCTGTAACTTAAGCAATATTTCTAATAGGGTAGGCTAGTCTAATAGTCTCACTAACAAATTACTGACAAAGTGTAGATGTAAATAAAGAAGCGGAGCGCCTCACGCGAGCAGGGAATGGACTCCGATATGCTATCTTATATGCTCCGAGAACGGACACTGCACTAGTGATATAAAACACACTAATACATACATTTATACATTTTAATACTACATACATTTTAATCTATTTTGTTTCTATTATTCTATTTTCCACAATGTCAAAGCAATGCAGCTTAACCCAAAATACAAGCTCAGGCATTCACTTCTGTTCTGTCCATACAAACTCTGCTGTTCTGCGCTCTAGCCAGAGAATACTCCCGTTGCAAGAACACTTTTAGTAGTCCAAGAAGGAGCAAATATCTATTTATTAAGTAGCTATAATGAATTTATATGTAAAGTATTGTATTTCACCAGATTTTATAGTGTAAAACATATACAAGCGCGTATGAGAACCGTTTCGAGGGGGATGCCAGATTTGCAAAAAAAAAAAAAAAAAAAAAAAAAAACGAATATTCGAATGTCACATTTTCAAACCGAATACCAACCCACCGAACGAATATTCGAATATTCGAATATTCTGGTCCAGCCCTAATTATTAGGGACCCCCAAGCTCCCAAAAATATGTTTCCCCCAAAAAAATAAACATTCATGTCATTAAGCTTTGCAAGACCATCTCTGGCACTACTCCCACACCATACAATTGCTGTATTTTATGACGTGACACAAACAGGTGAATGACGTATGTACTGTAAGCAGTTCCTGTGAAATCAATCTTGGCCACTCTAAAATATAAACTATTACTATAGGTCTATCAAAGTGTATGGGTAAAGTACAGACTTATATATAACAATGGGGGTGGTGCATTTCACACCTAGGCCTTCAGTGGTGTCGTACCTGAATGAATCCACCTCTTAATATGGTTTTAATAGTGCATAGACTCTTAATAATTGTTGTGAAATTGCTGTGTTATTTTGCATTGGCAGTTATAGGGTTAATGCGGTGAGTTCGGAAAAGGCCGGGTAGTGAGAAACGAGCGAGTAAGTTATGCTGTTGCATTCATGTTGTTTTGCGTTCGGATTAAAAAGTTCCAAAACGGAGCCTCTCTTGTCTGTCGTTCTTCAGACGTTACAAAGTATGAAAAAAAAGGGTTTTGATCATTTTGTACAAGAACAATTAAGAAAAAAATCATATTCAGCACGGAAAAAACAGGGACAAAAATAAGCATTATACTCATCAAAACTACTGTTATAGTGTTTAATAAGTAAATACACTGTTTGTTTCAGTTATTTCACATATATTATATACATAATGTGTTCTTATTAGCCAATCAGATTTGGCTACGTCATTACGTAGGGATTAGTTCACTGCTTGTTTACGTTTAGCTTCAGAATCATAGACTGAAAAAAATATGGACAAAGCGTCTGTGACGTCACTCATAGACTTTCTGAATTAGGGTTTTGAGGCCGTTTATGGGGGGTATGGGCGGCGCCATCTTGGAAAACCTTTTTTAGAAACGTCAAATTTCAGGAATTCCACTCGGCGCATCCCGTTATCAGCTGTCAATCAAGCTGTCAATCAAAGTTAACCACGCCATTTTTTTGTCATACGTTTTATATCTAAATACGATCTAAACTAACGAGTTAGAAAAAAATTCACCCCCCTCACAGTTGTCAGGCACTTGGAACCTATCGAAAAATACAATAAAATTCTATGGGACCAACCTGTAAAAACATGAATTTATGCTGTGAAAACGGACATTTTAACATGGGGGTCTATGGACATTTGCTCCCTTTTGGGACCTGCCCCTAGCGGATTTTCGATGTATTGCAGTGGATGGTTGTATATAAACCCATCAGCGCTGGGCAAGAGCATAAAACCCCCGTTGATGTAAAGTTGTGTCTTGATAAGTAAAGTAAAGTTCCTGAAACGGACTCTCTTTGTTGTGTGCTTCTATTCACGCCTCCATGGACACTGAATTCAACCAAACACGAAAAAGCACAACAAGTGTTGTCAGAAGCTGAGCAGAATTGACAGTCATCAGCGAATTGTGAGTGTTGTGAACTGCTGGGAGGACATCCTTTGTAATTCAATGGACATTAGAAAAACTGAAAAACGCTGTTGTGAAGAAGTACTAATGACTGATTGACTGCTATATGCTAAATAAATTAAAAGTTTTATCTGAATTGTAATATAACATGGATATGAGTGAGCCAGAAGTCCTACTTGGAGAATCAGCTGCTCCAGACCCGTCACAATGGCTACAGACTGTGCTGTCACAACAAAATAAGCAACTCCAAAATGCCAGTTCACCTCTACTCCAAAGATTGGAAGCAACAGAGGCTAGTGTGTTTGCTCTCATGCAGCAGCCCCATGCTAGCAAGGTAACACAACATGGTCCCCACCCACATGAAGACACTTTCAACTTGGGCCCAAACATGCACACACCTTTAACTGTTTCAGCTCCCTCCCATCACCTCACAACCCCTCGTGGTAGAGCTTCAGATGGACCTAAAGCTAAACTTGACACTTAGGATGGTAAGGATGACTGGGACTCCTTCATCATTCCTTTTGAGCGAGGTCATTGATAAAGTTGATAAACTCCAACTGCCTCCTATCTCTTCTGTTGCTCTTCCTTCTACCGGACGACCCACCCAACAAATAAATTCCAGGATGGCAGTCCAGTCAGAAAGAGGACATGCAGCTCAGACCTCTTTCAAATCAAGCCAATACAGACAGCTAAATACCAGCCCCACCAGAGCTTCTAGCGGGCCATGTTTCCAGTATGGGGAAGAGGGACATTACAAACGAAACTGCTCACGGTCCCCCAGTCCATCTAAAAGTCCCCCTGCAAATACTGTGGCCAAAATGGATCCCTCACATCAAAATCACTCCGAATATGCAGATCAGAGTTAGTCTATTGTACATGTGAGAAGAGCTGAGAGTTGAGGGCCCAGTTTAATGATTTTGCTGACTGTTGATGGCGTACCAGTTAATGCAGTTATAGACACGGGTGCTGAGGCTACAATAATGTCTAGAAGTACAGCAACTTACCCGCTAAATCACCTTCAGGACTGAAAAATGTGTGTCTCCGAAATGCAGAAACTAGAAGGGAGATGTCAGCAACAGGCGGAGTGAAAGTGGAATTAAAAATTGGCACAAAGGCGTTGGAGTGGACAGTTTGCATTGCACCCATTCGCGATTCCCTGCTCTTGGGCTTAGATTTCTTAAAAGCTGCTGATTTCACCATATATGCCTCTGGTAAAGTTTTTTATGAGCTCTGAACTCATGCCAGCCTATATATCCGAAGGCAAGGGCCCAGACTATGCCATTTCGAGAGTGATGTTAGAGAGTGATGTCACTGTGCCGCCAGAGTGTGAATGTCTACTTTGGGGTGTGGTAGACGACCCAAAACCAGAACTCCCGGCTGTTCTAGAGCCTGTTAGCGTGGCTGATGGAGTGTCTTCAGGCAGCATCATGATTAACATGGAACAGAGGATCCCAGTGAAGCTATGCAATGTCACAGCTTCCAGTAGACCCTTATTACAGGGAGTCTGCATATCCTGATGGTCAAGAGAAGGGAGAGAGAACCTACTTAGTTCCAGGTGATGCTCCATTGTATGCAAAAGGTGGGAACTCAGTGCCACAATATCCTGACAATGATCCTTCTGATGAGCATGACATAAGAAGGGTGTTGTCACCCAACGCTCTTGACCTTCCAGAGCACCTCAGACAGTTGTTTACTTCTGCAAGCTAAACGCTCACTGAACAGGAACAAAAGATGTTGGTAGCTCTGCTGAGTGAATATCAAGCAGTTTTTACACCAACTGATGGTGATCTTGGGAAGTTCTCTGCTTATGCACAGCAAGTACGACCCTTTTAGGGTTCTGGAATGAGGAGGAAACACATCTCAAGAAAATGCTTGATTCAGGTATTGTTGTCCCCTCAAGCTCAGAATGGGCTTCTCCTATTGTCCTTGTAAGGAAAAAGGATGGGGGGGAGGGGGGGGCGGACGAGGTTTACCGCAGGTTTACCGCAGTCCGCCGGATCCAGGCAATATCCGGATCTGATGAAGGACCTGCACCTGGACACGACGACAACGCAGTCCTGAAGTGTCAACTAGCTGTAGTCTCTCTCCCTGTGAAGGCCTCATTCCCTTCCCTTTACCTCTGTACAGATAACATTGTATTTCTCACGCTGAAAAACTATTTGTAATATATTTAATATGCCGCAGCGCCCAAAACTCTAGCCACGCCGCTCTCACTGTGTGGAACCGGCGGCAGGAATCAAGCGCGTCTCCTCTGGTGTTGTTCGTCTGGTGTTGTTAGCCAATCAGAAAATAGCACTATTGTATCTGGGTAAGATTTTACACAAAAACCAATGACACCGCGTCGGCTGGGTGTCACTCTCTGTCTCACTTTAGGAACATTAAAATGACTGCGGTTTTCCTTATTGCACCCAAGAACAGAACACCACTTCGCTTAGACTCCATTCTGCTCAGTGACAGTGCTCCAGCGTACTTTTCGGCACAACACTGGTCCACGCGCACTATGATTGACAGCTCGATCACGAGCGAGGGCGGGTCTGTGTTGAAACGCTGCTGTCAATCAACAATCGTGGGAGGGGCGTGCGAGCTTGTGATGTCACAAGCTCGAACGGCTCGATTTGAGGCAGGGGAAAACATATAAGGAGATTAAAACAAAATCACTGGATGGATTTTTTCATTATATGATGGATGTGTACAGGCACTGCCAACACACATTTCAGTACAATCAACTTGTAAAAGTGCATGTACCATTTTATGACCCCTTTAAGGGTTTTCTGTCAGAACGGTGTCGTGTTAGCGGTTATTAACTAATGATCGTTGCGACGGAAGTGAATCAATCAAAACTAACTTTAGCTAGACAATAACTTTATTCTAGAACTGCTGTAAAGCCAAAACAATCTCTGTTACTTTCGTTGCTACTCACAGTGAGTCAGATGCTGAGCTTATGCAGCTGGGGGGAATCCGCATTTCGACAACTTAACGTCAAAAACGGATTGTTAATCGACTTTGCCTTTATTGTGGTTCAGGTAATCACTTTGTGTCTTCCTGCCCAGTAAAAGCCAGAGCTCGTCAGTAATCAGGGGAGTACTGGCGAGCGCAACTACCTTCTCCCCCACATCCAAGGCCGGGACACGCACCACCTTTCCGGTCACTCTCCGCTGGTCATCCTTCTCGGCATCTTGTTTGGCTCTTATAGACTCTGGCGCTGAGGCTAGTTTTATCGACGAGGGGTGGGCCCAAGGACAGGGTATTCCTTTCTCCGTTCTTAAAGACTCTACCTCTGTGTTCGCTCTGGACGGTAGCATCATTTCTAAGGTTCGTCGTATCACTCAGCCTGTGAGTCTCACCATATCAGGAAACCATCAAGAGACAATTTCTTTTTTCATTTTTCACTCTCCTTTTACACCCATAGTTTTAGGCCACCCTTGGCTAGCTAAACACAATCCCCATATTAATTGGACTAATAGTTCTGTCCTATCTTGGAGCTTGTCTTGTCATGTTGAGTGTTTAGTGTCTGCTGTTTCTCCTGTTTCCTCTGTTTCTGTGTTTCAGGAGGAGGCTGGGGATTTGTACCTCGATTTTGCCGGGGGAGTACCTCGATCTGCGGGCGGTGTTCAGTCGCTCCCGGGCCACTTCTCTCCCTCCCCTTATGATTGCTCTATCGACCTCCTTCCTGGTACCACTCCTCCTCGCGGACGATTGTATTCTTGATCAGCCCCCGAACGTAAGGCTTTAGAGAAGTATCTTTCCGAGTCTATCGCGGCTGGTACCATCGTCTCTTCCTCCTCTCCTGCTGGCGCTGGATTTTTTTTTGTGAAAAAGAAAGACGGATCCTTACGCCCCTGCATTGATTATCGAGGGTTGAATGACATCACAGTTAAGAACCGGTATCCCTTGCCTCTCATGTCTTCTGCCTTCGAGATTTTGCAGGGGGCGAAGGTGCTAGGTTCTGGTTCACGAAGCTAGATCTGCGTAATGCGTACCATTTGGTGCGTATTAAGGAGGGAGATGAATGGAAGACCGCATTTAACACGCCCCTCGGGCACTTCGAATATCGGGTCCTTCCGTTCGGGCTGGTCAACGCCCCAGACGTTTTTCAGGCTCTGATTAATGATGTTCTGAGAGATATGCTTAACGTCTTCGTGTTTGTTTACCTCGACGACATACTTATCTTCTCACCCTCTCTCCAGGTGCACGTCATGCATGTTCGTCGTGTCCTGCAGCGTCTCTTAGAGAACCGCCTCTTTGTGAAGGCTGAGAAATGCACTTTCCATTCTGAGTCCGTTACTTTTCTGGATCTGTCGTTTCCGCCGATGGAATAAGTATGGATTCTTCTAAAGTCCAAGCCGTCACTGATTGGCCTGTGCCCGATTGCCGTATCGCTCTTCAACGCTTCTTGGGCTTCGCTAATTTTTACAGACGGTTTATTCAGAACTTTAGTCAGGTAACCGCTCCTCTTACTGCGCATACCTCGGTCAAGTCCCGTTTTGCTTGGACAGAGGCGACCCAGGCTGCGTTTGACTGCTTGAAGACCTTATTTACCACCGCCCCCATCCTTATTAAACCGGAGGTCGAGAGACAATTCATCGTCGAGGTCGACGCTTCTGACGTGGGGGTAGGCGCGGTGCTTTCGCAGCGCTCGCCCCTGGACAATAAAGGTTCACCCCGTGCGCAATTCTTTTCGCATCGTCTCTCGCCTACTGAATGCAATTACGACGTGGGTAATCTGAGGAGATTACATTTACTATCTGTTCCCTGAGTGGTCCGTTCGTCCAGTCGGTTCTCTTCAGTTGGGTGTGATTCCGTTCCCAGAATAGCCGTTCACCCTGGTATCAGGGGTACACTGGCTGTCATTCGTCAGAGGTTTTGGTGGCCTACTAGAGAACGTGATCTCCGCCGTTTCGTATCTTCGTGTCCTATCTGTGCCCAAACTAAGTCTGGTAACTCGCCACCTGCCGGGTTACTCCGACCCCTCTCGACTCCGTCACAGCCGTGGTCACACATTGCATTAGATTTTGTTACAGGACTTCCTCCTTCCATGGGGAACACCATTGTTCTGACTGTAGTAGATCGATTTTCAAAGGCTGTTCACTTCGTTCCACTGCCCAAATTACCTTCCGCTAAAGAGACGGCCCAGTCGGTGGTTAATCATGTCTTCAAGCTTCATGGCCTTCTTACTGATGTTGTTTCGGATAGGAGGCCACAGTTTGCCTCTCAGTTTTGGAGAGAATTCTGTCGACAGATTTGAGCCACTGCCAGTATGTCGTCGGGATTCCATCCCCAGACTGACGGGCAGGCTGAACGATCTAATCAGATTTTGGGTAGAATGCTCCGCAGTCTTGCGTTCCAAAACCCTTCGTCCTGGATGCGAACAGTTACCATGGGCGGAGTTGCTCACAATTCTATTCCGTCATCCGCCACTGGGCTTTTCCCATTTAATTGTTGCCTTGGCTACCAACCTCCGCTCTTCCCCTCACAGGAACTCGAGGTTTCCGTTCCGTCGGTTGAAGCGTTTATTCAGAGGTGCTGTCGCACCTGGAAGAGGGTGAGAACTGCTCTTTGTCGTACTAAAAGACGCACCCGCATAGCCGCTAACCGCCGTCGCGGAAGAGCGCCCAGGTACGTTTGTGGACAGCGGGTCTGGTTGTCTACTCTTAACCTACCTCTACAGTCCAGTTCTCGTAAGCTCTCGCCCCGGTTTGTTGGACCTTTTTCCATTACCAAGGTTCTTAACCCTGTTACTAGTCAGCCTTAAACTTCCTCATAGCTCCGTCGCATCCATCCCGTGTTTCATGTGTCGTGCATCAAACCCGTTATTCAGATACCTACCGTCCAGTTCCCCCTCCTGCTCTTGTCGAAGGTTCTCCTATTTATTCCGTTCGCAGACTCCTTGATGTTCGTACTCGAGGTCGTGGTTTTCAGTATCTGGTCGATTGGGAGGGATATGGTCCTGAGGAGAGAAGCTGGATTCCCTCCCGCTCGCTCATCGAGGACTTCCACCGCACTCACCAGGCTTCACCTCTGGGAGCGCCTGGGGGCGCTCGTTGAGGGAGGGGTACTGTCATGAATCAGTTTCTTTCCTCTCTATTTTTCTTAGTGTTACACGCTCACACGCCCAGCTGTTCCTCATCATCTCAGCCTTCGTGCTGCGCACACACTTAGTTGCTCCCATTCATGGTTTTCCCCTATCTCTCTTCTCGCAGCTGTTTCCCATAGCAATTAACACTTACACTGATCCTGTCTCACCTGTGCTCGCTTCTTCTCTAATTTACTCGGCTACTTCTAGTCACTGTTTTCTCTGCTTCCTTGTCAGTTTATTGTTGTACGTAGAGCTTTCGCTTTGTCTTGTCCTGTCGAGGTGTCTGTGATTTGTTCGGAGATTCATCACTGTTCTCTACCCAGTTCACCTGCTGTCTGAGGATTACCAGCATACCTGCCATCTGTGAGTTTCCTTCATTGGGCACGGGAAGATATCTCAGATGCTGCTCGCCTCCTTGCCGACGCCGATTCAACAATTGACTGGGACAGCATTATTGTTTTCGTTTTCATTAGATCTGCGTCCATTGACGGCAGTCTCCTTATTTCCAGTTTCAAAGAAATAAACTCAGTTATTGCATTATCCTCTGCTTTTGGGTCCTCTGTACGAACTGTGACATAAATAGACCATCTGATGAATACAAAGTTTCAGTAATATAGAATCATTTCAGCCCAGCTCAGAATTGATGTAGAGCCAGTTGGATCATTCTCTGGCCTTAGCAAAACACCAAAACTACGCACAGTAGGCTCAGTCAAACATCATCTTTTCTGTCCCAGGTGTGTAGTCTTGAACTTTGAAATGAAAACGTAAGGCATTGTTTAGAAGGTTTTTGTTCATTTTGCAAAGACAAAATAAAATCTCTCTATTTAAGTGTCCCAGTGGAAACCACAAATGTTTGTTGATTATGGGGGCTCTAGTGTCAAAGGCCATTTGAATGCATATTACCAAAGAAAAATTATGTCTACCAAACTGTTTACATTGGAGTGCATCTGCATTACATCTAGTTATTTTACACCATGCTTTGTGAGGATTCACCTCTCTTTAACATTTCACTTCATTGTGGTTTATATTTTATCCTGCTATCCTACATAAATTGTAACTGTACAGTTCAGGAAAAGACTTGTTTACATTGACTTCCATCGTTATATTTAATGCGTTTTTTTATTTTATTTAAGGATGCATTAATTAATCAAAAGTAACAGTTAACATTTTTACAAAAAATATTTAAAATACACGCTGTTCTCTTGCTGTTCAGTTTCTACAAAAAAAAAAAATAAAACAATAGTAAGCAGCACAACTGTTTTCTACATATATATAAATAATAATAATTATTTCTACATAATAATACTAAATGTTACTTGAGCAACAAATCAGCATATTAGAATGAATTTTAAAGGATCGTGTGATGCTGAAGACTGGAGTAATAAAAAAGACAGCTGAAAATTCAGCTTTTCAGCTTTGCCAACACAAGAATAAATTATATTTTAAAATATATTTAAAAAGAAAATTATTATGGTAACACTTTATTTGAAGGGGTGTGCATAAGACTGACATGACACTGTCATAAACATGACATAACATCTGTCATAAACATGAAGGAGTCTTTATGAATGTTTATGACTGTTGTCATTAAGTGTCATTCGGTAAATTATGACACTTTCAATGCAAAGTTGACATTGTTTAAAATGTCTTTGTTATGACAACTTGACATTACCCAAGACAAAAATGTCTTGATTATGACAATTTGAAATTAACAAAGACGGAAATGTCTTTGTTATGACAACTTGACATTAACCGAGAAATCATAACCTGTCAACCTGTGACAACTTTGGCCGTCATGACACCATTATAATTGTGTCATGAATATTTTACTTGTCCTCAAGTAAAGTGGAACACATTGTACTAGTTATAAAGATGTCATTAAGGGTTATTACACTGCAAAATGCTTGAAGTTTGATAATTAGACCTGTTATGACATATTTGTGACAGGTTGACAGGTTATGATTTCTTGGTTAATATTAAGTTGTCATAACAAAGACATTTCCGTCTTTGTTAATGTCAAGTTGTCATAATCAAGACATTTTTGTCTTGGGTAATGTCAAGTTGTCATAACAAAGACATTTTTTGTCTTTGTTAATGTCAAGTTGTCATAACAAAGACATTTTAAACAATGTCAACTTTGCATTAAAAGTGTCATAATTTGCCGAATGACACTTAATGACAACAGTCATAAGCATTCATAAAGACTCCTTCATGTTTATGACAGGTGTTATGTCATGTTTATGACAGTGTCATGTCAGTCTTATGCACACCCCTTCAAATAAAGTGTTACCATTATTATTATAAATAGTAATACTATTTTACAATATTCAAAAACAATGTTTTTACTGTATTTGTGATCATATAATTGCAACCTTGATAAGCATACAAGACTACTTTCAAAAACAAAAAAAATCTTACTGACCCCATTTGAATAGTAGTGTACACTGAAAGTGAACATGTGCAGCTGTTCTGCCCTACAAAGGCAAAACGCTGTAACATCATGTTTGGTCAAAAATGAGTTAATGTCATTTTTGTGGTATTTGAGACCTCCTTTATCATGTGAATAAATATCGTGAGTCAGTTTGATTGTTTTAACGAGAAAATAAAGGGCTATGACAACCGTAACTTCCAAAACCATATGAGAAACCACAGCAGAACGCCGTAACAGCTGTTACGGCTCTTTGCCTTTGTTCCAGCACGCTGAAGTTGAGTTAAGGTGTTCTGACTTTGTTTAGCCTGGCATCAAGAGAGATGTTACGGTGCCGCTGTGATGTTACTGTACACTCTGGCTTTGTCATACTCATACTGTCAAATTTTGCCGCTCTCAAACCACGTAACATACACACGACACATCTTTGGTAAGAACATACCAAAAAATGTATTATAAACATGATACATTTTCGATTGCATTCTGCTTAATTCAGCTAGTTTGCGAGAACAACATACCACCAACTTTGCTGGCCAGACAAACTGCTAACTATGCAATCAGAAACAAAGCAAGGTGAACAAGCCATACGGTATGCAAGCTAAGGTTGTCATAAATGTTGTTTTTCGTTCAGGGCCATTAGTTCAGATCTGTCAATGTCAGTGACAGCCCAGAGCTAACGTTAGCTAAATTTAATCTGTGTCACGTAAATTAGCGCTAACGTTCAGAGACGCCAAAAACTAATTATTAAATACACAGGCATCCTACCTTTCCATGCAATCCGATATAATCCATGGAAAATCCATAATCCATAGCAATGCACGTCATCTGATGTATCCACAACAATCCATACGTGTTTGAGCCATATTTCCTTCTTGCAGGTGTTCATGTCAGATCTTACTCAAATCCATATAGCACAAAGCTCGCTAACGTCCGTACAAAGTAGGCTAACCTAAATGGTAAAAGTAATTCCAGCTTTTTTCGGTTGACTATCTATTATCTCAGATTTAAAAAGCAGTAATCCAAGTCGAGTTCGTTGACTGTGCATCTTGAGCAGTTAGCTATAACCCTTTAACTGTCACCACACCTCACCCATTCTCCCCTCCCCTCCCTTTTTTCACATAGACATGAAAATCACTATCCAAACTTAAATGGTTGTAATTCAATAATGCTTTGTAATAGACCTATGGACAAATTGTGTTCCCAATTTTAAATTGATATCTCAAAAAATGAGCTTTCAGTAAGATTTTATTTGGGTGCAGTAACAAACTTTGTCACTAGATGGACAGCCAAGCTTCCTTACTGACCATATAAGAACGCCTCCATTTTCATATATGCTTTGAGTGATCTGAACCAAGTATTTCCATAATTTGCAAACAATTTATGAAGTAGAAATCCTATTCAGAAGTAGTATGAGTTGTTTGGCAGTATTTGATTTGAATTCAACCTCTAATAAACGCATAAAAAAAGCATATATGTGCGTTACAGCTGGCAGCCGAATCACAAATCGAGAATCCATAATATTTTTGTTTATATATATATATAAAAAAGAATTCTGACTTTTTTTTAAATAAAATTGAATTGTGTTATTTTTTGAACTCTTGGTATGAAAACAAACTGAGCTTTCTACCAATTTCATGATTTTTCGTGTTTATTGCTTTTTCAAAATAAAGGCCTAAAGATGCCTAATGAATATGAAATATTCTTGTTGCAAATTGATAATTTATGTTTAATCCCAGCAAACACAAAACGTTTTTACAACTTTTCACAACGTTGTATTTTAGTTGCAGTTAGGTAATGTTGTAGTACAACGTTTCCAAAACGTTTTTAAAACGTTTTTTTAAAAATGGATAAATAATGTAACCAAAATAAAACGTTTTAAAAACGTTGTAAAAATACCAAACTGGTATGTTTTCTTTAAGTAGTCAAAAATATGTACATATCACGTTTGTTTACTACTAAAAGGAAACTAGACCAAGCTACAACTTTTTGGAGACGTTTTAATCAGGTGTTAAAATAACGTAATCTCTTCGTTGGAATAAGACGTTTTAAAAACGTTGTTAAAATACCAAACTGATATGTTAGATTAAAGTAGTCAAAATACGTACATATCACGTTTGTCTACTACTAAAAGGAAACTAGACCAAACTACAACTTTTTGGAAACGTTGATTTCAGGTGTTAAAATAACGTAATATGCACGTTAGATTAAGACGTTTTTATAAAAACGTTGTTAAAATACCACGTTTTCTTTAGGCAGTTAAAAAAAAAACTAGATGTTTGTTTACAAAAACGAAACAAGACTAAACTAACTAACCCAGCAAAAAACGTTGTTTTTTTGTGCTAAATCAAGTTGCCTCGTCAAAAATGAATTATAAGCACATATTCGCAAACCCCGCAAACCGTGATATGTATGTCTACATACATAATTTTGGCAGAAACCCAGCGCTCCCTGGTGGTTTATCGCTCCCTGGTGGTTTATCGCAAACCGTGATATGTTGTCTACATCATACATAATTTTGGCAGAAACCCAGCGCTCCCTGGTGGTTTATATCTCGTTGAAAACATTTGTGCTGTATATTAGTAGGCTAACTCTATTTCTGAACTGTTATTAATAATCACTAGGCTACATTTAAATATGCCTAATGCATCCATAAAAACATTAAACATCACAGTAGTATAAACACAATACACCCCAATAAACAACAGCACTTAAATAGCATATGAATAACTGCATATTAATATATTCATAGCCTATATGAAGCACTGTTAAATATATTTTAAATATATTTGAAAAATACTTAAATCTTAATTGTTCCTCGTGTTATCTGTAAATTTGTGTATATAAGAAAATATGCCCATGCCTTAGACTATATCTTGTAGTTTTTGCAATTTCATTTCTACACCACGTTTACCATTAGGCTACATTTATATTATAGCCTACTAGGCTACTATATAGCCTACTTCAAACATTGTTTTACATTTTTAATGCTTTCATTCTCATTCCATTTACAGTTTGACGATGGCCACATACGATCCACTATGAATCAAGTTTCAGGATATGTTTTCTGATTATCAAAAATAATTCACTCCATCAATTCTAAATGTATGTAAGTGCTGCGTGACTTCTAACGTATTTTAATGGGCGCGCGCGCTGAAAATTCGAGCCGCATCTGAACTGGAGAGGAGCGCGTTACCATGGAAACGGAACTGCAGCTCAACCGATACACTGCAAAACTCCGTATCTCACACTGTTGTTTTAACTACTTTCAGGTAAGTTTAGTCCCTGAAATTACACAACTAGTACATACAAATGGTTCTGACACTTTCTTTCATGTAAATGACTCGCTTTCGTTGAATATTTACTGTATAGAAATGGTTATGTCTTCGAAAAAGTCAGTTAGCATCTTAACGTTAACCGTTAGGCTAACTTAACTAGCAGCTTAGAGGCAAGTTAGGTTAGCAGCTAAGCTGTAAGTTTGGGCCTTTAATCGCATTTTATGTGTAGATGAGAGATTTTGATAGTTTTAAAGGTTTTTCTGGTAAGCTAATGTATTTTAACCTAAAGGTAACGTTATGCACTGTGATCTGTGCATCCATGACTGAAATCTTGCTCGTATATGTAGAGGGAAAACTCCACTGTACTTCACATTTTGGACAACCATTGTTTTTTTTACATTTACGTTTTCTTTCTCACTTTAGATGCTGGAGAAAAAACATCAGCCAGGCTAAAGCATTCAAAGTGGAAACTTCAGTCGTGGCTCAACAATCCTTGGGAACCAGGGCTAACGTTAACTCTTTCACTTAAAATATAATTCAAGTAATTTTTTATATATATATTTGGTTGGGACGAGTCACTGAGTATGTCATTAGAGAATATCGAGTGCGATTATTGCCTAAAAAAGATTCATGTTTCAGTGCTTTTAAGCGCTCTGCCAATAAAGCATCTCAAATCTGTCACAATTAAAGAATCGGCTAAAGAATTCATGATTATGAATATGTCAAATATAGCAAGGAGACATTTTAATTGTTTATTAATAAGTGTTTTCTGTCTGTCAGTGTCGCGATACAGTTGACGATGCTGACTCGTGATATTCGCAGTAGTGAACGCGCCAGTGAGAAATGCACATTTGATACGGATTACATAAGCAGAGAACAGTCGTGTTTTATTTCGTTTTGAATGGTCCTGTTTAAAATTAGACATACAGGCCTATATATTTCTCAGGTCTGGGAGTTAATAGGCTACCTTATAAGCTGAGTTTCGATTCATTTTATACGAGACGAGCTCCAGTTCAGGGCGGCGGCGCTTCCATGTCGTTTTTATCTATTGTCTGCTATATTTAACTTACTTCTTATTTGTTAAATCCAGGTAATTGTCTATGAAATATTGATTAAAATTAAGATACAATTCATACAAAACGAAATTCACCTTAATAGGGTTGTAACGATACGCAATCGCAATATTTAATCAACATTGTATTTTTTTTTCATCAATACTTTTAGCATTATTTATTGCAGTTGTGCATCTATGTTTTTTGCATAGTTGGTTTTGTCAACATGATTGGGAATTAACTTTTGTTATACAATGTATTTTCTTTGTTGATTACATTTATTTGGCTAAATTGGTTATAATATTGGCATATAATATATCAAATTCTAATATATTTTATATATATATTAATTATTATATTAATATATTAATAATTAAACATTAAATGTATTTTTTGTGAGGTGCAAGTCCTTTTCTTTTTTGAGTATACTTTTGTTTTTTTGGACACATTTGCTTTAATGAAAAGTTGGGTAGTTACATGATGGTGAATTAATGAATCAATCCATAACTTTTAATGTAATAAGTTAAGTTTTTGCATAGTTGGTTTTGTCAACATGATTGGGAATTAACTTTTGTTACAATGTATTTTCTTGGTTGATTACATTTAGGCTAGTTGGCTAAATTGGTTATAATATAGGCCTATAATACAATACAAATTCTAATATATTATATATATATATATATATATTTTTTTTTTTTTTTTTATTATTATTAATAAATGTATTTTTTTGTGAGATACGAGTTCTTTTCTTTTTTGAGTATACTTTTGTTTTTTTGGACACATTTGCTTGAATGAAAAGTTGGGTATAGTTATGGTGAATTAATAAATCAATCCATAACTATTAATGTAATAAGTTAAGTAAAATGTATGTCCTAACCAAATGTCCAGTGACGCTTCAATGTTTTTAACGGGTCGACTACGTTTCACAATGGAATCACAAAAGACCGATGTAGGACACATGCATTTTGTGAGGAACACTTCAAGGTAATTTACATCCAAAGCACCTGGAAACCTCATTTTGGTGATTTTGGGTGAATGTGTTATAACCAAGACGACATCCAGAAAGTAAGACGTGATATTTACGTTTTAAGAACGTCGCATTAACAACGTTAAACAACGTTTATGCAACGTTTTTACGACTTTATGCAACGTTGTAAAAAAACGTATTTATAACGTAAAAAAACCCGACATCTGTCGTATTAAATACGTCGGATAAAAACGTTATCACAACCTTTTCACAACGCGAAAAAAACGTTTTTAAAACGTTTTTGTGTTTGCTGGGATTAATTATTACTCTATATATTGCATTTAAATAAATATACCTTTGTATTCAATTATAATTAAATGATATTTATTGTGGAAATATTTCTTGTATTTATTTATACTGTACATACTGTACTGCAAAGTAACTTATCTGTCATACTGTTTAACTGTGTTAGTGTTTCTGCACTATCCTGATCATTATAGCACTAAATAGGAACAACCAAAGGTCTTCTATATAATTTAAAACACATACCATGATGACTAGACGTTGGTTAGGTGTTCTTACAATGGATGTAAGTATGGGGAACAGCAAGCAAATATTGATTATATGTCAGTTACTGCCTTTTGCCTTTGCACGACTCCTCATTTTTGGCACATGATACAAAGGCAGAGTACAGTAACTGCCAAACAAGGGTCAAAGGTCAATTTTGAGCTCAAGATTTTTTGCATACAAACATTTCTTCATTATAACAACTAGTTTTAAAATTTTGGGAGTCCTACCTATAATACTTTTGTCTGGACAAAACAAAAACTTTAAAGTCATTTTTCTCAGTTTCACACTCTAGCGAGTAAAGGTCTTTTGCCTTTGCAGGGCAGTGTTGCTTTAAGGAGGTATTTCTACCTGATTCTACCTATAAATTCTAATTTTGTTGTAGCCTAATTCAATCAGGTTTATGTAACATAAAACAAGGGAATGGTGTTTTAACTAAATTGAGTTACATTGACCCAATATTCAATTTCCAATAAAACTCAGGATGGACACATTCGTCACATGCGCACTACGACAGTACTAGACCAGAGGGCAGTATAGACGTGACGCATGTCAGCTACAGGACATCTGCTCTGAAGGACAAAGAAGAAGAAAAGGTTTGTGTTTGGCCTTTCCTTGCTAATAGGCGAATTTTGCTGCAGTGAAAAACTGTGATTTGAGTTTATTATACACTCAAAGTGAAAATCACAATTGACATTATAGAACAATCATAAACTCAAATTTAAATACAATAATTGTTTTTTAAACTCATTTAAATCAATTATTATTATTAAAAAATATATGTTTTAATTAAATAAATAATTTATTTTTTTATTTTTTGACATAGCAGTGGATCTATAGTTCCCATGTTTTGCAAGGGACTGCATTAGGAGAGTTAATTTAGGGATTCAGTGGTATTTTATGTTAAGCTCAGTACTGACACCTGTCTTTTCTTAGTGGTTAATTATACATTGTGTATAATGATGAATGACAGTACTTGTTTTTAAGCCTTAAAATTAAGCCCTAGAATTAATTTAAAAATGAGGTTGGACCAACATAAACCAAAGTACATTGTGTCATACAAAGTACACCCAACTAAACTGATTTATTTTGAATGAACTTTGAATGTAAAAATGTCTTCAATTAAATTAAGTAAGGGTCAAAAATTATGTTTGAGTGTATTTACATCAATGTGGAAAAAGACTTTCATCGTATAAAACAAAAAATATTATATCAAACTTATTAAGTAATTTTACCTTGCTGGATAAATCAGGTTACATCCAATAACAGTTATGCTTCAGTAAAACAGGTTGGTTGAATTAAAGCAGTCATTTTAGATGTTGCCACATGAAATACATTTTCTAAGTAGAACTGACAAATTTTTTTTTAAAAAAAATCAGTGTATATCTTTTTCTTTCAAAACCAAATCACAGTCATCCAAACAACAACACAACAAAGATTCAAAAGATAAACAAGGCGTGTACCAGTGGCGATTTCTTTAAGACTGCAAGGGAAGCTCAGCTTCCCCTATAATGTCAAAAAATGAATGGTCAAATGTGTACTATTGTGTTAACATTTTATTGACTAAAAATGCGTTAGAACACGTTCATCTCGAAGAGGAGTCAGTTCAGAATCAGCTTCGTAGATCGGCTGACTCGATTTCCTTCTCATACATTCCCGGAGCGTCACAGTGCATTTCCCCGTTGAAGCCGAGCGTCCATTGACTTCAATGGGGCTGCTTTAAACAGTTTTTTTCAGTGCTTCGAAACTAGACGGTCATTGGATAAATGCTGCGATTATGTCCTGGAGTCCGGGCGTCTGCGTGATGATTGGAGGACTACATCTCCTTTTGATTGACAGCGATTTCGTACAATAAAAAGTTAGGAAGCTATTCGAAATTTCGAGCTCAGTCCCATCGCGGATTTTGAAAGTGTACTCGAAAGACAAACTGGCTGCTGTAACATATTTCTTGGTATTTGCAATTTTCATCATACATTTCACAGTTTAACCTAATTCTCGCATTTCCTCCGTCGATGTCAGGTGCCTTGTTTACATGTGCGAGGCGTGGTGGTGTTTGAATCACGGCACATCTGTCTAGTTTGGTTTCGGTTTTGTGTCGGGATTTGGACATTCATGCTCCTCGTGTTTGTTTTCTGTTGTGAGCGCACAGGATGAGCTTTCACTCCTTCGTGCATAACGTTCTGTCTTGTCGTGTTCGCGTGCGGTTTCGTGTTCGCTCTGTCCACGTGTGTTGTGTTTTGTGTAGCATGCGGTTCGTGTTTACATCGGCCACGTGCTTTCATGTCATGTTTTGTCTTGTGCTGTGTGTAGCACACAGCTTGTGTTTTACACTAGCTGTGTGCTTTCATGTTATGTTCTGTGTGAACACGTGGCTTATGAGTGTTCTTCATGTCTCGTTTTGAGTGAGCACATTGCTTGTAATTTATTTTACTGGCCATGTGCTTGTGTTTTTTTGTCATGTTTGGTGTGAGCACATGGCTTGTCATGTATTTTCCGTTGCCATGTGCTCTCCTGTCGATTGTGTCGACTCCCATCTTGTTTCCTGATTATTAGTTATTTTGCCCCACCTGTCCTCCCTTGTTACCTGCCTTGTTTGCTCCCTATTTTTTCCCTTGTGTTTGCAGTCCTGTGCTGGTTCTAGCTTTTGTTTGTATTTTTTATTTTATTTTTTTATTAAAATAAAGCCCATCAACTCTGCACCTGAGTCCTCGCTCTTTTCACCTTCACCATCGCCACACCTGACAGTCGAGTTTAAAAAAATGAGCTTCCCCTCTTTGAAAGACCAGCAGCCGCCACTGGCGTGTACGTATATGAAACGTGTGTCTACATTTAGAGCAGTGGGTGTAAATAGAGTAAACTTTACAATAATCTATAGGTATGAATGTTGTCAAAATACTGCATTGTGTCAAACATATTTTCACTTAAAATGGAATTGACTTTATAAATACAAACTCTCTTCAAATACCTCATATAAATTGCTTTGCCTGTTTTATTGTGTGCTGTCCATGGTCCTGAAAAATAGCGGTGAATGATGGTCCTTATAATGGAAGTTCCCTTAACAGGCCTAAGTAAAGAATTGATTACCATAAAGTGCCCTTGTGGTGAGCAGGACGAGGCCGAGGGCCATGAGAGAGCGGCATGAGGCCGGTTGCGTGATTACTGATGAGCGCCACCTGCGCGACGCACCGGTCTCGTATCTCTCACGAAGGAGCGGAAGCATAAAAGGGAGGAGCGACGACAGTGGAGATCATTGATCACTCAAGATTTTATGTAATGTTTTGTTTTATTGTGTGTGGCAGCAGTCGACTGTGAGGGAATGCCTTCTTTTACTTTTATTTTGTATTTGTTTTATTTTGTTATTAAATTGATTAAATGTTCCCCGGTTCCCGCCTCCTTCTTCCCATAACATCTGAACTGCGTTACATTGGTGCCGAAACCCGGGCAGGAGGAGGAATGCGCTGTCAAAGAGCCCTCGCCGCTGTGGGGAATCCGCAGTGCCATCGAGCATCGTGAGCAGGTTCTGTCGCCATGGACGCTCGAGGAGGTGGGCTCGAGCTCGTTGCCGGCCGCCTGGGTGCTGAAAGGGGTGACTGCCGTACGTGAGGGAGCGGAGGAGTCACCGCCGTTCGGCATGGGCCGGAGCCTGCTGTCGTCCGCCATGATGGGGAGGAGCAGGGAACGGGGGACTCCAGCAGTTTGCCCGAACCCGGAGGAGCCGTCACCGTCCACCAGGCGGTGGAGGAGTGTCGAGCTGTACACCGAGAGCTATCCAGCGACATTACCAGGCACCGCAGAGAAGATCGCTCAGCTGGTGGAGGACCAGATGGCAGCGCGTTGTGGGAACCGGACCAATATTTTTTTTTCCCTCTTTTTTTCCCTCTCTTTTCTCTGTTGCTCCTCATGCTTCCATCTCCTTTTCTCACGCCTTGTCTGTCCATACCCCCAGGTTCAGTATCCAGTTTATTTGGACCAACTTACTCCTCAGATTCCCAACCTGTAAATATTTTTTATTTTTATTTTTATTGCAAATTAACAAAACAGTAACACATACAAGGTTAGAAATCAGTGAGACATATACAATATACACATACAATACAGAAGAGAGAAAAAGCACAAAAACAAAACAAAAACAACGGGATACAAAATAGCCCAACACAGTCATCGACAAAGTGGTGTATGTAGGCACACGAGATCCTTTCTGTGACACAAGTATAGACCCAACCTGTAAGTATGACGAATTATTGATGTATATACGTTCTACCGGATGCTCCTCCGTGAGTTCCGTGGGGCAACTTACATCACCCTCCGGGAGACAAAGGAAACTGCACGTTCAGTTGGTCAGGTGATGTCCACTTTGGTGGCCCAGAAGCGCCACCTCTGGCTCAACATGGCGGACATGAGGGAGACCAATAAATATAGGTTCCTGGACTCCCCCTTCTCCCAGGTTGGGTTGTTCGGCGTCGCAGACGAGAGCTTCGCCCAACAGTTCTCGGCTGCCCAGAAGCAGACAGAGTCCATCCAGCACATCCTGCCTTGGCGGACCATTTCTTTGCTTTGCGTTCGAGGGGTGGGCATATCAGTACAAGGTCTTACCCTTGGGGCTGGCCCTGTCACCAGGTGTCTTCACGAAAGTTGCGGAGGCGACCATTGCTACCATGTGCGAGCGGAGTGTTCGCATTCTCAACTACCTCAATGACTGGCACATTCTGGTGCAGTTGATAGAGCAGTTGTGCGAAAACAGGGACATGGTGCTCAGTTACCTCAGCAACCTAGGGTTTCGGGTCAACTGGGAAAAGAGCAAAGTAGTCCTTTGAAAAAAAAAATCCCTCGGGCAGAGGATTTCTTTTCTCGGTATGGAGCTGGACTAGATCAACATGACAGAGCGCCTCACGGAGGCCCGCGTCCAGTCAGTGTTGGACGGATGCTAAAGGCGGATGCCTTTGCCACCAGCTTGGGGGCCACGTACAACGGGCATGCAGCTTCAGGTCTGTGGACGGGCCTCAACTGCACTGGCACATCAACTGCCTCCAGTTGTTAGCAGTACACCTTGCGCTGGGCAGCTTCAAAACGACGCTACTAGCTACTAGGCTAATGTGTTCATTTACTGCAGGGTGGTCTATGCTCCCGCCGCCAGTGACAACTGTCCCATCATCTCCTCCTATGGAATCAGAAGCATATGAGGTCGCTTTGTGCCGTTCATATGTCCGCTATCACCGCACATCACGATGCAGTTGAGGATAAATCGCTGGGAAAGCCCGATCTGATTGTCAGGTTCCTGAGGGGGGCGAGGAGACTAAATTCGTCTCGCCCACTCTCTACCTTCTTGGGATCTGTCTCTGGTTCTTTCGGCACTTTAGAGAACACCTTCAGAGTTAAAAGTCCTGTAAGACAGTACTCCTGGTTGCATTGGCCTCCATCAAGAAGATAGGGACCTGCATGCAGTTTCGGTCGAAAATCGTGCATAGAATTCAGCCTGGCTAACTCTCACGTGATTCTGAGACCTTTGCCCGGATACATGCCCAGGGTTCCAACCACTCCCTTCCGGGACCAGGTGGTGAACCTGCAAGCGTTGCCCTTGGAGGAGGCAAACCCAGCTCTGGCTTTTCTTTGTCCCGTTCATGCTCTGCACCTATATGTGGTCAGAACCCAAAGCCTCAGGACCTCAGACCAGCTCTTCGTCTGTTACGGAGGCCAGCAGAAGGGAAAGGCTGTCTTCCTGGGTGCTGGCACACGGCGCTTCGCTGACAGATATCTGTAGAGCTGCGGACTGGGTGACACCTAACACGTTCGTTAGGTTTTATACGCGTTGAGCCGGTTTCTTACCGTGTGCTCACTTCAACTAGCCATTAACACCGAAGTTCCCGCTCTAGTTTCGACTTACTGCCCCCTCGCCTCCACATGGATCGGATACGTGCACTTTTTGCTCCAGTCGAGTTCCCCACTTGGTGAACCCTGTAGAGTTCCAACGCACCACTTGGCAGTCGGACTGGGTCCCATATGTTGTGATCCTGCCGCGATCCCATATGTGTATTCTTCCACGATCAGCTCCCTGCGGTGAACCCATGTCTTTCCCTTGGCAGAGTCCGCTCTGCTGTTACTGTCAGGTGTTGTCTCCCCCTTCTCTGGCTGGAGCCACCGCAGTTACATTCCATATGTCGTATTGCCCCTAACCGGCCAGTCCATATGTGTATTCTCCACACGTTATGCAGGATGTGGCTTCAGAACTCGCTTCAGCTTACTGTATTTTATCTGAGACTGCCTCTGTTGGTAAGCCCCGGTTCCTTTGCCAGTGATAATTGGACCCTTCAATGAGATGAGTGTGGTTGCATGTTAATGCCCTTTTTTAACTGTAAAAAAAGAGGCTTTTGTATGATTACCTATGTATCTTGCTCTCATGGTTGGTGTTTAGAACCTGTGCATGTCTTTAGAGGGCGCGTTTAATATGTGATATCAACGTGGTTATTGTAGCAATCTGTAAGTTGAGCACGGCACGGGTTTTTTTTATTTAACCTTTATTTAACCAGGAAAAAGTCCCATTGAGTTACAGTAACTCTTCTTACAGGGAGTCCTGGCCAAGACAGGCGGCCCAAAAGTTTCAAAAATAAAAGACAAGACAAAGATTACATATTACACCACACATGTCTATACATACACTATACATACACCAACAAAACATTTTACCTACTTACATAAGCAAATACAGACATACAATTTAAAGGGCACCTAGTTAAAAGCAATTGCATTGTTCAGTCAGATTGGACTTTAAAAGGCTTTTAAAAGTATTAATAGGTGGAAGTGATTCTAGATTTAAAGTTGCGATTTTACTTTTTTCATTTTAAATAGTATGCAATGTTGCTGTTGGTGCATGAACAGTATCTGCAAAGTTGCTGTGCTGAAAGTTCAACATAAGCAGAGATATCGTCTTTTAAAAATCAGGAAGTTTAATGCCTACAAAAACGACTCGAATGGGACTACAACGAGATACTTCCCGGGTTTTATACGCAACTAACCCATAAATTTACATCAACCCTCCCTCCGGAATACGCAAAAAAGGGGCATGGCCATATTTCTGCGGCTTTTTGGAAGAGGAAGAGTTATAGTGGAGAGCTAGCCGTACCGTCGAAAGTGTGTTATATTCACCCAGCTGTAGGTCTTCTATGTTTGGGCTTCCTACGGATGCTGTAAGTTAGTTCGTCAACAATGGCTAAAATTTATGTTTGATTATGTTCCTGAAAACAATCGTAATATAGCTCTCTGCTGCGCATTTTACGAAAGACAGCTTCCAGAATCTTCATGAATTCAATGCCGGATTCAACAAGAAACTGTTACTAAAACATGAAGCAGTTCCAACTTTAAAACCAGAGGTAGCAGTTGTTGGGGCACAACCTGTAAGTAAGACTTAATTTTAAATGTATATGCATGTATAATTTCAGACGTAGGCTAATGTTTTAGTTGTATCAAGGATGTAAACAAGCCAGCGCTGGCTTTAGTGGCCACTTAGTTATGCTCTTTCGTGTGTCTATGACACGTACAAACATTTTGGGCCTGATTTTGTAATTATGTACTAATTTTGTAAATGTATTTTCCATGTATACTTTGAGGTAATTTTTCGATTTGATCAAGAACGTAAATATGCCAACGCTGTTTGTTTATAGTAGCCAGTTAGTTCGATGCTATTTTGTGTGTATAAGACAAACATGTATAAAGTTAAAAAAATGATATGTACTCGCAACAGCAAACTTCAGCTGAATATTTAAACGGTTGTTCATTATATTGATAAAACAGTAACTTTAAAAAACGGTATTACTCATTTATTTAGTTATTTTAAATGTTTAATCAGGAGAAAACCGTATCTCAAAAGCTTACAAGCAGCAGTAGCATTTTCAAGTGACAGCGTCTTGAAATTCTTATAAAATAATAGTAGAATAGAATAGAATAATAAAAAAAATTACCATTCAGAAGCTTTTTGTAAGAACCGTGTTGGGGAGGTTCTGCTTGACTCTCTTCATTGCCGCTTTCTGGGTCTGATTCTGGCTCAAACTGATATGGCAGTATTGACAACATTATTAACATGGAGCACATGCAGCTTTCGCCCGTAAAGGTAATGGGCGTGAAGTTTCCGTAAGACGTGCACTACGCAGTTTAGCCAATTACAACAGACCGGCCCAACTAACCAATCTAAGCCCATTGCCTGTTTCTGAGGGAGTGGTTTCATAAAATCAGGAAGTCAACCGGTCGTTCAAATGACAGAGGAGAAAGCGGCTTACAATAAAGGTGAAATTTATGAAAAATAAGGCTTTTAAAAAAAAAAAAACACACGAAGACATGTTATATTGCACCCCATAAACACAATCATCCAAAGAAAAAAAGCAGTAAACCACCCCTTTAAGGTATTTTGGAGTTCATTCCAGACATTTGGTGCACATGAGGAAAAAGCTTTTTTACCAAGTTCAGTTCTTGTTGATGGAATAATTAATAGAATTTTTTTTGACGACCTTGTCCTGTAAACACTATTTTGGTAAGTAAGCAAATTTGAAATGTAGAGGGGTAATTTACCCATAAGTGCTTTGGCAATAAAAATCATTAACTGTAATTTTCTTCTGAGGGAGAGGGAAGACCATTGAACAGTTTCATAAAGAGTGCAGTGGTGAGTCCTAGCTGACGCACCTGTAATGAAACGTAAGGCTGAGTGGTATAGTACATCTAGTTTTTTTTTTAACAAAAATGAAGTAGAGTGCATATAAATAATCACCATAATCCAACACTCATAAGAATGTGCTCTGCACTAACCTTTTCCTTGCTTAATAAGGAAAGCACTTCTTTAATCTAAATTAAAAACCTAACTAAGGGTCTAAGTTTTTTTTTAAAAGGCTCTCAATATGGACCCCAAAGGTCAATTTATCATCAAACCAAATACCTAGGTATTTGTAAGAATTCACTCTCTCTATTGGAGTACCACTTTGTGTTAAAATAGAGAAATCCATAAAAGTATTTGAACGTGTAAAAACCATTAATTTAGTTTTTTAATACCAACTTTAATCCTACCAAAGATTTTCTTACCTGATTAAAGGCAGACTGTAAATAGTGAATTGCTTCCTTCAATGACGTAGCAGAGGTATACAACATTGTATCATCTGTGTAAAAATGAGCCTTTGTTTGATTCAGATCCATACCTAAATTATTTATATAAATAGAAAATAAAATAGGACCCAGAACTGATCCTTGGGGACACCCATTTTTACTTCTAGTAAGGATGAAGTACAGTTATCTAATGCCACACATTGAGTTCTGCCACTCAAGTAATTAGAAAACCAATTTAGCACAGTGCTAATAAAACCTATGTTTTGCAATCTTTGCAGAAGAAGATGATGGTCTAGGGAGTCAAATGCTTTAGTTAAGTCAATGAATAAAGCAGCACAAGACTTTTTGTCATCTAAAGCTTTAACAATATCATTTGTAACAGAGGTTACAGCCGTAATTGTACTGTGTCCTTGCCGGAAACCAGACTGAGTAGAACTTAAAATGCAATTGTCAGTTAAAAAATGTTTTAGTTGCTCATTTATAAGAGACTCACAGTTTAGCCAAGACAGATAGTCTGGAGATTGGCCGATAATTGTCTAAGACCGATGAGTCTCCATTTTTAATAATGGGAGAACAAATGCAGATTTCCATGACTTATGGATAGAACCACTGTATAGACTAAGATTAATAATGGAGGAGAGAGGATCAGCAATCAAATTTGCAGCCGTTTTCAGAAAAAAATGGCTCAATCTGGTCTGGGCCAGCAGACTTTTTACAGTCCAGGCCTAACAATGCCTTTCGTACTTCAGAGACAGATACAGGAGTAAAATTAAAATTATTCAAATTTAAATTAGACAAGTTTGTGATAGAGGTTACACTATCTGTGGGGTTGACTGGCAGTGTTGACTGAGTAACGATACCTGCATTAATAAAGTGCTTGTTGAAAGTATCTACTATATTTTGTTTACCCCTTACTTCACCTTGGCTTGCTATTATAACCTCAGGGATAGTGGGAGGTGGCACATCACCCGAAGAAGATTTATTTGCTTTCCAAATTTTTTTGGGGTCATTAAGGTTTTCATTTATTAAATTCAGATAATGTTCACTTTTTGTACTTTTTATTAGTCTTGTGCATTTGTTTCTTAAAACCCTATAATTTAACCATCATTTATCATTATTATTTCTTTTTGCTTTGATCCATGCTTCATTCCGTTCTCTAATAGCTGTTGCAATAGAGTCATTAAACCACGGATTATCTCTGCCCCTTACCCTATATTTTCTAATAGGGGCACGTTGGTCAACAATGGCTAAAAAGGTATTTTTAAAATAATTCCAGGCCAGCTCAACATCATCTATATCACATACAAACTTTAAATCACTCTGATAGATTTCATGAAGGAAAGCTTGTTCATTAAAATGTAGTCAATTTGCAATTTCTAACACAGACAACCATACAATGATAACTGACATCATTACAGAAAACTCCAGTAGCCGAGTACTTATGTGGAGCATTAGTCAGAATGACGTCAATCAATGTAGACTTGTCCATTCGTTTTGGATTTAGACGTATAGGTGACTGTACTAGTTGCGTCAAACGTAACTCATCACATAGGTCTCTTAGCACCGATGAAGTCGATAGCCAGTCCCAGTTCAGGTCTCCTAGGACAATATACTCGTTGGACAGTTTATGCAAAAAGTCAGACAGTAGGGTAGTTGCTCCAGCTACAGCCGAACAGTGTTGGGGTAGTTACTCAAAAAAAGTAATTAGTTACTAGTTACTTGGTTACTAGATACATGGACAAACATCATAGCCCTATCATCACTTAGCCTGTCTGCATAGTGTTTATTGTATAAATCTATACAAAATGACATGTAAAACCATATGAAAGAACAATATCCCTGTCTGCACAAATAAATATATCTCACTGTAAAATCCACAAACAACAGGGTAAAGGAGGGTAAACCCTGCAACAAGCCTGTTCATTTCGTTTTGTGTTACCTGCTGCTCTCCAAGAGTTGAGAAAAGCTTTTTGTAACAGCGCGCGCGGCGCGGCATCCGATGATGAACGACTTCAAGAAGCCGAATCTGCATGAGCACGTAGGCTACATCTCACCGCACCGGCAACACCGTTTGCACGTCTAAATCAGTTGCTTATGTTTACAAAATGAGCCTACAATAGCATAATAAGCCTTTTTAATAAAAATATCCATGTTTTATAAAATGTCCACGAAACTTCTTGAAATGTTTAGTGAAATTAGAAAATATTTAAGAGATTGTTGATTTAGTTCTTTACGTCTACATGTTTTTATATCCACATATTTTGTTCTAATGTCACAAGTAATAATCTCAGGGTTTACTGGATTTTACGTACACGATTCTTTTTGTAGTGTTATTGGTGGGGATGTACTAAAATAAACATAGCACGTGTGGACCTTTCTTCTTCTCACCTTTGATTCCTGATGGTTAAGAGGACAATTACTCGAGTCGCCCCATCGTTTTACAGAAATAGTACAACGGCGAGCACGTCGAGTATAAACGCCTCGTCCGTTTGGGGAGCTGCGCGCAAAGTCTGCGGAGACTCGCGCTGCAGAGACACCTGTCTCCGTCTCTATTTACCTCTTTCCTTCGCACCGGCAGCTATGTCACTCAAATCGATCTCTATGGCAACGGTGCGCGGACCACAAGACAGAACTTTACACACAGGCAAACACGGCTTGGGTAACGCAGGAAAGCGCGTTCCTATACTGTAGAATAGTAAAGTAGTGTAGTTACCGATATTTTTAGTGTAATGCGTTACTTTACTTCGTTGCCCAAAAAAGTAATATCGTTACTGTAATTCGTTACTTTGTAACTCGTTACCCCCAACACTGCAGCCGAAGGTGGGAGGTAGCATCCTACCACAGTTAAATAAGCGCCATTTGGGAGATTTAATTTGATGGCACATAATTCTAAACATTTTGGCTTTGTTATTGTTTCAATGGAACAACATACCAATGATGCCTTAGCATATATGGCTACTCCCCCTCCCTTACCCACACGATCCGTCCTAAAGAGATTATACCCATCGATGTGAATCATATTGTCTGTGATTGAAGGCTTGAGCTATGTTTCTGACAAGACAATTATGTCACACTTTAGCCCACAGACGAATAGCATCAATTTTATTAATCAGGCTGCGCACGTTGACATTAATGAAACGCAAGCCACTACTATCTTTCAAATCGCCAGGGCTCAAAAGCTCAATCAGTTCTGGGCCTGGGTTGGGGTGGATGTTACCTGATAGGAACAGGAGTAGAATAATCCAAAAGCCTGCCGATCTTTTCGGGCGGGCATTGTCGACTCCATGGTCACGTCTGCAGGAGATGGACTTGAACTGCCGTATTTCTGCCAAACTGAGAAGTTCATACTTGTGCAGGGTCTCAGTAGAATAGTCAGAAAAGACCGACGAAGTCATGTGGATTGATGTAAAGCCACCAATATCAGAAAACAGCATATGTGCAGATTTTGGGAGAATAATCTGGGAAAATACAAATGATCCATCGCCAGATCCAGATCCCATAGTGTCCACAGTTGATGAGCTCAGCACAGAAGCAAGCAGCAGGTAAACCGGTAGCTTCATGTTGTTGATGTAGCCAGACCAACTTGTTTTGTTGTTAGAGTGGGCTAAATTATTGTTCAATGTTTATCATCACCAAGGTGTTAGCACGGTTCTGAGACCCAGGATGAAATTTATTCCGAATCAGGTAACCCGTTAATCTTATAAAACACAGATACAGACACAAATAAACTACGCAGACAAACGGAAAAACACCGACGCTGCCATCTTGGATTCTTGGATTAAAAAATTAAACCACAATGACCTTGTGCTCTGCCCCGCTCTATAAGCCACATTCAGGTTAGCTGCAGTCTGACCTCTGGTGGGAAGGTCTGCAGGATTGAACTTGCCTTTACAGTGAGACCACATTGCAGGATTGGTTAAAGACTGGATTTCTGACACTCGGTTTGACACAAACTGTTTCCATTTGTGAGCTGGACTGCGAATCCACTGCAGCACAATCATAGAATCCGTCCACATATGAACTTGATGAAGTTCCATATTCAGAGGCTTTAACAGACTGTTTTCTAGTCTTGCTCCAATCACTGCTCCCATCAGCTCAAGACGGGACAGTGAGATCTTCTTCTGAAGGGCTACCCTGGACTTTGAAGCAACAATGCAAACATGTGGTCTTTGTTCCATCATCAGCTACTCGCAGCAGGTAAGCGACAGAACCATAAGCTTTCTCGCTCGCTAGCTTTCTCGCTCGCTTGTGGAGTTGATGTGCATTGTGTCTGTGCACTGATTTTATTCTATACCAACAAGGAGTGTGTATGTGGTGGATTTGTGGAAGTTCTTGTGGAAGACCACCATCCTTGCCATTCTTGTGCAAGATCTGTGGGCAGCTCCTCATCCCAGCCGAGGCCTCGTATCCACATCTCTTGGAAAACACATTTTACTTGCACAGTGAATGGAGTAAGAAAGCCTATTGGGTCGAATATGCAAGCAGAGAGCTTTAGAACCCTTATTTTAGTATTCTCTCCTTTAGCTACAGCATCCAGCAATGCAGTCAAGTCAAAGACGAATTCATTGTCTTAGTTCTCCATATCAAGCTGTAGTGAATCACCTCTATGAAATATTAATAATCAATCATAACTTGTTATAATCGATTATGAATATTTGGATCAGTTAATCGGGTTAACTTGATGTAGCTACATTAACATTACAACCAATTTCTCGGTTCATCCGATGAACACTCAATATTGTTTATTAATTAATTAATAGAAATGTACATTTCCGGGGCATGGGAAATGCCTTTCTTACTAAGTACTAAGAGCAAGTAGTCAAAATCTATGATTAGTGACTCCAGATATGAGCTTGAGACAGACAACTTTACGTGTGACATTTACAAGACTTTATTAACTAGACTAAACATTTAAACTACTCTAACATACATATACATACATGCATACAGTTTACCAAGGGAAAGAGAGCTGAAGCAAAATACAGGACAGCAAGAAGGTATAGCATTGTTTGAAGTTCAGCAGATCAACAGCCTGAGCAAACCATCAGTTTAGTTCTAACATGCCCTTCTTAAAAAGGGGTAAGGATGCTTAATGTATCAAATAATGAGACTAAGTTTGATACTTGCATGTCTCGCCCATTTGAATTAAACTGTCCTGATGCACTTTGTTGAGGCTCCAGTTGATCTTTGCTGATGTGGTCTTGATGTGAGAGAACCAGTGGGAGTGAGATTATCTTTGGTGAATGGAAAGGCAAGGCCGTAGCCTGGCGCACGCTTGGGAGTCCTTAGGGGCCTTCTAGTTCAGCATCATCTTCATAAGGACTTCTCAGGAAGGACCAAGAGAGTAAGAGAGCATGAGGCTCAGAGAGCTAAGAGAGGGCTAAGAGGAACAGAAAGCAAGAGAGGATGAGAGAGGGAAGGGCTTGTGTGGATGCAATTTATAACCTGAGGAAAGTCCAACCTCGCAGGGTTGGCTCGGCCAATAAGAATGGTCGAAGTTCCAGGCGGGAATTTGGTTTATTGCTTTTTGTTTCATTTGCATGTGCATGCTGGAGGGGTGGTAGCCGATGAAGAAACTATGAAAGATTCTTGTAATACTAATATGTTGTTGTTATCGACATGTACATGTCATGTACACAGTCATTTCGATCTTCAAAATATCAAGTTATAGAGACCAAATATGCCACACATATGATTTTGGTTAACCATAGTATGCAAAGTCTGAAACATTAACCCATTAGAGTTTACAAGAAAACATAGATCAAACAACATAAAGGAAAATCATGAAATGGAACATTAGATACATGTTAATACATTCATCACATGGTTATATATATAGAATATATGGGATTAAAAGGGTTCATTTCTCCTTCTCAGCAAGGATTAAGTCCATGCACATTCTTTTGGGTCGTAAAATTTATCAGTCTTTTAACAGGACACTGAGTTCTGCCAATGTGTTAGCTTGATTTGGGGGAAGTTTCACAGTCCTTTGTTGGGATAGTGAGTTTGCTGGATTATTCATTAATAATTTGTGCATGTCCTGCAGGTTCACTCATTGTTGTCTTCCATTTCTCCTACAATGCAGCACAGTTGGTTGTCCACTTGCAAAGGTCCATGCTAGTTGCAGACATAATCTCCCTTGCACCAGTAGTTATGGAGAAGGCATTTTCAACACCACTTGCACTTGAGATTAAGTCATCAACATAAAGTGATTTTTGTATTATCTTTACTACCTCAGGAAGTTGGTCTTCGTATTCCTTCAGTTGCTTTTTCACTGTAGCTGCCAGGAGGAATGGGCTGGGTGACACTCCAAACACCACTCTCGTCATCCTTAGCACACGCAGCTTCTCATCTGTGTCTTCATGAGATGGTGCAGTGAGCCAGAGGAACCGCACTGCATCTCTGTCCTTCTCAGCAAGATAAATCTGCAAGAAAGCCTTCTTGATGTCTGCGGAAAATGCAATCTCATTCAGTCTGAATTTTATTAGTATGCTGAGCAGATCTGGATTCAGGTTTGGACCAGTAAGTAGACAGTCATTTAGTGATGGAAAGCCAATGTCATGTGATGTGAAGCATCAGACACTACTCTGAGCTTTGTTGTTACCTTATCTTGTTGCCTTGTTACCTTGAAGAAATGCATGATGAGGCATGTAATACTTTACAGCGTTTGGAGATAACCCATTGTCCATCACATTTTCGACGATGCCTTGCTCAAGGTAATCATTTACAACTTAATTATACATGTGATACAACACTACATCTGACTGCCACTTTCCTTTAAGTCCTTCAAATGTCAGGTTGCCATGGCAGCTCAACTTCATATCGCCTGTTTTTGTACCGAGTTGTTTTTTTTAACATGAAGAGCCTTCTCTTCTTCAGGACTGTCTGTCTGCTGCATGGAAATGCCAAGGGACTCGATTTCCCAGCAGACTTTCAGACGTTCTGAGACCAGTGTGTCTTCATTAATTTGTATGTGCATGCATGGTGTGTCAGAAACACTGGACATTGTGACTGGGCCCTGCACTGATCATCTAAAAATGATCTCAATGGCCACAATTGCATCTGTGATTCTTCCCACTTAGCCTGACACTAATGTCAATAATAGTCTGCACCAATCAGCATAGACAACTCTGTATCACAAGTGCTGGGCTCTGGGTAGTCTGCCAACTGCAAGCCTTTTCATTTCAACTCTGCTTGGATGTGCTCACCTAATCTACATCACAGCAGTGCACACTTAAGGGGTCTTGAGCGCTTCTACTTCCACCTTCTGCTCTTTGTTCCAGATGCTTTGCAGAATGACTTTCACTGTGTTGCACTTTGATGTTTCGTACCTTTCGCACGTACGATCACACCGGTGTGATCAGTCTTGGCTGGTCCCTGGAGTGTACGTGTGGTGTGATTAGAATGGTCAGTGCATCATGTGATCAACTGCTAAATTCAAACGTGCTTTCACGCGTTTGCTGGCGCTGAGCCAGATACGGACCATAGACTGTAAAAAATATGGACAAAGCGTCAGTGACGTCACCCACAGACTTTCCTAATAATGGTTCTGAAGCCGTTTATGGGGGGTATGGGCGGCACCATCTTTGAAAATCTTGGGAAAGCCTAACCCCGCCCACCTTCTGGCCAATCCATATATGGGTAAAAGGGCGGGCTTTGTGTGAGACTGAGCTGGCCGGTGGACGCGCCTCTTCAGCCAAGCAGCCTCAGCTATCTGTAACATTACTATTGCGAGTGTACACAAATATAAGTAAACACTTTGCAGATTGAATGTCCTGTATGAACAAAATGACAAAGTATGTTTTTATGTTTCCACTGTTCGATCGCGCCCACACAACACACACACACACACACACACACACACACACACACACACACACACACACACACACACACACACACACACACACACACACACACACACACACACACACACACACACACACAGTTCGATGGTGCCTGCGTCTCTCTCTCTCATCTCTCTCTCCTCTCTCTCTCTCTCTCTCTCTCTCTCTCTCTCTCTCTCTCTCACACACACACACACACACACACACACACACACACACAGTTCAATCGCACCTCTCTCTGAGGCGATTTAATGCTAACTGTTGCAGTGCCACTGCCCACAAACATTGATGCTCAGCTAAATACAAATACTGCTAACTACGTGAAATAGTAGTGGAATGTCACTTACCGGAAAAAATGGAGCGAAGTACCGATAACTTACTCCTACAGTGTCGGTTAGTGCAGTTTATAGCAGAGCAACCCATTTTATGTACGATATTTCAATACAAATGTTCAGAAAGAATACGGAGGTGGTATGATGTGTTGGGTCAGATCGTGGCCGAGACATCAAATTTTATGAATTCCACTCGGCGCAGCCTGTTATCAGCTGTCAATCAAGCTGTCAATCAAAGTTAACCACGACCTTATTTGTCATACATTTTATAACTAAATACGATCTAAACTAACGAGTTAGAAAAAAATTCACCCCCCTCACAGTTGTCAGGCAAAACGGATATTTTAACATGGGGTCTATGGACATTTGCTCCCTTTTGGGACCTGCCCCTAGCGGATTTTCGATGTATTGCAGTTTTTCGCACTTCCGGGTAGGCTTCATTTATCAGATTAGAATGTTGCCGCTTGATACGGACGCACTCAGTGTTGTCATATATCACAACTATTGAGTGTTTTCTTTTAAACACATAATGTTTATTTTAGGTTTCAAAGATTTAAATACACATCAGTACTAGCAAAACAATGATTTTGAGTTTGTAAAATACACACTGGTGTCTATGGAAGCGGCAATAATAATCCTTTCCATTATAATTAGACGACACGTTTTATTCATATCAGATACACATTGTGTAAGTAGCTTTACATTTGACCCTATTCTTCTCCCAGTTCACCGGCCACTTACTTTCATGTATTTCGTTAGAAGTGGAGAAATTGACGTGTTGCAGATCCGATCCTCTGAACTGTGGCACAAACTAACATGGCGCATGCACATCGCACATATAGCTCAACTAGCGCGATCGTTATAAAGGAGTTTAAACAACAAAACAAATCCACTTGCACATATTTGACAATCGGAAAATATCAAGTGTTTCATGCTATAGCTAATACATTTGTGAATATTTTTAATAAAAAAGGAAAAATTACATAAAAGCAGATCATCATTCATTCAGCGCTGTGTTGTGGTTGTGCGTGACAAGCAATGACGCGTCACCATGGAAACATAAAAGTGACAGGTTCTAAATAACGGTTGCCTTGAAAAACTCACGCTGGAGGGTCAGTTAGAATATTTCAAACTTACGTGTGAAAGGGTTAAAGCTCTTACTGTGTTCTCACTGATGAAGCGTCTCTGACTGCCCCCATCCAGTAAGCAGCGAATGCTTTTACGTCCACCAGGTCCTTCTGCCCACGCTCTTACAGTCTGAAGAAGCACAGCGTTCTATTTATTGGGCTGTATCTTAACAGAATGTGAAGCAAATGAAGAAACTACATCATCTTTGTAGTCAGTGTCTAAAGTGTTTGTTTCTCCTTTCTCACACACAGCACTATGATGTCTGCCTCCACACACATTACAGCACACCTTGGCCTTACAGAATCTTGCAATGTGCTTCGGCCCAAGACAAACAAAGCATCGTCCCAGTTTCATCAATTTTACTTTTCGTGCAGCAATATTTTTCTGTTTTGTGTGCTGCACTGTCACAGAAAAGACAGTTCTGTATTCTTCGACTGGTGGTTTGCAGCACTGCAGCTGACGGCATGTGATTCTTTTTCTGCTTCATTTCAGTTTGATGTGTCTGTTTTTTTAAATGGCTTTTGATAGCTCTGTCTGTCTTTGGAATTACCATGGCTTAATCAGTTGCATGGCTCTATCTCTGCTCAGAATCTCTTTCTGTAGAAAATCCATAACTTCTGAGACCTTCCATTCATCACTGGTTCTTCTTTGGCGACTGTACTGGAGAGCAATGTCGTCTGGAATCATCTGTAGTAGAACAGGGCATAGCAGGCTGCCGTATGCCTCTGATGCAACAACACCCAGCGATTCTAAGCTACGGATCTGTACTTCACATTCATCGTAAAGTTGTCTCAGAGCACTTACATCGTGTTATTTCTTTACTGGGCAGAGATTCAACAACAATTTGGTCATATGCGCATTAATGAGCAGATCCTTTCTTCCGAACCAGTTCTGAAGCAGATCGATCGCGTGATCGTAACTGCTGTCTGTCAATAATAATAATAATAATAATAATAATAATACATTTTATTTGAAAGCGCTTTTCTGAGTACTCAAAGACACTTTACATAAAAAGAAAAAAAAAAAATAACAAAGCAGCAGGAACAATATCATTAGACAAGACATCTAAAACATTAGACTAAGCTAAACATTAAAAGCAATTTTAAAAAGGTGAGTTTTTATCAGTGATTTGAATATTGGGAGGTCGGTGCAGTCACGGATTTGTTTCGGAAGAGAGTTCCAGAGGGAGGGGGCAGCAACAGAGAAGGCTCTGTCGCCCCAGGTTCGGTGCTTGGTCCTGGGAGGTAGAGTCAGGAGGTTGGCATCGGATGAGCGGAGGCTGCGAGATGGGTTGTGGCGGTGGAGCAGGTCACAGAGGTAGGAAGGGGCCAGGTTATGGAGGGCTTTGTGTGTGAGGAGGAGGATTTTGAATTGAATTCGTTGTGGGACCGGGAGCCAGTGGAGGTTCCTGAGGACAGGGGTGATGTGGTCACGGGTGCGGGTGTGGGTGAGCAGACGAGCAGCAGAGTTTTGGATGTATTGGAGTTTATTTAAGGATTTGGAGGTTATTCCGTATAGGATGCTATTGCAGTAGTCAATTCTGGAGGTGATGAAGGCGTGGATGAGGGTTTCTGCAGCGGAGAAAGAGAGTGATGGACAAAGTCGGGCAATGTTTTTGAGGTGAAAGAAGGCAGTTTTGGTGATTTGTTTTATGTGGTGTTCAAAGGAGAGGTTATTGTCAAAGATGACTCCGAGGTTGCGACTGTGAAGGGATGGGGACAGGGTGGAGGTGTCAACAGTGAGGGAGAAACTGTGAATAGTTTTAGTGATGGGTTTGGGACCGATAATGATCATGTCTGTTTTTTTGCAGTTGAGTTGAAGGAAATTGGTGTGCATCCAGGATTTAATGTCGGTGAGGCAGTTGGTGATAGTGGAGTGGGTGGCAGAGGTGATGGATTTAGTGGAAATGTAGAGCTGAACGTCATCGGCATAGCAGTGAAAATTGAGACCATGGTGGCGAATGATATTGCCAAGGGGAAGCAGGTAGATTATGAAGAGAAGAGGACCAAGCACCGAACCCTGGGGGACGCCTTGGGGCAGTGGAGCAGTGGAGCAGTGGAGGAGGTGCAGTTGTTTATGGAGATGAATTGTTGTCTGTCAGTGAGATATGATTGAAGCCAGGAAAGGGCAGTGCCGGTGATACTGAGGGAAGATTCAAGGCGGGAGAGAAGAATGGTGTGGTTGATATTGTCAAAAGCCACAGTTAGATACAAGGAGGATGAGGATGGTGAGGTGACCAGCATCTGCAGAGAGGAGGATGTCATTGGTAACTTTGAGGAGGGCTGTTTCAGTGCTGTGATATGATCTGAAACCAGATTGAAATGGTTCATAAAGGTCATTTGAGCAGAGGTGAGTTTTAAGTTGTTTGGTGACAGTGCGTTCTAGTATCTTAGACAGAAAGGGGAGATTCGAGATGGGCCGAAAATTTGACAAGATGTCGGGGTCGAGTCCGGGTTTTTTGAGGATGGGGGTGACAGCAGCCAGTTTTAGAGAAGGGGGAATTGAGCCAGAGCTGAGAGAGGAGTTAATGATATCAGTCATGAGTGTGGAGATAACCGGTAGACAGTCCTTGATGAGGTTGGATGGAATGGGGTCCAGGACACAAGTAGATGTTTTCATTCCTGATACAGTTTTGGACAGCTCCCCTGCCGACACAGGGGAGAACTGAGACAGGGACTGACAGGACAGAGGAACAAATGACGAAGTGGGAGGGCAGATAGTGGTGACAGAGGAAGAGGACAGATTGTTGTAAATGGTGTCAATTTTAGTCTGAAAACATGAAAGAAAAGAGTTGCATTTATCATTTGTGAATGAGTTGGTGGTATTGTTAATGGGTTTGAGAAGTTTGTTTACTGTGGAGAAGAGAGCCTTGGGGTTAGTGGAACCAGAGTGTATGAGGTGCGAGTAGTAAGTGGACCGGGTAGTGTTGAGGGCTTCCTTATACAGCTGAAGGTGATCTGTGTAGGCTTGTAGATGAACAGTTAAACCAGTTTTCCTAAGGAGTCTTTCAAGCTGGCGCTTACGGGATTTCATTTTGTGCAGATCAGGGGTTTACCAGGGAGCAGAGTGAGTGAATGAAACAGTTTTGGTTTTGGTGGGAGCCAGATGATCAAGACAGGAGGAGAGTGTTTCATTGTAGTAGTTAATAAGGTCGGAGGGGTTGTCAGTCAGCGGTGGGGGGGAAAAGGATAGTTTGCTGATAAGAGAAGCTGAAAGGGCAGGAGTGGAGATGGATTTAAGATTTCTGAAGGAGATTGTGCGTTTGTTCTTGGTCAAGATAGGGAGATCAATGTTCAAGGTGATTGCCTTGTGGTCTGAGATGTTAAGGTTAAAGCTGGAGAGATGCGGTATGGTGAGACCAGTCGAACAGACCAGATCCAGGATGTGACCGCGACTGTGGGTAGGAAAGTTGACATGTTGAGTGAAGTTGAAACAGTGTAGCAGTTCTACCAGAAAGACTCGGGAGAATAATACTGAGACAATAACATTTATTTACGAGCTCAGCAAGCAATCAAATTCTTTGGCGTAGGCCCCGTCCGTAATTCGCATTCCGAGGGTACGGAATCTGCGCATCCCGCCTGAGATGAAGGCGGGGGCGCAGCCCACCCCCGCGAAGTAAGGAAGGGTGCCATCTGGTGGTGGTGGGGTGGAAGGAGGAGAGGACATCCTGGCATCTTCAGGGTAGAAGGGAGAGCCCGTCTGGAGGTGATGGGAAGGATGGAGGGGAGGACCCAGCGTAGAATGGTAGGGAGATGAAGGAAGGTCCTGTCTGGTGGGGAGGACCCGGCGTAGAATGGTAGGGAGATGAAGGAAGGTCCTGTCTGGTGGGGAGGACCCGGCGTAGAATGGTAGGGAGATGAAGGAAGGTCCCGTCTGGTGGTGGATGGGGAGGATGGAGGTGGTTGAAGCGACAGCATCTGAGAACTCAGACATGAGTAAGTACCACCCTTTTATACTGGCTATTAGGATGTGATTGGATAGTGAGAAGGTAATACATGACGTGAACGATTGAGTCTTCCTGGCAGAACTAGCGCTTAGCTTCATTTCCAGGAATTCAGTGGCAGATTTACAGTTAGTGTCGATGTGAATGTTGAAATCTCCCAGAAGCAGAACAGAAGGTGAAATAGCAGATAACTGAGTTAAAAAGTCAGAAAACTCAGAGAGAAAGGAAGGATTTGGTTTTGGTGGGCGGTAGATTATAGCAGTGACCAGAGGAGTGGGACCAGAGAGTTTGAAAAGTGATGTGTTCAAAGGACTGAGCAACAGGGATGGATATATTGGATGTTTTAATATCCTTTCTTACACAGCAGCGACACCACCTCCTCGCCCCTCAGGTCGAGGTTTGTCCATATAAGTATATCCTGTGGGTGTGGTTTCATTGAGTGAGAAATAATCCAGAGGTTTGTGCCAAGTTTCAGTGATACAAAGGAAATCCAGGTTATTGTCAGTTATGAATTCATTTAAGATTAGACTTTTGTTGTTGAGTGAGCGGGTATTAAGCAAGGCCAGTTTCAGGTGACGTTGCTTTATGATGGGTTGAGAAGACCGAGGAAGGGAGCGGAGATTAGATAGGTGCACGTGGCGTTTGTTGTGATGACGTAGAGAGGTAGTTGCAGTGCGCGAATTAGACCAGATGGATGGAATAGAGCTTGGGGTTGAAAAGTTGTAATTGAACATACGACCAGAGCCTCTTTTGCGGGACGGCGAGGTAGTCCCAGTTTCTCGGAAGAAGTTAATGCATTCCAGACAGCGGTGATTATTGAGTGGGTGGAAGTCAGCAGCGGAGCAGAGTGGTGGCATGATTCAGGCGCGGTGCGCTAGCACAGAGCTAGCGCTTGCTTGCACTCAAATGCCGGGCGTCACAGTCCAGTCACAATTCCAGTCCGATTCCAGCAAGTAAGTGTGTCTTTTTCCTCGCGATCGAGTGTTGTTCATCTGGTCGATGGTCGTTGAAACGGGCTCTTGTTGCTTGCTTTGGTGTTTGCCTTACGTGAGATTTCCTGGACAGACTATCCGCATCTTAAGTTTTTATTGTTCATTCATGCATTAGTCGTTGCGATTCCGTTGTGATTTCCAGTGCTGAGAAGGTAAAATGAACTTGTAGTAATAAAATTATTACTGTCTAAAAGTAATTAGGATAAAAACATTAAAAAAGAAAGCAGGACGGAGGAGCGGCAGCCAACGTGAGCCAGCTCGTCGGCCTCCTGATTAGTCAGATATATTGAGTCTATTAACAGTCTAAATAACAGTCCCGCTATTGCCTTTGAAGCAGCGCCGGTTACATATGTTTTAAGTCATTAAATTTCTCTGTTTTGCTCAGCGAGTCTTTTCTGTGAACAGTGGTTTCAAACTGATTCCAAAAGTCTTGCCACAAGCTAATTTCACCGCTGAACTTACTGATAATGAACTTGGGTAACTTAACTGTTTGTCCATGCTGCAATGGCACTGTGTCACACAGCCTGCTGTTAGTGCTTTCCCGAATTCTCTGCATCACGCACTGCAAGCGAGCCTTCGTGCTGACGACTCGCTCTCCATACTCCTCCGCATCAACAACTTAATTTTCCAAATCATCAATTTCTGTACCTCCTCTATTCACGAGTCACACTTACAAATGTCAAATAAATAAATGCGTATTTGCATGCTGTCGAGGAGAGGGATCCGGCTGGTATTCGGCTCCGAACCGATACTCCCCCGTATTGCTGGTTAAGAGTACAGTGAGTGTGAGAGACGGGGTGGTGAGGATGCTGAAAAACTGTAGAGGACATTGGTGAGTCCAAATGAGTTATATTACAGGTCTCCAACTCAAGCTGATTGGATAGCATGTTGATTATGATTGTGACAGGGTTCGAATGATGTGTAATTGGATCAATATTGAAGTCCTCCGAACTTGTTATAAAACATCATTCACGGTCACACTACATAAGTCGTAAAAAAATGTGTATTTGCGTGCTGCCGAGAGAGGCTTCGGCTCGGTATCGCGAACCAGAATACTCCAATAAGCTGCAAATAAAATGCGGGAAGCCGCAGAATATGTATGACCCCAACTTGCGGAATGCAATAAAGTATCAGCGCGGAAGGTATTGCTGGAAGGCTCTGTAACATAGGACAGATTGTTGTCTTAGGTCGGATTGTGCCTCTCAAACACTGCTGCGGCAGTGGACAAGACTTGCTTAATTAATGGACTCCTGCGGGGCGGGGTAGATGGCACTGCGCGCAGTGAGCATTGCTGAAATAAATACTCCTGGGGAGTAGAGTAGATGACACTGCTGCGGTAGTGAAGCAAGTTGGCCTGGAGTAACGGAGCTCCTGCGGGAGCGGAGTAGATGACACTGCTGCGGCAGTGAAGCAAGTTGGCCTGGAGTAACGGAGCTCCTGCGGGAGCAGAGTACCTGACACTACTGTGGCAGTGGAACAGACTTGCTTGAATTAATGGAGCTCCTGCGGGAGCGGAGTAGATGACACTGCTGCGGCAGTGGAGCAAGTTAGCATGGAGTAACGGAGCTCCTGGGGAGCAGAGTACCTGACACTGCTGCGGCAGTGGAACAGACTTGCTTGAATTAATGGACCTCCTGCGGGAGCGGAGTAGATGACACTACTGCGGCAGTGGAGCAAGTTAGCCTGGAGTAACGGAGCTCCTGCGGGAGCGGAGAAGATGACACTGCTGCGGCAGTGGACCAGACTTGCTTGAATTAATGTAGCTCCTGCGGGAGCGGAGTAGATGACACTGCTGCGGCAGTGCAGCAAGTTAGAATGGAGTAATGGAGCTCCTGCGGGAGCAGAGTAGTTGACACTGCTGTGACAGAGGACAACTTGCTTCCGACTTGCTTCCAAGTATCCTATGGTGAGTTGAATGGAGAATTGAGCACCTGCTGGAGGGAAGAGATATTGGTTCCGCGGGAATGGTGCGAGTTGGAGGAAGAAACGGAACTCCAGCGGGAGTGGAGATGACACTGCTGTGGCAGTGTGTTAAACTTGCTTTCTGAATTAAACTGTCCAAATGGTAAGCTGGACATGGAACTGGGCTCCTGCGGGAGCAGAAAAGATAATGCTGCTGCGCCAGAGGATCAAGTTTGGATGGAGAAATGGAGCTTCTGTGGGAGCGGAGTAGGTTATGCTGTAGTGGAAAGACTTGGTTCTGACTTTCTTTCGTATTATCCAATGAGCCATTTGGCTGGAGAACAAGCTCCTGATGGGAAGGAAGAGATGATGCTGCTGCTGCGGTGTTGGAACCAACTTGCTTTCAACTTGCTTTCCAAGCTATCTGAAAGGAGAGTTGGACAGAGAGCTGAGCGGGAGTGGAAAAGATGGTACTGCTGTAGCAGTGGAGCAAGTTGGAATCGGGAAACGTAGCTCCTGGGGGAGCGGAGTAGATGACATTGCAACGGAATCCAAACATGCTTTCCAGCGGCCTAAGGGCGGATTGGAGGAAAACTGAGCTCCTGCGGGAGCGTGAGAGAACATCAATGTTGCGGCATGGGACACAGGAACACTCTGTTGTGAAGGTCTGTGTCCAGGAAGATGAATCAATGTCTGCACCTGAGAGGATCTGTGATCTGATGTTGTTGGCTATTGGGGTTGGTTCCAAGACTGTAGCATTTGGAGGGTAATCCGCTGGGAGACCCATGGTCACTGGACGTCAGAGAGTTAGAGATAAGTACACAGTATGTCCAATGGGAGACCAATGCTCACTTGATGGGAGAGAAGAGTTAGAGATAAGTAGATAGTACGTCCGCTGGGAGACCAATGCTCGCTGGACGGGAGAGAGTTAGAGATAAGTACGTCCAATGGGAGACCAATGCTCACTTGACGGGAGAGAGAGAGTTAGAGATAAGTAGATAGTACGTCTGCTGGGAGACCAATGCTCACTTGATGGGAGAGAGAGTTAAGATAAGTAGATAGTATGTCCGCTGGGAGACCAATGCTCGCTGGACGGGAGAGAGTTAGAGATAAGTACACAGTACGTCCAATGGGAGACCAATGCTCACTTGATGGGAGAGAGAGTTAGAGATAAGTAGATAGTACGTCCGCTGGGAGACCCATGCTTGCTGGACGGGAGAGAGTTAGGGATAAGTACACAGTACGTTCAATGGGAGACCAATGCTCACTTGACGTGAGAGAGAGTTAGAGATAAGTAGGTAGTATGTCCGCTGTGAGGCCAAATGCTCGCTGGACAAAATAGAGAGACCCCGGTGGACGACCCAGGGGGTTTTAATCAATGAGGGTTTGGTGGGCTTTTTAAATGTGGAACCGGTTGGTCCTGATATAGCTTGGAAAGTATCTGAGGACCATCTCCCAAGAGCTTGGATCTGCTGTTGAGAGAGGCCTTTTTGGTGCTGAAGTTGCTGCCCCGATGCGGAAGGAGTGACTTGAGAAATTCTTTGCTGGGATTCCTGAAAGTTGTAGAACAGATTTGAGGTATTTCTGGAACCAAAGCGTGTCACAGGTTCATTGGATTCGTCTATGAACAGGGGTTCCAGAGGAGATTTAGCCAGAGAGCTTCTCCGTAGCAGATATGCCCGAATGGACTGGTATGGTTAGATTGGTGATGAGAAGTTAGAAGGAACGAGGAACTGGGGTTGGGAATTGGTCCGCCTATGGAGCCAGTGTCCTGGATTTCTGAGATGATCTGAGCGGGATGCTTTGAGACACTGGGGGTGGTTCCATGGCGACGGCGTCAGACGGAACGCGCATCGGAGTTGCGGGGGCAGCGAAGACTGGCCTTGACGTCTTGGCGAGCGTAGGGCTGTTCTGGTAGGCGTGTGGCCATGTGAAGAAGCCTGGGGCTCAGGTGCGATGTCCGGCGTAGGATGAATAGTCCTGGGGCCGGTGTTCTGACGATTCATGCTACCCATCAACATGTGCTACTTACAGGTTATGCGCATGTGCAGACTCAGTTTTCCTCTGCATTACCACGACCATAAATCTATGCATCCTTGCTGTGGAGACAGGTCAAAGATGAATATTTTATGATAATTTTTTACTTTTCCCACCGTTTTATCAATAAAAAACAGTATAGTATACAGTACTAATAACTTCGAATTTTTGTATAATTGTATTTCATATAATATACAATAATGTAATTTTTTACTTGTCAAATTGATAATTGCTAGTCCCTTTAAAATATCAAATATGCTCCCCATACACTTACCCTGCTTTAAATTAAATAACAATGTCATAATAGTATGAGATTTACACCATTATTGAAACCGAGAATGAATCGACATTCTCTGTGATCGATTCTCACTTGGGTAGCATTTTGTTTTTGACGAGGCAGCACAAATCGTCAGACTCTGCAATCGATTCGTGCCATGGTAGCATTTTTTGACAATGCAGCAGAAATTATCAGAACAACAGCGAAAAGCGACGGCGAATCCCTGGGAATGTTTGTTTCCTCGTCAGATGAAGAACTTTGGTGTGACATGGTAGCAAAACAGCGAGCCAAGATGCTGAAAAACTGTAGAGGAACATTGGTGAGTCAAATGAGTGTATATATACAGGTCTCCAACTCAAGCTGATTGGATAGACATGTCGATTACTGAGTGTCGACAGCTGGTTCGAATGATATGATAATTGGATCAATTATTTGAACGTGCTCCTCCCGAACTTTGTTTATAAAACATAATTTCGCGATACAACTCCAGAAGCGTTTCCTCTTTTGCAGATAACAGGGTAACAGTTCACATAATCTGTCAACGATCAGATTTTCTTTGCCAACCTCTGTTTCTACGTCTTGCAAAAGTCTCGTTGTGGAACCGCGTACAGCTCTCATTTTCTGAGTCTTTCAAGTCGCTCCGCCATTTCAGATGTTTCCTGCAAGTTATCCCGGGTTTTGGCACCAACGTTTGTTATGTCTTTTCTCCCTACAAGCAGTAATGACCACTGACAACTTGAATCGAAATGAACAGGATTACACATAGATACAGCGCACACACATTGGGTGCTTCTCAATATCCCTCCTCGTCTCCTCGATCCTCCGTCCTACATCCTATGACCCGGAAACCGATCGAGCTCAGCCATCTTGAAGGACATCTCAATTCTCTAATTGCTCCGCGAGGAGGCGAGGAGTGAGGAGGCTTCCAGAGGAGCTATGAGCGAGGATACACAGGTGTATCCTATGCGGCAGAGTTGTACCGACTAAACGTGACGCACGCATCAATTCAATTCTCCTCCCCCTTCACATCTGTCACAATCATTTGAATTTATACTTTACTTTTGCAGTTTACATAAACCACACATCTCACATATTTCAACAAGGTATCTTGCTTTATTATTATTTATTATGAATTTCTTAATTAAACAAACTTTAACAACATAAGGGCAGATCCTTTTAGCGCTGCTGATGACGCTGTGAAGTGACGCTCGAGTGATCAAGTATTCCAATGTATAAAAAAGCTTTCATTCGATTCCTCCGTCCTCCTTTTCTTTTCCTCGCATCCTACAGGGGGTGGAGTTGAGACGCGAGGAAAGGAAGCGAGGAAAGGAAACGAGGATGCACAAATAAGAAATGAGAAGCACCCCCTGAGTCAATCTCATTTCTCTTCTCTCTCTATTTCTATCGCGTTCTTGCCCACTATGCATTATGGGTAAACTTGTCTTAAAGCTGAACTACCTTATTATAAAAGATAATTAATTAAACATTTCTATTCTAATTAACTCACAACAATAGTTTACTGGAGAAAATACAGCTGCTGCAAGTGGATTTGTGTTTAAAGGATCAGTATCTGGTTCAGTACATTCTTTAGGTAATGGTAATTTTTATCTAATTGGCTGTTTAAAAAGATTATCCAATTGTCTTTAACCTGTCTTTAACGGTCTTCGCCTTTTGAGCATAGATCTGAACTCAAATATTTTTAATTCATGTATGCTTTGGAATACAGACCTAAGGTCAGACTCTTTCTATAAGACACTCAGCAGATCATTGCAGAAAGCACTTAAAAAAAAACCTTAAGTTTACTGTAAAGCAAATGTACTGAACTTATTATCTTTATTTTATACAAAAAAATATTTCTTACAAAATAACTTGGACTGCTAGAAAATCAAAGCCATATGTGACCACAAAAATTTCACATGGGTAATTTTTTTTAAAATTGAGATTTATAATGAAAGCTGAATACATAAGCTTTTCTTGTATGTATGGTTTGTTAGGATAGGACAATATTTGGCCGATATACAACTACAACTATGAAAATCTGGAATCTGAGGGTGCAAAAAAATCTAAACATTGAGAAAAACTCCTTTTAAAGTTGTCCTTTTATGGTTGCGATTGTTCTGCATTCACTCACAAAAATAAATGTTTTATAGTTTTACGGTAGGAAATTTACAAAATATCTTCTTGGAACATGACCTTTACTTAATATCCTAATGATTTTTGGCATAAAAGAAAAATCTATAATTTTGACCCATACAATGTATTGTTGGCTATTGCCACAAATATACCCATGCTACTTGTGACTGGTTTTGTGATCCAGGTTCACATATGTCTTTCATGGTGTGTTCACATTTTGAAGTTGATATCACAAAAATGTTGCTCATTATATAAATATTTAAAGTACTCTTCCCATGGTGACACAATGTCAAATTTCAAAACAGTTTTGAATTTATTAAATATGTGATGGGGAAAAAACAAGGCAATAAATAAACCTACCAGCATACTGACAGTTAACAGACTATTTTCAACTGTATTTGATTACAGCATCCAAATGCACTCTGCAACTCGATTTGGCTGATTAACACTTTTCCATCACATACACAAAATATTCCACTTCTATATACAGTAACCATCTAGATGATATTTGCATAGCATTTTGTTTAACGCTCTTTCTATTTTGTTTACCTTATTTATTTATTTATTTATTTATTTTAATCATTACCTCCCTTTTCCAAATAGTTGTTTTATGTGTATAATTATTTCCTTCTTTTTGTGCCATGTATCATAATAAATCATTAAAAGGCTTCCTGAAAACAAATTATCAATCCTTTTCAGGCATTTCGCCAGATGTTCACCAAAGAGAGACAGACATCAGGTAAAATGACAACTTTCGCAATATTGATGAGCTAGAGTGTCAAACTGTGAACTATGCACAGAATTCAGACAGAATGATCATGAGCGGATTCGACTTTGGTATTATTGCAGCATTTCTAAGCAGAACACAGAAGTCAGGTCATACATTTTCTGTGAAATTTCGATTTCAATATATGTCAATATAGGACTAATAAATCAAAGGTACCTGGTAGGGGTGTGACGAGACGCTTATCTCACGAGACGAGACAGACACGAGATTGGGTTCACGAGAACGAGACGAGACGAGATTTTTGCACAAAAATCCTCAGTGATTTTTCAGAAATCCTCAATGACAAAATTCATGACTGGAAAAATAGTATGCAGGTGCATTTTGCAATTTTTAACTTAAATAATTATTAAACAATTAAATAATCTTATAAAGTAGACCTGAAATGACATGCATTAGGAGTATGAATTATCAAATGCATTGAAAGAAAACAATATACAAGCACTGTAAAAGTTTTTATTGACTGGCTTTTCTCCTGTATGATTTCACATTAGTCTCTTCAGACCTTACTGTACATATAAGAGCTTTCAGAACTTCTGATTGAGGCTGTGTGTGACCTCCTAACTGAACTCTAGAAGTCTTAAGTGCAAACAATAAGTGCAAGTGCAACCATAATCAAAGTTAGCACACAGACTCTTTATAATTGTTTTGAAATTGCTGTTTAATTTTGCACCGGCAGTTATAGGGTTAATGCGGTGAGTTCGGGAAAGGCCGGTAGAAAGGCTGGTGTGTTTGTCTCCACAGTTGTTCTTGCGTTCCGATTATAAGTTCAGAAACAGAGCCTCCCTTGTCTGTTGTCTTTAAGACATTACAGTACTCTCTCAATATTCTCGTTAATATAACTCGTGCTGGATGAGCAGAGCAGACTTTTACATTAGTTTATAATGGTTTTTATTTCTTTTTATAAAAAGAGCAAAACAATAGTTTAGGCGAATGTGAGTGTACTGGTGGAATATTCTATGATAATAGAAATCGCAAGACAGCTTTTCACTCGACGGGAAATCTCGTCATGTTAAAGTCTCGCGTTACACCCCTAGTACCTGGATATACGCAGACATCGATTAAAATATATATATTTTTTAATCTTCATATTCACTGTAAAGCTAAACAAAGACCAGAAATCAAGAAATAATTACACATGTAATTTTTTTAAACATTTCAATACAAAATTAATATTAATATTATGTGTCACCATTATGTTCAGTTTAGCTTTAGTTTAATTTTCATGGACTCTTATTATGTTTCTTCTTTTTTTTGTTGCTGTCTGCCTTTGTTCCTGTTTGTCATTTATCGGTTGTCATGGTTATTCATTATCTTCCAGCCTAGGACCTCCTCATCCAGCTTCACCTTCAAGATCATCTGAGACCAGCCACCTGGACAGCTGCTGCAACAATCTGTTTGCATAACCAAAGAATTTCTGCACAAACTGTCAGAAACCGTCTCAGGAAAGCTCATCTGCATGCTCGTAGTCCTCATCAGGGTCTCGACCTGACTGCAGTTCGTCATGATAACCGACTTGAGTGGGCAAATGCTCACATTCAATGGCGTCTGGCACTTTGGAGAGGTGTTCTCTTCACGGATGAATCCCGGTTTTCACTATACAGGGCAGATGGCAGACAGCGTGTATCACATAGTGTGGGTGAGCGATTTGCTGATGTGAACGTTGTGGATCGAGTGGCCCATGGTGGCGGTGGGGTTATGGTCTGGGCAGGCGTATGTTATGGACAACGAACACAGGTGCGTTTTGAATGCACAGAGATACTGAGGCCCATTGTTGTGCCATTCATCCACGAGCATCACCTCATGATGCAGCATGATGATGCAAGGCCCCATGTTGCAAGGATCTGTACACAATTCCTGGAAGCTGAAAACATCCTGGTTTCATTTCACCCATTGAGCATGTTCGGGATGCTCTGGATCGCCATATACGACAGCATGTTCCGGGTCCTGCCAATAGTTAGCAACTTCGCACAGCCATTGAAGAGGAATGGACCAACATACCACAGGTCACAATCAACAACCTGATCAACTCTATGCAACTCTTGATCTTGTTGTGGAGGTATGACGATTTTGCAGTGTGAACATCAACAGAAAAAGCAGAGAGCAGAGATCGATACATACTCAGGTCAGATGTATTGTTTGATTTGCGCCATTTTCTCTCCGCTGCTCTGAGTTTGGTGTTCCGGTGTTCACGAAGAACCTCAGATAACCAGGGGTTAGAGGGGTGGCACGTGCTGGCCTGGAGGAGAGAGGGCAGATAGTGTCTAAAGAAGAAGTTAAAGTGGAGCATCTATCTGAAGCCATTTGCTGGATCTTGTCAAACAATTACGCAATTCCTCACCTCATTCACCTGCTGGACGATTTTCTTATAATTTCGCCTCCCGGCGCCATTCCAGCAGCCCAGATCCTCACAGTTCAAAAAGTATTTTCCAAGCTCGGAATCCCCATCGCCCAGGAAAAAACCATGGGTGCCGCCACATCCATCGAGTTCCTTGGCATTAATCTAGATTCAGTTAAATACCAGGCCTCCCTGAAGGAGAAAATCGATAGAATAATCCTCATCTCATCTACCCTCGTAGACAGTTCAAAGTGTTCCAAACGCAAACTCCTATCCATGCTCGGCCACTTAAACTTCGCCATGCGCATTATTCCACAAGGCCGACCTTTCATTTCTCATCTCCTCTCTCTCGCGTCTTCAGTTCACGCACTAGAGGACCTCATTTCCCTAACTCCAGCATGCCGCAATGAACTCAGGCTATGGATAACTTTCCTTAAACAGTGGAACGGCCTATCCTTTTTCTATAAGGATCTAATTTCCTCCCCCATCGACATACAGCTGTTCACAGATGCAGCCCCCTCAGTCGGCTTTGGGGGGTTCTGCCAAGGACGCTGGTTCGTGTCTATGTGGCCCCCCAAATACAGGACACGCTACAGTCCTCCGCATTATTCGAGCTCTACCCTCTCATAGTAGCAGCCTTCCTGCGGGGGGAAGAATGGACTGCTAGCAGTATTGTAGTGCATTGTGACAATGAAGCTACAGTCCAGGGCATTAATAAAGGCCGTTCCCATTCACCCGCACTGATGCCACTTCTAAGACGTCTAATCTGGATTTCAGCATGTGATCAATTTATCTTAATTGTTAAACACATCCCCGGGTCAAAAAAACAAATTGCTGACACTCTGTCTCGCTTTATGTTTCAGAAATTTAGGATGCTGGCTCCAGAGGCAGACAAGCTACCAACTCCAGAACCGTATTATTCGCAATTAATATTCCTATAACTCACCCGCAAAAATCCCTCCTCAATATATCGCTCAACACCATTCTCCAAGCAGTTTCCCCCAGAACTCTCCAATCCTATGTGACCGCATGGAGATGTTTTAAAGCCTTCCACCTTTCTTGTAACACGCCATTCCCTGATTTTTCCCTCCTTACAATAACCTCCTTCATCTCTTATCTTAACAGCGTTAAGAGCCTCCAAGTCGGGTCCATCAAAAGTTACTTAAGCGGCATCCAGTTTTTTCACAAATTGATTCACGGCGCCCCCTCACCGGAGATAAATAATGCACAAACCTCCTTCTTAATTAAATGCATCCAACGATCCCAGCCCACCCGCCCGGACACCAGACAACCCATAACGTTAGATATTCTTACTAAATGCATTCATACCCTCCGCACAGGCTACAGATCCCTTAATACCGCTCGCACACTCAACGCCATGTTTATTCTAGCTTTTTTTGGTTTCCTAAGATGCTCCGAACTGGCTATCACTTCCAGATTCGACCCAAAAATCCACCCAAACATCTCAGATCTTTCAGTGCTTGACAGCGAAACTATCTCTTTTCTGATTAAAGTAAAACAGACCAAACCAAAAAAGGCCACTTCATATATATTTTCAACCTCTCGTCACCAATTCTTTCCAAACTATACTAGCATACCTCCAACTGAGAAACTCTCATGCTAAATCCCATCTCGAACCCCTGTTCATAGACGACTCTAACAAACCCGTGACATGCTTTTGGTTTGGTTTTTGGAGCTCTCCCAGCCAAACAACCAGGCTCCCCTTGAAATGCCAGCTCGTCTTTAAGCAGGCGGCTGTCCTTTATTCACTTTGCTTTATGGGGAGTACTCTGGGTTCGGGCCCAATTTCCGAGCTCGGAGCCCTCCCCCCGGACAGCACGCCAAATATGCATAACCATTTATTCTGTGATCATTTGTAAGTGTGAACTCGTGAATTGATCTTTTATTAACAAGGTTCGGAAGGAACACGTTCTAATGATCAAACAATCAAGTCATTCCAGCCAGCTGTCAGCAATCAGTAATCAACAGGTCCACTCATTCAGCACAAGTAAAGCCTATAAATATACTCAGTCGACTCACCCATATTCCTCGACAGTTTTCAGCATCCCTCCACCACCCGATCTCCTCACACTTGCCTAGTTATCCTCCTAAACAGAGATACGGGGGGAGTACTCTGGGTTCGGGCCCAATTTCCGAGCTCGGAGCCCTCACCCCGGACAGCACGCCAAATACGCATAACCATTTATTCTCTGATCATTTGTAAGTGTGAACTCGTGAATTTTGTTCAGTGTAATAAGCTTAGCTCTAGTGAATATAGGTGAGACAAACACATTTTGGATTGATGAGGTATTAGCCCCTCTCACACATAAAGTCTCACAGACTGTTCCAGTTAGAGATCATGTTTGAACAGGACCTTTTGAAAAAATATCGGAACCAATTTACCGGTAAGGGAAGTTGTAACATTACCATTAAATTACATAATAATGTGGTCTGTGGTAACGCGGAATGAAGATTACGGTATGATCATGCTGACGTAAGAAGTCTGCTTTGGGCATCATATCATATCATATCATCAATCATAAAGTTCTCATGGAGATGATGTGATTACTCAGTGCTGTTTACAGCTATTTAAATATGCACAAGATGATCATCTTTGGCTGTTGTGCCACGTCTCACAGCTTTTTCAATGTGTTGCGCTCGAGACCTTCTTCTTTTTCATTCATCAGTGCAACGGCACTGCAGTTGGATACTATTATGCACGTCTCATGTTTTTAAGAGCAAAAACTCGTTCTGTTTGATCATCCCCTTATGGCTTTCACTCAGACGTCAAAACATTTTGTCAAATTGAACAGATAGTGAAACTGTGTGCGTTTAAAGATCACTTCCGATGACTGACATCAGAGAATTTACCAATATTTTGGAGCTGATGTGTGAATGCTCTTACTGGTAAAAAGCTAGAAAGGTGTTGCTTGTGTGAACAGCATATTTGTGTATGTACCGGGTAATTCTGGCCATTTTATGGTAATTTACCTGGATTGCTGCGTGAAAGGTGCTATTGACTCATTATTTAAGTTTTGTTTACAAAAATATTACAAGAAAGGAAATATTCATATATTATATTATATTATGCAGCAAAGCATATATCCTTGAAGTCATAGCATGGGATTGTATAAGAAGCCTGGTCTCATGTAAAAAAGTTAAATCACTTCGGATATACAGTGAATAGAAACTGTAAATTAGTGTCACGAGTGGTTACACATATGAAGAGCACAAAGACGAATATATCACTGGAACAGTCTTTAATTAAAAACTCAGGGATTCACAGGATAAATAAACCACTAAACATAAACTGTCACGGGTCAGGGTGTGACATCGGCCCCTCTCTGTTGTTTGTTTTTGTCCTGTCATTTCTGCAGCTCATGATGGTTAGCACAATTAGCACAATCACGAGCTGATCTTCCACACTTGTCGCTCGTTTCCTCAACCCTTTATTTTCCCAGCTGTGTCTACTAGTGTTGTCAGTGGATTGTTTTATGTCGCGTGTGCGTTCCTGGTCTGTTTGTGTTCTCTGTTTTGCTTACCGGTGATCTGTGTTCAGGAAGCCAAGACGTGGGGATCGGTGCAGAACTGTTCGCCTGCTGGACCCTGTTCTCGTCTATTGCTGGACATTCCTGGGCTCTCTCTGTCTGTCGGTGGTCACCTCTTCCCTACACGTCCATATGTGTGCGGGCTGTTCTCACAGGAACCACCTATCGGAAAGACTTCACATTTATTCACCGTGTCACTGAACTTTATATTGTTCACAAAGTTTTCTAAGGGGGCTTTTACACTGGGCTTGTTTGCAGCCCGAGTGCGTTTGTTCCCGGCGCCCCCCGAAGGGTTGGTCTGGTTTCACACTCAACTTGATTTTATCGAAACCCTGGTGCGTTTGCACGCATATTACATCATCGCAAATATTGTGTTTTTTATTAATTCGCTGCTATTCTACGCAGTTGAGTGAACAATACAGGTTTACTGTGCGTGTGTCACATAAGGTGGACTTATGCTGCTTGCAAATGGACTCTTTTGAAGAGACAGTGGATTTCCAAATGTGTTGCCCTGATTTCACGCGCAAAGCACGAATACACTGCAGCAGGCTCACTCTCGCTCGTATCCAAGGTAAATCATCAACACTATCATCCCTTACAAGTGTTTTATTTAACTGAATACATCACAATAAGCTAAAACGCATGCGCAGGTTACTTTACTCCCTGAAACACTGCGCACCCGAGTCCGTGTTGTAGTCTCGGGTTCGGTACCCCAGTGCACACCCGGGTCCCATGACAGCATTCACATTAGCGAATTTTCATACGAACCATGCCCCGTTCCGAACTAAACTGCCAGTGTGAAAGCCCCCTAATAAACAGGGAGTATAAATACACTGGACATAACGAGATAATCTCGAAATAAGATGGCGCAGCTGTGTTTGGCCTGACACTTGTTCCTCTGTTTTATTATATTTGTTTTTGCTACCGTCTCGCCGTTTATTGTTTATGATCGCACTACACTGTTGGAATTGCGTATTACAACAAAGAGCCTCCTAAATGCACAGTCCTTCAAACAACCACCGCCACTATTGACATCAATTCCTCCTTTCCTGAGACGCCCTGTCTGTTTGCTACCAAGCGGTAAGCGCCGTAGAAGACGCGGACGGAGAGGCGCATTATATGTAAGGCTGAGGACTCACCTGGATTCTCTGTCGTCAAGGAGTGGAGATCGGTCAGGGCTTGGCAGTGTTAGAAGATCGCGGGAATGCTATCGGTGGCTTCGGCCAGTTGGCTCCGACACTGGTGCTCCATGTTCGTGCCCCCGCCACGTAAATACATCCACCCGGAGCTGCGTCCAAGGAAACTTCCGTCCAATTTCTTGTGTGACACCTCCGCCTGTCAACTCGACCACGCTCAGCATGGCACTTTGTAACACCAGATCGCTCAATAACAAAACATTTGTTCTCAATGATGTCATCTCCTCTTACAATCTGGATTTGTTTTTCCTCACCGAAACCTGGCTTCCCCCAGATGACGTCAGTGCCTTTTCGGAACTCCTCCCCGCTGGCTATCTTTGCTTAAACACTCCGTGGCAAACGGGTAGGGGCGGGGGGATAGCTACTGCACACAGACAGTCCTTGAAGTGCCACTAGTGGGTATTCCAGCTTTGAGTTACAAGTATTTGTTCTCACACTGCCCTGTCCTATTTTATGTGCAGTAATCTATCGGCCGCCTAAATTAAATAGGGATTTCTTAAATTAGTTTTTTGGCAAAGTTTGACAATATTTTAATCTGTGGTGACTTTAACATTCATGTTTGCTGCCCCTCTGATAAACCTGCTAACGATTTTAATGCACTTTTAGACTCATTGGATCTGACTCAGTCCATATCCTGCCCCACTCATAGGTTAGGTCATAGTCTTGACCTTATTATTACTCGCGGGGTGACTGTGTCAACTTGTGAGGTCCTGGATTTTCCCATCTCGGACCACTCTCTTATACGGTTTGACATCTGTGCTGTTCCTCCTACTCCCACGTCCACGCCTCCCCATCGTCGTTGCATCATTACTTCTTCTACAGTCGATGACTTTGTTGCTGCTTTCTCTGTTTCCGATTTCGCCTGCTAGACTGGCATCGCATCTATGTCCTGACCTTTTCCTCTCTCCTTCCACACCATCTGTTCCCAGATTATGGACTATGTTGCGCCCTACAAGGTAAAGACGACTAAAGGTCCCATGGACCCCTGGCTCAGGCATCAATGTAGACAGGCTGAACGAAAATGGAAGAAGGATAGGCTGCAGGTTTCACTGGAAATGTTTAGAGACAGTTTTGCCACCTATCAGAAAGCAGTGAAGGAAGCTAAAGGACAGTACCTTTCCAATCTCATCAATAGCAACAGCCACCGTCCTGGAATCCTGTTCAGCACCATTAATTCTGTTATTAATCCGGAGTCTGCTGCTTTGAATGATGTATCTGAAAATACATGCAATGCATTCAAAGAATACTTTTTGGACAAGGTTTTGTCTGTCAGGCAAACCATCACACAAGCCCCTGCTGCTGCCTTGTCCACCCGAGCGGCGCAAAATGTGCTTGAGAACTTTGAGGCTGTTTCTCTTGAGGACCTTAAAAACGCTGTCCATGAGTTGAAGTCTACCACCTCCACTCTAGATGCTGTTCCTGCTAAGATTTTGAAGGAGGCTAGTGACACCATAGGTCCCTTCCTTGTCCCCTTCATAAACACCTGTCTTAGTTTGGGCACTGTGCCCGCTGCTCTCAAACACGCATTGTCAGACCGATGCTCAAGAAACCCAATCTTGATCCCACTATACTATCCAACTTCCGCCCAATATCTCACCTGTCATTTCTGTCATTTCTGGGTTTCTCCCAGCTTCAGTCTCATCTCCAACGGCACGACATTGGTGACAAATTTCAGTCTGGTTTCAGATCTAGACATAGCACCGAATCGGCACTACTGAGGGTCCATAATGACATTCTTGGAGCCCTGGACTGTAAAAGCTCTGTGGTTTTGGTGTTACTGGACCTGACCGCTGCATTTGACACTGTGGATCATGCCATTCTCATCTCCCGTCTTCAACATGTTGTCGGCCTGCAGGGCGCAGTGCTTAATTGGTTTGCTTCATATCTCACTAATAGAACTTTTTAGTAATGCTTAATGACTTTTCCTCCTCACCTGCTCCTCTGACCTCCGGTGTGCCTCAAGGATCCATTCTCGGTCCGATTCTGTTTTCTTTGTATATGCTGCCACTTGGTCAACTCATCTCCAATCACAATGTTAATTTCCATTTCTATGCTGACAACCTCCAGTTCTACCTTCCTGTGATTCTGAGTAATCGTTCTGCACTGGAATACCTCTCTATAACTGTCTTCAGTACATCAAACAGTGGCTTTCCCAGAATTTCCTTCATTTGAATGAAGGAAAGACTGAGTACATCCTGTTCAACCCGGAATCACCCAATGGGTCTCTCAGTTTCGGTCCTCTAACACCTCAGTTTGCACCCAATGTGTGTAACTTGGGTGTTATTTTAGACAAGAGTATGCATTATGATGTACAGAACAGTGCAGTCGTGAAGGCGAGCTTTTATCAGTTAAGGCTCCTGAGTAAGGTCAAACCATTTTTGTCCACAGCTGATCTTGAAAGGGCCATTCATGCCTTCATCAGCTCGAGGATAGATTACTGCAATGCCCTTTACATTGGACTTAATCAGTCACTCCTCAATAGGCTTCAACTGGTTCAAAATGCAGCAGCACGTCTCCTTTGCAATGCCTCCAAAAGCTCACATATCACCCTAGTCCTCCGTTCGCTCCACTGGCTTCCGGTGCGGTTTAGGGTGGAGTATAAGGTCCTGTTGTTTGTGTTCAAGGCCATCAATGGTATGGCCCCGGTCTACCTCGCAGAACTGTTAACGGTCTATCAACCATCAGAACCCTGCACTCCTCTGAACACACCTCTTTAGTGACTCCTAAATTCAAATATAAAAAGTTTGGAGGTCGGTCATTTGCCGTCCAACGCCGAAAGCTGTGGAACGCACTTCAACCTCACCTGCGAAGTATTACTATGTTGAGTACTTTTAAATGCAGTTGAAAACACATCTATTCAGACAAGCTTTTAACATGTAGCTTCCGTCCCGTTTCAATTGCTATTTTATGTACACTTATGTTTTTATATATTGTTGTTTATTGATGTTTTTACTGGAAAGCGCCTTGTGCACCTTTTGGTTGTTGTAAGGCGCTCTACAAATAAAATTTGATTTGATTTGATAATTAACGAGATAATTAGGTGAACGGGATAACTAATAAGACACACTGGGAAACTGGGTCAAAAGACAGGTACTGAACTAAAACACAATAAAACATAACCCTCATAGAACACCCCCCTCCCGTAAATAGTCCAACTGAGGTGTAAGGGTGGGGGCTCTGGAGGGGGATGAGGAACTGGATAGGGTACTTCACAAGCACTCCCTCAGCAACACATGGTTTTACGGGCTCACGCAGCTGGACACACTCTCCGTGTGTGTCCTTCTCCGCCCTCATTGTGGGCTCAGGCTCGTCCATCGCCGATCTCCACAGTCAGCGGTGGGCTTTCGCAACTCCACCGTACAGCAGCAGGAGGTGGTCAATGGCTGGTCGCTGGATGTAGAGTGGAGCAGGTGTGGTCCTTAGCCAGGCCGATGGTGAAAGGGGAATCGTTATTCACCAGCACCCACTCCACAAATGCGGCGAAGTCGTCCTTTGGATAGTACACTGGAACGCATGCCTTAGATCGCTCACTCAGGCTGGTGTGGTAAAATACACAGAGCGAGCAGTCCGGAGTGTGCGTCAGGCACGAAAGATGGAGAAAGTCCCAAGTGGGGTCTTCAAGTGGTCTCCCTGCTCCAGGCACAACAGGTGTACAGCAGCAGGCCCGGACTGGCCATCGGGAGCACCGGGACAATTCCCGGTGGCCTGGCGACTAATTTGGCCTGCTGCCAGCCAGCGTTTTTTTTATTTATTTTTTATATTGTTACCTTTACCAGTGATCATTTTCAAATTCGTCATTCAATTAAAATATTATTAATGTTAATAATAATAATAAATAAATAAAATCATGAATCTGTTAGTCTTGACTGGCAAGGCTACGATTCGACTTTACGCGTCAGCCAAACGGTTAAACAGAAAATGCAAGCAGCAGGTTTCCCCATGCTGCACCCGATGATGGAGAGAAAACGGCCAGGTGGAGCAGAGAGGGAAAGGACAAAGAAAGCACTCCAAGAAGCAGCAAAATGTTGCAAAATTATTGGCCTGTTTAGGGCTTCAAGTGCAGGTGAGTCAGTTTAATCTGTAAATACTGTACTTTTTTCTTTGTTAACTTAGTATTGAACTGATAGCAAATGTAGCACTAAGCGGTAGCGCCTGTATAACGTTACATTCGTGCAGAAATCAAAAACAAATGAGTGAAACAGCACACAGAAAACTCACAGAAGAAATGTTCTGAGGTAAAAATTCTAATTGTTTTTTTATAACATGATTTAGTTTAACATAACACAACTAGGGAGCTGTTTTGCTGAATATTATCACGATTAAAAATGTTAAATTGCATTTATTGTTCAATAAATCAAGTAGCATAGTTCATATTTATTATTAAGTTCCTTACATTTTAGACACAAACCATATGAACTGTTTTTGTTCTATTTCACCGACGAAAATAGTTCCAAAGCTACAGCAGCGTGAGCTGCGTCCCAATGTGCATACTATGCCCTAAATAGTATTGAAAATTACTAATGTCAAATACTATTTAGGATGGATAGTATGCACATTGGGACGCAGCTGTGGTGTTTTGTTACTGAATGATTCAGCGTTTTGAACGAATCTTTTGTATGAATGACTACCTAAATAAGACGCTCACTTGCCGCTACCTATTGGCGGTTTAGTTTAATGTTTAAGTATTGAATTTTTTTATTTGTATATTCAAACATTTATTTAAAACATCAATCTTATAACATTATTTATTGCAGTTGTAATTGCAGTGCACATTATTTAATTTGATGGGTAACAGCCCTATGTCTTATTATTATAACTGAATTTATTGATCAAATGTAAGAATTTGACATGAAAGATGATGTATACATTTGCTTTACTTCTAAGTTGGTTGTTTATGTTTTTATGTTATGGTCATACTGTGAAATAAATGTAATTTAGGAGCAGTGTTGCCACAGTTACTTTGAAAAGTAACTAAGTTACTTTACAAGTTACTTGATTTTAAAAGTAACTAAGTTACTTTACAATTTACTTGATTTTAAAAGTAACTAAGTTACTTTACAAGTTACTTTTATTAGTTACATTCAGCAGTTGCCGACAACACCCCCACCACCTCAACATAAAAATGACAACCGGTTTTGCCAACACTCACTTTATTGGAAGTGTATTTTTAACAGTAATATCAACAATCTATCTCCTGACATTTAAAGTTGAACTTAAAAACTATTTCCTGAAAAAAACAGTCTTTCTTGACTTCACTTAATATAAATACTTGTTTTTATAAAATATATATTGTTTTTTTGTTTTTCTTGACCCTGTAATTTAGTAACTGTAGAACACGTTAACTGTAATTTTGCGTATATGATGAAATTTATACAGTTTCTTGTCAATCTATGTCTATTTTAATGTGAACAATGCGCTGCCACTTTAATTCAGTGCGGTGCAGCACAGCAAAAATAGACTCGGTGCGGAAACGATCTCTGCACTGCTGTATACTCACGCACCTGGAACGGATCGACGGACCGCACCCGCGTGCAGTGTGAAAGCTCTAACCTGTTAACATGGGTACGGGAAAAAATATGCACCGCATACGCACTGCAGACGGAGACAAGTATGTGTGAAACGGGCGTAAGTTTGACTGTGCGGTGCTGCGACTCCATATGTTTTTTCAAATTCGACGAAGTGTTTTTGTAGGTAGATAACACTTTGTCGCCACCAGCACAGAGTTTACAACGGACCTTAATGTTGCCATCTTTAGCTGACAGACACAAACTCAAAATAGTGACTGTATTTCCAGCTAGAAAAAGCGCATCTCTCTCCTCCCTCCATTGTTGTTTACGTTTGTGTCGCTGCGTGGTACGTACACGTGACGTGAACCTCATGCTGAAAACGTGACTTGTCGCGCACACTCCCCGAGATGCAAGAAGAAATAAATATATATTTTTACTAAGGAAAATGACAAAAATAGTAACGCACAGTGACTTGGATAAGTAACTTTAATCTGATTACTGGTTTTGAAATAGTAGCGCGTTAGATTACTCGTTACTGAAAAAAGGGGTCAAATTAGAGTAACGCGTTACTAAGTAACGCGTTACCGGCATCACTGTTTAGGAGGAAAAAACAGGGTTGTAGTGTTTCTAAATTTTATTTGGGTACATAGGATGGCCTGGATGGGTGTAGGATTTCCCGGCCTGAAATTGTGTCCCAGTCCGGCCCTGTACAGCAGGAAGGTCCATGACAAAAAAGGAAAACAAAAAAGGGAAAAAATCCCGCAAAAAATAATCATTGTTTGGTCTTGTCTTCTAGTGATGTCTGGTTTGTAAACGAATCGTTCTTCTTAACCCATTCTTTTTTATTCTTTTACTGGACGAACCAGTTCACCAAATCGGACTGAATCGTTTTAAACTGTTCGAATCTCGAGTCACTCACTGATCCACAAGTTACTAAAGTTACACACTTTCGGACTCATCTGACAGTCCCTCCGACTCGAAATAAACAAAATCCGAGAGTATATGTTATTCCAGTTACTCCAAGAGTACACTGAGGCCACGTTTACACATAGCCGGGTATTTAGAGAAACGAATATTTCCCACTCCTCCGTTTTCAATAATAACATCGTGCACACACCCGCATAAATACGCCGCGAGCGGCATCATAACTATGCCAAACCTATCGGCAGTGTAGGGAGAAGGATAAAGCCAATCAGAATCCTCAGAATCGACAAGAGAGAACCTAAAACCACGTTTCTCCCAGTTGACACGGCAACACATAACCGGCGTTTTCAGAAATCTCCACTTAGGCCGGAGTTTTTAGAAATAATCGTTTTCTGTCATAAAAACGGGGTTTTCGTGTAAACGAGAGGCCAAATCGCAGGGAAATATCTGCGTTTTCCCTTTGTGTAAACGGGGCCTGAAGTCATGTGTTGCTGAGAGAACTGATGAGCACGAACTGCTTATACTGAGCATGTGTGTACTATCGAACAGTAACAGTACACTAATACAACGGTTTGAGTCAAGAATTGGTTTCATCAGTTTTCAAATACCAGTACACTGAACTGAGAAAAGTTTTTTTAAGGACACGTTTGGTAAACTGAGAAACGATGAGCTGGAGATTTTTTCTGGGGACGAACTGCATGTTTGTTTCTTAAGTATTTAGAAACATCAGAAAGTGTAACAAAATAAAACTGTAAAGATTGGAAACACAATGAATGGCATGATATTTTCAGGAACAGCTTATTTAAATTCTAAATAAGTTGATATAAAGCTAAAAAAAAAAAAAAAAAAAACTTTTGCCGAGGTTTTAAGTGGGCAAAGTGTTTAAAATGTATTAATCAAAACAGTACAAAAAGTAATTGAACATACTGGAAACATGCTTCGGCTTTTTAGTTTGTCGATATATATTCAGGTATTAGCAGTTCTCAGCTCAGCAGACTTACACATACTGCTACAGGGGATTTTGAGTCCAGAATTGGATGCAACAGTTTTTGAATCAACAATGCACTGAACCGAGAACTGTTTCTTTCAGACACATTTGAGAACCAAAGAGCTGGAGGTACTGAGCATGCGTAATAGTACTGAACCAATAGTTCAGATAGTCTGAACCAAACTGTTTCTTTCGGACAACTGATGCTGTGCTGATACTATGAGCACGGGTGGACCAAGAACTTGAATGAGGGGCCAAAATTGGTGAAATGTAAGTTTATTTAATAAGAAATAAAACATGTAAAATATCCATGTTTGCACATCAGTGCCTGTATTGGATTGGGTGCTTTAGTTGCAAAACGTAAATGTTAGAAACCCAAGATGTTGGTGATGATGATGATTATTATTATTGTTTATTTTATTAAGTCATAATTACAAATTACTTTATTTGAATGTGTTTGAGTGTATTTTCATCCAGCGAGATGACATGATTACGTGAGGATATAAAGAACTGAACAGAACAGAACAGAACAGAAGTAAAAATACACAGGAGATAATGAGATAATTAATGAGACAACAGGTGTACATGATAACTTATCAGACACACTGGGTCATGCACTGAACTATAACACAATGAAATATAACATAACCCTGACAGCTAGACAGAAAATCTGAATAAAGCTCTAATATCAAAATGTGCAAAAGTAAATATAAAAAATTCCACACATTGCTTTTCTTTCCATGCCATCAAAATATTTGGTCAAATTAATATGCACTTTTTAAAATATGTATAACAATATTTTGCAATGACACAAGGCAAACACATTCTTTGCACAGTGTGAAAGATCACAAGCAGCATTAAAATAATCATAAATATTGCATAAATGCCCCTATGTAATCTGCTCCCTCTTTGAAAAATATAATATTTTGGCTTACAGTCAATGCAAACACCGGAAATCCTTATACTAAAGATTAAATAAGCATTACAGAATAATGAAGGCCCTCAAAGCATGGGTCGACATTAGGAGTTAGATGAAAAGCTGCACAGAACAGGCACAAATTATAAAAAGTGCACCATGTGTATAAGGGGTCAGCCAAATGTCTGATAGCACGTACAGTTTTTGGTTCTAGTCAATGATTGACCCACAGCATTGAGTTGGGAAATGTTATCCAAAGTGATAAAACACTGCAGTCATATGCATCTTTACTCTCAGCAAATACATGTAAATTCACATTCAGATGTGTTTATTTTAGCTGTTCAAAGAAACATGCTTAGCAGTAATATGCAGTAAAAGGGAAGAAACTTTGCTCTGAAACTGGCCTTGAAAAGACAGGACTATTTAATCATGTGGTGCACAGACCTGACGGACAGTGCTGAAACATGGGTCAAACAGCGATGCAGTGATGTCACTGATCATAGAACTGGCTAGAGGCTTCAGTCTTTGAGGACCTTTCCTTTAAACCATCCTTCAAAACGAATCACTTTTTCACACATTGAATTCAGTCATAAACCATATGCCATGTGTGTTATGTTATGTTTACATTTCAACCAAAACTTTCATTATATGTTTTTTTTCAGTGGTTGAAACAGCGGTTGAGCATTTCTTTGGTACTTTTTCCCACCACTTCATTTGTTTTTCTCATGATGGTGCACACATTCGGAATAGAGGCCCCGTATTTGTTGCAACCTTTTCACCGTTCGACACAATGCTCTAAAAAGAGCGAGTGTATCGGATGTCTTGACCTGTGCTGGAACTCCCTGACAAAAACAAATCGTGTGGCCTGACCTAGTTGAGCTATTTTCTGCCATTCTCTTCCATAAAAACAACACTGTATGAGGTCAGGGAGATGCTGGGCTTGAGCGCAATAATACGGGTTTGCAGTTTGTTGTTTGGATGCTTGGTGTATGACATCAGCTCACACAGAGCCCCTAGCCCTCACAGCGGGAACAGTGGTTTTCCATACTATTACCTCTGCCTTGAAGGAAAGTCCCACTGATTCTGCATTACCGCACCACCTCCTTTTACCTTAAGAGCTCTCTGTAAATGGCAAATAAATCACACTCAACCGCATTTAGCTGAGTCTCTACATGGACATTTATGTCTCTGGAAGGAATTACAAGCAGTTGTCAGGGCAGAAGCATAAGGGCCAAAATAACCAAAGCAGCTGATGAAGAGCTGATTAGCAAGACAATTTAATTCAAGATATGACAGCACACATGAAACATGTGGTATTATGTTTATTAATAACATGAAATGTATAACTTGATGATAATCTTAACCTTCCTGTGTAGTGCACAACAACTTTATTTCAATGGCAGCTTTCCAAAGTGTAAGTTAAGGCTCTCCACCTCTAGAATGGATCATTCCAGAATGGTAAACATCAGTTCCCTATCTGTCAGTCACAGCGACGTGGTGTTCGATGACTGACACTGGGGATCGTACTTTGGAGCCCCAAAAACCTCTGATACTTTAAGAAAGGGCCAATGAAAATTGGCAAGTGGAATTTGCATGCCACTCCCCCAGACATACGGGTATAAAAGGGAGACGGTGTGCATCACTCATTCAGATTTGTTTTTTGGAGCCGAGTTTGTGTCATCTCGACACAATCTCATTTCATTAACCTCTGGAACAAGCGAGTTGCTTGTTACGGAATTTCAGTCTAAGGATACAATAGAGCCAGTACCTCAAGAAGTAAGGGTTTCTTCAGCCTTCATTCTACCAAATAAATGTGGTGGGTTACGACCAATCTTAGACCTGCAACTTTTGAATCAGGCCCTGCACAAGCACCTGTTGAAGATGTTAATGCAGAAATGCATTCTGACATGCTCCCCAACATGATTAGTTCTTCAGGTCAACTGGGTAAAGAGCAAGCTCTCCCCAGTGCAGACCATCTCTTTTCTCGGGATGGAGTTGGACTCAGTCACGCTTAGTCGAAACAAAACTGTCGAATGCTTAATGCTTACTAAACGAGCACACTTAGTCGATGCTGAACTCCTGAAGACGTTCAGGGGACAAACATCAGTTCTCCTGGACAGGACCTGCAGTGGCACATCAACAGAGACATACATGTTGTCACAATGATTTGTCGTCTCTTATTCAGCCCTTGGACAGACCTTGCATTTCTGCGGGCTGAGGTTCCCCTAGAAGGTGTCCAGATGGGTGGTCACAAAATACACACCCAAAACTGGATGGAGTGCCATGTGCACATAGTGTCAGGCTCCTGGACAGGACCTCGACTGCAGTAGCACAACAGCTGCCTCGAGAAGGCCAACACGGTGGCAGTAGCGTATATAAACAGCCAAGAAGTGATCTATTCCCATGGTAACTACTGTTCTCTCTGTCCCCGTGTGGTACAAAGGACTACACGGCTTACTTGGGGCGTTGGGTAGTTATGATGTTGTGAATGCACTGTGGCGTTTTTCCCGGAGGACCCCTTGTGTCAGTCATCAGTGTAAACAGGCCTTAAGATTAGGTTAAGGTGGAAAGATGAATAGTGGCTATTTATTCATGAAAATCAAATGTGCTTTAGCCATATTTATCTATGAGAAAAATGGATGATAAAGCCAGTTACATCGATTTTGTTTTATATTGTTCCAGAAAACGACAAAATATCAGCATTAGGTGAGTGGACTGTAAAGATCAAAGTGAACTGCAACCTGGCTTATTTCATCTTTTTTTGATTCCCTTCAGTCACGTTGGTCTCTACGACTGGAGGTTCCCTATTTTTTATGTAGCTAATACAGATGATCCCTTGTCTCACATGACTTGATGGATGATGATTACTAACTTGTGTTCATAATGACCCTCAATGACCCACCACTTCAGGACAGTTAGTATGTACTGTTACTACACTTTACACTAAAATACTCTCTAGAGTTGCTGAGAGTGATAAATCCTTAAACAGTCACACCAAGTGCAGTGGCTTATAACTCAATTGGTCATGGTAAATTCCCCCGTCAATAAACCTCCTGCTAATGCTTTGTAACCTAGCCCAGAATTTGGTACTATACAAAGTCCAACAAAAGTGAGATAACAATGTTCTTTTTGGTGAGGCTAACAAGACAACTTATTGCTTACAACTGGGTGTAGTTGACAGGAATGGGACCATGGGACTATTTAGTACATTAACTCTGTGCCCCTAGTCTAACAGCAATTATTTTTCCTGTTTTGGTTGGAGGGATGAGACAGCAGGGTAACCACTGTAATGCAGTTCAAGGAAACATCAGGGCAGCTGTTCTCCAGAGCATGACTATTGGCTTCTCCTCAGCTTAAATAAAAGCTTGCAACATAACAGGCCCAAGGATTTTCCCATGGATGCAAGCCCACTGTTTACCATAACTGTATTAGGACATCTAGCTGTTGTGCCTCTATGCTGAGTTAGACTATGTTTACAATCAGGTTAAAGGCCCTGTTGCCTGGTTTTATTTATTTCAGTGCAGTCAAAACCTCAGGGGTATTCAGGGCCCCTTTGTGAACTGGATAAAAAAAACTCAGAAATGTTCCAGTTATGCTGATGGTGATACAGCATTAAAATAGATTTCTGTCATGAATACTCTCTGAGAAATTGGCATGGTAATGGATGTGGCAATGTTAATGTATTTGGTCTTGGCAGAATAGATCTGCTACACTGCTGTTGCAGAGCAAATACAGAGACTTGCTACTGCCAATACATTCACAGACATGATGCTGTGAGCATGTAAGACATGCTGCTGCTGCACATATAACATACATGAAATAACCCACGTAGCAGATCTATACAGGTGGAGCTGGAGAAGCTGGGGGGTTTCTAAAACCACGCTGCAGACTGCTAACAGCAACACAATGCCAAGTATTTGAATGTTGAGTAAGCAAACTCATTGGTTGCTGATGCCACAGCAACCAAGCAGCTGCACTATGAAGATGATGTGATCGCTAACAAATTGAATTAAGGACCTTCAGCCTGTGCCATATAGAGTTTCATGACAGAACTTTGTTGTATATGTGTTGTATATAAGGTGTCTGAAAGTATGGGGATTGCATGTATTAAGTATTTCATAAAAAGAAGGGGGGGAAAAGCCAGTTCACAGAGAATAAAACACTCTCACATAAAACTAAAATGTTTGTAAGTCATTTTTTCAGCCAAGTTCACATTGTTCTCAAATAACTAGTCGAATGTGAACATTACTCTTACCAACTGCTGTCTTCACACTACAAATAAAATGATTATAGGTATTTTTCTACATTTTGCCTGACAGTGAAATACCTCCAATTACCTAAATGAGTCCAAGAGCAAATACCAGGAGATTTCCTTTCTGATGTTTCCAGTTAATCTCTCCCAGTTAATGATCTTTTCATTTGCTGTACTAAACAGAAGTAATGTTAGTCACACCTTGACCTTTTAATATCACCCACCAAATCCTACTTATCCTTATCCTTATCCTTAACAATATAGATTGTTGTGTTCACACTAATGGAGAAGATCAGAAACCAGACTTTTGTCTAAAACTGTGTATGAATATCCATTTTTAGGGAATGGAAACAAGCTTAGGGTCTCCATTTGACTTTTAACTTCTTTAAAGGGCACCTATTATGGCATTTAAAATGTTCCTAATATTGTTCTGGGAGTCCCCAACAACAGTTTTACGTGAATGCAATGGCAAAAAACACTTTTGTTGTCTTATAATATGCATTTATTTTAACCTGATTTGCTCACCGACTCCCTAATGATTCGTTCAACGACTCATTTTTCCAAACCCCTCCTTTGCGTGACGCTAATCTGCGGTGATTGGTCAGATGACCCAGTCAGTTATTTTTTGCGTTAGCCCAAAGCTTAAACATATTGATAAAGCACTGCAGTACTACAATACGCTATATTCTTTATGACAACTCTAATAACAACGACAAACATTTCACATATTTAAAGTCCCCGTGAACCGGAAGTTGCAAACGACTTTTCTCCAATGCTGTGATGTATTTCCGAGAGAAACGGAATACTAAATAAGGCAAAATAGTGAACGTGGCTTTTTTTTCCAACTAGCACCCGATTGGATCTAGAAAAATGCACCTCCTCGCCATCTCTCCTTTCACACACTGTGTGCCTGTCTAATGTCAGTTGGAGGGGCGTGGTTACGGATGTTAAGCAGACACCCAAACCGTCAAGCCTACGTCATCGGGCAAGGTCCTCCAGTGCAGAGGGGAGGGGCATTTTCAGAATTTGATTAAAGATTACGAAGCCAAACATTTTTTTTGTGTGGATTGACTTGCATGGATGAATTGTTCACCACAAAACGATCAATTTAGGCAAACAAAGTAAGTATGGTCAATTTTGATTTCATGGGGACTTTAAAAAAAAATGACATTGGAGACCTAGAAGCTGCGCTGAGCGTAACTTACACAACACACACACATACTTATTGAGCATGCTACAAAACCCATAAAAGCAACAATTATTAATAATACTTACAGGTTGTGATTCGGAGGAGGAAGCTGATCCAAATAAACTTGGTACTGAACCTTCCTTCAGTATCAACCGGCTCGCGAATCCACACTTGAAAGCATTTATGTTGGTAAAGGAATCGTCATTAAAATGACGCGAACACAGCACAAGGTTCTGGTACAGTTGTAAATATAAACTCTAGCCACTGATTCTTCACATGCTTGTCCCTGGGCAGTGAAAAAAAAGTTCGCTTTTGAGCACTTCAGAACACAGCGCACTTCAGAACACAGTGTCTCGTCGACATGATGTTTTCAAGTTTCACTGGTGTCTGCGCGGCGCGCGCAATAAGTGGGCGTATCTTATTCAAATAACTTGTCGAGGTGACGTCATATAGATAGAGAAAAAGCATCGTTCGTCTATCGATTCATATCAGCGACTCAGAGCCGACTCTTACTTTTGAGAGACAATAACTTTGTATATGGTGAACTTTCATATTTAAAACTTTGCAGGATGTTTTCGTTCACTTAGATCTATGTTACACACTACATGAAAGGTAATTTTCAAAATTCCATAATAGGTGCCCTTTAAGAAGCTGAAAAAAGAGAGGTGTCGCAACGGTCAATGGGTCAGATCATACAGAAAGCACTTTTGCATTCCACTGTGATGATTTTCCATTGTTTTTCTATGTAAACCTACAGATGGACACGTCTGATCATTGCACTTGCATCTAGTATCTTGTTTTATGTTGACAATACATGACTTTTTAATTATGGTAAATGGGTTCATGCTATTCCATGCAAATGCTTCCAAACATGTTTGTTGTGTTTTGTAAAGTGGTCTTGAATTATGAAAGGAAAGACACATGCCAAAAAGCTGTGGAATCTCACACATTTCAGGATTTGTTTTTGGTCTCAGTGACACTGCTACACTGGTAACTATAATGTATTACCTACTTCTTGCCTGTATGGCAGAAAGAATTGTGAAGATTTATTGTACAAGAGGTATAGGCCTATTTCAGGTCAAAATAATATCAGGAAATAATAAATCCGAAACGTCTTGCTTGTTTGATGATGGGCGCCATTGAAAACGCCTTAATTGAAGCATATTTTTTTCTCTTTTATGCTGATGCATCTATTCATAAATATCTCCCTCTTATTATAGCTGTTTTACTTTCTGTCTGCCCCTCTCTGGCTTCATGTGATGTGTCAGGACTTCTGTACCTCCAGTCATCCTCATGACCTTTCTGACTGGAGACCTGTTAGACAGGTCGGGCAGGCAAGGGTCCCGCGTGGGCCTGGCACTGGCACAGGACACCATCCTGTTTCTTTTCAGCCCATTGTTTCCACACTCATCTGTAGGGTGAGGTCTTACTGACTGCACGCGAGCCATCTGCGCATCCTGCCTTCACTGCACGGCATGAAGGAAAAACAAATTTGGTTTTTCTGCATCTCACAGCATCATGTTTTTAAGGCCTACACTGTACAAAATAAAATCGTAAAAAAAAGGGTAAAATGACTGAATATCCTAAATTGAGCGCAAAAAACTTTTCCAAACTTTGTCCTTAAATGTTTTACAGAAAAACACTGTTATTTTACAGTTATTTCCTGAATTATTATGATCAAACACCTTCACTGTGAAAAAAAGGTCAAATGACTATCAGCAATGGCTGCCATAGTCTCGCGTAGCCAGACCTTCAGACTGACGGCTGAAGGTCTGGAATTCATAGCAGCTTTCTTTGGCCAAGGCCCGCCCATAAGGCCGTTTGACCGACATGTCAAACAACCAATTACAGTTCGTTTCGCTCAGCGTCACGTTTCGGGTCGTGGAAATGTCACCACAACAACAGACCAGCGTGCAACAAGTCAGTCAGCATAGACAATCAAAGAAGGAGAAGAAAACAAGCAGTAAGTCATTGCTGATTACGTTTACTGATTACTACGTTTACTACGTTTAGCTGAACTTGATAAATGCTCATTGTCACTCATGTAAACACAACCGTTTTTCTTCCGCAATCACACGTCTGCGCTTTGTTTCCCGGCGGACCGAAAATAAACGCGACACTCGCGCCCCCCGGAAATCCGATAAAATTCATCCAATCAGATGACGACTTCGACATTGCTGAAGTGTTTCCAGTTAAGTGTACCATATGCATCAGACGTTTAGCCAACGTTCCGTGGGCGTGACGTCTGAGGCTGAGACTATGGCTACCATACAAAAACCATAAAATGAATGTAAAATATCCTAATTTAAATAATCACAGCACAGACTCTACACTTCAACACAATGGTGACACACAAAACACAACATGCAGAAACACTTTACATCCCAACAGAACACAGTAAACACTAAACACTAACAGATCTCTCAAGATCTCAGCATCTTCACTTATTACAGTCCAGACTTCCTTCATACTAACATTCTTATTGAGAAATAACATAGGTTTAGAAGTTGATATTTTATTGAAAATAATAAAGTTTGATGTCTCCATGATAGAAATCAGTGTTGGCTTTAGTTGGGCTCTTGACCCTTCATATATTAACATTAGATTTCTCTGGCTGCTTTAACTGTGTGTCTCTGATACATATTTGTTATTATAGAAAGCTGAGAGAAACTCAGATGATGCTAATCACTTATTAGTGATAATATTCATCAAGCAGTTGTCTGCTTTGTTTATACCACCTGATTGGTATGTCTTTTTAATGACTGATTAAGTTGCAAAATATTGTTTGTTAATATAGAATACCAGTATTGCTATAGAAAATTCTGCAATGCTGTGAAATTAAATTTATGAAGTCATTATGCAGAAAATGTTTTGACAGGATCATACAGACTCACTCAGACATCAAGAATTAGCGTATGAATCTCAACAATGGTGACAATTAAGAAAAATGCTGACCTATTATAGTCACAAAAAGGCTTTGTTGATTGTCACCATTGTTGAGATTCATATGTTAATCCTTGATGTCTCTCTACTCCTTACAAAATAAACCAACTCAAAACATCTTTTGTAGAATATATATATTTTTTTATTTGAGATTGCTATGATACTGATGCCACAATATTTCAACAAATCATGTGAAAAAAAAATGATATCAATAATTGCCTTTGTATAATACTAAAGTCTATCTATAAATAATGTATTCACAGCTAGTAGAGATTAGACTATCATATCAGTAAATCAGATAATCATTTGATGACTTCAAAATCACCAACAAATGACCAAGATCATCTGATATTTTCTCTTGCATTTATTGCCATAATAATTGTGCATCAAAACACAGTTACAGCAGCCAGAGAAAAACTAATGTTAAAACACAAGAGTCATGAGCCCAACAAAAGCAAACACTGATCTCAATCATGGTGACATCACATTTCTGTTAAAGTTTTTGACACTTTATTTAAATTAGGATATTTTACTTTAATTTTATGGTATTTGTTTGGCAGCCGCAGCTGCCAGTCATTTGACCATTTTTTTATGATTTTGTTTTCACTGAAGGTATTTGATTGTTATTTTACAGGTTTATCCTGAATTATCACAGTGTTCTTCAGTTTATTTAATTAGGGCCCGAGCACCCGTGCGAGGTCCCTCTTGAAACTGTTAGGATTATTATTATTATTTTTTTTCTTTTTTTTTAGGGCCCGAACACCCGTGCGAGGACCCTCTTGAAACTGTTAGAATTATTTTTTTTTTCTTCTTTTTTTTTCTGCAAAGTAAGCCCCATTTTCGAGGCTGCAACATACTCGAAAAGTCACCAAATTTTGCGCACATGTCAGGACTGGTGAAAAATTTTGTATTTTGTGGGTTTCGCGGATGGTGGTGGCAAAATGGCTCGCTAGCGCCACCTAGAAAATTAGAAAAAATTAGCCCCTCGTCCATGTTCGACCTACATGCACGAAATTTGGTGGTGACGTGGATCATATCAAGTCGCACAAAACAGCCTCAAGAACCCATACCCTAAACTCGACAGGAAGTCCGCCATTTCGAATTTGGCGGCCATTTTGGGACGATTTACACACTCCGTACTTTGACGAACTCCTCCTAGGTATTTAGTCGGATCGACTTCAAATTTCTGCTGTGCCTTCTAAAGGCATTGACGATGAAAACTTATGCTCTCTGCATGTTTTCGTCAATGGGGGTGTCCGTGGCATCGATGATTCGCCATGAAACAGGAAGTTGGAGTAACTTTGCTGTACATGCTCAGATCTGCACCAAATTTTCCATGCTTGACAAGAGTCCCGCCCTGAACACATGTACATGCCGACATTCACCCCCAGTCATAGCGCCACCTGCTGGCAACAGGAAGTGACCTTTAACGAAGCAGCCCCCGCCGCACGTTTGACCTAAAAGTACGAAATTTCTGTGACACATCAACCATGTCTAGACGCACAAAAAAGCCTCTTGGAGCGATGCCCTAAACCCAACAGGAAGTCGGCCATTTTGAATTTGTCAAATTTTGGCTGATTTACACACTTCGTACTTTAATGAACTCCTCCTAGGGATTTAGTCCGATCGACTTGAAATTTCCGCTGTGCCTTCTAAAGGCATTAACGATGAAAAGTTGTGCTATCTGCGAGTTTTCGTCAATCGGTGTGTCCGTGGCATGGCATCAAAGATCAACTCATCGCCATGACACAGGAAGTGGTTGTAACTTCAGTGTACATGCTCACAGCTGCACCAAACTTTACATGTAGGATAAGAGTCCCGCCCTGAACTCATGTACATGCCCACATTCACCCACAGTCATAGCGCCACCTGCTGGCAACAGGAAGTGACGTATAACACCTTCATGCAGTGTCTGAAAAGCATAGCAAATTCACAGCCGCACTGGCAGAGCTCCAGAATATGCAACAGAATATGCGGCCGCATCACTCCCCGACACGCTACATGTGCGATGGCCCGCCCATCGCTGCTTGCAGCTTTAATTAGGGCCCGAGCACTAAGGTGCGAGGTCACTCTTGAAACTGTTAGGATTTTTTTTTTTTTTTTTTTTTTTTTTTCTTTTTTTTTTTTTTTTCTGCAAAGTAAGCCCCATTTTCGAGGCCGCAACATGCTCGAAAAGTCACCAAATTTTGCACACATGTCAGGACTGGTGAAAAATTTTGTATTTTGTGGGTTTCGCGGATGGGCGTGGCAAAATGGCTCGCTAGCGCCACCTAGAAAATTAGAAAAAATTAGCCCCTCATCCATGTTCGACCTACATGCACGAAATTTGGTGGGGACGTGTATCATATCAAGACGCACAAAAAAGCCTCACGAACCCATACCCAAAATGTGACAGGAAGTCCGCCATTTTGAATTTGGCGGCCATTTTGGGACGATTTACACACTCCGTACTTTGACGAACTCCTCCTAGGGATTTAGTTGGATCGACTTCAAATTTCTGCTGTGCCTTCTAAAGGCATTGACGATGAAAAGTTGTGCTATCTGCGCGTTTTCGTCAATGGGCGTGTCCATGGCATCGATGATTCGCCATGAAACAGGAAGTTGGAGTAACTTTGCTGTACATGCTCAGATCTGCACCAAAGTTTGCACGCTTGACAAGAGTCCCGCCCTGAACACATGTACATGCCGAAATTCACCCCCAGTCATAGCGCCACCTGCTGGCAACAGGAAGTGACCTTTAACGAAGCAGCCCCCGCCGCACGTTTGACCTACATGTACGAAATTTCTGTAGCACATCAACCATGTCCAGACGCACAAAAAAGCCTCTAGGAGCGATTCCCTAAACCCAACAGGAAGTCGGCCATTTTGAATTTTTCGTCAAATTGTGGCTGATTTACACACTCCGTACTTTAATGAACTCCTCCTAGGGATTTAGTCCGATCGACTTGAAATTTCTACTGTGCCTTCTAAAGGCATTGACGATGAAAAGTTGTGCTATCTGCGAGTTTTCGTCAATCGGCGTGTCCGTGGCGTGGCGTCAAACATCAAGTCTTCGCCATGACACAGGAAGTGGTTGTAACTTCAATGTACATGCTCACATCTATAGGACATTTTACACATTTAATAAGAGTCCCGCCCTGAACACATGCACTTGCCGACATTCACCCACGGTCATAGCGCCACCTGCTGGCAACAGGAAGTGACGTATAAGACCTTCATGCAGTGTCCGAAAAGCATAGCAAATTCACAGCCGCACCGGCAGAGCTCCAGAATATGCAACGCGGCCGCATCACGCCCCGGCGTGCTACATGTGCGAGGGCCCGCCCATCGCTGCTTGCAGCTTTAATTATTTTTATTTTTTATTTTTTTATTTTTTATTTTTTCTGCAAAGTAAGCCCCATTTTCGAGGCCGCAACATGCTCGAAAAGTCACCAAATTTTGCACACATGTCAGGACTGGTGAAAAAGTTTGTATTTTGTGGGTTTCGCGGATGGGCGTGGCAAAATGGCTCGCTAGCGCCACCTAGAAAATTAGAAAAAATTAGCCCCTCGTCCATGTTCGACCTACATGCACGAAATTCGGTGGGGACGTGTATCCTATCAAGACGCACAAAAAAGCCTCAAGAACCCATACCCTAAACTCGACAGGAAGTCCGCCATTTTGAATTTGGTGGCCATTTTGGGACGATTTACACACTCCGTACTTTGAAGAACTCCGCCTAGGGATTTAGTTGGATCGACTTCAAATTTCTGCTGTGCATTCTAAAGGCATTGACGATGAAAAGTTGTGCTATCTGCGCGTTTTCGTCAATGGGCGTGTCCGTGGCATCGATGATTCGCCATGAAACAGGAAGTTGGAGTAACTTTGCTGTAGATGCTCAGATCTGCACCAAACGTTGCACGCTTGACAAGAGTCCCGCCCTGAACACATGTACATGCCGACATTCACCCCAGTCATAGCGCCACCTGCTGGCAACAGGAAGTGACCTTTAACGAAGCAGCCCCGCCGCACGTTTGACCTACATGTACGAAATTTCTGTGGCACATCAACCATGTCCAGACGCACAAAAAAGCCTCTTGGAGCGATGCCCTAAACCCAACAGGAAGTCGGCCATTTTAATTTTTCGTCAAATTTTGGCTGATTTACACACTCCGTACTTTAACGAACTCCTCCTAGGGATTTAGTCCGATCGACTTGAAATTTCTGCTGTGCCTTCTAAAGGCATTGACGATGAAAAGTTGTGCTATCTGCGAGTTTTCGTCAATCGGTGTGTCCGTGGCATGGCATCAAAGATCAACTCATCGCCATGACACAGGAAGTGGTTGTAACTTCAGTATACATGCTCACAGCTGCACCAAACTTTACATGTAGGATAAGAGTCCCGCCCTGAACTCATGTACATGCCCACATTCACCCACAGTCATAGTGCCACCTGCTGGCAACAGGAAGTGACGTATAACACCCTCATGCAGTGTCTGAAAAGCGTAGCAAATTCACAGCCGCACTGGCAGAGCTCCAGAATATGCAACAGAATATGCGGCCGCATCACTCCCCGATGCGCTACATGTGCGAGGGCCCGCCCATCGCTGCTTGCAGCTTTAATTACAGATTATATTTGTAATTTTACATACATTTTTATGTAATTTAAGAAAACAGAAAAAATACTGTATGAGAAATACAATCAATTTCCTGTATAAAAAAATGTGAATTACTGCAATTTGTCATTAATGTAACAATACCTAAAATAACAGCTGAATTTTTATTTTACAGATATTATTTGTAATTTTACAGTGTTTGAGTACGATTTAAAATGAAAGAAAATGATCGTCAAAACAATCACAGTTATTTTCTGTAAAATAAGGATTTTTTTTTTTACAGTGTAGAGGTGATTTAACAGTCTTTATACTTACCTATTACAGACCAAGCTTTCAGACCAAAGTCACCCAGATATTGATCATAATGAGCCTTAAATGTAAATATATAAGCGATCTCAGGAAAAAGATGTCTGACTAACAGATAACTCAGCTCTACAAGGCTATATAGTTAAATGGCTAAATGGAAATTCTTTTATGATGTTCCAATATCTTTTTTTTTATTTCAAGGAAGAAAGAAAATCATACAGGTTTGAAACAAGACAAATAAATGAGTGAATTTTCATTTTTGATTAAACAAACTGTATTTCCCAAGATAAAACTACATAATAATGATAAAGGGTACAGTACAATTAAATGTTTTGCTTGTTAAATAAAGGGTTAGTGGAATAGTCAGGGTTAAGACTTTACTCTTTCATGCATGTGCATACATGGGGCAGAGATGATCCATAAATATTATTCAGAAAAAAAAATAGAAAAAAAACTAATCAACAAAATTGTCCTTGGATGATGTGGTCAAGAAAAGTTGTCCAGTATTTGGTAACTATGTAACCTCACAGAGGTAAACAGAGAGGGTAGCCTCATTTGAACCCCAAGCAACCCTTCATCTATCTGACATGCACAGACTTGGCACATTTGTTATATGGGCCACATGGAGGGAAACTCCTTGGGAAATGTGATGAGAGCAAGAGACCTTTTCAAGGCGGGCTATTATTCTTTGATAACCAGGCTTTTGCATTTGGCCTCCTTAGTGCTTTTCATTAAGAAAGGAATCACCTTGGCTTTGCCAGGGTTTAATCAGAAACAGCCGCTGCAGCAGCTAATTGAAACAGGCTGGACCTCCACGCTCTATATAGTACACAACAAGTGACAAATTTGACCACAAGCTGCAGTGTATATTAAAAAAAATCATTGCAATACAAGTCTCCCTGCTTGTCAAAACCATGGCATATAAAAACATGTTTTTGGCAACTCACTGGGATGACTGGGAAGTTTATGCCACTGATGATCTGACTTTCAGTTACTTCATTAAAGGGGAATGACATATTTTAAATGTGTTGATGCTAAGCGTTGCTGTGATGAGAGTTCCCCCCCCCCCCCCCCCAACTGACTCAATGTCAATGTAAACTTTACTGCTTTATGCAACATTGTTTTGCATCCTGAAGTAGAACAGCATGTTGTTCTGCTGTACAATCTGACAAAATGAAGAAAGTCTGAAATTATTTGTATTATATCAGAGGTATGTTACGTGCTTGAGGGGCGTGTTCAAGAATGTGGGCAGTGTTTTATGTATGTTCCTCTGAAGTAAAGATATGGCTGCCAACTCAAGCAGTTCTCCTGTGAGTCATTTAACTCACTGCACAAACCCTGAATATAACATTATTATTAAAATGCCAGTGTAGTACAGAACATTTTAATAGGTACAGTATAATGGCAAACCACTCAGAGTGAAGATGTTAGTTTAATGCAGAAATATCATAATGTAGCTTATAAATTCAGCCTGTAAAAAAAAGAAAAAAAAAAGTTTGTCATCCAGACTCTGTTGAATCAGAGGCTCTTTGGGACAATGCACCGCAGTGCTTCCCTTGACCAAAGAAAATGGAGTGTACTGCAGTGACATACATAACCATATCAGCAGAAAACAAACTTAAAGTCTGGCTCATCTTGGATAACCAGTTTAATTATATACAATTAGAGGGAGAAGTTTAATGCGTATTTGGCGTGCTCTCTGAGCTCGGAGTTCGGCCCGAACCCAGAGTACCCCATATATGTAAATTGTTAGGACTAGAAGTGTAGAGAAGGGGTTGTGGAGGGATGCTGCTAAACTGTCAATGAATTGAGGTGAGACTGCTGAATATATATACACCTCTTATCGTTGATTGCTGAGTGTTCTCCACTTGTGTTAATTATCTGAGCGTGCTCCTAACGAACTCTGTTAATAAAACATAATTTCACAAGTTCACTCTTACATACAATTGGAGGGAGTAAAGTTTAATGCTTATTTGGCGTGCTGTCTGGGGGGAGGGCTCCGAGCTCGGAGTTCGGCCAGAATCCAGAGTAGTCCCCCAAAAGGCTAAAGAGCAGAGGACAGCCACTGGACTAAAGACACCCCCCAAAAGAGTGCAGAGTTTGGTGGGCTGGGATCTCGAGAAGGGACCTGGTTGCTTGACCAGGAGGGCCCGTGATGGCGGCTCACTGCGCCGGACTGACGGGCCCTGCTGGCCCGCGAACGGGGAGCAGTTGGAATTTGGAACGAACAGTCGGGAGAGCTTGCACCTTTCTTGATGGGAGCAGTTCGCAGCAGATCACGTACGGCAGACCTACCTGCCGACGGCAGGTCAATTCCGATCTATGCTTACGAGAGAGTTCTTGCTGCGTCCGTTGTGAGACCAATGCTCGCTGGACAGAAAGAGAAAACAGGAAAGAGGAACATGAGTACTCGACTGGGAGATTTTCTCGCTGCGTCCGCTGTGAGACCAAATGCTCGCTGGACAAAAAGAGAAAACAGGAAAGAGGAACGTGAGTACTCGACCGGGAGATTTTCTCACTGCGTCCGCTGTGAGACCAAATGTGACCCCGCCTGTGAACCCCCGGCTAAAGTCGCAGAATCTAATTATAGGTAAAAGAGCGTCAAAGTAGTCATAGCCATAAAAATGACAAAAATAGGTCATGTGTGTTTTATGCTGTAAATGATAGATTATTCCAAGGGTTTTGAGATTCAATACTCAATTTTTTATTTAACATGATAAATACTAAAATTAATGATTTTATTGACACTACGTCTACTTTTGCGTAACAAAAAAAACGGACGCGGCCCACGCGGGCTTCATAAACAATGATTTCAATCGTATCCGGGTTTATTTCTCGGCGCAACAACACTTGCTGATTCTTATCATTCAGTTCAGGAACTTCTTTTTGACTTATTTTCTATTAGAAATAGTAAATAGACATTAATATCAATCCGCACGAGCGGCATTAGGTCAACACAATGAAAAAAAAAATAATGCGACTTCAGCCAGGATCAGATGTCTGAGGAGATTTTTCGTGTCATCGCCAAACATTAACTTAAGAACAGCTTATGTGTGTTGTAGCTCATTATTCTGCCAATAATATTAATTTTATTTGTGTCATTTAAGTGTCAATAATATAACTCGTTTGTTGGAGTAACTGTTAACTGCGTCGTTTTGACATCTGATATGGCAGCACCGAAGCATTACCGAAGCATTAGCAGGAACGTAAAATAGCTGATTGCTTAAACAGCTTGTTGGATATTAATCTCAGTGAAATTGCCCAAATTATGATTTAAGCGTTTTTATAGCGGATTAACGTTATTTTCTGGAGGATATGGTGATGATGAACAGGACACATTCTTTGACGAAACTGACGAGGAATTTGACGGTAAGTTTTTGTCATTATAATTTTTTAATGCTATGTAATATACTCAGTGTTCAGCCAATGTGATGCTAACACAGAATTCATCCTGTGATGCAAACATATAGTGGATTTAAATGTTTATTACATTTGTTCGTTGAAATTGAGTCAGTTTTTGAAATTAATTACGTTTATTATGTTTATTTGTTTGATTACACTCTGAAGCCATGACCACATAGCCATACCTGTTTCTTGTCCCTATGCCCTCCCCTTAATTAATCCAATCCAGTCTGATATTTTCATATAAAATGCTTCATTATCCATTTTAAATGTGGATTTAAAATGGATAAATCCCCCACCCTCCATGTTTAGTTCTCCATTTAGGTCTCTTGCTTTGAATTGAAAAGATTCTCCTTGTTTTTTTCAGGCAGTGACCAACATGATGAGGACGAGCCAGTTTTGGTGATTGAACCTAAAGCTATTAGTCTGGCGAATCTGAAGAGGAAACACCAACAAGAAGAATTTGCTTCTAATGCTGGAAGTCCAGATGTGAAACTGAAAATAAGTTTCTCTTGCAACTGCAAGTATTTCAATGCTGAAAAGTGTTCTTCATTTTTCAAGGAGGGAGAGTTGCTGTCACTCAGGATGAGTCATTTGGAGATGGACAATACTGTACTCTACATGGTACTTTTAGCGCAAATACGAAGTCACTTGCACTGTGGGGAAGAAACCGCTAAATCAAAAAAAACTATCAGACTTTTGTGAATAGAATCTATGAGATTATTAAATATTTTGCATCTAGACAATTTTAGAATGTGTACAAAATTTGAGACTGATCTGTTAAAGGGATAGTTCACCCAAAAATTAGAATTCTGTTATCATTTACTCAGCCTCATGTTGTTCCAAACCGGTATGAGTTTCTTTCTTCTGTTTAACACAAAATAAGATATTTTAAAGAATGCTGGTTACCAGACAGTTGGCGGCACCCATTGACATCCATAGTGTTTTTCCCCCCTACTATAGAAGTCAATGGGTGCCGTCAACTGTCTGGTTACCAGCATTCTTTAAAATATCTTATTTTGTGTTAAACAGAAGAAAGAAACTCAAACTGGTTCGGAACAACATGAGGCTGAGTAAATAATGACAGAATTCAAATTTTTGGGTGAACTATCCCTTGAATTTTTTTTCTTTTTCTTTTTTACTCCAGATTTACTCAATGTTACACCGTGGCCCAGTAAGAGAATGAGATTTTCTGCCGAAATGTTACATGTTAATTAATTGATATTGATATATTATTGATATTATATTTGCACTGATATTTCATTTTACTAATAAAGTTATACAAATCATTCAACTGAATTGACATGGTAATTGTTGCTACAATCAACCTCTTGTGGTGGCCCCATTCGTTTCAATGGTTTTGTGCTTTTAGCTTTTTGGACATGCGCATCATAATAAATAGGCCTGTTTTACAAAACTTTAATAATTTTCCCTAAAATGTGTTATATATCACTAAAAAAGGGAGAATCTCAGCTTTAATGTGGTATATGGCACATATGGAGGATAATTATGGATCGAATGTGTTGCAGTTTTAAAAATAAGCTTTTTTTAAAATTGGAATTTCTCCAAAACATGATTTTCTGAGCCCGAAATTCAGCAAATCTTTGACATAGCCTTACTCAGTCAATATTAAAGATATCAAGGTTATATTTTCACAGAATGTTCTTTACATTATGTAGGATGATTTTATGTAGAAAACAGTGAATCACAAAAAAATGACTTTAGACGCACCATGAAAAAAGCAAAGGAAAATTTTTTTCTTTGCATTTTTTATTCAATTTGACCCTTCGCAAAGACCCGCCCTCCTTAGTTACTGTCGCTATGTTCCGACAAGCTATGCTGCTCTCATGCTCTCACCATGTTCTCACGCAGTGAAAAATACATCGCGGAGCAGAGAGGAGACTGACAACACGCGGACAGACAGGACAGACCAGGTTACTTTTCGGTTACTTTTGATATTAAACATATTAAACAAAGTCTCAGCTTTCAAATGTGGTCATTTTTTGAAAGAAATTTAAACAATAAATACCGTTTTGGGGCTCTTTAATGTGCCGTGACAGATCGCTGTAGAGCATCCGTTAAAGCTGCTCGTGATCCGATCATCTCTTCCTTCTAGTTCATTTATAGCATCAAATAAACATGAACGAACATAAGAAGTAATGTTGTTTTAACCGCGGAAAGGCGTCAGTATATTCATTTTACCAAGTTAAAATCCTCCTAACTCTACTGGCTGCTTTTTCGGACAAAATGGCGGATGGCGAAGTATGATTGGTTAGAACACCTGTCAATCAAGCTCCACGCGAAGGGTCAAATGATAACAATAACAACAATCAAAATTTTTTTTTTTAATTAGACCCTACAGTATTTTAGATACAATCCTCTACCAAACGGTTGAGACGTCTGTTCATAATAAAAGAATTACATTCAGAACAAGTCATATTAAGTGCATTTTCTTGACCATTTTTTTTTTTTTATTACAAACCATGTATTCTTACAATGCAAGTCATATAGTAATACACAAACATAGTCAATTTTAAATTATGAAATTAATAGTAACACCAGAATTGGTATTAATTCTTCAAATTTATTCATGGTATTTACCATAATACAGTACAGAAATTGTGAAAAATAATGATATTGATCAAATATTTTTCATCAAATATGTAATTGAATAATATTAAATTAATCATTTTAACAACACTAACCCTTTTGTTCATTGTAAATAGCTAATTTTACCAACATTAGCTAATTTTACCAACACTACCATAAAAGGACAACTCAACTGTTTGGTAGAGCATGTTTTAAAAAAATTATTTGACCCTTATAAGACTTATTTTTGTTTAATTAAGTTACATAATTCTGTTTAACAACTCTTCCGAAACGATAATATGTCAACCAAATAGTCTTACCTTTAAAAGTCCCGCAGACATGCATCATCAAAGGAGGAGCAAATTTTCGCTGTGTCATGTGCTGTTTGAAGGAACACTGAAATGGGGCATGCTGCTCACAGACACAGTGCCATCTAGTGGATTTTTTTAGCATTGCACAACTACACCAAACGGTAGAGATGGCTCGTTCAGGTTGAGTTAAGCTTGATGCATTTTTCAATAAAATATAGTGACTTAAAGTGTGGTCTACCAAATGGTTGAGATGTACCTTAAAGGGTTAGCTGGGTTTTCACAGGCAGGGTCACAAATGCTCGCTGGACAAAAAGAGAAAACAGGAAAAAGGGACACGAGTACTCAACCGGGAGATTTTCTCGCTGCGTCCGCTGTGAGACCAAATGCTCGCTGGACGGAAGAGAAAACGTAAGTGCTCTACCGGGAAAGTTCTCGCTACGTCTGCTGTGAGACTAAATACTAGCTGAACAGAAAGAGAAAACAGGAAAGAGGAACATGAGTACTCGACCGGGAGATTTCTCACTGTGTCCGCTGTGAGACCAAATGCTTGCTGGATGTAAAAGAGAAAACAGGAAAGAGAAAAAACGTGAGTGTTTGACCGAGAGATTTCTCACTGAGTCCGCTGGGAGACCAAATGCTTGCTGGACGGAAGATAGAAGTCCTCCACCTGAGAGTTCTCAGTGCGTCCACAGTGAGACAAAAGCTCGCTGGATGGAAAGGTGGACTACCCAGGGAGTTTTAATCAATGAGGGTTTGGTGGGCTTTTTTAATGTGGAACTGGTTGTTCCTGATATAGCTAGCTTTGGAAAGCATCTCCCAAGAGTTAGAATCTGCTGTTGGGAGAGGCCTTTTTGGGCTGAAGTTTCTCCCCCAATATGGAAAGAGTGACACAACCAAAAGCGTGTCACAGGTTTATTGGATTCATCTATTAACTGTGGTACCAGAAGAGATTTAGCCTGAGAGCTTCGCCATTGCAGATATGCCAGAATGGACTGGTATGGTTGGATTGGCGATGAGAGGTTAAAAACGTAGATGAAATTACCTTTTTTGGTTTGGTTGGTCTTACTTTGCCTAATCAAATATGAGATTGTTTCACCATCTAGTACTGATAAGTCTAATGAGATGGTGGGGTGGATTTTTTTGTCGAATTTGGAAGTGATAGCGAGTTGGGAATTGATCCGCCTCTGGAGCCAGCGTCCTGAATTTCTGAAACAGAAAATGAGACAGTGAGTCAGCGATTTGGTTTTCTGACTCAGGGACGTGTCTAGCGATTATGATGAATTGGTCGCAAGCTGAAATTCAGATGAGATGCCTTAGGAGTGGCTTCAGAGCTGGTGAATGGGAATCGTTGTCGCAATGCACTAAAATTCTGCTAGCGGCCCATTCTTTCCTCTACAGAAAAACTGCTACTGCGAGAGTGTGGCCATGGAGACGTGATCCAACGACCTTGATAAAAAAAAAAAAAAACGATTGAGGGGGCGGCATCTATGAACAGTTGACTGAACAGCTGGATGTCACTGAAAAGGAAAAGGGTTATGAACAGCGGGAGTATAGAACTGAGAGGCTGTGGGGAGGCCACTGGGCCCGGCTGCATACGGCGCTGAGGCGCGGCCTGGGCGTGCTGAAGGCCTGTTGCTGCAGCTCGTAGGCGAAGCGGGTCGGAGCTTGTGCGGGAGGATGACGGTGGTGTCTGGGGAGGCAACTTTTGGGCTTTGTCGACTTTGCTCCGCCTGTGAGCCATTTTGGGAGTTGCTGGTGTGGACTTTGGAGAGAGGTTGGCTGACTGTAAGGTAACGTATAGATCGTACAGTTCCGCTTTTATTTATTTTTCACGAAGCCTGTCCGTCCGAATTACCTTGCCTTAATCCTGCTTCGGTCCACTTCACGATAGGTGGGATTGTCGGGACGGCCGAGCGGTAGGAGGAGGCCAGGGAGGAAGAAGACGGTGCCGACGAGTGGCCTTGAAGTCTTGGCGAGTGCAGGGCTGTTTGGGCAGGCGTGGTGCCGCGTGAAGAAGCCTGGGACTCAGGTGCGATGTCCAGCGTAGGAGGAATGGTCCTGGGGCCGGCGGAATGCAACAGCGGATCCCTGGGGATGTTTGTTTCTTCGTCAGATTAAGGCCATGTCCACACTAATACGTTTTCGTTTGAAAACGTATATTTTTTTCTCCGTTTTGGCCTTCCGTCCACACTGAAACGGCGTTTTAAGTCAACGAAAACGTAGCTTTTGGAAAACGCTCTCCAAAGTGGATAAATTTGAAAACGCCGTTTTCGCGTTGTAGTGTGGACTGTGAAGCCGGAGGTATTTGAAAACGATGACGTAAGTTTAGTCATGTGATCCATGTTGTACCAATAGATGTTTACCTGATGTTTACCGGTATTGTGCCTGTTATGTGCTATTCACTTTCACACTGTTGCTAAAATATGTTACTTTGCACACTCTTCATATCACAGTACTGCACAGATGACAGAAAATGTACTCACATTTGCTGTCCTGCGGCAATACAGGAGAGCAGTCGCGTTTTAGACCAAACATATGGTGACTGAGTGCGACTTGGACGCATCAGTGAATGGTGAGAAATTTTGCTAAATAAAATTATCATGTTAGAAGAATTGCGCGATACCTTTCTTTATTTTTCCATCTGTCAGTGAGCTTTTGTGAGGTTTCACGCATGCGCAGTAAGGTGAATTTATAAGTTTCTCATCCACACTGAAACGTCTGAAAACGCCTGAAAACGCTAGTGTGGACGGAGAGCGTTTTTAAACGAAAACTCCGTTTTCAAATGTATCCGGATTAATGTGGACGTAGCCTAAGAGATTTGACGTTGTGACATGGTAGCAAAACGCCGAGCCAAGATGCTGCTAAACTGTCAATGAATTGAGGTAAGACTGCTGAATATTTATACACCTCTTATCATTGATTGCAGAGTGCTTTAACTCGTGTTAATTAACTGAGCGTGCTCCTCCTGAACCTTGTTAATAAAACATAATTAAAACACAAACAGCTATTAGCATGGTACTTTGCACAACATATTTCATTTTTGAATCATTTGTGCAAAATGTTATAAACATTATAAAATGATAAAATAACCCCACGTCAGGGGACCATTAAAAATAAGAAAAAGGACAAATTATGAAAATCATTGGTTAACTGCTAAGGAATATGGAATGGGAGAGCTACATGCTAGATTGTTGTGGAGTTGTCTGTTTAACACTTGAATCTGAACACTTGAATCAGTTTCACCAAAATATTGATTCATTTGTTTAGGCTACCCCACTTCAAAATATATTGTATTTCAATCTGGCTAGAAGTGGTTGTGAATGTCTCATTTTTGGTCTTTGACACAAATCAGCAAAAACCAAAACAGGTCTGAAATATGATGTATCAAATGCTTTTTAGGGTTTTATAAATCACAATTTATGTGTATTTTGAGTCTCTGTAATACTTTTTTCCATATATTGTATATAAGTAAATCAATACAAAGTTTCAATATAAGTAATAAATGTCTTGTTACGTTGAAACTTTAAATGTAGCAAAAAATCAAGGACAAAAAGGCCATATTGGAATGGCAAGTGGTGGATATTTAATCATGTACATTGTCTTAATTTTTTTAAACCAACACTTGTCCCACTTTTCCTTTCAGTATTTTATTTTGAAATTCAATTTGCCCACTGTACTATGGGCGCTTATTAAAAAGTAATTTCCATCCTCAAATAATTTGGAAAGGTTTGAATGCTTGGCAAAAGTAATAATTCCAGAGTCAAATAACCTTTTATTTATTCATATGGCAAGTGTTGTCATATCAGAGTTGGCAATGGTGTACCACTGTCATTCAGCCTGAGTGTTATTTCTGGTCTGTGGCTTGTGGCTGCAAGACTGTTAAGCTAAATAAAAAACATATGATGACAGAGTGACAAAATAACCACATTTTCAGAGTCAAACTTAGTGCTGTAAGGTCTAACTTTGTAAAAGACATTTAACTATGGTACCCAAAGCCATACGTGCACAGTAAGAGGTAAAACGTCTATTCAGAGTCATTAATTGAGCCCGGCTGCCACCAGACTGGAATTTATGTATCTGAATTTCAGATTTTTGCAGTCATGCAAGTGGGACTTTTAACTGTTGAGCTATCAGTGGTACTTAGATCGCTTGAGCCTATTAACTTTTTTTACATTTTATATTTTCCCCAAGGTCCACTTATATTGTAAACAGCTGTAATTTAGTTTTTTTCATGACCATTTCCACCCTGTCTATGACCCTTAAACAGAATGTTTTTTAGGCTGTGTCTTTAATAACTCACAAAGCTTGAACATTTGCTGTCGAGTCCAATGTTATTTTTTTTTTTTACCTTCCAAATCCAGCAATAATAGTTCTTCTTAATGTTTAGCATCTATTCTACATGTAAGGTGTGAAGTTTTGGCTGGTTAGCATATTCCAACTATGCCTTGCTGGTAGGTGTCATAACTACATCAAGAAGCAAAAAAACTTTTTTTTGTAATATAAAAAAAAGATCTGTGTATTCTGATGAAATACGTTTGTTTAGACAAAAATGATCAGTCAATTAAATATATTTATACTTTTTTTTTGGAATGTCTCCGTCTCCAAGAATGTGTAAGGTACATCTGTCAAATGAACGGTCATATAGGGGATTGCAAACCAAATCCATTTAAAAGAGGCAATAAATAACTGGCTCCTCAAACTGAGAATTAGTACATTATTTGTGAACTTCATTGGAGGGCCTTTGAGATCAAGGGTGAGCACATTGAGAGTTTCTCACAGTCTTTCCCATATGTTCTCTCTGAAGCAGCTAAAGCTGATTGTTTAGGGCAGTCTAATCTGCCTCGATCCTTTCCGCCTTGAGAGCAAAATGGATGCCTCAGCGAGCAAAATCAAACACATACGTCAGAGGAGGCCATTTTTATAGCTAATCCCATCCCAGAGGAAAGCTCATTAAAATGATGTGTACATGCTCTTCCTCTCTCTTTTTTACACGATTGAACCATGCTCTCTTTCACACCAACAGGAATAATCTTTTTTTTTTTAAGTTTCATTTTATTACTTTTTTGTATTCAGATAGGACAGTCAAAAGTGGGAGATAGGGCACAGAATCAGAAAGGTGCAACTGTATTGCATCTGATTTTGAATATAAATAATCCTATGAAACATCTATGTTATGACTGTAACCTCTGTTCCCTGAGAACAGGGAACGAGACACTGCGTCGAAATGACGCTATTGGGAAACGCCTCAGTCGCCATAAGTCAGAACGCCTGACTGATGACTGAAGTACGGCAATAATCATGGCAATCGTATTGGCCAGCGACTGTGCAGGCAGCCGGAGGCATGGCGAAAAGACGCAGTGTTTCGTTCCCTGTTCTCAGGGAACAGAGGTACAGTCGTAACCTAGACGTTCCCTTTCGAAAGGGAACTCACACTGCGTCGAAATGACGCTATTGGGAAACGACTAACGCCACCAGGGGATGCTGAGGGGATGTATGCCAATCATGGCCAGTGTTAATTTCGTTGACAAATAATTTTCGTCATTATTTTCGTCAACGACATTTTTTCACAGACGAAAATGAGACGATAACTAAATAAAACCTAGTTTTGAATGACAAAAAATATAACGAAAATCTATTGACATTTTCATCAACAAATAAAAACTAGACGAAAATGTTAGATAGTGACGATCTGGGAAGCGATCCAGTCAGAACTGATGTCCTGCGTTAGATGCGCACATTTCTGTAACGTGCTGATATACCTAGCAGTCTCATAAAACGTTAATAAATGTAAACGTCTGGGAGAATGAGTAGAGCAGACATATAGATCTGAATAAGAGTGACGATGCAAAAAAGAGCTCTATTTGATACGGTTTTCTGTGCGCACACACCCGACCTGAAGCGTGCAGCCATAGACACTATACAGCGCGCGAGTACTGAATTGAGCTCTCTTTCGTGTCTGAATGGACAAATACACACAACATTATGTCTAATGTCCGTTTTGGAGAGTATTCATGTCGGTTATGTCTTAAACAGTTGTGAGTGTATCGGATGTGCATAAGTGCAATTGGATCCTCATGTCATTGGACATGATCTGATGTCTTAAAGTGACAGTGGTAATAAACCTAATGCGGCTTGTGTCCTTAATATTGATCAAGCAACAAAAGAAAAAGAGAAAAGCATTCACTGTTTGTTAATAGCTTTAATACGGATTAATTATATTGAATTCATACAAATAAATATGTCTGGTTGAATGAATAAAGAATGATGTATGCAAGTAGTTGTAAAAAATACATATATCATTCATTAAAAAGAAGACTGTGTTTTACTTTAGGAAAAGTGGTTTTATTTAATTTTAAGATATTTTTTAAGTCACAGTTAAATCTGTATCTGTATTGCATGTTCAAACTTAAAAAATCATATTAATTATGTTAATAGATGTTTTCTCCGGGAGTATATGGGTTTGGAAATTTTAGAGAAATTCTAAATGAATGCATTACAATGTAACTAAACCCATTATATTTTAGTCGACTAAATCTACTGTAGATTTAGTCGACTAAAATCTTATTGCATTTTGTTGACTACAACTAACACAATTCAGGTGACTAAAATATTTTTAAAACTAAATGGCATTTTAGTCAAAAGACTAAAACTAACCAGTGTCAACCCCTGTACCAGGGAGGCTAGCATGCTTTATCAGCTGAAGACAACAACCTGTGTTTTTTTTACTTTGTATTTTTTAAACTCCAACCAGAGACAAATACTGTAGCTCTTTCACATGAATATGGGATACCCATGTTACACCTAGAAGCGTGAAATTGGAAGAAGAGCATTTAGTTTTAAAGCTCCTATGGACTGGATTAACCTTCCATTGTCATTGAAATCTATTACATTCATACATTACATTTACATACATCATTTACACCATGTACATGTTTTATTTGAGGATTTCTATTTATTAGGGCCCAAGCCCTAAGGGCGAAGGCCCTATTGTTTTCCTAAGGATTATTTATTAGGGCCCAAGCCCTAAGGGCGAAGGCCCTATTGTTTTCCTAAGGATTATTTATTAGGGCCCAAGCCCAAAGGGCGAAGGCCCTATTGTTTTCCTAAGGATTATTTATTATTATTATTATTATTATTATTTTTCTTCTACCTTTTGGACACTTTTGGAGGCCTTAACATGCTCAAAAACTCCTGAAACTTTGCACACATGTCAGAACCCGCGGCCATCAGGGCCGGGCAGAAGATGGTACCCGGGCGTGGCAGGGGGGCTCGACAGCGCCCCCTGGAACGGGGTCCGAAAACATGGTCCATAAATCAAACACGCTTGCATGTAATAATATGAAACTCGGTACACATGTAGATCTCATCGTTTCATATATACTTCGCACTCTCACTTTTTACCCCAGCCCAACAGGAAGTCGGCTATTTAGGCTTGTTTGGAAAACGCATGCAAAGGAATGTGAAACACTCCTCCTAGAGAATTCAAACACACGGCACGAAACTTGGTCAGCGTGAAGTCAAGACATTGAGGATGAAAGTTTGCGAGGGGATTTTTGATATCTCGAACGGTTTGGCCGTGGCGAGGAAACGAAATTATGGCGAGAAACGTGAAACAGGAAGTGTGTCATAACTACTGCATACATTAACTAATCTTGATGAAACTTCAGCAGTGTGTTCGTTGTAAGAGCCCGATCACAGGGATGTGACTATTGTGAGTCAAAGTTATAGCGCCACCAACTGGCAGCAGGAAGTGTGTCACTTTCAAAATGCTTTTAAATCACCCTCTTATTTTTACCCGATTTGCTTCAAACTTCATGTGCATAATGTAGACACTTGCCAGATGTAGACCTGTGAAAGGATTATTGATATCTTAGACACTGTTGCCATGGCAATGCATCAAACATTAATATTCCTTTTTTTAAGCTTTTTCATGCTTTTTTATGCTTTCGGGCACTTTTGGGGTTCTTAACGTGCTCGAAAACTCTTGAAACTTTGCACACAGGACAAAACCCGCGGCCATCAGGGCCAGGCTGAAGCTGGTACCCGGGCGTGGCAGGGGGGCTCGACAGCGCCCCCTTGAACGGGTCCGACAATTTGGTCCATATATCCAACACGCTTTACCCTATTTGCTTCAAACTTGATGTGTATAATGTAGACACAAGCCAGATGTAGACCTGTGAAAGGATTGTTGATATCTTAGATGCTGTTGCCGTGACAACGCATCAAACTTTAATATTCTTTTTGGATACTTTTGAGATTCTTAGCGCACTTTTGGGGCCCTTAACATGCTCAAAAACTCTTGAAACTTTGCACACGGGTCAGAAACCGTGGCCATCAGGGCCGGGCTGAAGCTGGTACCCGGGCGTGGCAGGGGGGCTCGACAGCGCCCCCTGGAACGGGGTCCGAAAACTTGGTCCATAAATCAAACAGGCTTTACCCGATTTGCTTCAAACTTGATGTGTATAATGTAGACACATGCCAGATGTAGACCTGTGAAAGGATTGTTGATATCTTAGATGCTGTTGCCGTGACAACGCATCAAACTTTAATATTCTTTTTGGATACTTTTGAGATTCTTAGCACACTTTTGGGGCCCTTAACATGCTCAAAAACTCTTGAAACTTTGCACACGGGTCAGAAACCGCGGCCATCAGGGCCGGGCTGAAGCTGGTACCCGGGCGTGGCAGGGGGGCTCGACAGCGCCCCCTGGAACGGGGTCCGAAAACTTGGTCCATAAATCAAACACGCTTGCATGTAATAATATGAAACTTGGTACACATATAGATCTCATCGATTCATATATCCTTTGTACTTTTACTTTTTACCCCAGCCCAACAGGAAGTCGGCTATTATGGTTTGTTTGAAAGCGTATGCCCCTGGAATTCGATATGCTACTCCTAGAGAATTCAACCAATCGCCACGAAACTCAGTCAGCATGAATTCAAGACATTGAGGATGAAAAATTGCCAGGGGATTTTTGATATCTCGAACGGTTTGGCCGTGGCGAGGGAACGAAATTATGGCGAATAATGGAAACAGGAAGTGTGTTATAACTTCTGCATACATTAACTGATCTTGATGAAACTTCAGCAGTGTGTTCGCTGTAAGAGTCCGATCACATGGATGTGACTATTGTGAGTCAAAGTTATAGCGCCACCAACTGGCAGCAGGAAGTGTGTCACTTCCTAAAGGCTTTGAAATCACCCTCTTATTTTTACCCGATTTGCTTCAAACTTCATCTGTATAATGTAAATACACTGCAGATGAAGACCTGTGAAGGGATTCTTGATATCTTTGAAACTGTTGCTGTGGCAACGCATCAAACTTTAATATTCTTGTTTGATGCTTTTGATGCTCTGAGTCAATATGGCAAGCCGTTTTAACATTTAATCATTTTAACCTACTAGTCTCTTTTTTCATGCTACTAGTACTTATTTTTTAGATACTAGTATCTATTCCATTAAGTAATAGTACTTATTCATTAGCGACTAGTGCTTATTCTTTAGTACTAGTGCCTATTCTTTAGATAGTAGTGCTTATTCTTTAGATATTCTTTTGAATACGTATTAGTAGCTAATGAATAAGTACTGGTATCTATTTAATAGGTACTAGTATGTAATGTCTTAGAACTAGTATTTATTGAATAAATACTAGTATCTATTAATAGGTACTATTATCTAAAATGTCATTTTCTCTCTCTCTCTCTCTGAGCCAATATGGCAAGCCGTTTTAACATTTAATCATTTTAACATACTAGTCTCTATTTTCATGCTACTAGTACTTATTTTTTAGATATTAGTATCTATTCCATTAAGTACTAGTACTTATTCATTAGCGACTAATGCTTATTCTGTTTAGAATATTCAAAGTGCTTATTCAATTTGTATGCTTATTTATATTTTCAGAGCAGAAAATCCGATTTTTCTGCTTATTCAATATTGCATCTAAAATGTGACTTGACGTGTGTGTGTGTGTGTGTGTGTGTGTGTGTGTGTGTGTGTGTGTGTGTGTGTGTGTGTGTGTGTGTGTGTCTGTGTGTGTGTGTGTGTGTGTGAGAGAGAGAGATTGTGTCTGTTACAGTGACAAGAGTTTTTAAGCCTTGTCTTTTTGGATATATATATATTTTTTATAAAAAAAAATGTGCATACAACCCATGTATTTTTAATGTATAGTTTGCTTTAAATTAAATTAAGATTGTATGTTTGGTAATTGAACCTAAATAAATTTAAAATGAATGTGCTATATTTCAGATCAATATATTTGTTTTCCTTCATTTTAATCAACACTAACTTTATTCTCATCTGAATTATAAATATCTTATTTCTGTATAAAATAAAAAATCCCGAATAATCCAGACCAACCAGAGCACACTATTTCTACAACATCATCAGTGCTGAAGCGGGACTACCAGAGCCGTTCGGCAGATAGCGAGCAGATATTTTGTCACGTCGTGCACAATAACCCTAAAGGCACCAGGGTGGCGATGCCACCGGCTTTATATATATATATATATATATATATATATATATATATATATATATATATATATATATATATATATATATATATATATATATATAAATAAATATAGCTGCGAGCAGCGATGAAGGGCCAAAGCCGGCGGTACCGCCACCCTGGTGCACCAGGGTTGCGGTGCCACCTGCTTGGGCCCGTAATCGCTGCTCGCAGCTATATTTAGGGCCCAAGCCCTAATGGCGAAGGCCCTATTGTTTTCCTAAGGATTATTTATTATTATTCCTCTAATTATTTTTTTACTACCTTTTGGACACTTTTGGAGGCCTTAACATGCTCAAAAACTCCTGAAACTTTGCACACATGTCAGAACCCGCGGCCATCAGGGCCGGGCTGAAGATGGTACCCGGGCGTGGCAGGGGGGCTCGACAGCGCCCCCTGGAACGGGGTCCGAAAACATGGTCCATAAATCAAACACGCTTGCATGTAATAATATGAAACTCGGTACACATGTAGATCTCATCGTTTCATATATACTTCGCACTCTAACTTTTTACCCCAGCCCAACAGGAAGTCAGCTATTTAGGCTTGTTTGGAAAACGCATGCAAAGGAATGTGAAACACTCCTCCTAGAGAATTCAAACACACGGCACGAAACTCGGTCAGCGTGAAGTCAAGACATTGAGGATGAAAGTTTGCGAGGGGATTTTTGATATCTCGAACGGTTTGGCCGTGGCGAGGAAACGAAATTATGGCGAGAAACGTGAAACAGGAAGTGTGTCATAACTACTGCATACATTAACTAATCTTGATGAAACTTCAGCAGTGTGTACGTTGTAAGAGCCCGATCACATGGATGTGACTATTGTGAGTCAAAGTTATAGCGCCACCAACTGGCAGCAGGAAGTGTGTCACTTCCTAAATGCTTTGAAATCACCCTCTTATTTTTACCCAATTTGCTTCAAACTTTATGTGTATAATGTAAAACACACGGCAGATGTAGACCTGAGAAAGGATTATTGATATCTTAGATACTGTTGCCGTGGCAACGCATCAAACTTTAATATTCTTGTTTGATGCTTTTGATGCTCTGAGCCAATATGGCAAGTAGTGTTAATTTCGTTAACGAAAACTAAACGAAAATATTTTCGTCAACGCACATTTTTCACCGAACGAAAACTAGACGAGACGAGACTAAAATCCCCACTAATAAACAATAACTGGGAGTAAATCACAAATAATTTTCGTAGACTAATAAAGACGAGACGAAAATGCAGTTCGGTCAATAAAGACTGGGCTAAAATCTATGGACATTTTAGTTCACGAACAAAGACGAGACGAAATTACATATTATTATATGATATGGTTTTGTCAAATCCTGTCTCCTCCTCCGCCTCCTCCTCCTCATCAGCTCTTCCGCCACACACCAACTTTCAAACCTGGAGCGGGCGGGCACAGAGCCTACACAACACATGGAGCAGACAGGAGCTGGATTCACGGCGAGGCGGCGACAGGTGAAAAGTAAAACATGCTTTGCACGGGGCTCGGGAGAAAGAGGAGACGTGATATATGGACACATTTTATCTTCATTGAAGTGGAGAACAAAACCAAATGCATGATTTTAGTCGAAGGGAAGGAATGTGGCCACATGGTAGCTGGAAAAAACACAACAAACCTGAAGAGACACCTCGCAGTTCACCACAAAGACATTGTGGTAAGTTAACAGAAATATTGGTGGTGGTTGTTTATAATGTAACATTAAATCAACGGCTATAATGTCCCAATGATAAACTAACTAATGTTGGCTAACTTTCATAGCATTTAGTATCCAGGCTGGCTACGTTACGTTAGCTTCTTGGCACGTAGCGACCGTAGCCGCTTGTTGATAGAATTTTATGTGAAGTTAAATTTATGCTAACTTAGCTATGTTATACTGGCCGGGCAACTATAGTTTCAGTTAAATTGCAAGTTTGATTAAAGCAGACAGACGCTTTAGGTAATCTAGGAGCTGCAAGTGAACTATAGTTAACACAAAACACCTCGGCAGCTACACATGTATGCTAAAACGAACTGAAACAATTTATCAGGATAAGACAAAATAAAAATAATACGCCACACATAATTCAGAACAACTTTAACCTAGATTTTCATACACAAAATAGCCATTGCTAGGGAACCACTGCAGGGATTGGGATGCAAACTCCCAATGTCTTTATTTGGTGACATAAAATGCTGCTCTGTTTATCTGCACATTACTATTACAAGGACATTTGATTTGAATTAGCATCAATATTAATACAACCAAAATGCATGCACACATAAAAATGTCTGCAATTTATTCCTGCATAAAATGATAGTTAGGTTGTTTGTATGAGTTTGAAATGGATTGTCAAATGTAGTTTTTACAGAGACTTAGAGGAAAAAAACAGACCTATATGCTACTTATACACTTGGAATTCCTGTTATGCTGTGGATCTATCCTGACATTGTATTAATTTCTGTTCCAGATTGAAGATACACCACCACCAACAACCTACCAGCCACCCAGAAACAATGACAGGCCAGCTATACAAGCTTCCTTAATTGCCCACACCAAATACAAAGCTGACTCTCAGGACCAACGTTTCAAAGAGGAAGCCATAGCACTGTGGATAGGCCGAACAGGCCTCCCTTCACGGACTGTGGAAACTGAGGACTTTGTCAAGATGATGGATCAGATTGATAAAAGGCTCACTGTTCCAAAAAAAACTAAAATTAAAAACATTGTGGACAAAGTATACCTGTCAGAAAAGGACAAATTCAAACAAAGACTGTCCGTGGCACGCAGAATAAGCATTGGCTTAGATATTTGGACCAAAAAGGGTCTCACAGCATCCTACCTTGCAATTAGCGCTTGTTATTTTAACTCAGACGACAATAAGGCAGAACACATACTCCTGAGCCTAAAGCAAATGGCGCACCCACACACTGCTCATGCTATCGCGACTCTTGTGGAGGAGTGCACAACAGAATGGGGAATCCCAAAAGAAAAAGTCCTCACTATCATCACAGATAATGGGAGCAACATGGTTGCTGCTTTTCGTCGCAACAGTGAGGAGGACAACGAATCCAGCTTTGAGGAGGACAGTCCCCAGGATAGTGATGAAGAGGCAGAGGACCTTGATGTTGATGAAAGCATTGAAAGGTCAGTATGTGTGCATGATGTTTGCAGGGATTGGTACAACTCATCTCATTTTATGGAAGCCTGATATACAATGTGATAAATAAAAAATCTTAGGCCATAGTGTGTTAGTATAATACTGGTGCTGCAGTAGATAGATAAGATTTCACTGTTTTGTATTCTAAAATGTCATCTGTAATCAGACATTTTAGTATTGTGTATGAGTGATAAGTATGTGCTAATGCTGTGTTCCACTTTCTTTTCATTAGGTATGGAACATGGGAGAGGACACCCTGCGTGGTCCATACCCTTCAGCTTGTCGTCAACATGATCCAGAAGGAGCCTGCAATAAAGAAACTGCTGGACAAACTCAGGCACCTGGTGAGGCTATTCCGCAAGTCATCTGTTGCCATAGAGCGGTTACTGGGAAAGTGTGGACTCACCCTCACCAGTGACTGTCCAACCAGATGGTCCAGTACTTATTCAATGCTGTCTCGTGCTCTTGAAGTGAAGGACCATGTTGCATCGGTAGCTGAGAGCATGAACTGGGACAGCCTGCAACCCAGTGAGTGGCAGAAGCTGGCAATCCTCAAGGACTTGCTGCTTCCATTTGCAGAACACACAAAGGTACTTGAAAGCGACACCAATTCCCTATCGCTTGTTGTGCCTGCGTTGTTGGACTTGAGAGGTCACCTCTCCGAGTTCTCCCGATGCCAGAGCTACAAGGATGCAGCTACACTAGCACAGAAGATGAGTGCAAATATGGAGCTACGCTTTGGCCTTTTCCTTGATGTCACAGATGACAGGTTCTATCCTCTTGCTGCAGCTGCATGTTTAGTTGACCCCAGGGTGTCAGCAGATGTCCTTGTTCAGAATGAGAACGAGGAAATTCAGGATCTTCTGAAAAAAGCTGAAGACTACATCATTTGCAGTGTGACACCAAGAATCCGTGAGGAGGAGACTGATAGAGAGGAAAACGGGCAGACAGAGACCACAGAGACAGCCCCTTTGCCAAAGCGGCCTAGATTTAGATTTTTCAGTCCCAGTCATCCAGCAAGGCCCAGGACCTCCAGGGCCTCTATCAGGCAGGAGATTCAGAAATACAAAGACATGTTGTCCGAAGCTGCTGACGCTCAGGACGGGATGGAGTTTTGGTCTTCTCAGAGTGACACTGTGTTTGAGCTTCTGAAACCTTTGGCCTTGGACCTTCTGGCAATGCCAGCGTCACAAGCCTTTGCTGAGCGTGTCTTCAGTGTAACTGGTGACCTCTCAACTGGCCGTCGCAACAGAGCAAGAACCACATTGGAAAGAAGTGCTTTTCTCAAGCTAAATAAGGTCTAAATATACTGTGTGTGATGGCAATCAGGAACTGTTGTAAAATTAGTATTGTATAATTTTTCAGGTTCCTTCAACAACACCAAACACTGTTTACAAGAGCAGCTTTAGAGAGCAGTGTTAGAGCAGCATTATACTAATGTGAGCAACTTCTGCATGTTGTAACTACACGTGGAGAGACAATGAATGGGAGACAGACATACAGAGAGACAGACAGACAAACAGAGAGACAGACTAACAGAGAAACAGAGTGACAGACTAACAGAGAGACAGACAAACACAGAGAGTGAGTGTTGGGTTCTGGCTCCAATTGGGTACTTGAATTCATTTTAATCTTTGAATTGGATTGAACACATATAGGTCTTGCCTTTTGTTGGCATGACTGTTGAATTTTTGTAGTTTAAATGTTAAAACGTGTACAACTGTGATTAAAAATGAATTCCTGTTCAGTTTATTTGCGAGTTAAAAAGATTTCATACGTTCTAGCAAGCTATGCCTTGTTTCACCTTAAATACTGTACCTTTATATACCATGTGAACTAGCTGGCAGGAAAGCACTTTTGTTGTATCAATTGGAGTTTTTTTTTTTTTTCACAACATTGACTTCAAATCTATTTATTTTATTATTAACTAGCTTTAAACAGCCAGCACTTGTGTTAAGTTCATAAGACACTTTATTTTATTTATTTGTTTCCTTTGTCAGGTGTATTTTATTTGTTTTAATGCAAGCATTTGTGTTTGTGTCTTTGAACCTTAACAACGTTCAAAATAAATATGCAAATATTGTCAGAACATCTTCCATGTCTGCATGTGTTCCTTAAAATTGTGTTTTTTATCAAAAAGATGAGAAAATGTTGAAATGTGAAATAATTTTAGGAAATGTTAATTATCTGCTGACAAAAAAGTAAAAGGTTAAAATGGTGTCCTGACTAAAACTAGACTAAAATGTTGACAGTTTTTGTTGACTAAAACTAAACGAATAAAATTATGTTTTCTTGGACTAAAATAAAGACTAAAATGCTCGACTTATAGTCGACTAAAACTAGACTAAATAAAAATGGGATGATGTCGACTAAATGTGATAAAAACTAACAAGCGATGCTAAAACTGGACTAAAACTGAAACTAAATTTAAAAATGGCTGGTAAAATTAACACTAATGGCAAGTCGTTTTAACATTTAATCATTTTAACCTACTAGTCTCTATTTTCATGCTACTAGTACTTATTTTTTAGATACTAGTATCTATTCCATTAAGTACTAGTACTTATTCATTAGCGACTAGTGCTTATTCTTTAGATACTAGTGCTTATTCTTTAGATATTCTTTTGAATACGTATTAGTAGCTAATGAATAAGTACTAGTATCTTTTAATAGTTACTATTATCTAAAATGTCATTTTCTCTCTCTCTCTCTCTCTCTCTCTCTCTCTCTCTCTCTCTCTCTCTCTCTCTCTGAGCCAATATGGCAAGCCGTTTTAACATTTAATCATTTTAACATACTAGTCTCTATTTTCATGCTACTAGTACTTATTTTTTAGATATTAGTATCTATTCCATTAAGTACTAGTACTTATTCATTAGCGACTAGTGCTTATTCTGTTTAGAATATTCAAAGTGCTTATTCAATTTGTATGCTTATTTATATTTTCAGAGCAGAAAATCCGATTTTTCTGCTTATTCAATATTGCATCTAAAATGTAAGTGACTTGACGTGTGTGTGTGTGTGTGTGTGTGTGTGTGTGTGTGTGTGTGTGTGTGTGTGTGTGTGTGTGTGTGTGTGTGTGTGTGTGTGTGTGTGTGTGTGTGTGTGTGTGTGTGTGTGTGTGTGTGTGAGAGAGAGAGAGAGAGATTGTGTCTGTTACAGTGACAAGAGTTTTGGTAACACTTTATTTGAAGGGGTGTGCATAAGACTGACATGACACTGTCATAAACATGACATAACACCTGTCATAAACATGAAGGAGTCTTTATGAATGTTTATGACTGTTGTCATTAAGTGTCATTCGGTAAATTATGACACTTTCAATGCAAAGTTGACATTGTTTAAAATGTCTTTGTTATGACAACTTGACATTACCCAAGACAAAAATGTCTTGATTATGACAACTTGACATTAACAAAGACAGAAATGTCTCTGTTATGACAACTTGACATTAACCGAGAAATCATAACCTGTCAACCTGTCACAACTTTGGCCGTCATGACACCATTATAACTGTGTCATGAATATTACCTGTCCTCAAGTAAAGTGGAACACATTGTACTAGTTATAAAGATGTCATTAAGGGTTATTACACTGCAAAATGCTTGAAGTTTGATAATTAGACCTGTTATGACATATTTGTGACAGGTTGACAGGTTATGATTTCTTGGTTAATATTAAGTTGTCATAACAAAGACATTTCCGTCTTTGTTAATGTCAAGTTGTCATAATCAAGACATTTTTGTCTTGGGTAATGTCAAGTTGTCATAACAAAGACATTTTTGTCTTTGTTAATGTCAAGTTGTCATAACAAAGACATTTTAAACAATGTCAACTTTGCATTAAAAGTGTCATAATTTACCGAATGACACTTAATGACAACAGTCATAAACATTCATAAAGACTCCTTCATGTTCATGACAGGTGTTATGTCATGTTTATGACAGTGTCATGTCAGTCTTATGCACACCCCTTCAAATAAAGTGTTACCAGAGTTTTTAAGCCTTGTCTTTTTGGATATATATTTTTTTTATTAAAAAAAATGTGCATACAACCCATGTATTTTAAATGTATTGTTTGCTTTAAATTAAATTAAGATTGTATATTTGGTAATTGAACCTAAATAAATGTAAAATGAATGTGCTATATTTCAGATCAATATATTTGTTTTCCTTCATTTTAATCAACACTAACTTTATTCTCATCTGAATTATAAATAACTTATTTCTGTATAAAATAATAAATCCTGAATAATCCAGACCAACCAGAGCACACTATTTCTACAACATCATCAGTGCTGAAGCGGGACTACCAGAGCCGTTCGGCAGATAGCGAGCAGATATTTTGTCACGTCGTGCACAATAACCCTAAAGGGACCAGGGTGGCGTTGCCACCGGCTTTATATATATATATATATAGCTGCGAGCAGCGATGAAGGGCCAAAGCCGGCGGTACCGCCACCCTGGTGCACCAGGGTTGCGGTGCCACCGGCTTGGGCCCGTAATCGCTGCTCGCAGCTATATTTTTTATTATTATTCATTTATTATATTTAAGTTTTTTTTTTTTTTTTTTTTATATTGTAGTAAATTTGGGCTCATTAAAATGCTATAAATGTCATGCGAATACCTTATGAGACATTATTATTGCCAATGTATCCAGGTAATTTATTGTATAATTTGGGGGTGCTGTGAATTATGTCTTGTTGAGTTTAGTTTTTTCTTTTTTTTCTGTGTTATTGTGTATTGTCATGTTTTGAGCATGTGTGGCTCAGGTACAATCAGTGATTGAAAGGACCCGCTTGAAAATGAGGGGCATCTGAAGGGGCCATCCAAAATAAAAGAATAAAGAATTGGAGGCCGGCAGCCTTCATATCACAGTGGTCTCTAGTGTTTTTTTTTTTTTGTTTTTTTTTGTGGAAAAACAGCTCAGATATGCACAGTGCAGAGATCAGGGAGTGAAGGGTCTAAGAACAGCTCACTAATATGAGAAGAGACCTCTTCTCTAGCTCTACCTGCAAAGCTAGGCCGCAGCAGGATGACTCACAAAGAGGAGCCCTGTCACATGTTTGAAGACAGCTAGGCGATGAAAGGAGTCAGGCAGACAGGGACCAGGTTCCAGGGCAATCAAATCCAAATCACCAGGCGAGAATCAGTGTCAGGCGAGAATCAGTGTCAGAAAATCAGGGTAGTCAGGCGAGGGGCAAACAGAACCAACAGGAACATCCTAACTCACAACTGGAAAAAAGGCAGCAGTTCACGACAGGTGAGTCAGTCCAGAAAGACAAACGGCATTCCAAGGAAATCCAAAATCCAATACCAGTAACAGTCCAAATGGTCAGCAGAGATAGAGTAATACCAGTAATGCTGAAGAGGAACAGGTAACAGCAACACAACTAGGCAGAGAAAAATAGGTGAGATAATAGAAAACAAAACCAAATAAAACTACGAAACAAAAGGGAAAAATGGCAAATGACCAGCAAAAGGTACAAAACGTACTGGCAAAGAACCAGAGAAAAGGCAGCATAAATGTAGCTGAGAAATCAAACAATAAGTGAAGACAGGTGAGCGCTGACGAGCAGATGCACTGATTGCAGATCAAACACAGCTGTGTGGAGCTGCATGTGAAGAAAACCAACAAACACAAAAAAAAAGAAAACAGAAGAAGATTAAACCCAAGTCCTGACAATATAGATGTATGCAGCACAGATCTCAGGGAGCAAAGGGTCTAAGAACAGCTCATTATTAAGAGAATATACCTTTTTTCTAGCTCTAGCTGCAAAGGCTGTTTGCATGGAGGCCTCATAGGATGACTCTTTTAAGGAAGAGCAGGCCTGCCATACTGTAAAAACCTACTAAGCTCAGATATAGCACATAGCTCAAGAAGCAAAGGGCTTCTCTCTCTGATACAAAGAGAGAGACCTCTTCCTAGGTAAAGAAAATCTATTTGCATGGAACTCTGGAGGATGGCGGCCTCAGCATGATGACTATTTAAGGAAGAGGAGGCCTGCCATACTCACAACAATGTGGTCTAAAGTGCTTTATCTCACAGTGTGGGATAACAGCTTAGCTCAGTTATCCACATCGCAGAGCTCAGGGAGCGAGGGGCCTAAAGAACTGCTCTCTGTATTGAGAGGGCCCTTCCTTTAACACTACCTGCAAAGCTGTTTACATGGAGGTATCAGCAGGATGACTCTTTTAAGGAAGAGGAGGCCTGCCATACTCACACAAGAGAGTTTCTAGCGTTTGGAAAAAGGCTAAGCTTAGATATGTCCAACACAGAGCTCAGGGGGCGAAGGGTCTAAGAGCAGCTCACTACTATGAGAAAGAGACCTCTTTTCTAGATCTACCTGCAAAGCTGTTTGTATGGAGGCCTCAGCAGGTTGACTTTGAAGAAGAGGAGGCCTGTCACATGTTTGAGGATAGCTTAGGCTCAAATATCACAGAGCTCAGGGAGCGAGGGGGCCTAAAAAAAAGAGAGAGAGAGAGAGAGGGAGAGAGAGAGAGAGAGAGAGAGAGAGAGAGAGAGAGAGAGAGAGAGAGAGAGAGAGAGAGAGAGAGAGAAACCACTTCTCTAGCTCTACCTGAAAAGCTGTTTGCATGGAGGCCTCAGGATGACTCTTAAGGAAGAGAAGGCTCACACCAGAGAGTTTCTAGTGTTACCTCTTATAATGTAAAAAAAAACAGCTAAGCTCAGATATGCACAACACAGAGCTCAAGAAGCGAAGGGCCTAAAATAAAACTCTCTGCTATAAAGAGAGAGGCCTCTTCCCGGCCTCTCGGGAAGACACATCTGACACATCTGTTTGCATGGAACTCTGGAGGATGGAGGCCTCAGCATGATGACTCTCAGATGAGAGGAAGCCTACAACAAGTTAAGCAATGTGGCCGCAGGCGACGTACTCAGTATAACAACCTCAAAATAAAGTGGAGGGACCCCTCTGTGGTCTGAAGTGTTTTCTGAGCCCTGGAGGAGTTCTGATTTGCTCTGACATTTGTGCTAATTTCTGTTACTAGTGACATTTTCATGGCTAAAATCTGATTACACTGTATTCAGCACAAACTCTGCTACAATAATGTGTCAACAGCATGTATGTAAAAGTTTGTAGTTTTGAGATACTGACGTTTATGCCTGGTTTGTGAAAAACAAAAATAATTGTCACTGAAATAATGTCATGAAACCCATACAATTTTCAAAAGTCTTGTGAAGAAACAATCAGTATCACGTAGCCTAGAATATTTGATTCAAAACTCTGTGAAAATCATCCTGCATACTCATTCAGATAAAACAATATATCAATTTAAAAATTGTACGACATGTTTTGTGTAAGAAAGCTTTATGCGAGCAGGCGTGAATCATCATGAATATTGATGTGTTTCACACCTGAGAAAGACAAAAACCCTCCCATAATGGCCCTATCAGGTGCTATCAGGCCCTATCATTATGAGGAACCATGCACAAAGAATGAGGTGAAATTTAAAAAATAGCTTTTTGATTGTTTGGATTTATTTACAACAGAATGCAAAGACACACAACAAAGGACAAAAAAGCACATTATTGAACACACTGATCTAAAGACAGAGACTTGAACAGTCACACACCTTTGTGCCATTGAAACATACTACCTATCTGTAATTTCCAATGTGTTTTATTTTTTAATTTACCATGTTCATATACAGAGACTCAAGTGCATGTTGAAGTCAGCAGGACTCATCAGTGGCATCTGGTCCCTGTAAAAAAAAAAACGAAACAACTGTGAACATGCATGCTAATGTCAAGACAAACTATAGGGCTGCACGATTTTGGGAATACATTTTAGATTTTTCTAGTTAAAATTGTGATTTAAAATTTAAACAAATATATAAATGAACACCAGGTTTGTTGTGCCTTGTAGGCATATACTTGTAGGGCTGCATAAAATAATAATAACAATAGCAAATAGCACACGGCCTATAAATGGTTTAAAAGGAACGTCAGTAGGTTACACTACACTAGAGAAAAATATATGGATTATCATGTTACTTCAAATGTTTCCATTCCTAAAACTTGCAAACGCACAGCGCGAGTGACTCAAATTCACAGCGCGTGCAGGGAACATTTACTGAAGCGATCGTGCCACTCTAAACTATGAAACATTATTGTTACCACATTATACATATCTACATTTGAGCAGATATCCACAAACACAGTATTTAACAGTAAACACTGGTCTAAACATTCTAATATTCAGCATATTAGAGTAAACACTCATACTGTCAGAGTTGTGTGCAAGATGCCGAAGATAATATCCTCGCGCCGTATAATATCCAAATGGGTGGGAGGGTGGGCATCCTGGACTCCAGGACGTCCAGGCGGAGCAGGCTGGTCAGGGGACCAGGGCGGATCAGGATGTGCAGGCGGCCAGGGTGGATCAGGATGCGCAGGCGCGCCAGGGCGGATCAGGATGTGGGCGTGGCCACGGTGGAGCAGTCGGACCCTCGGACGTCCAGGGCGGAGCAGTCGGACCCTCGGGCGTCCAGGGCGGTGCTGTCGGACCCTCGGGCGTCCAGGGCGGCGCTGTCGGACCCTCGGGCGTCCAGGGCGGAGCTGTCGGACGCTCGGGCGTCCAGGGCGGAGCAGGATGCGCAGGCGGCCAGGGCGGTGAAGACCCTTCAGGTGGCCATGGTGGTGAGAACCCTTCAGGTGGCCATGGTGGTGAGGACCCTTCAGGTGGGTGGCCATGGTGGTGAGGACCCTTCAGGTGGCCATGGTGGTGTTTTTTCAGGCCTCAGTGGGTCTTTGGCCGGCCACGGCGAAGGCGTATAGCCGAAACAAATTTTCTTGGGGAGAAGGACAGGCTCAGGAACGGGAACCGACTTGACATCAACGGGCTCTGGCGCTGGGTCAACGGGCTCTGGCGCAACGGGCTCTGGCGCTGGGTCAACGGGCTCTGGCGCTGGGTCAACGGGCTCTGGCGCTGGGTCAATGGGCTCTGGGAATGCATGACTGGACGGGACCAGCACATCACGGGACTCGGAACTGGATTCATGGGCCAGAGCTGAGGTGTGTGTAGCCCACACACACAGAATCGCCGCAGACATCACAATCAGCGCTGTGTCTTGTGTGGACTCTCGTGCGGTGTGCTCAGTCTCTGGTGGGCAGGTGACGGGCTCAGGCTCTGGCCGGCAGGCGACGGGCTCAGGCTCTGGCCGGCAGGCGACGGGCTCAGGCTCTGGCCGGCAGGCGACGGGCTCAGGCTCTGGCTGGCAGGCGACGGGCTCAGGCTCTGGCCGGCAGGCGACGGGCTCGGGCTCTACTTGGTGTGGAACGGGTTGGAGTGGGAGATCCTCCACGACGTAGTTGGATCCACACGCCCACAGTGTGTGATCCACGAACTCCAGGAAGGATAGATTGAGGTCCTTCACAAGAATTATCTGGGCTAGCGGGTCCTTCAGACCAGGCCAGAAACTCCTTGTCAGTTCTTCATCCTCCAAAGTCACATCATCATAGAAGGCTAGGTAACGCCCCGCATAATCCTCAAGAGATAGCTCCTTCTGGAAGAGGATTGGTATATCCATGGGGCTCACCTCTTTCTTTCCTCTTCTCACCTTGCTCATTTTCAGTTTAAGGTTGATCGTTCTGTCAGGGTTGTGTGCAGGATGCCGAAAACGAGGACACAGTAGCAGCAGTTTAGGATATTTATTATACAAACTTAAACTTCCAAAAACAAACAGGAACAAAATAACAGACTCCAGGACTTCAGGGTTAACACACAACCATACATTGACAACGACCAACAAACACTGAGGGAAAACACAGGGCTTAAATGAACTGAACCAAACGAGATAATTAACTGAACACAGGTGAGGAAACTGAACACAAAAGAGGAGTGGGAAAAACTAACAGGACTAAACAAAAAATCACAAAGACAGGGGGAACACGATACAAAACAGAACTCAATACATCAAAACCCTGACACATACTAGCCTACTTTTAGGCTATATCATGCAGTTTTATTATCGAACATAAAAACATCATTGTGTTGTACTTGTATATAAATTTAGCATTGAAAGGTTGCCAACTGTTTAAAGTTCATATTTCAACATGTTCTCAACTCTACTTGCAAAGAGACAAAGCTGTCTGCATGGAGCTCTAAAGGACAAAAGCCTCATGATGACTCTCGATTGAGAGGTGGCCTACAACACCACCATGGGACTGCTAAACTCATAGGGTCTCATTCATGAAACAATCGTAAATATACGAGTAAATATGTGAGTGATTTGCGGGTAAAGAGATCTTCCCAAAAACTTCTCCTATTCACAAATACTTCGTAAACGTCAGATGTGATAGTGAAACGTGTGTGTGTGTTAATGAATTCCAACCAGTCGTAAATGGGACGCGCGTGCACGTTCATTCTCAATTACCATACATCCCACCCATTAAATCCGACTGACAGCTATGGGCATCATATTATGACATGAATGCGTATGAAAAAGAAACATTTCTCAGATGCAGAAATTGAAGTTTTATTATCAGAAGTTCATTCAAAACGCCACATTTTATTTTCAAGCGTAAAAGCCTAAAAAGGAAGCTTGGCAGCATATTACAGATGCAGTTAATGGAGTTTCATCTGTTAATCGAACAGTCCCAGAAGTGAGAAGAAAATGGTTCAACATTAAGCTTGACTGCAAAAAACGAATTAGTTAACTTCGGAAAAATCGTATTCAAACTGGAGGAGGACCACCACCGCGGTCCGCAGATGCTATTACTGGCTCTCATAATAAAAGTAAAAAGAAAAAACATATGTAATTACTATATAATATTTTTTCAAAATGCTGTGTAAATATGTACCCGATTAAGGTGAATTAAAATGCAGCCTTATTAATGAGTAAAACGTTCGGATGTTAAGCGCACTATTTACGCGTGGCTGGGAGCAGGTGTAGATTTCTTGCGTACCAACTAACATTTGGAAAATACGAACATTTTATTGAATCCGAAAATTTACGCCAGAAGCACTTTACACACGATTTACACAAAAATTCGTTCTGCTCGTGTTTCATGAATGAGACCCATAGTCACTCTGTCAAAGCTCTAGATAGCGGAGGCCTCAGAAGAGCTAGCAGAACAAGCGGACTTCAGGCAGCTCCCTGATGCAACACTAAAGCGTCCACCTGGCTTCCTAATCACATCCATGATGTGGTTGAAAGTAACAGGTAAACAACTAAAGAGCTGGGTTTCTGAGATTAACAGTGTTGGGGATATGTGTGTGAAGGAAGAATCTTTATTAAATTTCTTGTTGAATCATGATTTCAGCTGCTGATCCATGGTGTGTCCACACAAAACAGAGCCACAGCCTCTATGAGGGATGGAAGACCTGGCTGATCATCAAACAGAGGAAGAATCAACCACCTCCAGCTCCCTTGTTCTCCACCACGTACACTTGAGCTTACGAGGACCCTCTGCCCGTCAAGAAGGAGAAGCATGGTGACCTTATGACAATGCTAGTCTACATGCCAGCGGAAGCCCAAGCATTTTATGAGACATTAGAATGTGAAGAGTATCCTGGTATGTGTAGGCCATGTGCAGGGTAAGGTGGGGTATATTATGTATAATTAATCATAATAGTTGTAGGTTATCTTGCATGCCTTATGTTGTATAATAGATAATTTAGTAAATTAATGAATGGGGTGATTATGTATGCGCTCTCTAAGCGAGGTCGATGTTGTTTAGTCTGTCTGTTTATTTGCACTATTATAAAAGTTAAAGGAACAAAAAAAGAAAAAAGAAATATATGGTAAACTAGCATGGAGGTAGTATGGAACCATAGCATGGAATGATGATGTAGTATGTATTGTTTACCGTTCTTACTGTTGTTTATTGTTTGTATGTATGTATGTAGTGTTTATTGTAAGTATGTATTGTAGCGTATTTAGGGTGAATCTGAATAATTAAATATATTCTGGATAACTAAAATCCTAAGAGCCTTCAAAGGCCGGGAAGCTCCAAACCAGCGTCCTCCCCCCAGGACTCAAAATTAACACACACACACACACACACATTCCACCAAACACACATCCCCCCCCCCAGGAATGTGGAATGTGCCACAGGAAGTGAATGTTACAGAGAAAAGAAACTTCTCTTTTTAAAAGACATTTTATACAGAAATATTCAATGTGTTTTATGTGTTTGTTTGTTCATGTTACATTGAAATAACTGAGTTTACCATTATGTATTTTTACATGTAACTGCGTATTCCCTAGAATTCTAACGAAGGAGAAATGAATTCTGCATTCATATATATTCTATTATACTTCCCCTTTTGAATTATACGAACAATGTATCTAATCTCATCTTACGATTTGTCTTTTAGGGGTTTGATCTATGTGTTGGGAAACTAATGGTATAAGGTCTTAAACTTTGCAAACTGTTTAACCAAATCCGTTTTTGGCAAGTTTGGTCTTGATAAACTCCAATCTTCGTTCCCCATTTGTTAATTGACATTACATTTTGCTAAACTTGGTGACACACTAGTATTATAAAAATTGTGAAGATTCTTCCCTTAAACACCCAATGAAATTAGGGAGTCAAATGCCTGGTTAGAACACCATGGGCCATAAAACCTCCCTCCAAAGAGAAAGCTCCTGATTGGACCCTCTTCCAAAAGAAGGCGGAAAAGTCAGGGCTTCAAAAGGACTGAACACCAGTTTAAACACTCTCTTACGTCCATGTCCACGTGTCATGATGTAACGTCTCGCCTCCTGGCGAGCTTTTTCGCCTTTCTTTTATGTGTTCTAGTTTAGTTTGTGTTTTTAAGATAAGTCCCCGGGTTTAATTCCGATCGACGAGTGAAAAGAACCCCGCGTGACATATCTCTTCAGCAAATCCAACTACAAGGGACACTGCAAAAACGCTCTCTCTCTCTCTGAAGGAGAAGCACGCGCATGTAACCCACGTGACGCGTCGTACTGAGAGATGCCCACGCGCTTCTCTGGGATCTCCCTTCGGAGATTTTTCTTTGTTAGTCAAAGTTTTGTTTTCGTAGTCGACTCTGTTCACTTCCACCAAGTGAAACGGACTCAGTCGAACTATTTTCCGTTGGTAATGTTAACTCAAAGACTTCCAACCGCTGTTCAAAGACTCGCGCCGCATCACGTGACTATCCACGGAACCAAGGAATTAGCTCACGCACGCGCACGGAGAACAAAAGATCTGCCGTCCAAAACGCGCCTAGACCAGGCAAGCCGCTCAAGGAACACAGCAACACCTGAGAGAACCATTCCACATGCAAGTAAAATTAGGTTACCCTGTTTTCAGAGCATTAAGAATGTGTTTTGTGTTGTTTCGGAGGGGTTGTCTGTCTAGGTGAATGTAACTCCCTTTCTCTCTCTCTTACTCGCTCTCACGCGTGTAAGTTATCCCTATCTCTATATCTCACACACTCACTCGTTTATTGTCTTATTGTTTGTGTACTGCTAAGTGTTTGTAAATACATATATCTCCCGTGTAAACGTAGTAAATGTATAAGTAGACATGCCTTTATTAAATCATTATATTCACTTGACTGATGGACTTTCTCTTTGCTCAATTTCGAGTCTCTGAAGTGCCAAAAGATCTTGCTACGAACTTTATAACTTAAAGATAGCTTTACATATTTGTTTATAGGGCAGAAAACCCAATTCTTCTGGCCAGAGAATTGCGTTTCCTGCAATCCTATAAAGTAAGATGATATTGGGGAAAACCCCTCAATATTATTCGGACAATTGAGCTAAATTAATTTTGCCTGCTTTGTAAGACGTGATCTGTGTAATTAACTGCAATCAACTTGTTAAAATGAAAGGATTGCATGTATACATCCAGGTAAAATGACATTCTCCTTTAGAGGGAGATTTATTAACATGTAAGACTGATCTAATCCAAACATGTATGAATAATTATTAATTACCAATTATTAATTATGATATGCAAATTCCCCATGGATTAGACCCGCCTAAAGTCTTTACAAGAATGGTGGAGAATGTGGGCACACTTTAAACTTGTTTTTGAGCAAAAGAGATCAGTTTTCAATCTGTCTATATTGTGATTTAATAGTGTACGTGCACCTCGGTTGAGCGAACGCATTGCGAACTCACCGTGACTGATTAAAGGCAAAAAGCCATTTCAGTCCAGCGAAACTAAGAAGTAAACTGCAGTTTTCATAGTTTCACAGTATTAAATTTGTCCTATAAAAGACGAAGAAACCTCTTTTGAACGACGACATTTTTAATATTAAACTCCCCTGTCCGAACGATGTTCTTCTGTCAGGGTGAAGACAAGATTTAGTGAAACGATGCTCTTTCACTATTCTTAAAAAGGCCTTATATTAAATCGTTAGATTAACGGTAAACTCCTGGTTAAAAATTGACGTAGCTACTCAATTGTAAAACCTAAAGCATATCTAATCATAAGTGCTATTTGATAATATGTTATGGGAGTCGAAAAAACAGACGAATAATTCCTGTTTTATTTATGCGCAGCGCAGAACCCCTGCCAGACGTGTTTGTTAGAATATAGCACAGAAAAATCCAAAACCTTAAAACATTTTAATCATTAAATGCTATTTGATAAATGTTATTTGGATTCGAATGACAGACGTATAATTCCTGTTATCTATATTAATGTAGGGAAGCGAGGAAATCCTTCCGTGCACACGTGTCGAAAAAGGAAAAACCCGCAGAGGTTTGAAATTTATAAGCGAACACGTATGAATCATAGTGCTAATTATTTGTGGGAAGCGAAAAACAGATGCCTAATTCCTGTGAACCCTATGTGTGTGTGTGTAGAAAAATCTTGCCACGCTGTTTAGTGAAATATAGCACCAAAACCTCCAAAACATTTTAATCATTAAATGCTATTTGATAAATGTATTTGGATCCAACCGACAGACGTATAATTCCTGTTTTCTCCTACATAGCGCAGAAAAAATTTCTGCAAGTCGTGTTTGTTAAAACATAACACCAAAAAAATCCGCTGAGATTTAATTTTGATAAGTGTGATCGCTACAGAAAGCAAAGCGTCTGCACGCTCAAATTTGAATCACACATGGAAGCAGGCCGGTTTTTATTCCGCTGACAAACACTAGAGGGCAACCCTAGGCCTAAGTACTTGACAGTTTCTCGAATACGCACCGCCCCCTGACTTCATCCTGCATGAGCGAAATGTCGCCATCGTGTGGACACTAGTAACAAGGTCATCCTTTCCTAAACATTTTCCCTCATAACAATTTCAGATTTTTCCAGTGAATTCCTGAAATTGTGTTTCCAACTTTCAATGCATGTGCAAGTTCCAGTGTTACTAACATGATTTGTCACTCCTGACTGTGTACACTTATTTTGAATTTAGTTCAAACCACATTTGAATTTAAAAAATTCAAAAGTAAGTATTAACAGTCCCTGATGACCACTTAGTAGTGCGGCCCCCTTGTGGCCCTCCCCTGCTAAGTCAGCTCATCTTTTATTTCTACTCTTTCTGCTTTGAAGTGGCGTTCTCTCAGTTGATTTTCTGTTGGATATTATCCTCATCATACATAATGCCAACCTTAAATTTCCTACACTTATTCAAATTTGATTTGAAACAAACAAATTTCAAGATTAACGTGAATTAAGTCTCCTTCCCTGTGGGGAAGAGTTTTATGGCTTTACGTCTATATTTCCGGTCTCAAATTATTTTTAATAATTTTGATTTGATATGTTATGACAACAATTCTAGAAGTTACTTAACATCTATGCATACGCTCGATTTGAAGTGTATTTAAACCAGTTTGAATGCAATTCAAATCAAGTTCTCGGTCAGCCAGGTTGACCACTAGGAGGAAGTGACCCAAATCCCTTTGTGGCCCAAACGCGCCACTACTGCCTGTCTTCTCCCGGGGTCCATCCTACTTTATTACTTTTAATTATTAATTTTTATTAATAGTAAAAGTAATAATAATAAAAGGATTTTAATAAAAAAAAAATTTTTTTTTTTTTTTTTAGGAATTTTTTTTTTTGGGTTAAGTTATTTTGATAATTAACATCATTTTCATAATTTCCTTTTTACCATTATTTAGGAAAACCTTTGCTTCTATTTTCTACATACATAATTACTCAATTCAGTTTAAACAAGAAAGCTTTCATTCACTGTTAAGCTTCACACTGTTCTGTATTTACATGTAGAAACCACTAAAGAGCTGCGGTGATTTGACAGTCATCCCTGCTTGGAGTCCAGCACGCTGGTTCATCTGACCTGCGTCACCAGCACTGACTGAGCGCGAGTCTCGGACTTTCCTGTATCTCTCCGTTAGTGCGGCCCGCAACACGACATCACCAATTTAGCACTGCCGGTTGTGATTCAAAGTCAGGTTGCGTGAGAGGGAGCACATCGGTACAGATACACGAAAGGCCCGGGACACTGCTGTCAAGCGTTTGGGGACGACAGAAAGACCAACCACGATGCTGACTCCAACCCACATGACCTCATTCCACCCCAGGCAAACTAAACAAAGGTATTAAACCCATCCACTTAATATTTGCTACAGAATCTAGAGATTCCCCCGGTTATTGAAGTGTTTGGCTCCCTCCTCCTCTCCGAGCCACAAACCGCAGGCTTAGGCCTCCTCTTCCCCTGTAACACTTCCTGTGTACTCTTAACGCCATTTCATTACAGACCTTCCCATCTTGGATGGTTGCATGTTACTTCAAACTCTGCTATCTTGCCACTGCTCTTTTCTGTCGTGCTCTGTTCTTTTCAGTTCACCTAGAAGACAGAACCTATCTGAGACAACAAGGAACGCTGAATAATAATTAGACAACAAGCCGCTAGCATCAACAGGTGACCCCTAAGCTATCGCCCTGTTAAAATTTCATTCAGGCCCATGATGACCTAACCAAATTGTCCCACAGAATGATTTAACTGTCTGCATCAGTTAACCACAATTTGCATACGCGGCATAGCCCGTATTATAGCTCGTTAAACGTAGAACAACTTGCTTGGTCTCTCTGTGTGTGTTGTGTTCCTCTCGCCCACAGTCGAAACCAGTATGTTCCGGTCCTACAGTCCCACAACCGCTGGGACAACCTGGACACATGGCTGAGATTCATGACACCTCCATTCCTGCCCAAGGTCGCCAGTGACTCAGAGCTCCAAAGCCAAGAGCGACGTGGACAAGCTGATGGCGCACAAACCAAGCCAAAGCTCCCACGACAAAGACCGGCCAGACACGTCCAAAACCTCACTTGCCAGCTCATCGCACCAGCACGTCTCCATGAAAGGAGCCGCATAGCCCTGGAGCACGAAGTTGCAACGCTAAGGATGCAAGCCAAGGACGACAACGACCCCGAGCTACAGAAGGAAGTGGAAAGACTTCAAACTGCCCTGTCTGATCTTCATCGGCACACAGACCGAAGAGACCAGTCAGAGGAAAGAACCAGAGAGGAACCCAACGAGAAACTCCGACAAAAGTGAAGCCCCTTTGCAAAGAGCAGAGGCCGAACTTAAAGAGACTCGAAAGCCACGGCCTGAAAAGGAAAAAACTCGCAAGAGGCCCGTGCTACCATCCACAAGCTCGTTCAGCAGAGACTGAACTCAAAGAAAGAGACACTAAAGCCAAGGCCTTTGAAACCACTTACACACGGGCCGAGCTGAAATCCATGAACTTACTCAACAGAGACACGATCTCAAAGCCGAACTTGACATTTTTCCACAGAGTTGAAACACTCTTATAGACTACCAGCCGCTGCGGCAGGCCTTCATTAAAGAATTCTCTGATCCAGAATCCGAAAAGACTTTGAAAAACCCCACGATCTACTGTCTCTGAACACTACTCAGAGATGCCTCCAGAGGGCGCCCCATAACACCATAGCCCTGTCCACAGAGAGTCGAGTCCGTTCCAGGCCACTGGTAAGCCCAAGTCTGAGCACGCATCAGACAAACACAGTGCCGCCACGTCTGAGAAAGCCGAGACCCTGAAATCGCTGAAAAGCTTCTTCACAAAAGACTTTCCAAAAATTCAAGAGGTACGAGCTTTACATCCTATACCTGAGCGTAAGACCTACAGGCACACAGAACACTGCTCGTCAGCCACAGACACAGAGCAAACTGTCACATCACAAAGTGACAGCAGCACACAGCCACCACAGCTGACAGCTGCACAGCCTGAGCGAAACCGCACAGTTTCCCACAGCTAAGTCCAAAACCCCAAAAGACCAAAAGGGGGTGGGCCCGGAAACTTTACCTACCCATCACTCTAGACAATGAGGTGAGCCTTGAAACCCTGGTTGAAACCCGGCTCAGACCTCACTTTAATGCAGTGGTGTAGTCTAGTTTTTTGTAGTGAGTATACTGTGATATACCAGTCCCCCCCCCCCCCCCCCCCCCCCCCCCAAAAAAAAGAAAAAAATATATATAGCCTATAGCCTTAGATGTTATATGAATATGGTCCCTGAAGCACGGGTTTTATCAGCTGACAATTACAATACTTAAACATTGTAAGCACAAATAAAAATGTACTTTTTAAAAACTTGTGTGATATTCCTTTAAAATTGTGTTTTAATAGATTTGATTATTATTATTATTTTAAAAAGTACATCTTACTATGCAATTTCTTTCATAATTCCCTCTAGTTACTTAATTTATCTACAAACTTTTATTTTGGTGGGTTGTAAATTAAAGACATTTGAGCTTCTGTGTTTTAATAAACTATTATTATTATTATTATTAGGCCTACTTGAAGTATACTCTACTGTGCAATAATAAAATATTTCTGTTATATTTTATATTTTAAGTTATACAAAACTTTGATTTTGACAGGTTGTCATGAAGACTTTAAAGTTTGTGAGTGTGAATATGATATGAATGAACGACGGTAGTTTTATCAAATGAAATGGTAAAATTCTTGTGAAGTGACTCTCATAAAAGCTCTGCAATGAAGTTCAAATGTGTGCATGTTCTCCTCATAGACGCTGAAAACACCACGAGTGTCACGCGCGCGTCAGTGTGTAGTGTTCAGTGTGTAGTGTTCAGTGTGTAGTGTTCAGTGTGTAGTAGGCTAGAGCACACATTGAGCGCTCATTCACAGAAACACGCAGAACATTCAGAGTTTATTTCAATAGCAGTCTTTTTGAGCTTTAATATTCATAGACACTTAGTAAATATCGAGATTTGATTCTATCATTAGCCTACTTTTGATTTATTCATTCAAAAATGGCTAAATTGCGTGACGTTCCGCTTAACAGTAGCCTAGGTTATTTGTTACATTTGTTACTTCCGCGATTCGACCCGTGTCGCTGCGCAAACACAGACGTCACGGCGGGGTGAATTTATGAATGAAAATTCTTTCACAAAACGATGTTGTTACGAATCCTCACGCGTTTTAAAGTGGGTATACGGAGATCTTTGACATTTCCTAGTGGGTAATACGGAAATCCTTGACATTTTCTAGTGGGTATACGGCGTATACCTGCGTATCACGTAGACTACACCACTGCTTTAATGTCAGCTCAACTCTTTGAAAGACTCAGTACTAAAGCTAAGAGTGAAGATCGAACTCTTATACCCCACTGACTTTGAACTGCAAAACCAGAAGACACTGCACGAATACAGTGCAAGACTCTGCTAAAAGGGTCCCTGATCAGCATAGAACATAGAACTTTTAAAAGTAGATGAAAATGTCTGCTCAAAGAGTTGCAAGACTCTGCATTCGTAAAATTAGAATTTTACTGACTTAAAGAAAATCTTGGAAAGTAGATGAAAAGGTCTGCGCAAAGAGTTGCAAGACTCTGCATTCGTAAAAGTAGAATTTTACTGACTTAAAGAAAATCTTGAATGGACGTGTAAGCCTCACCTGCCAACAGACTATGCACGACTCTTTCGAACCAAGCATTTGCAACATGCTGGTTGAAATGACACTGCTAAACATTAGTTTCTATGACAATGAAGGGTTACAGGAAACGCTAGCTCCAAATAGGGCATACGTCACTGCGACGTCAGAGTTGAGTGAAACCACCTGAGCTTTAAACTACAGTTAACCTATGGGCGTGCATTTAATCGTTACGATCCAACTAAAACACAATGTGCAGTACGCATTTTTGATCGCTGGCTGGTCTAAATGCAGATAAACGATTGCTGGAATTGACATCCCTACTTTAAGTAAAATAGCCTTAAATTTCCAACTAAAATTAGCATGTTAAGCAGTAAAGCGTAAGTCTGTTTGATGAAGAAACCTCATCTCAGCAGCCTGTAAACTGTACCGATGTTTATTCTGCTTTGCTTAAAAGAAATCCAAATTGCAGTATGACTAAACCTGTGTCTAACAAAGAAAGCCCAGGACAAAGTTATATCTAGGTAGATCTGGGCGACGCTCCCCTTTCTACAAATGTAAAGGCCTTACAAATTATTGTTTGATTGAAATAATTCACCTAAACTTTAGCTGCATCTACAAACAGAGAGCTACCTAGTGATCAAAACTGTTTTAATCGCTGAAAAGTCAGCAGTAGTGCACAAGAGGGACGTAACTATATATGCTTAGACAAGCTTTGACTCCCAGCAAATCTATTTCCTTACTCAGTAAACAAATAGAATAAGTTGCTTAAAATAAAGAGAAGAGTTCCATGAGTAAAATTAGCTAATGCCAAAACACATCTGCATTTTACTTCATGTAACACCGAGTCCTAGAACTGGTTACCTGTTAACCCGTTTAAACATGCCTAATTCATGTAAAATGTACAGACAGCCTTTAGGGACTGTTTGACTTGTCTGACATGCTCTAGTTTCCATGACAACGACTTGTCACAGGAAGTGCTAACTTGTGATGTCACTTGGTAAACAAACCAGCCTAGGTGGCTACGCTAACTTAGCATCCTTCCAGCTCACGCTAAGCTAAACCAACATAGCATCTAGCTAGCTTACGCTACGCTAAGCTAACCTAGCATCCTTCCAGCTTACGCTAAGCTAAACCAACCTAGCCTCCAGCTAGCTTACGCTACGCTAACCTAACCTAACATCCATCCAGCCTAGGCTAAGCTAAATAATAACTTCTACAATTAGCAGTTAGCATAATTTACTTAAGCCCTTAATCACCGCTTGTGTTTACACAATGCAAAGTATTCTAAAATACTTTCCTTAACACCAGTTAGGGTTTCTAATCATTCACGTTCCGTGTTTGCAATTCTTCTTAGCTAAAGTTCACCTTTACTAGTTGAGGCATAGCCCTTGCTAACCATCGAAGGCTAACTTTGAAGATACCCTGTTAATTAAACTTAAGTTAACTACATGTAAACTGTGTAGCTAGAGAAGAATTCATATAGCAATAGCCATCTTCATCGGCAGGTGACTAATCCTTTGATGGGACACACACGATGTGGCCTCGAACACGCAACCGTTGTAACCCACTATGAAGTGTTGGCCCAGGCAAATCCAAAGTTTAGTCACTAATGCCACTGATTATTCTCGCCTTCAGATCATTCCCGTTGTTTTGATCACTTTGTTTCTTTTTGCTTCTAATTTTAATTTTTGTTTTCTTTTGGCTCTTCTTTAATTTTTTTTTTTCTCCATTTTATTTTATTTGACCTTGATATTAATAGCACTCAGCTATTCCCCTAATTTTCGGTCATCTCTATGATTTAAAATTTATTTTATTCTTTGACCTTGATATTAATAGCACTCAGCTATTCCCTTTACTTTTCGGTCATCTATATGATTTAAAATTTATTTTATTTCCTCTCTTGTTCAAATGTGGTTCCATTTCCCATAGGGCCCAGAAAGGAAACAGAGACACCTTTATTTGTGATTTTGTTTTATTTTCAACAAGTGTACTCATTTTTGTGACCCTGCAACACAAGTAACTTCAACAATTTACTAGGGCACAACTATAGTCCAGAGGATTGATAATAAGCATAATTTGAATAGGAAAGCTGTCCTTTTTCCCCATCATTCACTTCGTCAAGCCGTAGTGAACAACTAGTTAAGTCCAGAGAAATAATTTAGTCATAAGAACCATCTTAAGGCATTTATTTCATCTCGGCTATGCCCTTTCCATGGAATAATCTCGGAACCACATACCTCTTAGCCTCCTAACATCCACAGCTAAAGATAAGATACAAGACACACTTCACTAGCTAGCTACATGTGAAACACCTAGCTTTAAGCTACATACCTAGCGAACCAATTAAACCATGGTTCTGAACTTTTAGGGTCATGCATTAGGCTCTCACTACAAGTATGACAACATGTCACAGAGCCCCTGCTTCACCTGACCTTAACCTTCCAGCTTACCAAAGACTATCACAAAACTATGGACACTATGAGAAACCACCTCTCATACCCCTCCAACCACCCACGAAAGTCGTGTGCACCCACCGACAACCGGTGCCCCACACAACCTACGTCAACAAGCACATGCTGCGTGCACTGGACAACATTCAGCGTTCTGCACCTGATGCCATCACCGCGCCACAGCTTGTTCTGCCACAGTGCAAAAGGGGGGTAATGCCACAATGTATGCCCTATGCCCATGACGCACCATGTGCTGCAACCCGCAGCACCAGAGACACTTGCAAGACACCGAAGCAAGTGGCATACTGGCGCCCTCAAAGCGAAAAGACTGTCCTAGCCAACCAAGGACGATGTTCGCTGAAATCTTTCCTCCCTTTCTCCCTTTCTCTCTCCCTTTCACTTTTACCAGGATGCTGCTGTGCTTCCAGCCAACCAGAGGGTAGCCGCAATCGGACATCTCACCAGGTCCGGCACCAAGCACCATCCTAAGGGAACAACCAAGACTCCTTTTCTGCCGGACCCGCACTCAGAAAGTGCCTGTGCCACCTGATCCTCACAACGCCTACAGAACGCACTACCCCAGCGTAACGACACAATACAGCTGGGTAGGTGCCAACGGACAGAGGAGGCCCTCACGCACACTGAGGCCGATGTCGAACACATGCTCGACCAACTTGAGAAAATGACTGTCACGCTAGCGGAGCCAGGTGGCCACAACCGCCGCCGCACTGCCGTCAGAACTCTGTTTAACACTTGTATGTCCGGCATGAATGCAGTAAACCTCGCCAACGTCGGACGGCATGCAGCCAAAATTCAGACTGAGATTCCACAGAGAACAGAGCCACTCACAAAAGAGTGCATCCCTGCAGACCATCGACAAGTCACTAAAGGGAACTGAGGTAACTTTCAACACTCACAGCGTTCTGCCGACCCCGACAGTGAACTCCATGAAACAGCTGTTTACTGCCTTCCAGAAGGACTTTGCTCGAACTCAGCTGGTAACAGCCCTGATGACAAACCTGCTAGGGGGGGGGTGAACTCCTCCATCGACAGCCTCGCCATGGGTAGAATCCCACCGCACCGGATACCCTTAGGCCTCATGCAAACCGTGCTGGCGTCCGCCATCACCACGCCAACTGACTCTTTAAAATACACCTTGCCTACTCTCATGGGTAGTGCCATCTCACTCTGCATCACCACAAGCAGAGAAAATGGGACGTTCCCCTGAACTTACCCATCATAGTCAAGCCGAATCCACCGGCTCAAGAACATTGTCCATGTCAGATTTTGAGAGGCAGCACTCACATCAAGATCCGCATGCCGTACGTGATTGCCTTGCATGACAGCGACACCAAGCTGTCCCCAGCTCCGAATCCACACATGTGCACATTGACCAAAGACATTTACTATCCCTGCCCTAACAAATCTTTCCTCAGAGACAACCCTGACGGAACCTGCGGGCTGCAGATCAGTGGCACAAGCTGCCCTGCTAAAGCCAAGCCTCGCACTCAAGTCACCGAGACCCAAGCAGAGATTGTAAGTGATCTGTGTCACCTTGCTCAGCCAGAGCAGCGCATCCAAGTACCAAAAGGCCCCATCCTTCTTCAAGAACCACACTCTCACCCTAACTCCAGAAAGGGAATTGTGGTTTGCAAAAGGGGGATCCCAGCTAGTTGACATTACATCTATCAACTACACCCTGACACTCGACAGTCATCCTGCACAGGAGGCTCAACGAGATGCGAACATCTACAGCCAAGCCCACGGGACCCTCAGGAAGAGGGTACCACGCTGGAGGCTGCGTCGAACTTTATCAAGCTGAGCCCTCAGCCTCAGCCTAACAGCACCTCCTACCCAATCATCATGATTCACCTGCCATCCGCCAAGGGTGATGATTTGTCGTCATATGATGTCCAACACACGGGGACATCATCCGACGAAAAGGGGGAAATATGTAGCGTATTTAGGGTGAATCTGAATAATTAAATATATTCTGGATAACTAAAATCCTAAGAGCCTTCAAAGGCCGGGAAGCTCCACACCAGCGTCCTCCCTCCAGGACTCAAAATTAACACACACACACACACACACACATTCCACCAAACACACATCCCCCCCAGGAATGTGGAATGTGCCACAGGAAGTGAATGTTACAGAGAAAAGAAACTTCTCTTTTTAAAAGACATTTTAAACAGAAATATTCAATGTGTTTTATGTGTTTGTTTGTTCATGTTACATTGAAATAACTGAGTTTACCATTATGTATTTTTACATGTAACTGCGTATTCCCTAGAATTCTAACGAAGGAGAAATGAATTCTGCATTCATATATATTCTATTATACTTCCCCTTTTGAATTATACGAACAATGTATCTAATTGTCACGGTAGACATGTGCTCTGGTTCCTTCTAGTCTTGTGTTTATGTTGTTGTACGAATGCACGTGTGTAGTGGGCGTGAATGTATGTCATTACCTGATCCACTCCAGCTGATCATCATTGCATCACCAGCTGTTATCAATCTCACCACTCTATATATACTCACACTGTTTGTTCATCCTTGTCAGATCGTTGTTTGATGTTTCCTGTGTTGGTGTTGGTGTTCGCGTTCCGGTCCCGTGTTCCTGCCTGTTTCCTGATGTTCCTCGTTGTTGTGTGGATTACGTGCTTTCCCCTCGTCGTGTGGATTACGTGTTCGTCACTGTCTTCACATCGTCTCACCGCTTCACTCGACTGACCATCGAAGTCCCTGCAGTCACCCATCAACATCGGCTGTACTTGTGCTTCACCTAATCTCCTATTAAATATCACTTCACTTGCATTTGCTTCCTGTCTTTTATCCAGTGACGTTATGACAGAACGATCTGACCACGGTATGGAAGCAGCGAGTGCGTCCCCAGCATCCTTGGAGGAGTTTATCCACCACAGTATTCGGAGGATGGACTCACAAGAAAAAGAGATCGGCGACACGGGTCGCGCAGTACAAGCCTTGGTGACGCAGGTGTCCGAGCTCACCCAGCAGATCCAGCGCCTACGTGCACCCACTGCGCCGCCCACATCCGCCGTTCCCCCCACACCACCAGTGAACCCTTCCCAGTCGGAGCCCCGCCTACCGGTTCCAGAGGCCTATTCAGGGGAACCGTCTCACTGCAGAGCGTTCCTGACTCGCTGCTCAATGCACTTCGCATTGCAACCCCGCACGTTCAACACAGAACAAGCTAAGGTGGCCTTCGTTTTAACTCTGCTGACTGGGAAGGCGGCGCTATGGGGAACGGCGGTGTGGGAGAACCAACACCCATGCTGCAACTCGTTCCAGACCCTCTCCGCCGAGATGAAGCAGGTTTTCGACCGGGCAGTAGCTGGAAGAGAGGCGGCCAGAGCACTAGCGGAACTACGCCAAGGAGAGAGATCAGTTTCCGACTTCTCGATCGAGTTCCGGACCTTGGCGGCGGAGTGTGGCTGGAACGAGGAGGCGCAGTGGGACATGTTCCTGCATGGGTTGGCTGACCACGTCCAGAAGGAGATCTACGCCCTGGATCTCCCCACCACACTGAACGGACTGGTCGATTTAGCCCTGCGAGTGGATGCTCGATTATCACGGGTCGAACGTCGAGTCCCCTCCACCCGCATGTTCAGTGGTAGCGACGGTCCGAGATCCAGTGGCAGGGACGTGGTCAGCCCAGTCTACGATCACGAACCCATGCAGGTCGGTCGAGCTCGGCTTTCCCGGGAGGAGAGGGAGAGGCGGAGGTCCCAGGGCCTCTGCCTTTATTGTGGAGGAGCGGGACACTACGCATACAACTGCCCGGTAAAAGGCCAAGCCCGATAGTAAACATGAGGCTACTATCGGGTGGGATCTCAACCAGGAAGACCTCATCCACGTCTACATCTACCTCCACTCTTCTCCCGGTAAGACTAAGATGGTCAGTCCACCAACACGACTGTCAGGCACTTTTGGACTCCGGGGCTGAAGGTAACTTCATGGACTACACTTTTGCACAGAAATTTCAGATTCCCCTCCAGCCCCTCACACACAAGATAGCAGTGCACGCACTTAATGGCCAGGAACTACCCACCATCTCCCTCACCACTGTTGACATCACCCTCATCACCTCCGGCAATCATTCTGAGACTATTTCATTCTATATCCTGGACTCACCCCTTGCACCCGTCGTCCTTGGACACCCTTGGCTCATCCGACACAACCCCAGAGTGGACTGGCATCAGAAGTCTGTGCTGGAGTGGAGCAAGGAATGTCATAAGTCTTGTCTCGTGTCTGCCTGTTCGTCTGTACCTGTTTCTGTGTTTCAGGAGGAAGCAGGGGATTTGTCTAACGTGCCCGCGGAGTATCTGGACCTGAAGGAGGTGTTCAGTAAGTCTCGTGCTGCTTTCTCTCCTCCGCATCGTCCCTATGACTGTGCTATAGAGTTACTGCCAGGTAAGTCTCCGCCTAAAGGCAAGTTATATTCACTTTCGGTTCCAGAGAGGGAGGCTATGGAGAAATATATTTCTGATTCTCTAGCAACCAAGTTCATCCGCCCTTCCTCTTCTCCAGCGGGGGCGGGATTCTTTTTTGTGGGGAAGAAGGACGGTTCTCTGCGACCTTGCATTGATTACCGAGGGTTGAACAACATCACGGTAAAGAATACTTATCCTTTGCCGTTGATGTCTTCAGCTTTCGAGAGGTTGCAGGGAGCGTCCATTTTCACAAAACTGGATTTGCGTAACGCTTATCATTTGGTTCGCATTAGGGAGGGGGATGAGTGGAAAACTGCGTTTAACACCCCCAGGGGGCACTTTGAATATTTGGTTATGCCGTTCGGGCTGTCCAACTCCCCAGCAGTTTTCCAGGCACTGGTCAATGACGTGTTGCGAGATATGATCGATCAGTTCATATATGTCTACCTGGACGACATACTGATTTTTTCGTCTTCTCTCCAGGAACATGTGCAACACGTCCGACGAGTGCTTCAGAGGTTGCTAGAGAATGGGCTTTTTGTCAAGGCGGAGAAATGCGATTTTCATGCACAGTCTGTCCCTTTTCTAGGATACATCGTGTCGTCTGAAGGAGTGCGGATGGACCCTGAGAAGATTAAGGCTGTGGTGGATTGGCCAAGCCCAGATTCCCGCAAGGCCCTGCAGAGGTTTCTGGGGTTCGCTAATTTTTACCGGCGTTTTATTCGCAACTTCAGCCAACTAGTCGCGCCTCTGACTGCCTTGACCTCCCCCAGAACTACGTTCAGGTGGTCAGACACTGCGGAAGCTGTGTTCTCGAAACTGAAAGGCCGCTTTGTTTCAGCCCCCATCCTCGTCGCCCCTGATTCCTCACGTCAGTTCGTGGTGGAGGTCGACGCGTCAGAGGTGGGAGTAGGTGCAGTGTTGTCCCAACGCTCTCCGGTAGACGACAAGATGCATCCTTGCGCGTTTTTGTCTCATCGTTTATCGCCAGCCGAACGTAATTACGACATTGGTAACAGAGAGTTGTTGGCAGTCAAGCTAGCGTTGGAGGAATGGCGCCACTGGTTAGAGGGGTCAGGGGTACCCTTTATCGTCTGGACCGATCACAAGAACCTAGAATACATTAGAACTGCTAAAAGATTGAACTCCAGGCAGGCTCGGTGGGCACTTTTTTTCGGTCGCTTTGATTTTTCGCTTTCTTATCGTCCGGGTTCCAAGAACATCAAACCCGACTCATTATCTCGCATATTTGATTTTTCCGAACGCCCGTCTACTCCCGAGTGTATTTTACCCGAGACGTTATTTGTTTCAACACTCGAATGGGAGGTCGAATCGAGGGTCAAGAAGGCCTTAGAAGGGGTAACGCCTCCGCCCGGTTGCCCACCGAATCGCTTATTTGTGCCAGAGGGATTTCGGTCCGACGTTATTCAGTGGGGTCATGGCTCCAACGTGGCTTGCCATCCAGGAGTTAATCGAACTAGTTTTTTGGTCAAGCAACGATTCTGGTGGCCACTTATGGCTCGCGACATTCACAGTTTTGTTTTGGCTTGCTCGGTTTGTGCCACTGGTAAGTCTTCCAATCGTCCTCCTGATGGGTTACTTCTGCCGCTGCCGGTGCCTTCGAGACCCTGGTCCCATATCGCTCTAGATTTCATTACCGGCCTCCCACCCTCTCAGGGTAACACAGTGGTTTTAACTGTGGTGGACCGATTCTCGAAGGCAGCACATTTCATTCCCTTACCCAAATTGCCTTCAGCTAAGGAGACAGCGGCAACGATCATAGATCACGTCTTTCGGTTACATGGCCTCCCAATAGACGTGGTTTCCGACAGGGGTCCCCAATTTGTGTCCAAATTTTGGCGAGAGTTTTGTAGATTACTGGGGGCGACTGTTAGTCTGTCCTCTGGGTTTCATCCCCAGAGCAATGGCCAAACCGAGAGAGCCAACCAGGATTTGGAGAGAGTGTTGCGATGTTTGGTCTCCAAGAATCCTTCCTCATGGAGTCAACAACTGTCTATGGTGGAGTACGCGCACAACACGTTACCAGTGTCGGCCACGGGCCTATCTCCGTTTGAGTGTAGTGTAGGTTACCAGCCACCAATTTTTCCTAGTCTGGAATCCGAGGTTGCGGTCCCCTCCGCTCATGCGTTTGTTCAGAGGTGTCACCGCACGTGGACTAGAGCCCGTGAGACTTTACTCCAGGTGGGGGCGCGCACCAAGGCCAAGGCCGATCGCCACAGGTCAAAGCCTCCCGTATACGTCGTTGGTCAAAAAGTGTGGCTTTCTACTAGGAATATTCCTCTTCGCTCCGTATCTAATAAGCTTGCACCCAAATTCATAGGCCCGTTCCCTGTCACCAAGATCATTAGTCCGGTGGCAGTCCGCCTCAAATTACCTCCAGCGTACAGGAGGATTCATCCCGCCTTTCATGTATCAAAGATTAAACCTGTATTTCATTCTCACTTTAATCCGCCTGCCCCGGTTCCTCCCCCGCCACGACTCGTAGATGGGGAGACCACATATTCGGTCAACCGTATTCTGAACTCTAGGCGGAGGGGACGCGGATTTCAGTACTTGGTGGACTGGGAAGGTTACGGTCCGGAGGAGAGAAGTTGGGTTCCTGCTAGAGACATCCTGGATCACTCCCTTATCGATGATTACAATCGACAGGTAAGGGGGCCTGGGAACGCCAGGAGGCGTTCTTAGGAGGAGGGGTACTGTCACGGTAGACATGTGCTCTGGTTCCTTCTAGTCTTGTGTTTATGTTGTTGTACGAATGCACGTGTGTAGTGGGCGTGAATGTATGTCATTACCTGATCCACTCCAGCTGATCATCATTGCATCACCAGCTGTTATCAATCTCACCACTCTATATATACTCACACTGTTTGTTCATCCTTGTCAGATCGTTGTTTGATGTTTCCTGTGTTGGTGTTGGTGTTCGCGTTCCGGTCCCGTGTTCCTGCCTGTTTCCTGATGTTCCTCGTCGTTGTGTGGATTACGTGCTTTCCCCTCGTCGTGTGGATTACGTGTTCGTCACTGTCTTCACATCGTCTCACCGCTTCACTCGACTGACCATCGAAGTCCCTGCAGTCACCCATCAACATCGGCTGTACTTGTGCTTCACCTAATCTCCTATTAAATATCACTTCACTTGCATTTGCTTCCTGTCTTTTATCCAGTGACGTTATGACACTAATCTCATCTTACGATTTGTCTTTTAGGGGTTTGATCTATGTGTTGGGAAACTAATGGTATAAGGTCTTAAACTTTGCAAACTGTTTAACCAAATCCGTTTTTGGCAAGTTTGGTCTTGATAAACTCCAATCTTCGTTCCCCATTTGTTAATTGACATTACATTTTGCTAAACTTGGTGACACACTAGTATTATAAAAATTGTGAAGATTCTTCCCTTAAACACCCAATGAAATTAGGGAGTCAAATGCCTGGTTAGAACACCATGGGCCATAAAACCTCCCTCCAAAGAGAAAGCTCCTGATTGGACCCTCTTCCAAAAGAAGGCGGAAAAGTCAGGGCTTCAAAAGGACTGAACACCAGTTTAAACACTCTCTTACGTCCATGTCCGCGTGTCATGATGTAACGTCTCGCCTCCTGGCGAGCTTTTTCGCCTTTCTTTTATGTGTTCTAGTTTAGTTTGTGTTTTTAAGATAAGTCCCCGGGTTTAATTCCGATCGACGAGTGAAAAGAACCCCGCGTGACATTTCTCTTCAGCAAATCCAACTACAAGGGACACTGCAAAAACGCTCTCTCTCTCTCTGAAGGAGAAGCACGCGCACGTAACCACGTGACGCGTCGTACTGAGAGATGCCCACGCGCTTCTCTGGGATCTCCCTTCTGAGATTTTTCTTTGTTAGTCAAAGTTTTGTTTTCGTAGTCGACTCTGTTCACTTCCACCAAGTGAAACGGACTCAGTCGAACTATTTTCCGTTGGTAATGTTAACTCAAAGACTTCCAACCGCTGTTCAAAGACTCGCGCCGCATCACGTGACTATCCACGGAACCAAGGATTCAGCTCACGCACGCGCACGGAGAACAAAAGATCTGCCGTCCAAAACGCGCCTAGACCAGGCAAGCCGCTCAAGGAACACAGCAACACCTGAGAGAACCATTCCACATGCAAGTAAAATTAGGTTACCCTGTTTTCAGAGCATTAAGAATGTGTTTTGTGTTGTTTCGGAGGGGTTGTCTGTCTAGGTGAATGTAACTCCCTTTCTCTCTCTCTTACTCGCTCTCACGCGTGTAAGTTATCCCTATCTCTATATCTCACACACTCACTCGTTCATTGTCTTATTGTTTGTGTACTGCTAAGTGTTTGTAAATACATATATCTCCCGTGTAAACGTAGTAAATGTATAAGTAGACATGCCTTTATTAAATCATTATATTCACTTGACTGATGGACTTTCTCTTTGCTCAATTTCGAGTCTCTGAAGTGCCAAAAGATCTTGCTACGAACTTTATAACTTAAAGATAGCTTTACATATTTGTTTATAGGGCAGAAAACCCAATTCTTCTGGCCAGAGAATTGCGTTTCCTGCAATCCTACAAAGTAAGATGATATTGGGGAAAACCCCTCAATATTATTCGGACAATTGAGCTAAATTAATTTTGCCTGCTTTGTAAGACGTGATCTGTGTAATTAACTGCAATCAACTTGTTAAAATGAAAGGATTGCATGTATACATCCAGGTAAAATGACATTCTCCTTTAGAGGAGATTTATTAACATGTAAGACTGATCTAATCCAAACATGTATGAATAATTATTAATTACCAATTATTAATTATGATATGCAAATTCCCCATGGATTAGACCCGCCTAAAGTCTTTACAGTATGGTTTATTGTTTGTACTGACGTTTATGTTCTGTACTGTAAGTAGGCCTATGTATTGTGCATTGTTTGTACTGTATTGTCTGTATTTGTTCTGTGATTTATGTTAGCAAAAAAAGAAAATAATAATAAATTGAAAGAAACAAATGCTTAATATTTTCTTTAAGGTTCTGTTACTGTATTAAAACTAAGATAAATTAATCAGATCTCCAGTGGTTTAAAGTGATATGATGAATTGGACTTATACTGTTATTCCACATGAACTGGACATATTATGTGTGTTCGACATCGGCTGCAGCTGGATGTAACCGATCGGCGAGAGTTGCCGTGTGCAGGCAGGGAGGAGCTGCAAACGGAGACGTGAAGTCGGACACTTTCTGGTTCCCGTAGTGAACGCTCACTTGGTGTTTGTATACTTTACCACAGCTGAAGTGAAATAAATTAAATATTTGCCAAATACACAGATGTTTCAGACACATTTGCATTCAATACTTTATGTACTGCTTCATACAGCATATGTTTGAACAAGGATAAAGTTAAAAATAAGCCTATAGCTATACTATCAATGAAGTGGAGTCGACGTTTTTTAATGAGTTTTATTTTGATAAACATAACACAATATTACATCACAACTACATGAAAACTACATGAGAACTCAACTACATGAGTGTTTACTGTTATAAAAAACTGATTTGTGACATTTAGTGGAACTAAAGGTGTGAGAATAAACCGAATAAACACGAAACGCACGTGATCGTTGTCATGCTGTGAATCCGGCGAAACGTGGAACAGCTGTGTCGTCGTCAAATGTTTTTACTGTACTTTATTTTATTTTTGATTCTAAACTGTTTTAATTATTCTTATTTGTCTTGATTGTTTTATTTTCTCCTATGTAAAGCACTTTGAATTACCATTGTGTATGAAATGTGCTATATAAATAAACTTGCCTTGCCTTGCCTCCTAGTCTTCGTGTTGTTGCTATATACGTTACGTAACACATATACCATTCTTCCACATTCCAGAAATGTAAATTACTCTTTTTTATTTTTATTTTTTTATTTTTAAGATTGACACTGAAAAATCTTATCTTATTATAATTGGGAAGCTTTTGTCTATCTTTAAGTAAAATGAAAATATATAATATAATGTTCACATTCCAAATAAAAAAAATGTTATTACTTAAAATTTGAAAATATGAACTTGGTTCTTCGTCTTAAGGCCTCAATTAGTGAATTGTTTGCATATTTTATGCACACTTTTGCTTTGAGTAACACATTTAATATGAGTTCAAGGAACTAGCTGGCTAATCAGAGTGAGAGGGATCTGGTCCCAACATGCTGTTAATAGGCTTTATGCCGAGTGTCACGTGACTATGCCGGAAAACAGATCGCATCGCTTCCGATTCAGGTCTTTTGTATGTCCTTCATGAAAAATGCGGTTTTACTCAAGATAACTTAAAAGGAGCATGCAAAAATGAGCATAACCAATGTCCCTCACATGTGCAGATTGATATTTAAAAGTTTTTTAATTTTTCTTCTTCACACTAACGTTTAGATTTTTAAATAGCATAAAACACCAATAACAAAGTGAACTTAGTAGGTTAGCTGATTACCTTAAAAATCCATAGATATCGTAGTTAGTTCTTACAGCCGTTAACACTTTCTCTGACAAGCGGATGCAATGAGACCCGTTTCCCGGTTTGGTCACGTGACGCTCGGCATAAAGCCTATTGCTCCAAATTGCAGGAGATGTTGTCACATTGTGTGGGGCAGCAACTGAAAGAGTTAACTTAAGGACTGAATGAAATATAAGTGGTTTTTGTTACCTCTACTTTTCTCTCATGGGCCACATTGGCTCTTCACTGCCAGCAGCCAGGGGTAAACTCATTGTTTTTCCACATTTCTTTAGTGCAGTGAGAAAGAGTCTGTCACACACTTCTTTTCTGCCCTTCTTCAAATCTGCCCGAAGTAGAGCAAGATGTTAAGTTCATTAAACAGCAAAACCACAACATTCTCAGACATTTAAGAGTCTCCAAATGCAATCTTGAACCATTTTAAAGTGTTGCAGCTCCCAGTGGGCCATATTTAACCTGGCCTCCTATTTTATAATGTACCTATCCAATAAACCTTCATATTCTTTTACTTTCCCAGTAGATCATCTCTCTCGACACTCAAAACAAAATTATAGCAGGGGGAAGGAGATCCCAGAAAGCCTCTTTACATTTCCAGATCTCATTAACAGAAACGTTTCTGTTTATATCGTATTAGTTCATCAAAACACAACTGTTGTATGCCCTTACTCTATTAAAAACATTTTCTGTAACCCCTGAACATTAATATTCTTGGGGTGCCTTGTTTTTCTTGTCCTCAGTTTTTCCTTCATTATACTGTTTAAACATTCACAACCATTAGTATTCATTAGCGGATTTTGTATTTGCCACCTAGAATGCTTTTTGCCTAAACAGTATGTCATGCCTGCATCACCGACAGAGTTGTAAAACCATTGGACATTGTCCATCATGTTCTTTTGTTGACCTACAATCTCTCATTCTGCTGGAATGCCTCCCCACCTCATATCACCGCCTGGGGATCTAAGCACCGCAAATAAACATTTTCTTCCTTTTATCCTCACTTTCTCCACTTTTTCTGCCGAACCAGAGGACTTGATGATTCCAAATAAGGCGTGTGGCCTCACTACAAATTCCATCTCTCAGGACTTGCCTATCGTCAAGTTGTCTGGCTCCGTATATGAGCGTGAGCTCTGACATACGCTGTTTCCCTGCAACAGCACATACTCCTGTCCGTGTTCTCTGTCAAACATCTTTCCCCTTTAATGGATCAAATATGTCATCTTCACTTTCCCGGTTTTCCCGGGTAAGGGAGGGAAAAGGGGAAGGCATTAATGTATCGGTCAGGCCAGCCTGACCTATGCTGGTCACAAAAAAATCTGAGGAGATCTGACACAAAACAGCCTGGATGGAGGCCATGAAGGGCTGATATGATGCATCTAGGCGATAGGCAGCTAATCGACCCAGCCATGGTTCTCAGGTTTATGTGAGGTGAAGCATCTGGCAGAAACCAAAGGAGAACTCTGCTTATCTTGTGCATGTCTCCAAATCTCTTCTTTCACATGGGCCCATGCCATCTCCATATATAAAACGTGTTTGTCACACCATTGGTTGCCCGAGTCACTCTTGGCCTGTACTCTGTGACCTCTCATTCACAAGGAGGGGAAGTGTAGGCCTAAGGGTGTATGTACATTACAAGGGTAAGTAAAACAGCACCAGACTCTTTGTGATCACTTTACACTCTCATCGCCTAATCTCATGCAAGGCTCCTCTTTCAGAATGGGAAAAACAGCTATTATTATTTTTGCTGCCCTGCAATTCCATAGCGGAGGTTGCTCTTGGAAAGGAACTTGGTGATTAGGGACATGGAGGATGGAAGCCCTGCTGGCCGGCTGCTCCTGGGTTGTTGGGATGACGGGTCAACCAGTCCACGCCCTCCCACCTGATCAGAGTGGCTTTACCTCACAACAAGGGTAAGCACAGCTGTACAAGCTGGCTCAGAGCCAGATTGATTCTGGATACTCCGACTTTCTGAGTAGTCCACATGTATCTGCACTGCATTCATTTTCATAACAGTTTGGTGAATAAAGTTCACACCCATTTGCATGACAGAGCTAAAAAAATATTTTTTTTTCACTCAACTGACCTTTCTCCAATAATTCCATTTCTTATTCAACATCATAATGCTTTACGATGTATGTTTATGATGTGGTAAGAATTGAAAATGTAAAATATTTGGTTCTTTCCACTAGGACTGTGACAGATTTTTACATACTGTGGCTGACCACAATCATCTATGAATATCCCCAATTTCACAAATGTTTATAGTCCTAACATGCAATCAGATCAAACCCTCTCTGATTTGGTCCAAGACGCAAAGCATGCTAGGTAACCAGCATATTTATAAATTAAGGAGATCTGTAATAATAATAATAATATACTGGTTCATGTACTCTCATCATTTACTCACCTTCATGTTCCAAACCTACGTAACTTTTTTTCTTCTGTAGAACACAAAATAAAATGCGCTTTTGTCTAATGAAAGTGATGTTAAATGTAAAAATTGTTAGTTCATTATGCATTAACAAATGTTATAAAAAAGTAAACATATTGTAAAGTGTTACAGTGTGAAATTCAATTTGGATTTTTTATTGTAAGAACACAAGAAGCAAAACGGTAGTAAGATATAAACCCGGTCAAATGTTTAAATGATTAAAGGAAAAGAGCAGAAGAACAGCAGGATCTGAAGTGGTCTGAATTAGATAAATCCCACTCTCTACTCAAGGATAAAAATGCACATGTTGTTATTATTCCCTCTCTCTGGGATTACTGCCCCCCCCCCCCCCTTCTCCAAGAACCCCTCCCTCACCCCAGACGCTCGTGGAAGCCAAACTGGGAGGCAGTGCTGTAACCCAGGGCTAATGACGGGCCTGGCCTCCCCAGACACACACTTCCAAGAAGCAGACCAGCGGGGCTCTTGAAGAGAACCTGTACTTCTCCTTGGAGGATTTTCTTTAAAAAGAATTTATAAAAAAACAGACCTAATGCTCCCAAGCATGGGGCACTGACTACTAGGAATGGCAAAGCCCACACTCTAAACAGAAAGAAGACAATTATTGGAATCATTTCAGAACCATTACAGATGAACTGAAGAAGAAGTTTGCACAGCCCAAACGTAAACAACGTCTGTTCGATGCCGTCATTAACGAAAAGCAGGGGAATAACACTCATGTTCTCGCATTCATAAATGCCATAATCAAATGGGCCTGAAACAAGTTTGAAACCTCTGTAAACAAACAAAACCAAATTGACAAAATATTGCTTGTGATGCAAAAGTCTTTGAGGTTCAGGTTACCAAAACATTTATGCACATTTGATGACTTTCTTTCTGTTGGCATCAGCAGGCTTCCACCAACATTTCGTGCAATGTGTACAAACTCTGCCCGCAGTTGTTGAGGAACGCTCTAGTGCATGATAGCATGTTTGTATGAACTTTTAATGTCATATTTGGGTTGTATACATTGGTCGGAATGGTCTGAGTCAGTTACTTTAAATCACAGTGATGTGTGACCTTTAAAGCAGAAGAACAGCACTGTTAGAAACCAACTTGCTTCAAGGGGCTCACTCTGAAGAATATACAGGGCATTAGTGTCAACAGCTAATGCATTGCATTAGCTCAAGAACATTCTTGCTAAATTATCAATCTTTTCATTTTCCTTAGTGTTTTCCCAACAAGCCTATTACACATGGTCTTTCCTATTGCAAGCAATGATGTTTTTTTCTTCTCAATGTAAGCACAGAGAGTGGAAAAGGGGCAAATGGTGAAGACTAATGTTGTAGTTGGATTAAATCCAAGCTTCCTCTCCTCTCATTTGGCTCATTAAAGTCAAATACAGCCTCCTTGAAATGCAAGTGTTACAAGCCCTCCAGTCTCCACACTGACCTGTTCATCAGCATGAAGGACTATATGCTACATTTACATTCATACATTTGACACACTCACATTGGATTTAAAACTGTTTTTTTTTTAAGTTCATGTATTTCCTGGGAATCGAACCCATGACCTTCAAGTTGCTTGTGTTATGCACTACTGATTAAGCTACAAAAACACTGTGCAGTGAAGTTTATCTTATACTCATGAGCTCAAATTGTTACATAAGATAAAACGTGATTGCTACCTTCTTTTTTTTTAATTGTTTTTTTTTCCCCACACCATTTCCTAAGATGACCTCTCCAGGCTCTCACGTGGGCCAACATGCTGCTAGAGGCGAGTATCAGCCCTTCTTCGACGTTCCTCTGTTTATTTATTTTGCCCTTCAACAACTCATTTGGCTTTCACTAATCTGGAAATAAGGGTGCATTTGTCATTGTGTGTTGTGTCTGAAGATGTGTACATTCATGTTGTGCAAAGGTTAGAGAACCTGACACACTGTGCAGCTGGCAGCAGCAGACAGACCCAGCCGCAGTAAATTGGAACTATTAAATTGAATCAATACATTCCACCTGACAAGCATCGGGAGGAAAAGCCACTGGCAATCGGGCAGTGACAGTCAAGTATGTCCTCAAAGAGTTGTTCAAACCTATGTTGCATAATAGACGTTCCTCGCAGCCAAATGCACAAAGTGCTGCACTTGCCTCTCATTTCCAGTGAGGGTGTGCAAACTGACACCATGAGGTTATATGGCAACAGTAAAGAAAATAATTTCATCCATGCTTTTGCTTTAACACTCAGCACATATATGAAAGCCAAGGACAAAAAAACAGAGGGAAATGTCCTAGCTGCCACACACTTTGGGTGGGATCTGCTGTGTCTTCCCCAGCCTTGCAAAAATCAAAATCAAGAAGCCACAGACATTTGGCCCCTGTCATGAACATTATATCTCTCACTCTTTTATGATCCGAGTATAAATTCTGCTGAATTGCACAGTCAGTTAGATCTTTCGCAGCAATTCATCTCCCAGAAGTGCTGTGGTCTGTGCTTGCCACTGCCGGATACTTTTTGAACATAATCAAACAGACCCCACCAAATTTTAACCGCAGCTGGATGATATGTTTGTGTGTTCAGTTACTGTCATATTTACTGTCATATTAAAGTCAAAATATTATAATTCAAAAGTAATTGGGAAAAAATCTGTTCTCCAAAATAAATGTTTGACCTTTACTTGTTCTTCATCTTAGTGCACTTAAAGAAAGACTGAAGTCAGTAAATATATGCTGATGGGTTGAAGCAGTGTGTTGATGCAGATTTGTTACAGTTTTTTTTAATTGCTTACACAGAATTTCTGAAACTACGGCTCCATTTCTCAAAACTCTACACACAAAACCAGAAAAACACACACACAAACAAGATGCAAAATGTCACATCTCTTGCAAAAGCAAACACTTAATTCAAACCTGCAATTCTTCTACGTTTTCTTTTTTTTTGCATAAAACTGTATCTTTACACATGGATGTGACAAATACAAAACACTACTACCTTGTGTCCTTTGCTTGTTCAGTGTTCAGTGGAGCACACATGAGTTTGACATAGCACTTACATGTATGTACACAAAAACACTGTATATACAGTATGTATGCACAATTGATCAAATTTACAGTTATTGACTTGTATGCATATTCCGTATATATTTACAAAATAAACAAAAATGTGAGGGGCAAAATGTATTTGTTTCTCAAAATATTGAGTTCTGTCAGGATAATACTGAAGTAGCTTATGTATACATTGATAGGTGTCATATTCCTATAGGTAGACGTGGATCAGCTTAATTTCTGTCAGGACCACTATCGTCAAATACGATTGGCAATTGCATACAGTAAGGATTGGCGGTATGGTTCTGTTTTGGGCAAGAACTCCCTGCGCATCCATGCAGCCTAGAATGGATAAGAGCGGGGAGAGCAGCAATAACCCCCAAAACAAAACCATATGCCAATATACCCCAACACAAACTGACAGCCTTTTTTATATTTTTATGCACTAACCCCTAGACCACGCATGTCTGATACCGACAGAATCAACGCTGAACTGACTCAACTGAATAGTGACTGTTTACTATCTTTTTTAGAGCTGTCCTACAGCAGAAATGATTCCGTTTGCACCACGAATAGTTATTTCCTATCATCGCAAGCTGCTTGAATCTGTGCTTCATTGTGCTAAAAGCACAGCATGTGCAACGCGAGCAGATGCCAATGACAACAGATAAGTAACGCACGATTGCATAAGCCTAGCAAGAGCATTTTAATGAAAACGACTAGATAAGCCCAAGCAACATAGCATTAGCAACAAGCATGTTGCCAATAACATGATAGCTTTTAGCAATGAGCATTAAAAATAACTTAGCTTAGCTTCATGAAGACTTTCAGAGATGAATGGAGAGTGAATCACATCGAGTCCTGTCAATAATGCAGCGATGTAAGCAGCCTGCAGACTGAGGTCACTTCCAAATCAGGCAGCTTATGATCAATGCGGCGAATCTCGTGTTCAAGTTCACAAACTTGAATAAATCTTGTGAATTCTTCTTTCTAAATTCCCGATTGCACGATTCCTTGTGAGATGATGTGGTTTGTCCCGGTATCTCTGAACATTCAAAATGCCATCAATAAAATGGACCTGTGTTCATTGTCCATAACATACGCCTGCCCATACCATAACCCCACCGCCACCATGGGCCACTCGATCCACAATGCTGACATCAGCAAACTGCTCACCCACACGCCGCCATACACGCTGTCTGCCATCTGCCCTGTATAGTGAAAACCCGGGATTCATCCGTGAAGAGAACACCTCTCCAAAGTGCCAGACGCCATTGAATGTGAGCATATGCCCACTCAAGTCGGTTATGGCGATGAACTGTAGTCAGGTCGAGACCCCGATGAGGACGACGAGCATGAAGATGAGCTTCCCTGAGACTGTTTCTGACAGTTTGTGCAGAAATTCTTTGGTTATGCAAATCGCATGTTGCAGCAGCTGGGCAGGTGGCTGGTCTCAGACGATCTTGGAGGTGAAGATGCTGGATGTGGAGGTCCTGGACAGGTGTGATTACACGTGGTCTGCGGTTGAGAGGCCGGATGGATGTACTGCCAAATTCTCTGAAAAGCCTTTGGAGAAACGGCTTATGGTAGAGAAATGAGAGAAATGAACATTCAATTCACGGGCAACAGCTCTGGTGGACATTCCTGCAGTCAGCATGCCAATTGCACGCTCCCTCAAAACTTGCGCGACATCTGTGGCATTGTGCTGTGGGATAAAACTGCACATTTTAGAGTGGCCTTTTATTGTGGCAAGCCTAAGGCACACCTGTGCAATGATAATGCTGTCTAATCAGCATCTTGATATGCCACACCTGTGAGGTAGATGGATTATCTCTGAAAAGGAGAAGTGCTCACTAACACAGATTTGGACAGATTTGTGAATAATATTTGAGAGAAATAGGCCTTTTGTGTACATAGAAAAAGTCTTAGATGATTGAGTTCAGCTCATGAAAAATGGTGGCAAAAACAAAAGTATTGCGTTTATAATTTTGTTCAGTGTATGTATACATTGATAGGCGTTGTATTCCTATAGGTAGACGTGGATCAGCTGAGTGTCAGCTGATGCAAGCTTGACTAATGTGACCAGCTAGAACTGATGCTATGCAATGTCAAATACAATTGCCGTATTTTTTATTTCCAAGTGATCAATTTAGGTATATTTACACTATAAACAGAAATGCAAAAGGGTAAAAATCATCGATTTATTTTGAAAACATTGAGTTTTAAGCTGTTACTTTTGAGTGATGTGTTTAATGTAGATAACTCTGTTTAGCATTTTGCTAAATGTTTGCAAAAAACACATAATGTGCTTGCAGTTTTGCAGAATTGGTATGAAGAGATTCGGTACACGAGTGAATGGTTTCACTGAGTGGGCCTAAAGTACCACTTTTAGCAATTAAAAAAAAACTAATACAGAATCTATTATATTTATTTGGATATCTAATTATGCAGTATATTGCACGGTAGTCTACAGCTATTGGACCCATTTAAATTAGGAGCTTTTTATCAGTGTAGTAAATTCAAGTTATCATACTGTGGTTTAACATCAGTGAAATTTGACAAAATTCAACAAATGTGGTTCCATTTTTTATCAAATGCGTTATAGTATAATCAGTTACAGTTAACATTTTAACTTTAAAATTCTGCTTTTAATTACTTGTCAAATTAAATCTTTAACAATCCATCAAGACATAGGTTCAGTTGGAGTCATATCACATGTTCACAAGAGTTTAGAATTGTTCACTATTATTTTATGAGATTACAATAATAAACATGTTTTGACAAGTAGTGAGAATGTTTTCCATATGTTCTGAGCATGAGTCAATAATTCTTTTGAATGTTTTGATATTTTGTAATTATGAATTTAAGGCAGGGTAGGCAGTTTGTTTCTAAAACACTTTTTTCCCAAGTTTGTTTCAACTGTCTTTATATACCAATACATAATCTAAAGTGTAAGTACTCTGAAAAGTAGAGTATAAAAATCCAGTGTCTGTAGTCCTCTCAGGGCTGCAATAAACACAGCTACTCTTTCCATTCGGGAAGAATGCAATGATTGGCTGGGTGACTGTCACTCTCCCTCGCTACCATGGCTACCACCCCTGCTGCCAGAGGAGCTGCCAACATGTGCGCACCCGGTTGACTCGCTCATTTCGAAAGAGGAGAGGCACGTACCGGCCGGAAGCTAGGAAATCTCACAATTATGGCAGAGAAAGAGCAGTCAAAATTCCCAGTACCACCTGTACCTGCATATACAGTCAGCGCAGGCAAACAAGGCAAAAAAGGTGATGTCATTCCATGCACTGCGCTCCTCTCCACTCGGCGCTGGTAAACGCGTCATCCAGCTGAGCGGTCGGCATCACGCGTTCATGTGTTTTTGGGCGCGTGGCTTTGGAAGGAGTCCAGAAGGGAGGGGGTGGAAGTTTCTCTGTTGGATACTTTCAAAATCCAACAGTTTTCTGCTAGTTTCTCAAACCTATCTACCCTGCTATTAATAAACAGTGTGCAAAAATTATGTTGAAAATCTCTTGTTAGCATAGAGCAAATTCCAGAAGAAATCTTGTATCTTCCAGAAAGCATCTTAAAAATGTTGTGACTGTGCCACCCTCTTAATTTCAGTCAGGGAAATATCAATATAAGTTCTGTCATGAAACTCTAGATAGTGCAGGCTCATGGGTGCTTATCGCAACACTGTATAAAAAATTATAACAGATGACAACATTTCATCTTTATATAAGTTATACAATATTCAACTCATTTTTTAAAGTCAGTTTAATGTAATATATTTTGAAATGACTTAAATAGCCAAGTTGATTATACTTAAACATTTAAGGCAGCAACTTGTTTTTACACCTGCCAGAAACCACACCATTCACTACATGTCAAAAGCTGACCCTAACCCTAAAGCTGATCAACATTTCCAGCAGTCGTGTTCTGAGGAAAGAGGAAAAGGACCATCCAAGCAGTTATCGGCTAAAGGTCCAAAAGCCCGCATCTGTCATGGTATGGGGGTGTGTCAGTTCCCATGGCATGAGTAACTTGCACATCTGTGAGTGCACCATTAACGCAGAAAGATATGTACACATTTTGGAGCAACATACTGTATGCTGCCATCCAGACGTCGTCTTTTGCAGGTACGTCCCTGCATTTTCCAGCAGGACAACGCCAAACCACATTCTGCCTGGATTACAAGCGCATGGTTGCATAAGGGTGCCGGTGCAAGCATGGCCTGCCTGCAATCCTGACCTGTCTCCGATTGAGAATGTGTGGCACATTATGAAGTGAAAAATAAGACAATGAAGTCCCCATACATTTGCACTGCTGAAGAAATGCATAATAGATGAATGGGGGAAAATTCCACTAGCTAAACGTAACCAACTGTCAGTGCCTAAACACTGAAAAGAAAAGGTGATGTTCCACAGTGGTAAACAGTTGACTGTCCCAACTTTTTTGGAGTGTGTTGCAGTCATCAGATTTTAAATTAATGTATATTTTCAAAAATAAATTAAATTCACAAAGTAAAACATCAAATAATGTGTTGGTAAAATAATCAGCTTATAACCGATTAATTTCATATTGTTGGCATTAATATGTGGACACCACTGGTTACCTTTGGCAACTTTTAGCAAGTGTAGGGTGTAGGTAGTGTGTGTATTATGATATACTGTATATATATATATATATACAGTATATCATACTGTCACAGGTCGGGAGGTCGACTGGGTCTACCCCCTCCCTTTAGAATGTACCACTGAGGAGCAGACCAGAAACCAGGCGGACAAGGAAAGTAAAATGTAACAGGCTTTATTGATTAAAAGAATTTGTATATCCTAATTAAAATTCCTCCTTCCTCCCCAGCATCCAGTGGCCGCCGGGACGTCGGCTGGACGACAGGCGGGGACTGGGTCCACTCAACCCCCTCGGACTCTTCGGGTGCCGAGGTTCTCGGCAATGGAGGGAACGCGGACCTGACCAGCAGGTAAGTGCTCTAAGCACGGCTTTCCTTCTCGGACTCTGAGCGGACTGTACTCTTCTCGACCTCCCAAGTACAGAAGTTTACAGCGGTGAAGAGGAGCGTCGACTGGACAGCCGGTAGGTACTCCTGGTACGGTAGGTTCTTTCCTATGCAGGGATGCAGAAAGCTTACGGCTGTGAAAGGGGCGTCGACTAGACAGCAGGTGAGTACTTCGGCCTATCCAGGGGATGCAGGAAACTTAGGGCTGTGAAAGGGGCGTCGACTAGACAGCAGGTAGGTACTTCGAGTCCGGTTGGTTCTTTCCTATACAGGGGATGCAGAAAGCTCACGGCTGTGAAAGGGGCGTCGACTAGACAGCAGGTAGATACTTCGAGTCCGGTTGGTTCTTTCCTATACAGGGGATGCAGAAAGCTCACGGCTGTGAAAGGGGCGTCGACTAGACAGCAGGTAGGTACTTCGAGTCCGGTTGGTTCTTTCCTATACAGGGGATGCAGGAAGCTCACGGCTGTGAAAGGGGCGTCGACTAGACAGCAGGTGGGTACTTCGAGTACGGTTGGTTCTTTCCTATACAGGGGATGCAGGAAGCTCACGACAGTGTTGATAACACAGAATGCACATGGCGTTCGATGGAGGACACTCAGAACAGCAGATCACTGGACTTCCTCCGTTCTCCAGACAACATCAATGATGAATCAGAACATCGCAAGCTTTAAATTCCACCGTCGCTTAATCTCTTCTTCAGCGGCTCCAAACTGCAACACAGGGCAAGGCCGATGGCACGTGACAGAATTCGGTATAGTAAGCATGCAGTAGCTTCACTTCAAACACACACGGTGGGCACAGCATCAACTCACGTCACTCTCAACCACTCTGTGAAATATAAGGCCACAGCCCACCTCCTTGTTCTGAACAGCAGGGACAGTAAGACGGAAGAATATATAGCGATCTCACTCGTGCATCATAACAGCTGTCTTCTCATTACGGTGTCTAGACTCCGGTTCCTAGATCGCTTCTCTTCATATACAGTGTCTTGGTGTATAAATCACGTATCATACGGCCAGTAAAAGGTTTGCACTTATCTCTACCCAGGCAGGGGACTTGATGTTTCCAAGGCAACTTCTCCTCTGCTTCTCTGTTCCACTCCACCCAATCTTTCGTAGCGGATTCCCTTCCGCGCATCGATCTCACCAGTCAATTTTGTCCCACAGAAACTCTCAGCCTTCCTCGACGGAACAAGGTCAGGACACAGCACCCGAAACCGAACACAGAACACTGCACTGAACTACGCTCTTGGTCTCCCAAAGCTTGGTCTTTATCTGTTTCAAGCCGCTGTGTGTCCCAATCACCAAACAGCCCCTTGATGCGCCGCACCTGCTGTCACTCTGTCATCAGCGGCTGCTGTTGCCATGGTAGCGACGCATATCAGGCTGACTGGGTGTTGCGTCGAGAGCGCTCCGGGCGGAAACATTCCTCCGTGGAATATATAGTTCCGCTGCTGGTTCGTCACCTTGTGACATACTCCCCCGCCAATCCGTTCTAGTCCCGAGAACGGGTTCCGCTCTCCCAGTCTCCATACCTCACCGGGGGTCGACCTCGGTTCTCCCTCTGGGACCGCCTCGGCGGGGACTCGGGTCTCACCGGTCCCGGTGCTGGGCCCAAGCCCCTGGGGACCACTCCCCATCCTACCAGTAACGGTCCTGGTGCTGCCACAACCGGGGGGGGCTTCCTCTCTGGGATTTGGGTAGTTCGGGCAAGGGCGAATCAGATTCCGGTGGAGCACCCGTTCTGGGCCCGCTCTCCCCTCGGGTCAGATAGCATACACGGGTTGATCTGGACGTGGTTGTCGTAAGACCACATAGGGCCGAGGCTCCCACCGATCGCTCAGCTTACCCTTCCCTTGGCGACGATTATCCCTCACCAAGACTCTCTCTCCTGGGAGCAGTGGGGCTTCCCGAGCTGTTCGGTCTCGTACAGTCTCTTGCTCTTTGCCCCCGCCTGGTTAATCCGGTCCGAGACCCGGCCATACGCCCAGTGGAGTCGCTGGTGGTGCCTCGCCACCCAGTCTGACAAGCTCCCTTCCTCCCCTTGGGTAGCAGCCCCCGTTACTAAGTCGGCTGGTAGCCGCACGTGTCTTCCAAACATCAGATATGTTGGAGCATACCCAGTGGTGCTATGCACGCTGTTGTTATACGCTTGGATCAGTGCCGGAAGCGTATCTGCCCAATGGCCCTGCTGATCCATCTCCAACGTTCCCAATAGGCCCAGCAATGTTTGGTTAAACCTCTCGCATCCTCCATTCCCTTGGGGTGGTACGGTGTCGTGTGGGTCTTCCTACCCCCGTACAGCTGGCACAACTCATGGACCACCCTGGACTCAAAGTTCGGCCCCTGGTCTGAGTGGAATATTTCAGGGCACCCAAAAGGCTGAATCACAGCCCTCCACAAGGCATTTGCGGTGGTGGTAGCAGTTTGGTCCAAGGTGGGAATGGCCCAGGCATATTTGGTGAATAGGTCTGTCACCACCAAGATGTTCTGAATCCGGTCCACCGGCCTTCCCAGCGTCAGATAGTCCATGGCGACCATGTGCATGGGAGCCTTTGCCTGAATCGGGACCAATGGGGCTCGGATCTCCTTCCTGGTCTTAAACAGGGTGCACCGGGGGCATCCCTGAAGGTAGGCCTTGGTAATCCTCTCCATCCCAGGCCAATAGAACTGGCGTCGCAATAGCGAGATCGTCTTCTCCAGGCCCTGATGGCCCAACTGGGTGTGATAGGCCTGTAGCAGGGACCGATGTTGCCCCTCCGGAACTACTGTTTGCCAGATCTTCTCGCCCAGGTTAGGGTCCTGGATGGAGCGACAGAGCACCCCCTCCCTCAAAGCCAACCTTTCCCATTGTCCTAACAACCCTCGGACTGCCTGAGTCTGAGCCCGGCGTTCTCTGGCCTCTGGCCATTTCCCAGTCTGGACCCACTCTCGTACCGTCCGCAACCCTTCATCCTCCGCTTGTCTCGACCTCCAACACTGTGGGTCCCAGCCCCACCCATTGGGGGCCTCTTCCTGCGATGATCCAGGCGCTTCCACGATCCCCACCATTGCTCCTTCCTCCTCCTCGGAGCTAGAGTTGGGCCCCTGAACTACTGGACCTGCCACCGGAAACCTCGACAGCACATCAGCATTCGTATGCTCTTTCCCTGGCCGATACTTCAGCTGGTAGTCGAAATTCGCCAGTTGTGCCACCCATCTCTGTTCGACAGCCCCCAGCCTTGCCGTCTGAAGATGTACCAGAGGGTTGTTGTCCGTTACCACCAGAACCTTGGTCCCCCACAGGTAGTCCTTGAACTTTTCGCTCATTGCCCACTTCATGGCCAACAACTCAAGTTTGAAGGAACTATAGTTAGCATCGTTCCTCTCTGCCGGGTGTAAGCTTCGGCTGGCGTATGCAATCACCCTCTCCTTCCCCTGCTGTTTTTGGGCTAGCACGGCACCCAGGCCGAGATGGCTGGCATCAGTGTACAAGATGAAAGGCTGGGAGAAGTCTGCATAGGCCAGAATCGGGGCCTGTAGTAGTTCCTGTTTAAGCCTCCGGAATGCAGCCTCACATGCCTGGTCCCACTGAACCGCGGGAGATCCCCGGCCCCTCGAACGTCCCGTGCCCCCGAGCAGCTGGTTAATGGGCTTGGCGATTTTGGAGCAGTCCTGAATGAACCGCCGGTAATATCCGACAAAACCCAGGAAGGATCTGACCTGTCGCACAGTCTTCGGCGCCTCCCACCCTTGCACAGCCGACACCTTCTCTGGGTCCACAGCGATCCCAGCTGCACTCACCACGTGGCCCAGAAACTTCACCTCTTTCCGGAAAAGCTGACACTTGTCAGGTTGCAGCTTTAGCCCGTATTTGTCCAGGGCGCGGAAAGCTTGCTCCAGATGTTGGAGGTGAGTCTCAAAGTCCGGCGAATAGACAATGACGTCATCGAGGTAGACCAGCGTGGTTTCCGTCAACTGACCTCCCAGGCACCGCTGCATAAGCCGCTGGAACGTGGCTGGGGCGTTGCAAAGGCCAAACGGCATCCGTTCCCACTCGTATAGCCCGAAAGGGGTCGTGAAGGCTGTCTTCTCCCTGTCCCGCTCGTCCACCTGTACCTGCCAGTACCCACTGGCCAAGTCGAGAGTAGAATACCATGCAGACTGTGTAAGACTGGTGAGTGAATCCTCTACTCGGGGCAGGGGGAAAGCATCCCCCTTAGTCACCTGGTTCAGCTTACGGTAATCCACACAGAATCTCCAGGAACCATTTTTCTTACGCACCAGTACGATAGGGGCGGCCCAAGGGCTACTACTTTCCCGGATAATCCCCTTGTCCAACATTCCTCGCAGGAGGGTGCGGACCTCAGAATACAGGGTCGGTGGCACTGGTCGATAACGTTCTCTACTCGGGGCGGCGTCCCCGGTCGGAATCTGATGTTTTACAATGTCCGTCCGGCCATAGTCCTCGTCGTGAGTCGAGAACAAGTGCTGCTATTTGAGCAGGAAATCCTGGAGCCGCCCAGTCTGTTCCTCTCCCAATCCTTCACCGCGTAGTGACCCTCCCTGGAGGTGATTAGGCAATTCCTCTCCCTCACTACCCACCGGCGGTCCAGTTCGGTTCAGGGCAACTTCCACTACGGAGGGGCTTACCCGGTTAAACTGCACTTCACCCGCTCTCTCACTTGTTGCGGGCGCACCCCTGTGACTCGGGCCAGACACTGATGTCGATGCAACAGGACGGGGAACGCATTCACGTTCCGTACTTTCACAGAAATCCTCCCCCGCCGTGCTGTGGCTAGCCCCCGAGCTACCTCAAGGTTTGGGCCGTCCAGATGGGGTTCCACCAATACCCACTCTCCCGGGCCATAGAGTTGCGAGGGGAGCCTGGCCCACACCACAGCCTCACTCTGAGCGGGAATGGACAACGCGTATCGGCACGCCGTCCTCCCAGTGCCCTCTCGATCTCCTCGCGTCTCGGCAAGGCGAACCCGCCGACAATCGGCCTTGATCCGGTCCCACTCGTGACTTTCCGAGGTCGAGGCCGTCTGCTTTAGTCCACCTTGGAACAGTTCCTCCCAACATTCTGCTATAACGTTCATGCCCAACAAGGCGCGATGGTTTTCCCAGGCAGGCGTCACGAACGATCACCACCCCCTTCTGGGGACAACGACTCCATGGATCTTCAAGTCAGTCACCAGGTATCCCACGTATGGGATGTCCAGACCGTTGGCTCCCCGTAGCGTCAACCAGGGGGCTTCTGAGGTGGGGCAATCCTGGCCCTTAAATAGCTCTCGTGACAGGCTCTCAGAGAACAGAGTGACTTGTGACCCAGTGTCTAACAGGCACTGTACTTCCAAACCGTTGACCTGGGCCACTACAATGGGGCAATGCCCCACCAAACATGCTCTGGACTTCGTAATCAATAGGGGGTCTACCATGGGAGTCCCAGCCACTTGACCCACAGTGGCCGGCAACTCTAAAAATCCTCCTGTGATCCCCGACGGGAGCAGCACTGGCGGAAGTAATGACCCGGCTCTCCACAACCATGACAAATGGGGCGTCCCTGTTCGTCCCACCTGAACCGCGGCCCCATTGGCCTAGCTGGGCGTCGCTCTGGGAATCGGCTCCCCGCTGAATAGGTCCGCTCTCGGAGCAATGGACTGGAACGTTCCCGCCGGAGCTCTTCTCTGAAGGAGTTGGATAGCTCGGCCAGCTGTTCCTGGACGTCCTTTTTCAACTCCTCTCGTAACGCACGTCTCCATTCCGCTTCGACCGGGCGTGGGGGGTCGACGGGTGCACTCGCAGCCATGCACGTTGAGGGCTCTACCGTGTGATCCCGTTCCAAGGCCAAAGCCTCTTGTCTCAGTTCGTCAAAAGACGAGTCCGGGTTCCGGCGGACCTGTATTCGCAGGCTTTGGCGTACGGGGCCTTCCCGTAGCCCCAGGAGGAATTGGTCTCGCAGCAGGCTCTCTTCACCCCCTAGACCATGGTCTTGCCTTCCTCTTAGCCTAGCGAACTGCTCTCTCAGCTGTAGCGTGAATGCCCGGATGGTCTGTCGCGGCCCTTGTTTGCAGTTGAAGAACTGTGTTCGCAGAACGGCTACGGGAGTGGTATCGCCGTATTGCCCCGAAAGGAAGTCAAAGATAGCTTGAGCCGTGGTACGGTTCGCTTCTGGCGCTGCTCGCACTTCCCTCAGTGCTTCTCCTTCCAAGGAATTCAAGATGAACTGCACTCCCTGAGGGGCATCCAGACCTTGGAGCCCGACTAAATATTCGACCTGGGCCCTCCATGTCGACAGACTCATCTCCGACCCCGGACCTTGGTACTTTTGGGCCCAAGGGGCTCCCATGAATATGGGCATGGCTTGTCTTCGTGCTCCCGGTGCCTCTTCATCTGCCATAACGGCTTCTGGTGGCTCAACTCAGTGGTAATCCTGCCGACTACGCCAATAATCTGTCACAGGTCGGGAGGGTCGACTGGGTCTACCCCCTCCCTTTAGAATGTACCACTGAGGAGCAGACCAGAAACCAGGCGGACAAGGAAAGTAAAATGTAACAGGCTTTATTGATTAAAAGAATTTGTATATCCTAATTAAAATTCCTCCTTCCTCCCCAGCATCCAGTGGCCGCCGGGACGTCGGCTGGACGACAGGCGGGGACTGGGTCCACTCAACCCCTTCGGACTCTTCGGGTGCCGAGGTTCTCGGCAATGGAGGGAACGCGGACCTGACCAGCAGGTAAGTGCTCTAAGCACGGCTTTCCTTCTCGGACTCTGAGCGGACTGTACTCTTCTCGACCTCCCAAGTACAGAAGTTTACAGCGGTGAAGAGGAGCGTCGACTGGACAGCCGGTAGGTACTCCTGGTACGGTAGGTTCTTTCATATGCAGGGGATGCAGAAAGCTTACGGCTGTGAAAGGGGCGTCGACTAGACAGCAGGTGAGTACTTCGGCCTATCCAGGGGATGCAGGAAACTTAGGGCTGTGAAAGGGGCGTCGACTAGACAGCAGGTAGGTACTTCGAGTCCGGTTGGTTCTTTCCTATACAGGGGATGCAGAAAGCTCACGGCTGTGAAAGGGGCGTCGACTAGACAGCAGGTAGGTACTTCGAGTCCGGTTGGTTCTTTCCTATACAGGGGATGCAGGAAGCTCACGGCTGTGAAAGGGGCGTCGACTAGACAGCAGGTGGGTACTTCGAGTACGGTTGGTTCTTTCCTATACAGGGGATGCAGGAAGCTCACGACAGTGTTGATAACACAGAATGCACATGGCGTTCGATGGAGGACACTCAGAACAGCAGATCACTGGACTTCCTCCGTTCTCCAGACAACATCAATGATGAATCAGAACATCGCAAGCTTTAAATTCCACCGTCGCTTAATCTCTTCTTCAGCGGCTCCAAACTGCAACACAGGGCAAGGCCGATGGGCACGTGACAGAATTCGGTATAGTAAGCATGCAGTAGCTTCACTTCAAACACACACGGTGGGCACAGCATCAACTCACGTCACTCTCAACCACTCTGTGAAATATAAGGCCACAGCCCACCTCCTTGTTCTGAACAGCAGGGACAGTAAGACGGAAGAATATATAGCGATCTCACTCGTGCATCATAACAGCTGTCTTCTCATTACGGTGTCTAGACTCCGGTTCCTAGATCGCTTCTCTTCATATACAGTGTCTTGGTGTATAAATCACGTATCATACGGCCAGTAAAAGGTTTGCACTTATCTCTACCCAGGCAGGGGACTTGATGTTTCCAAGGCAACTTCTCCTCTGCTTCTCTGTTCCACTCCACCCAATCTTTCGTAGCGGATTCCCTTCCGCGCATCGATCTCACCAGTCAATTTTGTCCCACAGAAACTCTCAGCCTTCCTCGACGGAACAAGGTCAGGACACAGCACCCGAAACCGAACACAGAACACTGCACTGAACTACGCTCTTGGTCTCCCAAAGCTTGGTCTTTATCTGTTTCAAGCCGCTGTGTGTCCCAATCACCAAACAGCCCCTTGATGCGCCGCACCTGCTGTCACTCTGTCATCAGCGGCTGCTGTTGCCATGGTAGCGACGCATATCAGGCTGACTGGGTGTTGCATCGAGAGCGCTCCGGGCGGAAACATTCCTCCGTGGAATATATAGTTCCGCTGCTGGTTCGTCACCTTGTGACAATACTATCTACTATACACTTTATAGTAGACTATAAAGTGTACTCTGAATGTATTATATTAAGACATTCCACTGCTGATAATAATGGTTTACATGCAAATAATTTAAAAGCTGTACCTCACAGTCACTCAGTAAGGACATGGTCCAAAGACCAGGTGAAAGAATAAATAAATAATTACACACACACACACACACACACACACACATATATATATATATATATATATATATATATATATATATATATATATATATATATATATATATATATATATATATATATATATGTGTGTGTGTGTGTGTGTGTGTGTGTGTGTGTGTGTGTGTGTGTGTGTGTGTGTGTAATTATTTATTTATTCTTTCACCTGGCCTTTGGACTATGTCCTTACTGAGTGACTGTGAGGTACAGCTTTTAAATTATTTGCATGTAAACCATTATTATCAGCAGTGGAATGTCTTAATATAATACATTCAGAGTACACTTTATAGTCTACTGTATGTACAATATGGTCTTATTGAGTGTACCACTTCAGCTGGGAGGGACTGACTGTGGGATATTCATGTTGATGGTAGGTGCTTATTTAATTGCTATACCGTTGTATTTGTGTATGCTAAACACTGTATTTTGTTAATATAAAATCCGAGTTTTGATTTGTATTTCAGTACACCTTGAATGTGAGCCTTGGGAAGCCCTTTGATTTTTCAGCAGTGAGTTTTTTTTTTGTGTCAATTTCTGGTTATTTGTTCAGCAAAAAGAGTTGAAAACACAATTAACATTTTATGATTATGATTTTCACTTGCCATCTTTTATCAGTCTGACATGCCTGCAATCAGAAGGTGGTGGTGCTATCAGTTACTACAGGCATTTCCTTTGGCAAGGTATGATACTGATAACTATACTATGGATGAAGATATCCATTAAGTGCAGACCCAGTATACAGGTCGTTTGTAAAAAAATGAGGTACACTTGAGAATTTTTAGAATTTACTGTTTATTAACTCTATTTATAAACCCAAAAGTCAGTCTCCAAACAAATTATCCAACCGGATCTAAACTGTTATGCAGGTGACTCCGTCTGTGCCAGACGTCATGGAGGTGACATCAACTGCGAGAATCCATGTCACATAATGTTTATGGATTATTTGTTTTATGTAGTTACCTTTCCTGTTTCATAAAACTGTTTGAGCAGCACTTGACTAATTACATTACTATTTAAATGCACAAAGGCGGTGATGAAACAGATTCTGCTCGACTGTGACTGGGTGGAGGAGAACAGACCCCACTTTGCTGGAAAAGGTCGCTTACCACAGGTCATAATGATGAATGAGGATGATACCTTGTTGGCCATAACAATGCGGGATCTGTTTCACGAGTTCACACTTACATACAATTATAGGGAGTAAAGTTTAATGCGTATTTGGTGTGCTGTCCGGGGGGAGGGCTCCGAGCTCGGAATTCGCCCCGAACACAGAGTACTCCCCCCGTATGTAAAGTGGTTAGGACTAGAAGAGTGGAGAAGGGGTGGTTGAGGGATGCTGCTAAACTGTCAATGAAATGAGGTGAGACTGCTGAGTCTATATATGCACGTTTTAATCATTGATTGTTGAGTGCTCTCCACCCATGTTAATTATCTGAACGTGCTCCTCCCGAACTTTGTTAATAAAACATAATTTATTGACAGCATTTTCGATGAAGGTGACATGGATGAGGAATAAATCCAGGCTCCCTTCCTTTTCACCTTTGAGAGAATGGAGGACATGGAGTTTTTCATGCAGGAAGTACGCGACCAAAAAAAAACATATAGCTTTAGCAAGCTAACTGATGGGGTAGATCTGGGTTAATATATTTTTGTATGTTTTTCTATTTTTGTATTGTCATATGGTTTTAGGTTTTGTAAAATGTAAACTTAAAAAACAATAAGTTTTGTGGAGGGAGGGGGGGGGGGGGGGTGTTCTTGAAACTTACTATAGCTACTCCAATTAAATTTTGTAATTACATTTTGTATCTTATCTTACACAATGTGTTCCTAAATTGAAGATTGCTTTTTATGTTAGCTGTACATTTAGCTAATAAAGTTTAATAGAAATTAAATAAACACAGCAACATTTGAGGGCAGTGAAGTATGTTACTAATACATTGCTAATTAAGTAATAAATAATTTTTCTTTCATTACATTTTATATAGCGCTTTTCTAGGTACCCAAAGCGCTTTACATGGGAGGGGGAATCTCCGCAAGCACCACCAATGTGCAGCATCCACCGGGATGATGCGACGGCAGCCATATTGCGCCAGAACGCTCACCACACACCAGCTTACTGGTGGAGAGGAGACAGTGATGAAGCCAGTCAGTATATGGAGATGATTAGGAGGCCATGATGGACAGAGGCCATGGGGCAAATTTGGCCAGGGTGCCGGGGTTAAACCCCTACTCTTTATTGAAGGACATCCTGGGATTTTTAATGACCACAGAGAGTCAGGACCTCGGTTTAACGTCTCATCCGAAGGGCGGTGCTTTTTTAACAGTATAGTTTTCCGTCACTATACTGGGGCGTTAGGACCCACACAGACCACAGGGTAAGCACCCCCTGCTGGCCTCACTAACACCTCTTCCAGCAGCAACCTGTTTTTTTCTCAGGAGGTCTCCCATCCAAGTTACTGACTAGGCTCAACCCTGCTTAGCTTCAGTGGGCAACCAGTCTTGGGCTACAGGGTGATATGGCTCCTGACCGAAGTAAGTAAGACTCCCAGTCTACTAATGTTCCTGAATGGTTGTCTTTAAGGGTGCTCCGATTGATCGGTCGCCGATCATGATCGACCAATAATTGCTTTGGGATGTGTGATCGGCGGTCTCTTAAAGGCCGATCCAGAAAAGCCGATCAGATGACGCAAAACTCGCGAGACAATTTTTTTACGCCCTGTTAAAAATGGCTTCACCGGTCTGGCAATTCTACAAGGTGTGTGAAAAAGACGATTCATTAGCAATCTGCAATGCGTGTAGCCTACCATGCCGCGGCCGCTTGTCAAACTGTGCAGCCTCTCTGCTCAACATGTAAATAAATCCATCGATCCGCAACGTAGCCTGTTTGAATTCTTCAGTGGTCTCGTGGGAGATCGTTTGCCAAGCGTGTCAGAGGTTACTGGTTCTAATCCGCACGCGTTCATATTTTTTCTCTCATCAAAACTGAATATGTTGATCAGTGGTTACAGTCTATCCAGCAGGGACACGTTTGTGTTTTATTTCGTGATTTCACCGGAATGAATAAAGTCCGCAACGGCGGTAGATTGAGGCGTGCGTCCGAGTGAAGACTGCGCGAGGCACAGAGAACACTGATCGCCACGGCAACGAGCGCGCAGCTTGTGTTCAAAAACACATTTTAGCGCTAGATTTCTTATTTAAGAGCGAACTAAATGAATCTCTGCTAGTTAACTGGAGATATTTTATTTATTTATATTAGGTACATGGTGAGACCAACTTCACTGGATCTAAACAAATCAATCTAACCATATAGATGTGTGTGACCAGTAGTTGTGGCTTTTTAAATCTGAAGGGTTCTTGCAAAAAAAAAATTAATAATAATTACCAAGAAATTCAGAGAAATTAATATAATAATCTCTATCCCCACTCTCTCATTCTCTACCTCTCTCTTCCTCTCTAAATGCCCACAAAATCTGACTAATCATCCCATAAAAAAGCAAAGTTATAGATATGAAAGTTGTTAGTTATTTGTAGTTTTTGTTGCTGTGCACTTTACTACCTGTGGCCTTAAGTGTATTAGAAAAACTGATGGCTGACTGACTCAAAACATTATTTTGGCTATAGCCTTTTTTGTTGTATTAGTTTAAAGTAGTCTAAAGCTAAATTTAAAGACTCAGATGTTCTGTCTTTTATTTATTTTATTTTATATTCTACAGGAAAGTTGTATTTGTCAAGCCCTAAGCTGCTCCCAATAACCAAGCACAGGCTGCTAAGTTAATATGCTGGACATGTTGCTTGCAAATAAATACACAGGTGTCAATTTATGATACATTGTCTTCTCTTACATGTAATACTTAATGTACATTGTTGTTAAATATAGTTTAATAATTCATGCTATATGATAAATAGAAGTCTTCAAATAGACCCTGTGATCGGTGATCGGTATCGGGTGATACAGCTTCCAGTATCGGAGATCGGTGATCGGCCCCAAAAATCCTGATCAGAGCACCCCTAGTTGTCTTGCTACTAGTCTCAGAGCACATTTGTCCTCTTGTTTTTGATTGTTTTCTGATAACGGACAAAGACTGAAGGAGAACACAATGTATAAATACACAGGGACTAACACGATAACAAATGAGGTTATTGACAATAGAGCCCGAAGCCATTTGTTTTGAGAATAATGGCTGGCTGATGAAGTTATTGGTTGGCTAGCCGGCTCAGCCAAAACCTAAATGGCTGCTGCAGCCGCCAAACTTTTCATAGCTGCAAATGGCTGAAGCTGCTGAATTTATGAGAAATCTACATTCGCAAATAAAGACCTAAATGTCTATTTTGGACTTTTTTTCACCACAAGTCTGAAAGAAGACATGTTATTGAAGACAAATATCCAAAAATCTCAAAATTGACCAGTAAAAAAAAAAAAAAAAACAATGTTTTTGCCTGCCGTGTCTCGCCTTAATATAAACACACACTGTTATCAGTATTATTTTGGACAAAGTTTTGCACATTTCACTTCAATGTACACTGAAGCATGCGTCGTGAATTAGCAATGTGGAAACGGTGGTTTGTTACTGCAGTAATATCACGTTCAGTGCTATAAATCTCTCCGTTCCAGAATATTTGGTTCATAACATCAATCTTTGATTCAGGTGTTTGTGCACCCGTGCCCTGAAGATTTAACAAAAGTCTGGGTAGGCCTAAGTAAAAAAAAGTAAGTAGGAATTAGGAAAGTATGTGAGAAGTGAGATCAAAATTACCTTGCTTGCTTCTTTCCGCTATTTCACCTCAGTGCGAGAAAAAAATGCATCACTTCTTCTGTATGGAAAACGAGCAATTTTAATTTGTTGTCAATTCACTGTGAGTCTGTGTATCGTAGTAACGAGCACAAGACTGTGCTGTTATGAATCCAGTGGGAAAATAGATCTCGTGTATTGTTTATATATTTCGTGTGTTTAGGCCCTATGTCTCTATGTGATAGAATTATTATTTGATGCAAATAATTCAAGCCGGCTCAGCTAAATTTTATCAGATGGCGGCTCAATTTGGCTTACGAAATTATTGGCTGGCAGCGGCTGACATTCTAAATGGCGCAAATGGCAGCGGCTGGCGGCGGCTTCAGGGTCTAATTGACAATGCACAGGTGACAGACATGACTAATTAGAACAATCATGGAACACTAGGTCACATGACTGAACCAAAAACACAATGAAGGGGGGAAATGGGCTATATGCACGCATAAGTTCCGCATTTGACGCAAGGATGCTCTTCCATTTCCGGTTGGGGAGATTAAAGCGGAGGAAAACCGAGAAAAACGGGATTATGGCAGAGTCTTCAAAATGTACTGTCCTCCCGTCTTTGAAACGAAACTTTCATATGTTTAGATGTAATTTTATATAAAGTTATGTTTATTTCATATAATTTTAAAAAGAAGCATAAACACAATGAGGGGTGTCTGTTTTGTCTGTTTTTGTGACTAACGTTTCTTTAGTATAACCATGGAGTATAAAATTCAATATAAATTCTTGGTATTGCATTGGACTCTACGATCGGCGGAAGTTATCGAGCATCCTTAACCCTTCACCGGAAATACCGCCGTGCATAGAGCCCATACAGATCATAAATGTTTGAGAGAAAAAAGCAGAGGAGCACAGTCTAGTCATGCCGTTTGTCACAGAAACAATGCGAAAAATGTTAAAGCTTAGACAATTTAAGCTTTTGGTTATGCCAGCATCTCCAGTTCTATGCAAGTCTTATGATTTACTTTGACCTAATCTCTGCGCATCAACAATAATACAAAACATTTCCTCATTAAGTTAAAATGTCGATCGGACGAAGAGCTTTATTAACGTTAATAGCCACTAGGTGGCGAAATGAGTGGTGCATACGTGCTGGCTCCTCCTTGCTGGAGCGCTCAAACGAGGAGGAGCTTGGCGTAAGCTCCACTCATTTGTACTGCAGTGAGCACCAAATGCTTCTGCCTGGCCGAACACCCTTCATATGAGCTCCACAACCTTGGGGTGAAGTCTCCATTCTCCGAGCCTCAGCCCCTGCCTCAACAGGATGTCTGCCCCTTATCCTTTTTTGTAACGAATCGATGAAGTACCTGCTAGAACCTAGATAACCTCATGCTTTATTACTGGTCTCTGGTTTTACTCTGAGCAAATACTGTTAAGTGATTACTGATATTTGGATGAAAGAAAGAGATGCCTGATTAACACAAATACAGAAGCCTTCAGCGTCTGACAGATTTGCAAATGTCTAAATCGTGAAAAATGGCACCCAAGAGTAATGTGAAATCACTAGTAATTTCTCAATCAAAATAAGGCTAGCACTTAGTCAGAGGCTTGTCAGCTGTTTTAAAAGAGGCAGTGCTATTTTTCCAGTTTATATGGCAATGGTCCAAAAAATAATAGGAAGATCCACTGACAAATATATAACCTACCATTTTAGCATACCATTTCCCAAGCTTTCCTTCCCATCTCAAATGTGTTCTGTATGAAAAATGGGAAAGTCATGAGGTTGTTTTTATGCAAAGCAAATTATGTACCACATATTTGGGCATATTATTGTTGGACAAACATTTTTTTCCCCCTCATGTGTCCTGTGATAGAGTATGGGAGGAAAGACACAAGGTGACTATGAATCATACAATGACTAAATAATAAAATTCCACAGTGATGGCAGGATTTCCATTTTGGCCAGCTTTGCTGACAAGACTCTCAGTCTCCTGGGGCATGTAGTGCTGCCTTTTTGCCCCGAACTTGCTGTTGACTTCTACAAGGGCGAGAATTCAGCTGATTATTGAAATGATGCAGGCATGTTCAAAATAAGTGCAAGAAACAACAAATGTAAGAAATAAATAACTTTGATTATTTAAATTAAATTACTTTCATTCTGTCCCATCAAAACACAATGCCAAAGTTGACAAAGTATCAGTATCCCTCAAGGTTTCACATCAGACGAGAGAGGAAATGGTTAAAGGAAACATGGGATTAAGTCTGTTCAATCACATTTAACTGACTTTTGTTTGCAACCAAGCTAACCTGCATTACTAGAGGCACACCTTGACCTGATCAATTGCTTTAATTGTTTTATTATTTATTATTATTATTTTTATCAATATTAATAATATACTTTATTCTCCAAGAGCTGCAGGATGTATTTCGAAAGAGTAGCCAAATCTGCCAGTGTCAACTGTCCATCATGGCCTCCAAATCATCCCCATATACAGTATATATACTTATTGGCTTCATCACTCTGTCGCCTCTCCACCAATAAGCTGGAGGCTGCCATCGCATCATCCAGGTGGATGCTGCACATTGGTGTTGGCGCCTTCTATATGCAAAGTGCTTTGAGTGCCGAGAAAAGCGCTATATAAATGTAATGAATTATTAAGAGCACAAGTCATATAACTTTACCTGGATAATAATAGTAAAACTGTTTATTTGTTTGTTTAGTTGATGATCGTTTTTTTGGCAGCAAGCAAAGGGAATTCGAGCCGCAGAAAGTCAGGTTGGACGAGCCCTCCGGACAATATATCGACCGAAATGCGCAAATAAAATGCAGAAATCAAATTTCACATTTTTGTAAAATGGAAAAAAAGTTTTATGTAAATTATTTGATTTTCAATTAAATAAGCACTGTATATAATAAAAATAAGTTTGTATGTGAATATTTTTTCACCAGTCTAAGAATGAATAAAGAAGATGGTGTCTTTTTCATTTTCAATTACGAGTTAAAAAAGAAAAATAGGAATTGACGCAAAAGTACACGGACCCTAAATGTTACTGTAGCCTACTGTTTTTATTATTGCTTGACACAAATTTCACCGATCTTGATTCAATATCGATTAATTTGAATAAATATTAGGTAGCTTACATGTTTATTTTTCTCAAGAAAAAAAATATCTCACCTAATGTTGTAAACATACAGAGAGCCCTGTCAGCTGGTATTATTATTAAAGGTTAAAAATAACTATATATGTATACTAAATATAGCTAATGCGGTTTTTATTATAACAACGTTATACCATTTTATAAGTGATATAAGTAAAAAATATAATAAATATGTAAAATGCACATTTAGCAAAATAGCCTACTCCTCTCTATAGCTAATTTTTCTAGCCAACTACATGCTATGGTTTATGGCTTTCCTGAGGTAAATGTGATATTATGACATTGTTCTCCAGCTGTTTTATTGACTCTTCCGCGGTTGAAAAATACGCATTGATCGATATTATGTAGGCTATGAGGCATATATTTCGATAATTTTGATTGTGCTGTATCTTTCATCATATCTATCATTCATTTGAGTTTATTTTCTATTAATTAGTAGCCTAGAGATGACCGGTTCACTTGAACTGAGGCTACATCAATCTGTCACGTCACATTTACAATCGCCTAAACGGTATTTACATTTACATTCACATTTAGTCATTTAGCAGATGCTTTTATCCAAAGCATTTACAACTTAGGACTTAAGTCAAGTCAAGTCAAGTCATCATGAAGAGGCAAAAACAATGCAAGAAGTGCTCAAAATACAAAGTTCAGGCATTGCTTAGAGTAGCATAAGCCAGACAAGGGAGGATTTAAAGGAAAAGGAAAGATTTTTTTTTTCCAATGTTAAGTGCTCACGGAAGAGATGAGTTTTCAGTTGTCTTTTGAATGTTATCAGGGATTCTGCATTCCGGACGAGGGTGGGGAGATGATTCCACTAGCATGGAACTGTGAATGAGAATGTTCCTGGAGAGTGATTTTGTGGCTCTCTGTGATGGTACCACGAGCCGTCGCTCATTGACCGATCGTAGGCTTCTGGTAAAGATGTAGACTCGTAGGAGCGAGTGAAAGCAGGAGGGAGCTGAGCCTGTGGTCGATCTGTAAGTACGTGCCAATGCCTTGAACCCGATGCGAGCAGCGAGTGGTAGCCAGTGCAGAGATGAACAGAGGAGTGATGTGGGCCCTTTTGGACTTGTTGAAGACAAGATGGGCTGCAGCATTCTGGATCATTTGTATAGGTTTAGTTGCACATGATGGAAGTCCAGCCAGAAGAGCATTGCAGTAATCAAGCCTAGAAATAACCAGGGCCTGGATGAGAAGTTGTAGAGGTAGAGCTGGGTGTCATCAGCATAGCAATGGTAAGAGAAACCATGTGCCTGTATGATGGGTCCCAGTGTGGTGTAAATGGAGAAGAGAAGTGGTCCAAGAACTGAACCCTGAGGAACCCCTGTGGCCAGTTGATGTGCTTTGGATACCTCGCCTCTCCATGCGACCCTGAAGGACCTACCTGTGAGATAAGACTGGATCCAGTGGAGGAAAGTTCCAGTGATGCCCAGTGATGAGAGGGTGGACAGAAGGATCTAATGATTCACAGTGTCGAAGGCAGCAGACAGATCCAACAGAATGAGAACTGAAGATTTGGAAGCAGCTTTTGCGATCTGCAGGGCTTCTGTTACCGACAATAATGCAGTCTCGGTTGAATGCCCTTTCTTGAAGCCAGATGGCAGCCCTTCTTTCCTACATTATTGCTTACATGTGCGGCTGTGTGTGCGATCTGACTGCACGTGATGTGCGAGCTACTGTTTACATGTGTGTTTAAGCTACAGGGAAGCAGCGTGTTTAGAACGGGAAATCAAAAAGAGTTTAAAATGTGTATTCCAGATGGCATGAACTCTGCTCGTGAAAAGCAATGCGAAATTCAACCAGGGACAGAAAACGAGAAGGATTTGAGCTCTACTCTTGCGGGGTGTGAGCTGACAGGGACTGAATCTATGGCGTGACTGAATTGTGAAGGCCTGCTATGGCAGCCTGAAGGCCTGGAATCGGGTGGCAATGCCTGGGGTGTGAGTTTGGTGCCCGATGGGCCTTATTGTCCATTTTTCTATGGCAGGAATAATTGAATGGGCCGGAGTGGAGATAGACGCAGAAGGAGATAATGGATGTTTCGCCTGCGGTGGCAAGGGTATGGCCTCGGCTTGTGGGGACCTGTTTGATTGGGCTGACGCCCGCAAGATAACGCAGAGGGATCGGCGGTGTAGGCGGAGGAGAATTGCTCCGAATTAGGCCAGAGGTCTGGCAAAGATCCCTCATCATGAAAAGACAAAAGATTCTTCATCAGTTGGGAAGAGCTTGATTTCGGACATGTTGGTAAACCAGGATGCAAACCAAATGCAGAAAAATCTGTTGAGGAACATACTCACGTGAGTCGGGTATTCACAGGCCTCCTCTCATGCTGATTGGATTTGAACGTGCAAACATATGTTTGTACAAGCTCTGCAATTCGGCATTCTAGTAAAGTCGTCTCACATTTATTTATAAAGCAGTTTAAACAATAGATTGCTTAAAAGCAAGCAGCTTTAGCATATTAAACATGAAAAACAGTGTCAGTGTCTCATTTAATCTCATTTTTATACTTTTATCTTTTATACAGCTATCCTGTGTGTTCATGATTTTACTCACGGACATCTGATCCTCGACTGAACAGGAAAAATTAACTGGAAAAGATTTCCTGTGAAAGGAGGAGGAGCTTCCACTCACACCTCTACCTATTACGTAATCATTTTGGACTGATTTTGTTCTAAATTACATCAGTACTTTCGCTGTATGGGTTTCCAAAAAATACAATTTAAATAGGATTTCAAACCACATATAAATATGTCTCAAATCGGATTTGTAAAAATCACGTTTCATGTGATCTTTTGCCATTCACACTTGTTAAATATGATCAGATTCCAATCAGATATGCACAAATATCGGATTTGGACACAGTCTGAATGAGGCTCTAGTTTCAGTTTCCATTTTTGAAGAACATAGACTACTGATATATTTAGAAATAGAGTTATTTCCTTACAAAGAGGTGCAAAAGGCATATGCGTTGCAGTCACCTGTAGTCTTTGCGGTGTGTTCAAGGTCAGCTCTTTGGCCAAATGCAGCTGATGTAAGGCAACAACACAGTCAGCTTTTGTTGCCGCTAGTTTCTTTGACGTCGGCTTGGTGTGTCAAGAATTTGTGCAGGAAATGAAATTAAGGCCCTGATATACAAAGTGAAATTAAAGAACGAACTGGTGTGACGTAATTTCAAACAAAATCAGATCAATGTTCATTTGGAGTTTGTTTCAGGAGTTTAAAACAGCAAACTTTCAACAACAACAAAAAAAAAACTCGTAATCACCTTCAAACTACCATTGATCTGTGACGATTACATAATATGTAGGTGTGCTCTGGAGCTCCGCCTTATTTGAGGTGGAAACATTCTGCCTTATTTATTCTGTTCAGTATGTCGATGTCAGATGCGACTAAAAGCATGAACACACTGGAGAGCCACTTTAGAGTAGAAACTGAAGTTGTAATTCTAATTTAAAGTGACACTGACATTGTTTTTCTTTTGTCATGTTTAATACTGTAAAGCTCTTGCTTCTAAGCAATCTATTGTTTTAAGTGCTATATAAATAAATGTCAAATTTATTGACTGTAGTGCCAAATTGCAGAGCTTGTACCAATATCACTATGATCAGATGCTTTTGTAACTCCTGTCCTTTTTATGTGTTTATTTTGTTTATTAAGAGGAGGACATTGGTTGGCGATGTTTGCTAACTTTATACCACTGCTCAGGTATTTGAAACTTCTTTTTACCCCAAAGCGAATAATGAAAAAAAAAAAAAAACCTTGGCGTGAGTATATTGGGGCCTTTTGACATCACATAGCAAATGCGTTTGGGAGGCATGAAACCTTCAAAGACATCAGGGATCATCAGGGTCATTGTATCTGCTTCAGACAACAGGGTAATAGACAGACAAAGTGCCTCACTGAAATAGTATGCACAACAGACAAGGATTATCTTAGGACTCACCAACATTGCTTTCCAGCTTTGCCGTTGCCTTTAGGTTTAACTTATCAAAGGCCTGACAAAGTCTTTTTCATTTAGTCTGCCCAACTCCAGACCTCCCAGTTCTGGCCAACAGCCACCATGCCCCCAGCTACCTCCCAACCTGCATCTGGACAGGGTACATTGGACCAGAGAAAGCAGATACAGTCACCCACCCCTAGCCTGGTGTGCGTAGGATTGCAGGGGGTTTGGGGGAGAGGGCCCTTACATCAGTACTATGATATTAGCTGATGGATGGCTTGTGCAGGGGTACTGACTGTGAGTAACACAGCTCCCCCCCCCCCCACCAAATACACAAGCACATGTGGTGTCAATTACAACAAAAAAATGTTTTTACCCATTGCCGGATGGAGAGGAAGGGCTCTCTGGGCCGTTGTTTTTTGGCAGGACAAGTAGGCAGCAATTCAATTTCGTATTAGCATTATGGCATTTAGATCACACCATCGTTTACTCACTTATAAACAAACAGTAAATTAGAGGCTCTATGACGAATAACAAAAATATGGTAGTAACCGCAATGATCAAACTTATCTCTTCTGTATGAATATACAGAAGAGGGAAGTGAATGTGTATACAGTGTATTCTTTGGTTGATTTTCTGATTTTCATGCTTCAATGCGTTTGTACATAATAAACATACTAAACATGTATATTTTAGTTTTGAGTGGAGGAAAAAAATAAGGAAAATAATTTGTCTGGAAAATCATATGGAAATAAGTCAGTATATAGATTTCCAACTATTCGCTTAAATCTTAATGTGGCAAGCAGGACTTCCCTTCTTCTTCCCTGAATAACAAATCTTGTTACACTTAAAATAAAAAAACTACCAGCTTTGAGAGGAGCCGGTATGCATGTGAGAAGTGTAAAAAATGTGTAGTGCCGTACCAGCCCACTTCGAGCACTGGTCATTATGATTACTTTTTTCATCAGTTTCAACTTTTAAAACATAGTCATGTTTTTATGCATCATTTTTACTTTAGTGTCATCATTTTTCATGTCATAATTATGACTTTTATATCACAATTAAAATATACCAAAGCATGATTTTTGTGGTAAAAATGGGCTTCCAGAAACACAGATATAGACAGATAGTTTACTGTAAAGCTGGTGTGGGGGTTTCTAGCATTCTGGTAAGCAGTAGGCAATCTCACATAGTACATACAGCGAATTATGTGAAGGGATAAGTAGGATCATGCTTTGTTGAAATGAGGATCCTGGTAAACTTTTAATCACCTTTTGTAGATAAAGTGCATTTTTATAATTGTTTGACATTCGAGCAATTACTGAAGACTGGATACCACTACTCACTCTCTCTCAGCTGAGTGTCTTGAAAATATAGAAATTCATATCTTTCATATCTGACACCCCAAAACAAATGACTAGAGATTCTTCCAAAAGCAACTGATTCATCATTCTCCATAATTTCTAACCTTTTCACTGCCTTTTCATACTCAATAAAATGTGAAAAAGAAACATTCCTGCCTACTAAGTCACTGCTGTTCACATGTGCAACTAATAGCACCTGTAAACATTGGGGGAAGTCCTTTACGCAGTTGTTAAATGAACCCCCTCTTTTTCTTCACGGAGGCCTCGACAGGGGCTCAAGTGTTTGGGAAACACTGCTGTCTTGTTGATACTTAACGTATAACAACAGTGTGTTATTTGCGAGGTTCGGTTACAGAAATCTGATATGGAAACAACCTCATGTTCTCCACTGTGGGTGAGGGAATGAGCCAAGCTCATGGAAAGCACAGTTCTGCTCTTGAGCTTCTGTTGGTAATGAACTGTACCTTCAGGGCACAGTTTATTGCACTGACTACCAAATCGCATCAAGCTAATTTTTATATGGCAAATTAAGACAAAACTGAGCCTACACATTTCCGGAAAACTCTTTTTGTCTTGCAGCATTGGAGAGAGAAGTGTTTTTGGATAAGCTATTTTCAGTTTTCTTGTCTCCTAAATATTTGTACATGAGCGAAAAATAGCTTAATTGGGGTGGCTAATAGCAAGTAATTTGTTCACTAAGGAAAGTCTGAAATATGTTTGTGAAAGCTGTTCTTTCTTGGTTTTTAAATGCTGTTACTCATCTCAAATGGGAAAATATGATCACCGCAAACCATGTCAAATCACAGAAGTCTTAAAGTTACAGCAAAGTTGGACCTGAATCTAAACAGACAGCTTTTTTAGTGTGTCAGTCAGGTCAAATTCTGAGGTCACAACTCACAACTGAGTCCAACTTCATAACAAAATATTATATATTGCGAACCACAAATCCACACCACTATAGGCTGAGGCACATCAATCAAAGGTCTGGCTCATGAAGTAGTGTGGCTCCTCTGGTGTTCTGAGTAAGGTAATGGAAACACCAACCCCCGTGACGCAGACAGTAACGTCCTTGATGTAAGCGAAAGCCAGTTGTTCCTCCGCTTTGAACAACTTTGCAATGAAAAGGCAACAAGAGACGAGATTATTATTTTCTCACACAAATTAGTTATTTGTTAATGGACTGACAAGATGTTTGGGACACTGGGATGGTTGAGTGGAGAAGATTCAAGAAACGAAGAGCTGAGCCATTTCTTCCACACAACATTGTGTTATTCAATATGGACATTACTCCCAATTGGAAGCCTGGGAGATGGTGGGGCTCTAATGCTTACTTTCAGACAGCCTTTCTCTGTGAGTGAAAACCCATGACGCAGGTAATAAGACTTTCCCTAACGCAAAACCGTGTCCCCTCCCCCCTTCCCTATGCTTTCCATCTGTTTTACAGACTCTATTTCGAACTTGTTTAATTCAAGTCTGAGTGCAGGTTCATCAAGGAAAAAGTTCATGACCATTTCAGATCATCCAGCGCATGGTAGCAGCCTCTGCTTCATCTCCAAGTGAAACCAGGTTTGCAATGGATTAAAGCGAACTGAAGAAAACAGTTTTAAGGTTATTGAAAGTTCTGTAATCCACTCGTTTATTTATCATTTGCAGGTCATTTGCAACTAAATAGTCTTTGAAAACAGATGTAATGTGAAGGTCAATCTTTTATGAAACATATTGCAAACATTTCTTTTATTATAACACAGACAGACATTACTTTGCGAAAGGGAGTAGGAACCTTGAAAAAAAAAACACAGAATAGGTTAAATAAACCAAATTCCCTGATTTAAGGGAAAAAGTATGAATCCAATAAATCCAGTGGGTAGTTCCATGGAAACTGTGTAAATAAGTTCCATTTCATTACCACTCTATGGCGACAGAGACTTTCCTGAAGAGCCCATGATTAAAGCCACCAGCTAGCTTTCAGTTCAAAGGGACTTGCAAATTGTGTCGATCTCACCTATGCCAACCACTCCTGATGACACACTGCTTGTCATAACCTCATATTTTATTGACCACCTGCTTTGTCCAGATCAACAGTCAAATGGCAATGTTTGTGGTATTTCTCCCTGCACCATCTGGCAGTGGGGAAGAGGAAGTCGGGAATTCATTCATCCAGTGCACCTTCCTCAATTAGCTGTGAGCCAGCTCTGGGTCAGGGAAGTGCCCTGAAATCCAGTCTGTCCACCCAGCAAGAATGTAAAAAACAAGGAAAGAAAAGTGTCTGTGTCAGTAACCTTGCTTTGACTAACTCTGACCAATCTTCAGTCTATCTATCTATCTATCTATCTATCTATCTATCTATCTATCTATCTATCTATCTATCTATCTATCTATCTATCTATCTATCTATCTATCTATCTATCTATCTATCTATCTATCTATCTATCTATCTAACACAGTCTCATCCCAAGACGTCATATGACTAACGCTTTTGACCATACGTCAACATCCGACGTTTTAGGGTACCCTTTAACGTCAGTTAGATGACGATCCTAGGGCGTCATATGTCTGACGCTTTACCTTTAGCGTCAGTTAGATGACGCGGGTAGGTTTAGGTCTGGGTAGGGTTAGGATTAGATAGCGTCATATACTGACGTTAAAGGGTACCGTAAAACGTCGGATGTTGACGTATGGTCAAAAGTGTCAGACATGTGACGTCTTGGGATGAGACTGGGCTGATCTATCTATCTATCTATCTATCTATCTATCTATCTATCTATCTATCTATCTATCTATCTATCTATCTATCTATCTATCTATCTATCTATCTATCTATCTATCTATCTATCTATCTATCTATCTATCTAACACAGTCTCATCCCAAGACGTCATATGACTGACGCTTTTGACCATACGTCAACATCCGACGTTTTAGGGTACCCTTTAACGTCAGTTAGATGACGATCCTAGGGCGTCATATGTCTGACGCTTTACCTTTAGCGTCAGTTAGATGACGCGGGTAGGTTTAGGTCTGGGGTAGGGTTAGGATTAGATAGCGTCATATACTGACGTTAAAGGGTACCGTAAAACGTCGGATGTTGACGTATGGTCAAAAGTGTCAGACATGTGACGTCTTGGGATGAGACTGGGCTTATCTATCTATCTATCTATCTATCTATCTATCTATCTATCTATCTATCTATCTATCTATCTATCTATCTATCTATCTATCTATCTATCTATCTATCTATCTATCTATCTATCTATCTATCCATCCGTCCATCCATCCACCCACCCATCCATCCATCCATCCATCCATCCATCCATCCATCCATGTTCTCAATTAAAGCACAAGCACATTTTAAAGGCAGCAAGATGTAATAAGAAATAAGAAAAATGCTAATTTGTTCATAATTTTTTGTATTAATATAATAATACTAATCATATGATGGGGTGAATATTTAATCAAGATTAAAGTTTTGAATAAAAAATATAAGCCTGGGGGTCATTGACCTCTTGTGCTTCTTTACATTTATACATTAACTGTAGAACACATCCTGATCGGTGCCTAAACAAACACTGCCTCCTCGCCAAACACATAAAAAGAGAATTGATCAAGGTCTCTACCTGCTCTAACACTGACTCTCATGTTGCACAGGAGGTCTTGGATCCCATCCATTCATTGAAGACGATGTATCTGTCATGGAGGGAAGGAAAAGGGTCTGCCCAACAGTAGCCTACTGAATCAGGTTGCAGTGCCTCAGGCTTGTAATTTTCCTAAAGGCCAATTCTTCGATTTTCAATTTCTCTTCTTTCTAAAATACTGAGCTGACAAAAGTGGCTGCTCTCAAATTCTGCTAGCTATTATAACCATGACCCATTGTACGCACCCTGAAACACACATCGACGCACACACCCTCATACAGACACTAATTTCCACAACAAATGAAAGGGAACATCTTGCAGAGGAACTCTCTCACACATACTGTACACATATAGTCTCTATGTACCAGTATAAAGGATATAGTGTCATGAATGGATTTTCACATCATAGCTCTCCAATCAAATGAAAAACGTCATGGTAAACGTGACATTTGAAGTGCACACAGTAAATAAACAAAAGACATTCATTGAGTTCATTGAAGTCAAACAGGCTACGTGGGATGAAACTAAACCAGACTGTACAAAACATCAGTTTACAGATTAGTTGGGCTGAATCTCTCATTTCAAGACAATCATAGAGGGTCATAAAAGTCTATTATAGGCATACTTTCATTGAATTTATGAGCACTATCAGATTTCCACAAACTCTTTGTAGTTCCTAACATTTGGGATGGTTGTCATTCGATTAAGAAAAGCCATTCATCAAACTCAATTCTTTGAAAAAGTAGGCTAAGTAAATCCTATGACCCAAAGTCCTCTGAGAGACTTTTTTTTTTTTGTAGAAGCTGAGAAAATATCAGTTCAAAGCTAAAAAGATGAAAAGCATCCTGCCACCAAAATAGTGTCTGTTCCAAAGTACAAAGATATTCAGCATATCCATAAAACATGTTCACTATATTTAAAGCAATTTACATTTGAACGTCCAAACGATTTCATGTTGTAACACATGATCGACTAGTAACTTTTGACATACTGTATAATTTTGACATACTGAGTTACCATTTTTCTTCTTATTTCAATTACTTTCAGTGGTTCATTTCAGGTGATCTGCTGTTATTTCTCTTTCCCTGAATAGATTTTACAAGTATCTTGGATAATACAAGGCAATAAGATACTCAGAAACAGGTAAAAGAACAAAAGAAAAGGCGTAGCCCTTGCCCCCCTCACTCCAGTGCCTCGCTTTTCACCAGAGACAGCAAATCCCCTCAGAAAAACAGACTTACGTAACCGCACGGCGCACCTGCAGTGAGCACAGAAGAGAAAACTTGAAAGCAACAGTTTTTGAATGGCTGGACTTAAAAGACGTCCTGAACCAACTGTCATAATATGTAAAAGCAATATGGTTATGATTCCAAAAACTTTCATCTGTAATTGTTTAGAACGGACCTCTTCCATCGATTCTGTCATCAGTTTTGGGTTTATTTTAATGACCGTAAAAAAAAGCTCCATATTGTAACCTTGTATGCTTCATTCAATATAAGAGAATGTCTCATCTAGCTATGATGAAAGCCAAGCCAGCATAAACAGAACAGAGGGGAAGCACTCATATAACCCTTTGACCCTTCAGTGTGTCCACATGTTGGGCTATGAGGTTGTCCGTGGTCGTTGAGGTTGTCCAAGCCTTTAGCTTGGAATGTCTTGCCACCTAGTGGACAAAAGAGGAACTACTGAAAATTTCTCAAATTTGGAGTCTTGATCTAGTGTCATTGCTGTTTTGAACCAATTCGTTAAAATATGGAATAGTTGGCAATCATGATACTGTAATGAACATTATGTAGTACGATTTAATGTGGCTACAGGCCTTGTGTTCACTTTTTTCATGTAGACTACACAACATGTAGGCTAACTATAACATTCATTATGAAAAAAGATGTTTGATATTGTTTGTACATTGTACAGATTATGAAACCAATGACAGATGTATAGGCTTTGGGTACATACCACTCATAACAAATAACATCATCTAAATGGTTTGATCTTCACATATGCGTTGCAGAGGTACTGTGAATAACTGAATTTGGACTGAACCATGGCTGCTTCTGCTCAATGTCTTAATAAAAAAATAATTCGCGATATCTATAGAAACCTTGGGGGGTAAAATGTTATATCAGTCAAATTAATTTTTACTTTATTTAATTTTTCTTTTTTTTGCATTTTTACTTCTTGTTCTTCTCAATATTTTAATGCAAATTTTTGTGAAGTAAGACAAGCATGTGAAGTATATCTGGTTTCAAACTGGAGCGAAACACATGTTTCCTGAGGAACTGAAAAGCTCTTAAACCTATTGTTGCGCCGGTGAAAGTCATGCAGATTTGAACAAAAAAAATCAAGTGCAAATTAAAATAAAAAAATAAGTAAAGAAAACGGGGTATTTAATAATCACCCTTTATTTAAACATATGAAAACAAAAAAACCCGCTGTTAATAGGTTAATGTCACATTTCCCATTCCATGACTAGTAAAATAATCGCAATTTTCTCTCTGTAAAATAGCGTAATCCGCAGGGTGATGGACACGGAGATGGGTAAAAAGGTTGGTGGCTACACACATTCTGCAGATTGGTTTTAAGGGGGTCGCACATCGGACGAGAAGCGTAGCTCCGCACCGCGTGTAGCACACCGGACGTGTACTTTCTCAGTGTCCTCTTCGCCGCTGGTCCTATCCAGCTCAAAGTCCTCTTTGCCGCTGATCCCGTCCAGCCCAGAGCCTTCGCCGCTAGTTTCGTCCAGCCCAAAGCCTTCGCCGCTGGTTTCGTCCAGCCCAGATTCTGAGCATCACGTCAGCCATGTCCAGCCAGAGCTTCACGTCAGTCACGTCCAGCCAGAGCTTCACGTCAGCCACGTCCAGCCAGAGCTTCACGTCAGCCACGTCCAGCCAGAGCTTCACGTCAGACACGTCCAGCCAAAGCTTCACATCAGCCACGTCCAGCCAGAGCTTCACGTCAGCCACGTCCAGCCAGAGTTTCACATCAGCCACGTCCAGCCAGAGCTTCACATCAGCCAAGTCCAGCCACAGCTTCACGTCAGCCACGTCCAGCCAGAGCTTCACGTCAGCCATGTCCAGCCAAAGCTTCACATCAGCCACGTCCAGCCAGAGCTTCACGTCAGCCACGTCCAGCCAGAGCTTCACGTCAGCCACGTCCAGCCAGAGCTTCACGTCAGCCACGTCCAGCCAGAGCTTTACTCAGCCACGTCCAGCCAGAGCTCCACGTCAGCCACGTCCAGCCAGAGCTTCACGTCAACCACGTCCAGCCAGAGCTTCACGCAAGCCACGTCCTGGCAGGGCTCCACGTCAGCCACGTCCAGCCAGAGCTCCACGTCAGCCACGTCCAGCCAAAGCTTCACGTCCCGTCTGCCCAGCCAGAGACTGTCCATGTCCCGTCTGCCCAGCCAGAGACTGTCCAGGTTCCATCTGCCCAGCCAGAGACTGTCCACGTCCCGTCTGCCCAACCAGAGACTGTCCCAGAGCCTGTCCCTGAGCCTTTCCTTGACATTGTCACTCTCCCCAAGTATTTTTTGGGAGGGGGCCATAGGCCACCCGAAGGGGCGTCTCCGCCATGGCCGCCCGAAGGGTCCTCACCGCCATGGCCACCCGAAGGGTCCTCACCGCCATGGCCACCCGAAGGGGCATCACCGCCATAGCCGTCCGAACAGCCTGCTCCGCCTTGGTCACCTACACTGCCAACTCCACCCTGGCCGTCTGCACGTCCTGCTCTGCCCTGGCCGTCTGCACGTCCTGCTCTGCCATGTCCTCCTGCACAGCCTGCTCCGCCCTGGAGGCTTCCTGCTCCAGACCACGCCCTCCTCAGCCTCCAGGGCGCCCGCCCCCACACCCAGGGCTCGACATAAGCAATCGCCCGATGGCCCGGGGCCAGTAAAAGAGTACGTCGGGCTAGTTGACTTGCCCGCGCGGGCCAGTGACTGGCCATCAGCAAAACAAACAGCAAACGTCATACACAGTGAAGCGAAGAGTGTCAATGTTACTTCATGTTATTTATAACGTGTTCAAATGTCAAAGAACTACGAGGCTAATACGAGAAAGAGGACATTCCTAGTGTCATGGAAAACACAGTACACCTGGTAGGAATAGGTACCGAAACCAGGTATTAAACGGGACTGAATTTTGAAAGACCGTGCTGTATTGATAACCTCGGACGTTATCGGTTCTGCTGTCGGTAGGCCTATTGGAGAAATAATTTATTATTGCTATAAAGACGTTTTTTTTTTTTTTTACCATTTCGCTGAGTCGCCAGCCATTTCTATATATAATACAATTAAACGATTTGTCTGTGATGCATTTTTGCTATTCGCGCATTCCAGAAGAGAGAGAGAGATCTCTCATGCGGTGCCACAGCGCGCACAACACCTGACGGAGGACATAACTAAACATTCAAGTTATGGTTAGGCCTACACTTTAGATCTGTGATATTAGTATGATTTTATTTTAGATTTCGGCTTCAAAAGATTATAGATTATAGTTGAGGTAAAACCATTAAAAACTGCATTCTGTCTAGCGCAACTTCCTTCCCATCACAGCAGCCTACGCTGTCATTTCTCCTTAAAACTCAAACTTTGAGACAGAAACTTTGAGACAGAAGATCAGCAAGATCGGTGATTGTTGTAAAATGCATTTCGCCTATAACTGCCCAGTAAAAGGCACAACCCGGCAGTAAGTAGGAGGCTACTGTCGGGTGGGATCTCCGCTGCGAAGACCTCATCTACATCTACTCTCCTCCCGGAAAGACTAAGATGGTCAACTCACGATCACAATTGTCAAGCACTGGTGGACTCGGGAGCCGAAGGTAATTTTATTGACCATTCATTTGCACACAGACTTCAAGTTCCTGTTTTACCACTCACACACAAGATAGCAGTCCACGCACTCAACGGCCAAGATCTACCCACCATCTCTCTTATCACTGGGCCCGTCACGCTTATTACTTCTGGCAACCATTCGGAAACTATTTCATTTTATGTTCTCGATTCCCCTCTTGCACCCATTGTGCTGGGGCACTGGTGGCTCATCAAGCACAACCCTAATATAGGCTGGCAGCAGAGAGCAGTATTGGAGTGGAGCAGTAAATGTCATGAGTCCTGTCTTGTGTCTGCTTGTTCGTCTGTTTCTGTCTCTGTCTTTCAGGAGGAGGCAATGGATTTATCTAACGTGCCCACAGAGTATCTAGACCTGAAGGAAGTGTTCAGTAAGTCTCGTGCTGCTTTTCTTCCTCCGCATCGTCCCTATGACTGTGCCATAGATTTACTGTCAGGTAAGTCTCCGCCTAAAGGCAAACTTTATTCGCTCTCTGTCCCAGAGAGGGAGGCTATGGAGAAATATATTTCTGATTCTCTAGCAACGGGGTTCATCCACCCTTCCTCTTCTCCAGCGGGGGCGGGGTTCTTTTTTGTGAAGAAGAAAGATGGATCTCTGCGACCTTGTATTGATTACCGAGGGTTGAACAACATCACGGTAAAGAATACCTATCCTTTGCCGTTGATGTCTTCAGCCTTCGAGAGGTTGCAGGGAGCGTCTGTCTTTACTAAATTGGACTTACGTAACGCTTATCATTTGGTCTGCATCAGAGAGGGGGATGAATGGAAGACTGCTTTTAACACCCCCAGGGGTCATTTTGAATATGTTGTTATGCCTTTCGGGCTGTCCAACTCCCCAGCAGTCTTCCAGGCGCTCGTCAACGACGTGCTGCGAGATATGGTTGATCGGTTCATATATGTTTACCTGGATGACATATTGATTTTTTCATCTTCTCTCCAGGAACACGTGCAGCACGTTCGATGAGTGCTTCAGAGGTTGCTAGAGAATGGGCTTTTTGTCAAGGCGGAGAAATGCGATTTTCATGCACAGTCTGTTCCTTTCCTGGGGTACATTGTGTCGACTGAAGGTATACGTATGGATCCTGAGAAGGTTAAGTCTGTGGTGGATTCCCGTAAGGCCCTACTGAGGTTTCTGGGGTTTGCCAATTTTTACCGGCGGTTTATTCGCAATTTCAGCCAACTAGCCTCGTCTCTGACCGCTTTGACCTCCCCCAGAACGATGTTCAGGTGGTCAGACGCAGCGGAAGCTGCGTTTTCTAAACTCAAAGGCCGGTTTATTTCAGCCCCCATTCTTGTTTCCCCTGATACATCACGTCAGTTCGTGGTGGAGGTCGACGCATCAAAGGTGGGGGTAGGTGCAGTGATTTCCCAACGTTTTTCCACAGACGACAGAATGCATCCATGCGCGTTTTTGTCTCACCGTTTATCCCCTGCCGAACGCAACTATGACATTGGTAATTGAGAGTTGTTGGCAGTCAAGTTAGCGTTGGAGGAATGGCGTCACTGGTTAGAAGGGTCGGGGGTACCTTTAATCGTTTGGACCGATCACAGTACCGCCCGGGTTCCAAAAACGTTTCTTCACACCCGATTCTTTGTCGCGCATTTTTGAGCATTCCGAACGCCCGTCTACTCCCGAGTGTATTTTACCCGAGACTCTGTTTGTCTCCACTCTCGTATGGGAGATCGAGTCGAAGGTCAGGAAGGCCTTAGAAGGGGTAACGCCTCCGCCCGGCTGCCCACCGAACCGTTTGTTTGTACCGGAGGGATTACGGTCTGACGTCATTCAGTGGGGGCATTGCTCCAACGTGGCTTGTCATCCAGGAGTCAGTCGAACTAAGTTTTTGGTCAAGCAACGATTTTGGTGGCCACTTATGGCTCAGGATGTTCACGATTTTGTTTTGGCTTGCTCAGTTTGTGCCATTGGTAAGACTTCCAATCGTCCTCCTTATGGGTTACTTCAACCGCTGCCAGTCCCTTCGAGACCCTGGTCCCACATTGCGCTAGATTTTGTAACCGCCCTCCCACCCTCTCGAGGGAACACGGTAGTTTTGACCGGGGTGGACCGGTTCTCGAAGGCGGCCCATTTCATTCCCTTGCCCAAATTACCCTCAGCCAAGGAGACAGCGTTGACCGTCGTGGATCACATCTTTTGCTTACATGGCCTCCCGACAGACGTGGTTTCCGACAGAAGACTCCAGTTTGTGTCAAGATTTTGGCAAGACTTTTGTAAGTTATTGGGGGCGACTGTCAGTCTGTCCTCAGGGTTCCATCCCCAGAGCAATGGTCAAACTGAGAGAGCCAACCAAGATTTAGAGAGAACGTTACGATGTTTGGTCTCCAAGAATCCTTCTTCGTGGAGCCAACAACTGTCTGTGTGGAGTACGCCCACAATACATTACCTGTGTCATCTACGGGCCTGTCTCCGTTTGAGTGTAGTGTAGGTTACCAGCCACCTATTTTTTCTAGCCTGGAATCCGAAGTCGCGGTCCCCTCTGCCCACGCCTTCGTCCAGAGGTGCCATCACACTTGGGAAGTGTGTCTGGGAGTCACGAGTCTGGGAACGCCGGGAGGCGTTCCTAGGAGAGGGGGTACTGTCACAGTTCGTAAATACATTGTTTCCTTCTTGTCTCGTGTAGTTGTTTTTATGTGTGTGGGCGTGTGTGATTGTGGGCGTAACAGCTTGTTGCACTTGATCAGCGATCAGCTGATCAATCTCCTCTCCAGCTGCATCCAATCTGGTCTCCCATAAATACTCACTGCATTCTTCTCTCCCCGTCAGATCGTTGTTTGATGTTCTCGTTCGTGTTTGGTCCTGTTCCTGTCATCCCAGTTGTGTTGCGATTCGTTCCTGTCCTGGTTCCGGTTTCTGTTCGTGTCTGGATTACTCACCATCACTCTTCGTCACCTCAGCACTCTTCTCTTGGACTCTGACCATCTTGTCCCTGCGTCACCAAACGCTCTTGTGACTATTCTTCATTCTGTCAAATAAACGAGTTACTTGCACTTTTGCTTCCGCCTCATTCGTCATGACAACAATGCACTGCCTGATGCGATACTGTAGTAGACGGTTGCATAGTTATAATTTTCTACCTGATATTATCAATCTTGTATGTGAAGAAGTTCATAAAGTCATTACAGTTGTGCTGCTTGAAAACGTATGGGGTTTAAGCTTTATTTTCTGTTAATTTAGCCACTGTTTCAAATAAATACCTAGGGTTTTGTTTATTTTCTACTAATAGGGTTGAAAAGTAAGCAGATCTAGCAGCTTTTAAGGCCTCTCTGTACGCAATTGTGCACTCTTTCCATGAAATGCAAAAAAACGTACTCGGTTACTAACGTAACCTCGGTTCTCTCTAGAGAGGGAACGAGTACTGCGTAATATCTTACGCTATGGGGAAAAACTCTTTTCCTCGAGATATTGAAGCCAAAAATTATCCTTAATTTTTAATCAATGTAAAACGCTTTGCAGCAGCAAGTGTAACGGAGGCCAGCTAGTAGTTGCTGTGCGAGTAAACCTCACTCCTCTGATCTCAATAGGCGCTCTAGCGACAGATGCTAGGGGCTGCAGTCTTTAGCCTCCTCGTTAGAGCGCCTGACTCTCATGCCGGAGACCCGGGTTCGAGGCCCGCTCGGAGCGGGTCGAGTGGGACCCGGGTGGAGGGGTTACATTGGTGCAGTGACCCGGATGGGAGTGAGGTTTAGGGGGGTGAGTGTAACGGAGGCCAGCTAGTAGTTGCTGTGCGAGTAAACCTCACTCCTCTGATCTCAATAGGCGCTCTAGCGATAGATGCTAGGGGCTGCAGTCTTTACCCTCCTCGTTAGAGCGCTTGACTCTCATGCCGGAGACCCGGGTTCGAGGCCCGCTCGGAGCGGGTCGAGTGGGACCCGGGTGGAGGGGTTACACAAGCAGACAAGGGCGAGACAGCTCGCGCGCCCATTGGCTGCCTTGCTGGAAAAGCTGCAGCCTATCGAGTGAGGCACTGCGTGACGTAATGACGAATGGGGGCGCTTCGCGCCCATTTCGTCATGTCCCGCCAGTAAAGGCGTGGTCTCGCCCTATAAATACCCCTCGATAGCTGTATTTCCTCTGATTTTTCAACGCCGAAGCGAACCAGAGCGTATTCCAAGCACGGCAAAATACGCAGTACTCGTTCCCTCTCTAGAGAGAACCGAGGTTACGTTAGTAACCGAGTACGTTCTCTTACGAGAGTATCTCTCGTACTGCGTAATATCTTACGCTATGGGGAACACAGTGTAACACGCCGTGCGGACAGGGATCCAACACCAGAGTCCCAGGGCCGAAGCCCGGGGCGCATCTAGTGCACAATCACCACAACTCTCACAGAGTAGAGGAGGAGAGGCTAGAAGCATCACTCCTTTATAAATAGTCCCGTAGGGGTATCAGACCCGTAAGGGTACCACACTCATGGAGCTGCCGCATCGGACTGAGCGATGCACAGGCCAACACTCCACACACAAGCCGCATGGCGGCCGATAAGCCCGAAGTTCAGACCGCCAAAAGCTTAGCTTGTAAGACGGGCACCTCCAGGTTATAGTACTTGATAAATGTAGACGGCGAAGCCCAGCCCGCAGCCGTACAGATATCTTGCAGGGAGACCCCGCTATACCATGCCCACGACGAGGCCACGCCTCTCGTGGAGTGCGCTCTGACACCCAATGGGCACTGCCGGCCCTTGGAAGTGTAAGCCAGCGCTATGGCATCCACTATCCATCTGGATAGGCTCTGTTTTGAAGCGGCAAGTCCCTTAGAACGCCCGCCAAACAACACGAAAAGCTGCTCGGTCTGTCTGAACCCAGCCGAGCGGGACACATAAGCCCTTAACGCCCTGACAGGGCAAAGGAGACTCGCGTCCTTCTCCTCATTGAGAACCGGAAGGGCAGACAGGGAAATTACCTGGGCCCTAAACGGTGTATTGAGGGATTTCGGCACGTAGCCGTGCTTCGGTTTGAGTACGACCTTTGAGTCGTTAGGCCCAAACTCCATACACGACGCGCTTACAGAAAGCGCCTGTAAGTCCCCTACACGCTTCACTGAAGCGAGAGCCAAAAGAAACACCGTCTTAAGGGACAGGTGCTTCATGTCCGACAGCTGGATCGGCTCGAACGGGGCGCCTTTCATGGCCTCCAAGACCGTGGAAAGGTCCCAAGTCGGGACTGAAGGGGGCCTGGGAGGGTTTAACCTCCGAGCTCCTCTAAGGAAACGCACGACTAAGTCGTTTCTTCTTAGCGACTGGCCAGACACCGGTTTAGCAAACGTTGCTATGGCCGCCACATAAACTTTGAGCGTGGATGGGGTCCTGCCCTTATCCATCAGCTCCTGAAGGAAGGAAAGCACTTCCGTAACCCCGCAGTCCACAGGTGAAAAGCCCCGGGCTCGACACCAAGTAGAGAACACCGACCATTTCGAGGAGTAGAGCCGTCTGGTAGACGGAGGTCTAGCCTGCGCGATCGTGTTTAGCACCCCTTCCGGGAGGCTAGCGGGTACCCGTTGATGGCCCATGTGTGCAGGGACCACAGATCCGGGCGAGGATGCCAAATCGAGCCCTCCGCCTGAGAGAGGAGATCTCTCCTCAACGGTACAGGCCACGGGGCAGCGCTGGTCAGCTGCATCAGGACCGGAAACCAAGCCTGGTTCGTCCAGAGCGGAGCTACAAGCAGCAACTTCAACTTCAACTTCAACTTTTATTTATTTGTATAGCGCATTTAATAGCAACGTTGTTGCCCAAAGTGCTTCACAGTTAACTCAAACTGTAAGACATTCATATATAAAAGCATGTATGAAAGTAGGCCATACACTGTTAGGTAACTCAAACGGTAAGACATTCATATATAAAAGCATGTATGAAAGTAGGCCATACACTCTTAGGCATACTCCCTCATATAACAAGATAATGAGGACAGTGTAGAAAGAATTTAAAATAAATAAAAAATAAAAGTGACTAAATTATATCTACACTGTACAATGCACTTAACTAAAAGCTAAGGTAAAAAGATACGTTTTTAATTTGGACTTAAAACTTTCTATTGTGTGAGCTAGCCGGATATGAGTGGGAAGACTGTTCCACAGCTTGGGAGCCGCAACCGAGAAGGCTCGGTCACCCTTTGTCTTCTTTTTAGAGTAAGGGACTGTCAGCAAAAGTTGATTTGTTGATCTTAATGTCCTGCCTGATTTGTACACTCCTAAAAGGTCAACAATGTAGTTTGGGGACATGTTATGCATAGTTTTAAAAACCATTAATAAAATCTTGTACTCAATTCTGTAGTGAACCGGTAGCCAATGAAGAGAACGAAGTACTGGAGTAATGTGGTCCCTTTTTTTAGTGCCAGTTAGAAGCCTGGCTGCGGCGTTCTGCACCAGCTGTAGACGGCACAGTTGACGTTTGCAGATCCCTACATAGAGAGAGTTACAATAGTCTAGTCTTGATGTGATGAAAGCGTGGACAACGACTTCCAGATCTTTAAAAGTGAGAAGGGGTTTTATCTTAGAAATCACTCTAAGCTGATAAAAGCTGCTCTTTACAACAGAGTTTATCTGTTTGTCGAAGCTAAGCGATGAGTCCACTATTACACCAAGATTTCTCACACTATCTTTTACCGTCATTTCTAGCGGAGCAAGGATGTTGGCTATCTTCTCTTTGCAATTTTGTGGGCCAAATATTGTAATTTCCGATTTTTTTTCATTAAGCTGGAGAAAGTTTTTAGACAGCCAAATTTTAAGCTCATTCAGACAGTCCAACAAAAGCTTGAGGGACTGTTCGTTCCCGACTTTGAGGGGTAATGGGCATCCGTTTTCCCTGATCCGCTCTAACACCTGAGGCAGGAGCGAGACGGGGGGAAAAGCATACAGGGGACCGCTGGGCCAGACATGGGCCAGCGCGTCCCTGCTTTTTGAGAAGAATACTGGGCAGTGAGCATTCTCGCGGGACGCGAATAGGTCCACCTGCGCTCTGCCAAACGTTTCCCACAGCAGCTGGACCGTCTGCGGATGAAGCGACCATTCTCCTGCCGGGACGTTGCCTCTGGACAGCTTGTCTGGACCCACATTCAGGTGACCAGGCACGTGCGCCGCTTTCAGTGAAAGGAGGTTGCGCTGGGCCCAGACCAAGAGGGGTTCCGTCAGCCTGCAAAGGCTTCTGGACCTGACGCCGCCCTGGCGATTTATGTACGCCACCACTGACATGTTGTCCGACCGGACCAAGACATGGTGGCCTTTTATCTGGGGACAGAAACGCCGTAGCGCTTTGTCGACCGCTATCATTTCCAAGCAGTTTATGTGAAGGAGCTTCTCCCGCTCTGACCACAGGCCAGCCAGCGGTCTGCCCTCGAGCAGCGCTCCCCACCCTGTGGTGGAGGCGTCCGTTGACACCACTTTCACCCTTGAGGCGGTCCCCAGACTCACACCAGACTGATACCAGCTGGTTACTTTCCAGGGTTCCAGAGCCGAAACGCACCGTTGGTCGACCCTGAGGCGACACCGGCCCGTGGTCCATGCCCGGGGCGGGACCCGTGCTTTCAGCCACCTCTGCAGTGGGCGCATGCGAAGCAGGCCCAACTGGAGTACAGAGGCTGCCGAGGCCATCAGGCCCAGCATTTTCTGAAACCCTCTGAGCGGAACTATAGAGCCGTGGCGGAAGGATTCCGCGACGTGCTGAATACTTAGTACGCGCTCCGGTGACAGGCGTGCCGTCATGGATAGCGAGTCTAACACTGTTCCCAGGAAAGAAACTTTCTGGCTGGGACACAGCGAGCTCTTTTCCCAGTTGACTGTCAGGCCCAGTTTCTCGAGGTGCTCGAGCAGTGTGGCCCTGTGTTCTATGAGCTCTGACCGCGATCGAGCTAGAATCAGCCAATCGTCCAAGTAGTTCATAACTCGCATGCCCCGAAGTCTCAGGGGTGCGAGAGCCGCGTCCATGCACTTCGTAAATGTACGGGGTGCCAAGGACAGGCCGAACGGCAGGACTGTGTATTGATATGCCTGGCCCTCGAACGCGAATCTCAAGAATCGCCTGTGATGGGACGCTATTCGTATTTGGAAATAGGCGTCTTTCAGATCTATTGACATAAACCAGTCCCCGTGGCGCACTTGCGCGAGGATTTTCCTGGTCGTAAGCATCTTGAACTGGCGCTTCACAAGCGCTTTGTTCAGCTGTCTCAGATCTAGAATGGGTCTGAAGCCCCCATCTTTTTTCGGTACCAGAAAATATCTGCTGTATAAGCCCCCTTCGCTCTGAGCCTGAGATAGGGGCTCTATGGCCCCTTTGCTCAGCAGTTTCGCTATCTCGGCTCGAAGTAGATGAGATACTTCGCTTCTCACCGTAGTCTCAACGCGCGCCGTATAACGGCGGGGACGTTGCGCGAATTGTAGCGAATAGACTCTCTTTATAGTGTTCAGCACCCAGTCTGATACCCCGGGTAGCTTTGACCACGCGTCTGCGTGAATAGCTAGAGGTAGAATGCAGACCGGGCTCTGGCCGTGACCAGGCAGCAGCTCGAGAGCCCCGGTACCCTGGGAACACAACGCCGTGTTTACAGCGTTCGAGGCGGGGGGCGCGCTGATCACAGCGGGCAGCCTGGCCGCACTCAAATTCTCTATGGCGGGACGCACAGCGAGAGTGAGCGGGGCGAATCCCGTAGGATTCAGCGTGTTTGCGGGGGGATGTGGGCGCAAAACTACGGGCACATCTACTGCAATGTACACGCTTTCGGTCGGAGCCGATAGACTGTGTATTGGTTTCGTTTTTACAGAAACCAAGGGACACGCGGCGTGTAGTGTGAGCGGGCATTGTATGGGCGCATCCACTACATTGTCTGCACAATCGACCTGAGTCAGATTTATGTGTGCTAGCCTCGCACCGTGGCGGGCTGTGTCTGGGTGTGGGAATGGGCACTGGGGCGTGGGCATTCTTACGACACTCATAACACCATCGGCCGTGGCCGGTACACCAGAAAATACACTCTTTATTGGATTTATCTGTGTAGCCATAAAAACGGCTTTTGTGTGCAGGCAAGCGGGCTGAGACACCGGCTGCTTCACTGCTAAATACACTGGTACAGTCACATCGCAAGGAACTGAACGAGCGAATCGTTTCGGTGGGGAACCGGCCGCAGCGGGATCCGAACACCGTCGCTTTCCTAGAGTGGCTAGGAAAGCTTCGAGGCCTCGGGCTTGAGCTCAATCTTCGGCCGGGGCCCGCGCTGAGCGGGGCGGCGTCCAGCAGAGCGAGAGCGCGGTCTCTGATCCCGGGCCTGGCGGCGCTGTGTAGCGGCGGCTGCGGGCGATGCAGGCTGAGGCTGAGAGCTGCGAGCAGACGGCTGCTTAGAGCGACCTGCAGCGGAGCTCGAGCGCTTCGGGAGGAAGTGCTTCATGGCCTGCGAAGTCTTCTGCACCTCAGAATATCTGTCCGCGAAATCTTTGACGGCAGATCCGAAGAGGCCCGCAGGGGAGATGGGCGCGTCGAGGAATACAGAGCGCTCAGCTTCCGTCATCTCAGACAGCGTCAACCACAGATGTCTCTCAGCAACGGTGAGAGAGGCCATATTCCGCCCCATGGCCTGAGCAGCGGCTTTAGCGGCGCGTAGAGCAAGGTCCGTAGCGCCTCGTAAATCCGCCACACTGACAGCCCCGGGCCCTTCCTCGTCCAATTTAAGGAGAAGGTCAGCCTGGTAAATCTGCAAGACCGCCATAGTACGCAGCGCTGAGACCGCCTGTCCAGCGGCTGTGTAAGCGCGCCCGTGCAGCGATGACGTCACCCGGCAGGCTTTGGAAGGAAGCGCCGTCTGCGTGCGCCGTCCCGCAGAGGGCGGGCAGGGATGCGACGCAACCGCCGCCTCCACAGGAGGAATGGAGAGATATCCTTTATCTCCTGCGCCGACGACAGAGGAAAAAGCCGCAGAGGTGGAAGTGCGCAGCCTGGCGGAGAAAGGGGCGGTCCATGACTTGGCGACTTCGTCGTGAAGCTCAGGGAGGAAGGGGGCGGCCCTAGACCTAGACGGGGCTTCGTCCTTTCTGAGAAAGCGCCCGTCAAGTCTGTTGCGCGGCGGCAACGCAGGCGCCTCCCACTCGAGGCCGATGCACTCCACGGCCTGGGTGAGCAGACGCATCAGCTCAGCCTCAATGCCGGGTCTCTTCCCAGAGGGTTGGCTAGACACGTCAGCGGGGGGGAGGTCCACGGAGCTCGCCCAATCCTCGCTGTCAGAAGCCACAAGAGAGCATACCTCAGCGGGTTCGTCGAACTCGGGAGCGGATGCGGCGGCAGACGGCGGGCGCTGTCCGTCCGGGAGCGACTCAAGTGAAGCCGGCGAAGCAGGCGGGCGAACCGGCGAGCTTTGGCGGGCTGGAGAAGGCTCGGGAGTGCGCTGGGCGCGACGCTTCTTGCGGCGCGGCACAGTAGACTGGGACGCGGGCTCAGAGAACAACGCCAGGCGAGTCCTCAGAGTCACCATGGGCAGAAGTTCACAGTGCGGGCATCCACCATCCGCGAGCGCGATAGCCGCGTGCTCATGACCCAGGCAGGACACACAGATGACGTGACGGTCCTCATCACTGAGTTGGGCGCGGCACGAGCCACATGAAGGCATCTTTAAAAAGACGCAGCTCTTTTAGAACAGTAGAAATGAGTGTTGCGTCACGTAAGCAAACACACACTTAGCAGAGTAAAGGATATAGTACGCCGGAAAGCGCAGCAGGTACGGCGGCTGAAGGCGGCTGGGCCAGCGACTTCAGATGATGGCACGTCCCGCTGAGAAGGCTACCGGTCAACGGCGCGGCTTCTCACTCTGGATCCAGCGATGCGTGAGCTTCGCTGAAGAGTAGAAAAATCAGAGGAAATACAGCTATCGAGGGGTATTTATAGGGCGAGACCACGCCTTTACTGGCGGGACATGACGAAATGGGCGCGAAGCGCCCCCATTCGTCATTACGTCACGCAGTGCCTCGATAGGCTGCAGCTTTTCCAGCAAGGCAGCCAATGGGCGCGCGAGCTGTCTCGCCCTTGTCTGCTTGCTGCTGCAAAGCGTTTTACATTGATTCAAAATTAAGGATAATTTTTGGCTTCAATATCTCGAGGAAAAGAGTTTTTCCCCATAGCGTAAGATATTACGCAGTACGAGAGATACTCTCGTAAGAGAACTCTAGTTTTGTTTTCTTTCAGTTGCGCTCCATTTTTCTGGCTGCTCTCTGAAGGGCCCGAGTGTGCTCGTTGTACCATGGCGTTGGACTATTTTATTTAATATTCTTAAAGCGCAAAGTGCTAAAGTGCTGGTGTGTCTAAAGTGCTGGAAAAGAGAGAGTTGAAAGTTTCTGTCGCAATATCGAGTGCTTCTGAGCTATATGGGATGCTGATGGGATGCAACTGATCAGGAATATTATTAATAAAGCAATCTTTAGTGGCAGAAGTGATAGGTCTAACATATTTGTAATACAGAGTCGGCTTTGCAACCTTGGCTAGATGGAGTATACACGAGACTAGATAATGATCTGAGATGTCATCGCTCTGCTGTAGAATTTCAACGGCATCAACATTGATTCCATTTGATAATATTAGATCTAGAGTATGATTACGACAATGAGTAGGTCCTGATACGTGTTGTCTAACTCCAATAGAGTTCAGAATGTCTTTAAATGCCAATCCCAATGTTTATATTTTTTTGTATATTGTATAGTGTTTAACATTTATCTGAGTATGTTTGGGTTTATTCTTTGTATTTTTGATGAATCTGATATTTAACTTTATTTGTCATATGCTGAAAGTAATTTTTCCAGTGTTTGAGAACCCCCATGATTTAAGGTTAATATAACTGTAGCTAAAAATGAAAGCTTTAGCGTACGTTCTGCCAGGAAGACTCAGTCACTTACTGTATTCCCTTCACATCTAACCAATCATGTTCTAATACTTGCAGTGTAAAAGATCGGTACTTGCACATGTCTGAGTTCGCAGATGCTGACGCAAAACAATTACCTCCATCCTCCCCATCATCACCAGGATGGTCCCGGCCTTTTTACACCCTTTATAAATACTTGCTTACTGGGCTGTTAATAAATATATGCTTTTGTTACATCATTTTATCTCCCGAGTCTTTCTGGTAGAACTCATAGTTTTAAGGAAAAAGAATTTAACCAATGAGAGAAACCCCTAGCTATATGGGTGTAACCATATATCGCAATGCAAAAATGCAACAATATATATCGTGGTTCACAAGTTCACACTTACAATTAGAGGGGGTAAAGTTTAATGCGTATTTGGCGTGCTGTCCGGGGGAGGGCTCCGAGCTCGGAATTCGGCCCGAACCCAGAGTACCCCATTGTATGTAAAGTGGTTAGAACTAGAAGAGTACCGTATATATACACATATATATATATTTTTTTATTATTTTTTTATTTTTTTACTGAGTTTTAGTGTCAGACATACTATATATGATGTTTAATTATATAATGTAATAATGCAATGGGGGAATATTTGTGGGTCCTGATAATGCCAAATGTCATTCAGGTTCAGAATCATGAATAATTTTACTGTGGTGTCACCAAGCCTTTTCATTTCCACTGCCAATGTAATACCAAATTTTGCATTTTAATCAACAGTACATTTTTTGTTAACCTTCTTGAGTTCAGTATCGTGAGATATATCAAATCATGACATGAAGGTTACACCCCTTGTTACACCCAAGATTATAGAGATTTTCTTTAATGATGTAAACCAAACTAAAAAACAAAACTGAATGCATTTTGAACATTGTTTTGGTTGTGCTTCGGCTTTGCGTGACTGTGCGGATGTTGTTATCCCACTGCTCATAAAATATTGACTATAGGCTTAAGAGATATAACCAGTTTAGATGGAAAGGATCTCAAGCTGACTAGCTGAAGAAGTAGCTATTCCTATTAATATAAACTTCGTTGAAAATAAATTCCACAGCACTACAACAGCCCACAATTAAATGACCTCTTACAATAGATAATGCTTTACAATTAACTATGTTAGAGAGCTACACATGGCAATTTATCTGTTTAATAAAATACCTTACTCACCTGTTAAGTAATAAAACGCTTTTACAACTTTTCAAATCCCATCAGTTCTTGTCATCTTCGAGAACCCAAGCCGATGTTCATTCTCGCTTTATTACGAGCTTTGTCACATTCTCTCTTTGCCAGCAAACTTTCCTCTGTTCAGAGTTTTGTTTTTTGCTTTTTAAAACAGGTGATTCCCTGGAGGTTCAAGATTTAGCTGATCTATGCATGTCAACCTTTATCTCTCAACTCAATGCCAGCAACTTACACGAATCAAAGCAGCCAGAGCAACGGAAAAAAAACACCTGGAAGCTGCAAAATCATAGAGAAGGACTTAGTAAGCAGGAAAGAGCGTGAAATTTTGACGAACTAAGTTAATATGTGGTAAAGATCTGAACTAGCTTCTCTAGCCCTTACTGCTATTCTTCCTATATTTCTTATCCCGACATCTACGTTCACATTGTCAGTCCAAAAAAAGCACATGAAATCCGTTTCAAGCTACATCCATATCCTATTCAAATCAGGAAATCTGCTTCAGTCTGAACGCTCTGATCAGATTTCGCGTAGTATGTGACTTTCACACGCCACGTAAGTTGTTATTGGGAACATGCTGAAAGTCGCTGCTGAAACAAGGCTGTGTTGTTGCAAAGTGTCGGACAAGCAGTAAATTATTGTTTTGTAAATATATTTTGAAACCGGCGCAGATAAGAGCGTGGAAAAAAAAATCTGTGCATACAAGCCTCCTACAGTTCTACAGCAGGCTCAAGACACAGTAGTCCAGCGTGGCAGCTACACATTTCCATGTTGTAAAATTTAAATAAGACAACATCTCGATTGCAAATGCAAACCCCTCCATCTACGCAACATTGCCAAAGAGCTGCATGAACACACAAATCGGATCTGAACAGTTGCGATTCACAGTGTGTACATCAGATCAGATTCCAATCGGATACAAAGATGATCAGATTTGGACTGTGAGTGTGAATATAGCCTAGTTAACTACTTTACGTCAACATTTTAGCCATAGTCAACAACACTTCATTTACCCATGTGGCTAATGCTGTGCCTCTCTCAACCACAAATGCCTTCTTTCATCTGTTTATTTGCACTCTTCTCTTTAACTTTTGGCAGTATAGAACTCGAAATGTTTTTTCCCGGTGCAACCGATTAGTACAGACCAAAACACGACCATTTTTCAGCAGCAATAATCAGCCAAATATGCAAGTCTGTTCAGTTCAGTGGCATTGTTTACGTTCAGTGTCTCCAAAATGGCCGACTTCCGGATTTATGACGTGTAGTGAAAACCCTCTATATGGATATGACAGACCAGACACGCACAGCGATTGAAGTTTATGCAATTTCCCGCAAACACCATCCCGTTAGGTCTAAAACATAAGCACGTATACTGGCTTATCGTAATCAGGGAAAGACAAAAACACATGGAAGAAGGATTTATGATGTCATTATTTAAATCTAGTTCATTTTGAACAAAAAAAGTTATATGAACCTTTAAGAGAAGGTAGTTCAAAAATGTAGCTGCAAAAAAAGTCTTTACTTTGATTAATATTTTTATTTATCACATGACGATGGCTCTAAGTGGGGTCCTATTCAGTGAAAATTGCAAACACCTAACTGCATTAAACTCATAAAACTGTGTGAAGAAATGTAAAACATCACTAAATACTATAGTCTAGCCAAGCTATTTAAATATTAGGCATACTTTAACACAATGTTCAAATAAAACTACTTGTCAAAACTATATTTTAAACAAAAACACTCTTCTCATCTAATGGTTGTCAAATAAGGATGCACAGAGCTTGAGTTTTTATTTGAAAACATTGCACGTCTCAACACCAATAGTAACACTTTGATGTAGCCTATCATAAACCAATAAAAGTAGCCCAAATATGTCACCCCACCCCATCAAGCAGACGGCACTCTGGGGTAGGTCTGCTTGCTTGAGGTCAAGGGTCAAACCCACAGTAGATACATTATAATGCAATCACCAACAGAGGGCACACTTGTTTCTCTTTTCACTCTTTGTTGACAACAATTTTCAATATGGACTGAGTGTGAAATTATTTAAAAAATAAACTGTCTGTTCATCAATCCATTCATGATCCACCCAAACATCCCATACCCTGAATTATTTGGAAGGTTATTTTGTTTTATATTTGAACCGAACGTGGAAGAGAAAGTGTCACTTTAAAAACTCACATGGCATTTCAGTTTTAAACAAATATTTACAAGTACTTAATTTCGTGCTGACCTAAGCCGAATCCTTCAGACCACATGTCATTATACCTCTTACATCTTTCAGTCCAAGGCCTTAGTTTAAAATCTCCGTTTATACATGGGTTAACTTACTGTTACATTAAGGCTCAAGACAAACCAAACCAAAATGTTTCATATTTTGTATAATGATTGTATAACATTCTCCAACACAAAGGTGAAGAGCTGCGTTTGCTAAGTGGATGCATAATGAACGGTCATCATTTCCATAGTTGGCAGCAGGTCACGTGACCTGACCTGCCAACGGTGCAATCTTTCCCTGGGTTTACTGGCAGGTCACGTGACCAGCTGCCAGCCAGGATCTCTGCACAGGCTTCTACAGTCTGTGCGCTCTGACGTGCTCTCAATGCTGTTAGATGAAGCTATTGTATTCGCCACGGGATTTTAGCTATTCGCTTCGCTTTACCTCCCATGTTTTCAGCGACGAAGGAATGAAGAGTCTTCACAATAAACGGTAATTATTTTTTCCCTTTATAAATCGGCATTTTATTTATGTATTCGATATAATGCATCTGGTTCACCATTATTACTGTTACTGGATGTTGCATAGCATAACAGTGGTATTATGCAAGATGCATTACACAGAAATAACAGCAAGGACACAGCGGAGTATCATTTTCATTAGAATGTATTTTGCAGCTCGAGTGAGAGCGATTTGAAACCCACTAACGTTACATAGCATCAACATCTCGCTTATTTGTGTATTGTCGCCGATTTTCAAAATACACATATAATTGTTAGGCTAGTTATTCCAAGAACCAGTGAATGAAAATACAGAAGAAAGCAGTGAGAACCCATTCACTTTCAGCGGATTTAAACTGAAGCTGTTTACAAACATTCTCTCTGCATCACACCTCTGAAATGCGTCCTTCCTTCATTCTGGCCCAGTTCAGGTGATTCGGTTATGGAATCTCAATCTTCATGTTCTAATCTAGACACATCTTTGATGCATTCCTTTGTGTCTGCATTTCCAATAATCCCTTTCATCTTTTTTAATGACCATGATGCACTTTTTATTGTATTATTTTTGATTTAGTGCTTACATTCAGGTTCCTTTATTCTGCTTTACTGCTATTGGAATATGCCTCTGTTTCTTGAGTTCTTGAGATAGGCCACTTAAGATTTTGCTCTCGCATTTGTGTGATTTAAATTGCAAGTTAATAAACTCATTAATTTTGCATTCATGTGCTATAAATTGCAAGATGCAGGAAACTGGAATATTGGCATAATTTTGATTTGCATTTACACACATCACAAAATCAAAATATGATGATGTTTTTAGAATATCCACCATAACTGAATGTTTGTGCAAGTTCAAACAAAATGATTTCTGATGAATATTAATACAGACAGCAAGAAGCTATAAATGAAACACGTTTGGTGTGAACTGTGAAGATACGACTACATTTGTTAACTAACATTTTTACATGCATGAAAAAATATGAATTATTGTAGATCTAGAGTCTAATGGCCTACATTTTGCAATTCACTACATTTTTATTGAGTTGATCCATTTTTTATCCAATATCTTGTTAATTGTTTTGATTAAAGTGAATGTACTGATGTCACATTTTAATGTATGTTCCCAATAAATATATTATTTTACAAAAATAATATTTAAAATATATATAAATATACTGCACTGCATAGGAAATAGCAAGAGAGAAAAAATAACATGAATACAAGAATATTCCAGTAGCTGTGAAGCATGTAGCCTAAACTACTTTGCCGAAATTGTTGTGCATGTAAACATGGTCAGTGTTTCTCTTTCTCTCTTTCCACACACAAACCAAACACACATATTTAGGGGTAAATCATGCAGATTTTGCATTTCCACACACAGATGTTCAGTAGATGGAAGTAGGCCAATGACAGATCTGTGTGTAAGCTTTTGGGTGGGCTTCTGGCTGTATTTCAGTTATTTAGCCTTCATATGGGTCTGTAGACTTTTAATTGTAGGTCAGCGAGAAATAACTTAACAAAATCACACATTTGAACACTATGGTTCAATGAAAAAAAATTATCATCCATGGAACATTTACATTCCACAAAAGGTTATTATAGTGGAAAAATATATTTTTCACAGTAAGAAGAAAAAGGTTCTTTTAAGAGCTGTTGACTGAAAGTTTCTATTGGGGAAACAAAAATGGTTCTTCTATGGAATCGCTGTGAAAACCCCAATTTGGCACATTTATTTTTAATTACGAGTGTTGTGTAAATCTGTGTTAGTGCATGCTTTTTATAATCTTTTAATTAATTTTCTGAGATTGTTTTAAAATATGGGATGCACCTTTTCACTGATGTTCAGAGGAGAGATTTCAGAACTCTACTCGACTGTGTTTCTGAAGCGTTGAGCGTTCATCTCAGGATTTGTAAGACACTCAGATGGACATGTACAGCAGTTTAACACACTGCTTTGGCTCTGTTTATGGATGGCTGAGCCACTGAACATAAACACTGCTCATCTGACAGACAAGTAAACTGTTTAGTGAAAGGTGTGCTTGTGCTTAGCCAGACTTTTGACTCTGGCATAATGTCTGGACCTCACTGTAGGTTATTCTGGTAAAAAAAAACAACAACAAAAAAACAGTTTGACGGAAAACAGAAAGAAAATCAAAATTATTCAACACAATTACTCATTTACATGCATTGCATGCATGATACATGTGAATGTAAATGGGCAGAACTCTTAATACTACTTTGTTTCCAGGTTTGTATTGGTAATTTCAATAATTTTTGCGTGAAATATGTATTAGACATTCAGTGAATGGATTGTGGGAGGTCTGTGGGTGTGCCGTCTGACACTGAGACTAGACTATTATCTTCTGCTGCTCTTTGTTGATGTTATAGGGATTAGTTATTCTGATAAATCTGCTCAAGAACAATAATTGAATCTGTTTTTTTATTTTTATTGCATAATAAGCTTTTTTATACAGCACCACGTGGGTACAGCTTTATCATTCAGTGGTTACTTGGTACAGTGACATTAAAAACATCTCTCATCACTGAGGTTTATCTAAATGAGCTACCTGAATCTCAAGTCTTTCTTTTAAGTTTTATTTTTGGTCTTATCCCTATTGTATTGTGAGCTACAGTAGAGAAGTGGGAAAGGAAATGACAAGGGAGAAGGATCTGAAATTAATCTTCTTCCTGACTTAAGCGACCATACACAAACTTGCATCACCTGAATGAGCAACATAGCTCAATGAATTGGCTGCTAGGCTATCATTTTTCATTTAACAAGGTGATCACTAGTGCTCTATCTCACACAAGGTGACACTGTACAAGATGAAGCAAAAAAAAAAAACATCACTAATAAACTTACTGTCAGGGTTTCCTTCTTACTTTTGAGACTACTGAGAAAATCTTTGTAGCTACTGTGGAGTTTGAAGAAATATCTCATAAAATGTATTAGGCCTGCTCTCAAAAATCATAATCACAATTCGGTCAATTGACCTCACAATTATTCAACAAAATTACTCATTCAGTACATCATGCATTTATTTAACATGTTCGTTCAAGCGCGAAAGAGAACTGTATTCTACATCTAGCTAGGAATACAAAGCCTATCACTGTATTCATAAATAAGCTCCTTCAGTATTATCAGCAGCTATCATGTTTCTCAGGAGCTAACTACCCTCATCCATCCCCAGCTCCTCCTTTTGTTCAGTCAGTATGACATTCTCATTCCCCCTGAATCAGAATAAATTCTCAAATTATGTTGTACTTTAAAATCTTGAATTAATGAAATCTGCAATACATTCATGCTGGTTCTGTTCTGTTTATCCTAAGGGGGGTTATTGCTGATCTCTCTGCTCTTATCCATGTTAGGCTGCATGGATGAACAGGAAGTTCTTGCCCAGAACAGAACCATACCTCCAGTCCTAACTATATGCTAATTGTCAGTCCTATTTGACGATAGTGGTCCTGGCAGAAATGTGTGCTCCAAATACTCACAACGCAACCAAATACAGAAACACACTGCAAATAGCACAGACCACAACGGAAATGTTTCCAGGGTGACGAACCCAACTAGGACATTATTTTATTATTATCATTATTTTTGCAAAACATACAGAGGTGACATGTTTATGACATACAACTTAATATACACAATATACAAAATGTATTAACAATATGTTCAATGTCATCTGAATACTAATAAGAAAACAACATCCCAGGTGAAAATAATGAGGGAATTACGTTGTTTTTCGTTGCTCCCTTCATCAAGTGCGTTCCAAACGGCTACATAATGGCACACAAGTTCTCTGCTCACTACAAAGTCCCCACTTCAAGGGCTCTGCTGTTTGCTTTTTGAAGACAGTAGGGCTCAGTGATGCTCACGAGCAATAAGGATGTCCCAGCCGGGTTCGTCACTTACTGGGGTCCCCTGGAAACATTTTCGTTGTGGTCTGTGCTATTTGCAGTGTGTTTCTGTATTTGGTTGTGTTGTGAGTATTTGGAGCACACATGTGTTGTGAAACTGATAAAGATGTTTTCTTAATTTGCGGGTGTTTTTCTATTTGCATGTGTTTTCTTCAGTTGCAGCACGTTGAGCTCTCTTGGTCACCATAAGTTAGGGTGGCTTTCTTCTGTAAAAAAGAAATAGAATGAGAAACATCTTTGTTGTATCATTTTTAGATTTGAGAAACATGTTGCTTATATAATTTTCAGTTTTTAAATATATTTAATATAGAATATAATAAATTAATTAAAATCTAAACATAATTAAAATTTATCTTACTCTTTATCAAGCATTATTTAAGCATTATCATATCGCATATGGATTAACGAGTTATCGCATTTCGCAGTTTTCATCAAAATTGTGTGCAGCCCTACTTTCCAGCATACTGTTACTCATTTATCAGTTACTCAGATGTTGCACTTGTCACTGCCATATGCTTGTGCTCAAATAAAACAACAGCACAAAACTAATGTACATTGACTAAACAACTTGCCACATTAATGGTTGGTCTCAGTGTTGCCCCCTCTGTGTGTGTGAAGACTCTCAGCCAGGACAAGGCTCTCTCTGTGTGTTGAAGTGCTCTACATCTGTGAGCTAGTACAAGGCAGTGATGGCCCACCCAGATGGCGGTGCAAGTGATGCCAGTTGTCCCGCCACAAACATTGACAACTGCTCTCCCCCACACGACTGTTACTCTCCCCAACTCCAAATGTTGAGCTTCTCCCTTTTACGTCAGAAAAGTAAATGTCAACAGAGCAGACCTATATGCTTATTTAATCCCATCCAAATTAGAACTCTTTCCTCAAACAAAAAGTGTCATACCGCCCAGTCTTGGCTTGTTTAAACCTTGACCTCTTTGTTTTTTTTTAGCATAAATGAAACTTGTCTTTTTTGTCATAATAACCATGCTATACTCGTATTTCCATGCACACCCAGCAGCCTGGCCAGCAAGGACTGATGTCACTTTGAAATTAGTTTCACAGGTTTAGTGCAATGTTTTGAGAATGACTCGAGAATGAGATCTATTCCACTTGAAGCCTTTTTTTGGGTTGAGCTCCTCTGCCAAGCAAACACAATGATTTTTTGACAAGCTTTGAAACAACCACCTTGTATAAGCTCGTGTCAGCTGCTTTCGGACAGGAAACTGACAATGTTGGGACACATTATCAAATAAAATTGTGACATGCTTTTAACGTTTAAGATAATTTATTGAGACAGTATGATAATAACTAATAGCGATGGCAAATTATTTGATAATTAAATTATTTGTTTATTATTTGACACATCAAGAATAATGAGTAAATCTTTTCATTTGTAACTGTTCTGGAAGATGTCAAATAAGCTCAAATGCCATGGATGCATATTGCTCTTAAAAAATGTTGAATATCTCTTATTATGCTTGCCAACAAACATAGCCCTCATTCAGCACACATGAATAATTCAGAGCTTTAGCCCACATTTATTCACTCTTATTTACTGTCATACAATACGTAAGTCATGGTGTGCATTTGTGTTCATTCGCCAATATTCTTCAGTTGAGTGAACAACAAAAGCACCATTACTGTGACATTACTGAAACAGATTCCAAAGGGACATTTTATAATAACTGCAATACAATATCAAACATTATTTCATTAATGTACAGCAGAATATGAACCTTAATGTTTGTTGATGACATCAATCACAGTTATATAATGTTACATTATTTAATTTGTTGTTTGAACTTTTTAACATAAACATAAAATATGCACTGCCATAAAACATGCTTCAGATTTTGTGAGACTCTATTCTATCCTTAGTGTCCATATTTTTGGAGGCCAGTGGGCAGTGCATTCTAGGGCAGGCGTGGAGTTCCACATCCAGATGGGAAGATTTTCAGCAGAAAGGCCTGTCATTCCATATACTAGTGAGAGCTGAGACAATTAGAGAGCCAACCGTTAGACTCCAGCTCTCTAGAGAAATGGCTATTTATGGCACCTTGAGTAAGATCTATGCCCGCAGGTCAACATTTTCCCTTGTATTTGACTCATAAATAGAGTTGTAGGAAATCAGCAGTCAGGCCTAAAATGGAAAGTCCAGATGAATTAAACAGGCTTTAGTTTTTTTTTAGTTTTTTTTACACTGACACAACGGATCAAATACAAACCTCACCCAGTCTCCATTTAAACAAGAACACAATGTCTTGGCCTAATTTCTGTCATGCTTGTTTCTCAGAAATAACTGAAACTAAACTGCTTGATCCAGCGAACTTTTCAGGAACTTGTCTCTGTTAAACCCTTTTTCATTCTGTGTTTGATAACAGGAAGAAATTGCGAAGAAAAAGTGGATCACATTTGTTTTTTTTTCTCCCTTTTTTTGGGGGCAGGCAGTTTATGCCCCCCCCCCCCCCCCCTCTCTTGTTTAAAGATTTTCTATAAAATTGTACACACTGGATTCTGTTGTTTCAACAGATGTTATTAATTCTTTTTTTACTGTGACTAAAGGTCAGCTGGAAACTGCAGTGAATTGTATGTATAGGTACTTTTTTCAAATGAGCTTTTTGAAGCTTCACAAAAAAATACTAATATTGGCATTTGGCACACATGAGTATGAAGGGGATACAAGCCCATGGTTTTGCCATATTGTAGCCTACTATTTAGAAATCTACTATAAACAATACAACTTACCTCACAATGAGAGGCCTTGTAAATGCATTTGCATTGGATTGAAAGAGTTAGGGATTATTAGGGTTACATGCTTACCACAGGACATGCTGATGACTTGTGGGGTTTTGCAGGGATTTCAATTATAATATTTTCTTAGTAGGAGATGTATTAAATACATCAAGGAAGAATCTAATTTTTTTTTTTTAGCTTGTGTATGCTGCACAGGTAAAATAATACATTTACATACATAGTAAAGGCATATCAGTGACAAAAAAAACCTTGCCTGTTTAACTATAGGGTTAATGAAAAAGTGGAAAATAGTTATCTAAAACATTATTATTACTATTCTTGGTGCATTTTAAGTGGACATCAGGGGAAAAAAGTATGATGTGGCCTAAGACATAGAGAAGATAGATTATATTAGGCAATGGTAAATGTATGAAATTAAAATAAAGCTAGGTTGAGTCTCTGTGACAGCCCAACAGATTAAACCAGGGCTATTCAACTAGCTAAATTCGAGGGCCGGATTATCAAATCGAAAAGTTGAGGTGGGCCTGTGGGTTGGTTTGGGGGTTTAGCTTATTAAAACATTATTTATTGAAACATAACAGTTTCGATAAATAAGCTAAAGTAAACCTAAAAAAGTAATGTATTTAGTTGAAAATGTGAGACCCAACAGTATGCAGATATATAAGACCATAATAAATAAAAACGTGATAATTTACAGCTGCGTACAACTATTTTCCTCGAAACAAAATAAAATAAATTATACAAGCTCATAGCTATAGTGATAAGGAATAAGAATTATTTTATTTATAATTGTTATGCTTAAATTAAAATATTCTGACAGTTAGACTTGATAACCACAGGCTACTCACTCCCACTGTATAAAAAAATGCCTAATCAGAGGTTAAAAACTATACGCACCTTGACAAAGAAACTGACATAATTGCATAACAAAATTAATTATATATTCCTCTACCCATCTAATAAATCTAATGCAATATAAATTACTATAACATATTCAATATAAATATTACGTATTTCTGCCCAAACCATGGTAAATGACTACAGTACATGCATGGTAAATGTTTGTAAGGGTTGTGATTAGGGGATTTAAAGTCTTCTAATTTCGTTCATTGCACAATCCTGCTCTCTTCATCTCTTGTTGGGAATATTGAGGCTGTTTCATCCGATTTAATACTAGTTAAATCATCGAGTGATTTGTGGTTTGTAACCGCAGAGAGGTGTCTGTCGAATTGAAACGCTTCCCACTGGTTGTCGCAATGCTGTTAAATAATAGTTTCTGGGACCGGAAGTAAATGCAACTTTGTGCTGGGCCGTGCTGAAACAACTGTGAAACAACTGAAAACAGCGATATTTGTTGTTACTGTACTGACCGAGAAACCTGTAAACCTGTTTCAGACCGTTATACAAACGTCTTTATAAAGAATCAAACCAAAAGAAACATTCATTCACAAATGATTGGTATCGCTGGTTCAGTCGACAGAAAGACGGAAAACACATAATAACTGCTGAAATATTCACATGTAAAACATTTCTCAGGTCAATCTGAGCGTGTATCAAACTAAATTAGCCGCACCGCCAGGAAAAAAGGAGGAGGGAGGATGGTGCCGTTGGGCCAGATGGAGATGGTTGGCGGGCCCCCAGTTGAATAGCCCTGGATTAGACTAACAAAAAACACACACAAACTGAGGTTTAGAGAGGAAATACCTAGACTACAGAAATCATGTTGGACAGCTCTTAATTAATCAAAATGATAAGGCTGCAGCCTAAAGGACACAGACTCCATCAAGGCCACCACGTCTGATCTGGAGTGGTGGCTAAGAACTGTGGACAAGTCTGGGCTCCCAGGGCAAATGTAAGGCCTGGATCTACCAGCATGTTATTCTCCAAAAAATCCTCTGGCACCTACTCATTTACAAAGTCCCTATGATTGTAGTGGAAGGTTTTGAGCGTAGAGTGAACAGCTATCTACGCATGGTTGGGTGTGCCTTGCAGCTTTAGCAGTATTGGGTTGTATGGCAACAGCAGGCTCTCATTCATCTCCATTAGGAAAGAATTCATCATTGCATTGGCTTAAGAACGTTTGCAGTATTCAGGGTCAAAGGATGCTAAAGTGTCTGGAGCAGGCATTGTCCTGAGGACAGAGAGTGAAGTGGATTAAACTTTTCTGTAAATAACTTCGCAGAGATCTTTGATTCAGAAACAATTAGACTTTATTCTGGAACGCCGCTCCGTTCCATAGAACGGCGCTCCAACAAAGCCGAGCGCTCTGGCCATCCGGCCCACTGGCGCTCCCTAGTCTTTTTGGGTTCAGAGTTAAATACATACATCATCTTCCATAGAAGGTAACACATCCTATAGATGGGTGAAGGTCCTGTACCATGTGACATCTTAGAATAGAGTTGACTGCTGCCTCAACCTTTAAGGTCTTGTTACAGGCACACAGAGGAAATCCAAAGTCAAACACAGAGAAATAAATAATTGTGTATTCTTATAAGGCTAAATTACTTGTTTTGTAAATAATAAAATCTTCAACATTCCCTCCTCTGGGGCTTATCTAAGCCCCACTTTCACTATCCTTTTCCCGAGTGTAATTTCAAAATCCAGCTCCTTCAGTTATGCTACCTAGTGACTCAATTTGAGTCACCCATTCTCTTTTCCAATTACTGGATTAAGCCACCACACTCCGGGGGAGCACAAGAACCAAACATCTCTCTCCATACATTTTTATTTCTTTTAGTTGTTTTTTTCGTTCTTTCCTTTAATCGAGAGAGTAAAAGATTCTCTACTCCTTAATTAAAATTAAACAAAGAATAAGACATTGTAATAAGTGTGTGTATACTTGTTCCAGCATTGCATGTTATTGACACAGTTATGTAGAGTATGTCACACATAAAGCCTCTTATACTGTTAAAAGTGTTCTTGCAGTGTAGACTTTTTCGACCCAGACACTTTACGCATCATCATCTTCTTCGTCCTCCTTCTTGAGGTACTTGAATCAACATCCAGGGTTGTAGATATCAATTTGGTTGCCCTCTCAAATTAGTTTTCATTATCTTTTTTTTTCTTTTTTTTTTTCTGCATTTCCATTCGTTTAACCGTGGTTTTCCAATTAGTGATCTTAATATACAAGTACACAACAGAATAATAACCCACTTTCAATATTGCATCACCAAAAAACATTTCTATTTGAGCCTATTTATGCTCATAATTCTCTAAACTTCACATTAAGTTTTCCTTAACTTCTGCCTTTAAGTTTTCTTTAACTTAATCGTAATCACTAATTTTTCCTTCCTGCACAATATTATTTGTTTTGCATGATTCATATGACTTAATTCAAAATATAGCTGGGTAAAAATAACTCTCTCATTTTTATCGCTTTTTATCAAAGAATAACAATTCTTAAATTCAAAGAATCCCTCTTTTAGTCAGTCATTTTTAGCTGATGAACGAACAGAACATTGTAGTGTACCTTTCTATTCAATAAATCACACTATGTTTCGCGTTTTGTCAAAGTTTTTCATTTCCCATTCTGTTTATTTTTATTACCAAATTTAAACAATAAATACCATTTTGACTTTTTTAATCTCACGTTGTCACGAACACACCCACACCTGACTCAGCGCCAGACACCTTCACTCCGCCCAATCGATCTGCTTCACCGGAATTCTGATCATCCTCACCTGTCACCACCACCTGCCAGCAATCTGCACTCATCTACCCTCCCTACTTAAGCCACCTCAGTTCATTCATTCTTTGTCTGGTCTCGTCTATACACACATGACTAACAGACTCCTGCCATTCGGTATTGATTGTACTTACCTGTCTGCATCCTGCCCTCCGGTCGTCATCTCGGTCTGGGTCCCGTTCCTCCGACGCCTGTCTTCAGCCTGTCCACAGCTCTGCCCCATCTGCATCAAGATAAGAGACTCTGGTTTACATCCATTCAACCCCATCAACAAAGACACTGCTTTCAGTCACTCTCCTGCTCTTCCTGTCATTGACTTGTCAATAAACTAACTGAACTGAACCTTCTGTGTCTTCCGGCTTTGTGACAGAAGACCAGAACAACATGCTGCAACCAACGCCCACCACGACCGCCGCTGCTACTCCACCGTCTACCTCAACCATTCCACGGATCGTCTCATCCCCCCTCGCCACTTCCACCATGTCTGTTTCTTCGTCTGCCTCTGTAAGTCCCATGGCCCAGCCAGCGCCCTTCTCAGGCGAGGAGGGGGAGTGCAATGGATTTATGTTGCAGTGCGAGCTATACATGGAAATGAATCCTGGTAAATTCCCCACTGAACGATCCAAGGTAGCGTTTGTCATCTCCCTGCTCGGCGGACGAGCCCTTCGCTGGGCGCACGCCCTATGGACGGATCGTGGTCCAGTAACCCAAACCTTTTCTGCGTTCTCAGCCCACTTTCTAGAAGTTTTCTCTCAATCTGCCAATGCTATTTCAGTTCAAGATCAAATGTTCAGGTTAAAACAAGGAAAATCATCAGTTTCATCTTATGCTCTCCAATTTCGCACTCTAGCAGCCACCGTCGGATGGAATGAGTCGGCGTTGATTACTGCCTATCGACACGGATTAAATGCAGAGATCCGCTTACAGCTTGCAGTCTATGATGACGTCGTGGGTCTAGAGAACATCATCCAGCGATCCATTCGCATTGATCAACGCCGCACTGCTTGTCAGCTCGACAGCCCTGCACCTCCTCCTCCTCGCCCCACATCAGGCTATAGCCCTCCAGCACCAGAACCCATGGAAATCGGATCCAGCCATCTGTCTACCGCAGAACGCCATCGACGGTTTACTAACCAGCTGTGCTTGTACTGTGGGGCCGCCGGTCATCAACTTCTGTCATGTCCTATTCGTCCACCACGGCCGGCGGTGAGTACAGTTCGTCTTCCGCTACCCATTTCGTCAATGAAATATACTTCAGTGACCATCACTTACCATGAACGCTCTCTTACAGTCCAAGCGTTGATTGACTCCGGATCTGCGGGAAATTTCATCTCCCTATCCACTCTCCATCGTCTCCAAACCCATCGAAGAACCATTCCACACACCCTCCAAGTCCATTCCATCCTCGGAAAACCTCTGGGCCCCGGGCGAGTTCGACATCGCAGCCCGGATATGCTCATGCAGATCGGCAGCCTTCATCGAGAGAAAATCTCATTCTTGGTGCTGGAGGGCTCTACTGCTGGCATCATCCTGGGACGCCCGTGGTTGGAGGTCCATTCACCCAGCATCCAGTGGTCTACCGGGGAGATCTTGCAGTGGGGAGAGAACTGTTTCCACCACTGTTTACAGCCCGTACAGAAAACCTCACCGCCTTCACTCACTCCAGTACCAGAGGTTCCCGTAGCCTCCACTTCTGTGGAGAGCCCCGCCACTCACCTCCAACCTGATATCCCTCCTCCGTATCGGGCGTTCCAGGATGTCTTCGACAAACAACTGGCTACCACCTTACCACCTCACCGGCCATGGGACTGTGCGATCGACCTGCTGCCTGGAGCGGTGCTTCCGCACGGTAAGATCTACCCGTTGTCCATCCCGGAACAGAAGGCCATGGAGGAGTACATCAAGGAGGCACTACAGCAAGGCTATATCCGTTCTTCAACTTCCCCTGCCGCTTCTAGTTTTTTCTTCGTTGGAAAAAAGGACGGAGGCTTGCGCCCCTGTATCGATTACCGGACACTCAATCAATCCACTGTTAAGTTCCGTTATCCCCTTCCTCTGGTCCCGGCGGCTCTAGAACAACTTCGAGGTGCCCACATGTTTTCCAAACTCGACCTACGGAGCGCATACAATCTGATTAGGATCCGTAAAGGTGACGAGTGGAAAACCGCATTCATAACACCAGCAGGACACTACGAATACCGGGTTATGCCCTTCGGTCTGTCTATATCACCTGCTGTATTCCAAGGCTTCATGAACGAAATCTTCCGTGACTATCTGAATCAGTTTCTCATCATTTATATAGATGACATTCTCATCTACTCAGCCAACCTGTCAGAGCACATCCATCATGTTCAACTGGTCCTCCAACGCCTGAGAGAACATCACCTCTACTTGAAGCTGGAAAAGTGTGAATTCCATCAATCCACCATACAGTTCCTGGGCTATGTCATCACTCCTCATGGTATCACCATGGACCAGAGAAAGGTGGACGCTGTCATCAACTGGCCACAACCCACCACCCGTAAAGAGCTACAACGATTCCTGGGATTTGCTAATTTCTATCGACGCTTCATCAAAGGTTTCAGTCAGATCAGCGCACCTATCACATCACTACTCAAACATGGGGCCAAGTCTCTGTCCTGGACGCCGGATGCCATCAACGCCTTGGAAATACTGAAGAGGACCTTCAGTACCGCTCCTACCCTCGTCATTCCAGATCCAGATCTCCCCTTCCTTGTGGAAGTTGACGCCTCCACTTCAGGGGTAGGAGCTGTCCTTTCCCAGCGGCAGGGGAACCCACTTCAACTCCATCCATGTGCCTTCTTCTCCAAGAAACTGTCCCCGGCGGAGCAGAATTATGATATCGGCAACCGGGAGCTATTGGCGATCAAACTCGCCTTGGAAGAATGGAGACACTGGCTGGAGGGAGCACAACACCCCTTTGTAGTCATCACAGATCACCGTAACCTGGAATATCTCCGTGAAGCTCGACGGCTCAACCCTCGCCAAGCCCGGTGGGCGCTCTTCTTCACTCGCTTCAATTTCACCGTCACTTACCGCCCTGGATACAAAAATATCAAAGCCGATGCCCTGTCCCGCCAGTCCCAACCGGACTCCAGTCCGTCTGTTCCTGAGACCATCCTCCCTCCAGCCATAGTGGTCAGTCCCATTCAATGGAGCTTGGACGACCACATCGCCGAAGCCACCCAAACTGAACCTGCTCCGCCGGGAGGTCCTGAGGGACAGATTTATGTACCATCTCGACTACGTCTGTCCCTCATGGACTCAGTTCATACCTCCCCGGGCTCTGGACATCCAGGCAGCCACCAAACCCTCTCGCTCGTACAACAACGCTACTGGTGGCCTAATATGGTCCAGGATATCTCCCGATATGTCAAGAGCTGCTCAGTCTGCGCCATGTCCAAAGTGCCCCGCCGACTCCCAGAAGGGAAACTCATGCCACTGCCTTTACCCACTCGACCCTGGTCTCACCTAGGAGTGGACTTCATCACCGACCTACCTGTTTCAGACACCCATACCTGCATCCTTGTGGTAGTAGACCGTTTCTCAAAAGCCTGTAAACTCATTCCACTCCCCGGATTACCCACCGCCTTTGAGACTGCTGAGGCACTATTCCAACAAGTGTTCCGTCACTTCGGTACCCCCGAAGATATTGTATCTGACCGAGGACCCCAGTTTATCTCTCGTGTCTGGAGATCCTTCTTCAACCTCCTGGGAGTCACTGTCAGCCTCACGTCCGGATACCACCCGCAGTCCAACGGCCAGACTGAGCGGAAAATCCAAGAAATCGGGAGATATCTGCGGTCTTACTGCCATGACCACCAGGACTGCTGGAGTCGCTATCTACCGTGGGCCGAGTATGCGCAGAATTCGCTCCGCCAATCCACTACCGGCCTCACCCCGTTCCAGTGCATACTCGGTTTCCAACCTCCATTATTCCCCTGGTCCGGAGAACCTTCTAGCGTCCCAGCAGTCCATCACTGGTTCCAGACGAGCGAGAGGGTCTGGGACTCAGCACATGTCCATCTTCAGCGGGCTGTCCGGAGACACAAGAACCAAGCCGATGCTCGACGATCTTCAACACCTCAATACCAACCTGGGCAATTGGTATGGCTCTCGACTCAGAACATGCGTCTCCGGCAGCCCTGTCGTAAGCTGAGTCCCAGATACATAGGTCCGTTCGCAATACAGAGGCAGATCAACGAAGTCACTTACCGGTTATCACTCCCTGCTCACTACCGAATTTCACCATCCTTCCATGTGTCTCTACTCAAGCCTTACACTAATCCTCTCACTCCTTCTTCCTCAGGGCCTGGTGCTGAAGTCGTGCCTCCTCCTCCCGCGGACCCTGAGGACGATAACATCTACCAAGTCCATGAGATCCTCGACTCTCGACGACGGGGAGGCCACCTAGAATACCTTGTCGACTGGGAGGGCTTTGGTACCGAGGAGAGGTGTTGGGTTCCTCGGGAGGACATTCTGGACCCCACTCTTCTTCAGGACTTCCACTCCGCCCATCCCAATCGCCCAGCACCCAGAGGCCGTGGTCGTCCCCGTCGTCGGTCATCTCTGCCAGCTGGAGCTGGCCGTGGAGGAGGGGGTACTGTCACGAACACACCCACACCTGACTCAGCGCCAGACACCTTCACTCCGCCCAATCGATCTGCTTCACCGGAATTCTGATCATCCTCACCTGTCACCACCACCTGCCAGCAATCTGCACTCATCTACCCTCCCTACTTAAGCCACCTCAGTTCATTCATTCTTTGTCTGGTCTCGTCTATACACACATGACTAACAGACTCCTGCCATTCGGTATTGATTGTACTTACCTGTCTGCATCCTGCCCTCCGGTCGTCATCTCGGTCTGGGTCCCGTTCCTCCGACGCCTGTCTTCAGCCTGTCCACAGCTCTGCCCCATCTGCATCAAGATAAGAGACTCTGGTTTACATCCATTCAACCCCATCAACAAAGACACTGCTTTCAGTCACTCTCCTGCTCTTCCTGTCATTGACTTGTCAATAAACTAACTGAACTGAACCTTCTGTGTCTTCCGGCTTTGTGACACACGTGTTGCTTCCTATTCTCATTGTAGCTCTTCAGTTCAAGACTCCCTTAACTGAATACTTTTTCTTCTTTTCTACTAATTTCTAAATAAACTATCATGAATAAACTAATTATCGGTATGTCTCATGTACTCTAACTAAGAAAGCTTCAGAGCAATGTTACATTTGCCTCATAACAGTCATTCAATAAACTCTTTAGACAATTAGAAAAATAACTCTAGAGAACAACTTTTTGCACTCTTACATATTCCTTATATGTTCATTTCTTTTTCTGTGTCTCTAACAATCTAAAAGTTTTTATATCAACCATTTAAACCATTAGCATTATAACTTAATTATTATTAAAACTTTTCTTTAATATCAAAACTTCCTTGTGTTCGTATGCAACTTATTTTTAATCTTCAATACTTCTGTTTAGCTGACTTTTTATCTGACCTTATTTCTGATAGACTTCCAATCTAAGATTACTTCTCTGTTAGAGATTTGATTTCTGTTCCTGACCCTCCTCTGTTGATTTCATTGCTTTTACCCATCTATATCATGATACATATTCCTTACCAAATATTTACTAGTTTTTCTGATACTGACATATGGCCTATTTTTGTCACTGTTCTTTTCTTAACTTTGTTTTTGCCACAATATTTCACAAAACTTTGCAAAAATGCCTTTTATTTTAACTTCATTTTAATTTAAAATCATTGTTCTTAATTAATTTTAATATTATATATATAACCTATTATATATATATATATATAACCTCCCCCCTCTGCGTACTGGTTTAATACCATTACGCATCTGGATTAAGAATATTCAAAAGTATTGTTGGTTCAATAATCTATGCTTCATGTGAATGCCAAATATTTATTTTGGATCCCCCTCTGGTGCAATTTAAATTGTTTAGAAGGTCCTGTTTGTTATTGTTTCAATAACTTCCTGTAAGTCTATAAAATTTCTATAAACACTATTTGATTTAATTTTATAATTAGTCAATAGCATATTGAATCAATTCATAATCTTTCAAATTAAAATTTAATCATTTTTAATACCCAATGTTAATACTTGCTTCAATTTCAACTGTAGTCTTAAATTAATTTCGTATACCCTTGTATTGCCCAATTGCATCTTAATACCCATTAAGATTTATTTCAAAGTTCTTTTTAGTTAAAACTATTTTTTTCTTCTTCTCATGAATTGTCTTAATTCCCACTATGCTATATCAATTTCTTAAATTAATCATTATCATTATTTTAGTTTATTTTCTTAACTTGTCATTATCATTGTTTTTACGTTGCTTTAATATATTTTTCTCTTTAATCATTTTATTCTGGTGGGTTATTATTAAGTTGTTACTGACTTTTATTCAAGGGCTGAACATTCAGTCGTAGGAAAGTTTGGTTGACGTTGACCATTGTTTGAGGTTTTTACTCATCTCTGGAACAGCTGCTCCTCTGCACAGCTCTTCTGGTCAAGTTTGTCTTCTTTTTCCATTCATGCTTTGATCATTCTGTTAGCTGTCTTGTCATCTTTACAGCTTTAGCCAGGTGATGGTGCCTTTGCAAAGGACTTTTGGTCATTGTCAGCTTGTCCTTGCCCATGCCCTCACTCCTGGTTTGGGGTTACTGAAGTCGGTTGGTTTATTTTAAGTCGAGAGGCATGGAGTCAAGTGTCACCTGTTGATCACCTCTTCTGAAATTACAAAACACAGTTAATGGTTCTTTTTATTTATTATTTTTCAGCCTTGTCCCAGAACCCGACCTGGAATTGAGTTGCTGCTATCTGTGAATTAAAGCTTAATTATTTTTGTTAGTGACAACAACATGTAATTTCAATCATCTGTTTATCCGTCCCATTGTCCTTCTGATTGTTGTTCCCTGTAAAAAGGTCATGTGGGCTGAGTGGTGTCCTTTCTGCTTTCATTAACAGTATTGCTTTAATCCATATATTCCTATTGTTTTTCATATAGTTCAGCTTTTTATCATTATAATTGCAATTTCTTTAAATTTTTCTCATAATAATCTTCCCATATAGTTTTACAATTAGTCAATTCACCTCAGTTATCTCTTTATCTTGAGTTCCACTGTCAGCACACTGTTTATTAGGCATCTGGATACACTCAACCCACTTTGATAAAAGACAAAAGTTATCAGACAATATTTCATACTTTTTTACAAAGATCAGCTCCTCTTGATATGCTGTAAAGAAAGTCAGTTATTATGCTTCAAAGAAAGTCAAATCTGTTATGTTGGAAAGAAAGTCAAATCTGTTATGCCTGTGCAGTTGTGGCACTGGTTTTCAATTTTTTTTTTTTCCTTTTTCATCTTTCTTTTTTATTCTTTCTTTGTTTTTTTTTTGTTTTTTTTTTTTTCATATTGCCATTATAGTTCCAACCAGGACATTTAACCAAATTCATCCATGGTCATTATTTTATTGGGCATAATTTTGCCCTGTGGGCCCACATGTTATAGTTTCAATACAGCTGTATTGGCAAAGTAATTGATTTGCCTTGGTATTTCTTCCACACCATCTCTCTCTCTCTCCGTTCATACTCAGTCATTCCCACACACACTGTCATACGAGCTGGCCAGCATTCTTGCAGGTTGTGGTCTAAATTTTGCCACAAGGTCCAGTCAGGTCAACACAGCTATGTCCCCAAAAATGTCAGCGCTGAGAAGTGTCTTTGGGTTTAGTTAAAACATTTTTCCTTTTACAAATTCTAATAGCCTAAGTACTTTAGAATAGTAAGCCTGTCAATTGTATTTTTTCAAATGCATTTGTTCTTTTCTCATTTGTTGTTCTAATTTTTCCTATTCTTTTTGGTTTTTGCTCATGAGCTGTTTTAAGAAGAAAATTGGAGATCTCTGCCTAATCTCGGATCCATGGCCAATAACATTTCCATCTCATTATCCCAGTTTTTTACAGTATTTATGATTTAATAATTTTGGACTTTTGGAGTAATTTTTTCTCCAATCTATCTCTAGAATATTACCAAACAAAATGGAGTGACCAGTATCATTGCTTTGCCAACAATAAGTATCGTTCTTTGACATTTTCCCCTATTTTTTCTCTTTGCTATATAATAATTATATCATGCTTTTTGCCCTATATTTGTTTCATCTAATAGCCCTCACTATACCAAATCCAGCCTCCGTTTTAGTTGTTCGATAATTTTAGCACACACTTTTCTCTTTCAGAAAGCTTTCTTTTCTTTTTTATAGGGCTGGATTTAACCTACTGAGAAAGGAGCAGAGAGGGTTAGTTAGCAGAGAATAAAGAAGTGCTTATGAGACCAGTGAATAATCAGAATGAATAAAGTTAATCTAATAATTAACTAAATTTGAAGCAGTCTCTATTGAGTGGTCATTGGAGTTTGACACACCTGTGTTTCTCGTAAGGGAAGGGTGTCAGTCAGTTTCTCTGTTTTTAGATATCTTAGTCTTTGTCTGGCGACGATCTATGGCTGCATGTGTCATCAGCCTAGCTGTCACTCAAAGTCTTGGTGTTTTTGACTGGACTTTAGGCTCTGCTGTTTCTCTTCCTCTTCTGAGTTTAGGCGTTGATAGAGATTTGCCACAGCTTTGGATCTCAGGATTTTCCTCTTTTTCCTGAGGAAAAAGTCTTTAGTGAAATAGTGAGAGTTTCACCTTTTCCAGCTTTACTCAGTCTTTCTTCATGTTGAGTTTGCAGAAAGTTTCTTCAAGAGGGAACCCCTCACCCACTCTTCTTCTCTCTGCAGTCGTCACTTTGACCTTTCACCTCTTCCACTGACACTGAAGCCATCTGTAATTTGAACACTCAGAGAACTGCATGAATCAAATTGAACTTTTACAAATAATAATTTAAACTGTCCTTGAACTATTAGCTCTTTATCTATATTCCCAAAAATTATCCAAAGGATTTAACCATCTTTTTCACTAGTTATTTATAAAAATCACTGGTTGACAACCGCAGTTCTTCCATTCTGTTTTTTTTTTTTAGTAAAGCAATTCTTCGTTGCAGGAAAACAAGCTATTTCAATAATCTAACTTTAATTATCTTAGTATAATCCAATTAAATAATTTTTCCTATCATAAATTCAGCCTTTAATCTTTCTCCTATATGCATGCTGCTTAAAATAATCTCTCATGGTGAACAAACTTTTTCCTCAGCCATTTTCAACAATTCCCATTTACTACAGTTCTAAGATTGCTGTAAATTATTTATGACTTTTGAAACTTGGTCACCCAATCCTGTTCATTTTTAGCACACAAGTTATTTTTTCTTCTTAGCACAAACTTAATCTTACAATGGGGACTTTTTCTCACTTTGTCTTCAGGGATAATGAGATACAAATTTTAGACGTCTTCAGATATAAGATATAATATATTAAGCACGTGCATTTTTATATTCCTTTTATCTATTAATATCATTCATTATATTTATTCATTAAATATATATTTTATAACTTTAATCTTATTTCATACTACAATAATCTGCAAGATTAATATCTTGAAACAATTGTTTTCTTTCACTATTTCCTTTACTTATCATTCATGCTTGTCCCTCAAGCTCACACACATTCCTTCGCACCTATTTTTACCCACAGTCACAATCAGACACACACACAACACAGGATCCTACAGACAGAGCTATGTTCTACTTACAGTGTTTCTCACTGTTTTTACAAACAATACTTCACTGCTGCACTTCCCCTACACAGTGAAAAACAACTTTAAACTATCACAGACCTCTGCGATTCATTTAGCTTACCCGTGCAGTCCATGGTCATACCTATGACACATGCGGTATCCATAAGCCAAAACTTCATCTGTGCACATGCTAGACTTGTATCCATCCAGGCCCACTTACAAGTAAACACAGATAAACACTGATTTTCCTAAATCAGTACTCTTGTCATCTATCGAAGCCCTCTTGACAAGATATCTTTATCAGTAAGTATAATCCTCTGTGTACATGCTATCTTATTATCTGTCAAAGCCCTCTTAATAAGAAACACAGATACTATACTTCATCTGTGTACATGCTAACCTATTATCCTTCCAGGCCCTCTTAATAGGAAACACAGATCCTTGCGTACGTACGACCTTTGCGCTAAATCAGTGGAACCAGAGATCAAACAATCCACCTAGAATTATATGAGCACTAGCAAACACTAATGGGAGCTCCCCCGCACTATTACACATTTACATTTACTCGACATCATCAACAACAATGCATACACTTGTTTCTGGAAATCAAAGATCTTTCAATTTTTTAGTTCTTTAAATTTGGAGAAGCTTTTAAAGGGGCTTACCGCAAGGAGCAAATGTCTGGGCGAAAAACACAAACCCCCAAGCAAAACTGCTTACCTTTAATTTGTGTTCCTCGTCCAGCAAAGCCCCGCAGTTCAGCATCATCAGCTCCTGAACCAGCCCCACGTTGGGCGCCATTTGAAGTGGATTAAACTTTTCTGTAAATAACTTCGCAGAGATCTTTGATTCAGAAACAATTAGACTTTATTCTGGAACGCCGCTCCGTTCCATAGAACGGCGCTCCAACAAAGCCGAGCGCTCTGGCCATCCGGCCCACTGGCGCTCCCTAGTCTTTTTGGGTTCAGAGTTAAATACATACATCATCTTCCATAGAAGGTAACACATCCTATAGATGGGTGAAGGTCCTGTACCATGTGACATCTTAGAATAGAGTTGACTGCTGCCTCAACCTTTAAGGTCTTGTTACAGGCACACAGAGGAAATCCAAAGTCAAACACAGAGAAATAAATAATTGTGTATTCTTATAAGGCTAAATTACTTGTTTTGTAAATAATAAAATCTTCAACAAGAGCAAGTGGAAGGCAACTGAGGCAGTCTAACAGGCAGAAGCTAGGCTGAAGCACAAGGCTCTCGTCGGGACTGTGGCACATGGTAGGCCTGGATTCAGAAGTTCAACAACCCGTTCCAACACTGGCAGCAAGAAGGAAAGGTCAAGGCCAACACAAGAAGAGGTGCGTGCTTCAGTGGAGGAAGAACGAGCAAGCAAGCAAGCAGGGTTGTAGCAATGAAGAAACGGGTTGTCAGGATAAAGTTGGAGCAGACAATTAAGTGGAAAGTCTCCTGGCTGGATATATGAAAATGGAACCCTCAGACTCAGAGTGTACAACGTCCTCCCAACCTGTTTGTTTGGGGTAAGGTAGAAACTCCAGCATGCAACCTCATAGGCAGGCTTTCTTGAACACATCTTGATCAGTTGCTCCTGGGCAATAGCTGTTATTACTGGTGACACGATCAAGTCCGCAAGACCTTAGCTGAGGCAATCAGCAGGGGGATTAGTGAGAGCAGAAGCGCCAACACATCAGCCAGGATGAATGCAAAAACAACCCTGGTGGCTTGCTCTACACAGCACGAGACTAGGTGATGACAGTTGACCTAGATGGACAGCTGAAAATTCCAGCACACATCACCCAGTCCATGCTTAGACCAGACATCATATTGGTCTCTGAATCTACGAAACTGCTTATCCTACTAGAGCTAACTGTGCCTTGGGAGGAAAGGATGGAAGAGGCACAGGAGAGAAAAAGAGCAGAAGTATGAGGGACTGCTGGTGGTCTGCTGCTGGAATGGGTGGGAAACCAGGTGGATAACAGTGGAGGTGATTTGCTGAGGATTTGCAGGTCCTTCCTTCAGCAGGTCTTATTGAATGCTAGGAATAACTGGTGCAAACCGGAGAAGATCATCAGCAACAGCATGGAGGCTGCAGAGAGTGCAGTACATCAAAATGGCTATGGCTGAAAATGGGTGACGTGGGGATAGCTAAATGCCACTTAGACACAGGCCAAGGATTGATAAAACTGTTTGAAAGACCCAAAAAACCCACTGACGCCGGGAAACAACCCTGATGATAATTTGTTCAAGTTTGTGCATAAGAGGTTGTATGAATAACTGAAAACATGTTATAATGAATATGGTATTTTGGATTAGACCATTACAGTACATGTAAATATTTTCAAATATTGATTGTTCTGAGCACATATAGCAATCTTGAGGGTTATAATCTGGGGTTTCATCAAACATTGCATAACCTAAGCCTTTTGCTACTTGCTGCAAAGATGGCAGATGACGACAGCGACACTACTTTCCTCAGGAGAAGGAAGGATTTCAGCACTTATCCTTAGGGATGTGGATTAGGGTGTTTGACAGATTATCATCTTGGTTTATGTAAGTTTGGGATCAGGCAATCTTATCCAGATTTCAGATCAGTCTCATTGAAGGTGACTCTTTTGTGTATGTGTCATCAAGAATCCACAAAACTGTTTTTTAATTTTTTTTATTAAAACACCAAAATTATCTTTTACTCCAATTTAATTTAAACATTCAAACTGTGGCTGTAATAAACATTTAGGGATACTTGATTTATTCAAACATAGTCTACATTAAATAAATATGTAATATAGTGCATATTTTTATTAATATTTTTCTAACTAACTAATGATCTGTGAACTTTGAATGGCTTTCCTGAGGAAATGGAACATTATGTGACATATTGTTTTTGTGGCATAAGCTCTTTATTGTTTCTCTGTAAATATTGTTTGGATTTGAAGGCTTTGGGAGTTTTGCAGAGCACTACCTTTACACTAAAGTTTTGTTGTGTTGAATTATATAATCTGACATGTTTTTAATATTTCTAATGGCTAAGCCATGATCTGGACTACCTCAGCTGCCCTTTTAAACAATTTTTAAAACTGACATAGAGAGTAATTTTAGTGAGAGGATATACAATGCAATATAATTCCAGTAGGCTGAAAAAATGCGTAGTAAAGTCTTTTGCTTTCCTTTAGTTTTACAAACTGGTATGGGTTTTGGAGTAAATTATTTTCTTATTGAGTAGTAAAAAAATCACAGGCACAGAATTATTTCCTGTAGTTCTACTAGTTTTAAAGCATACTCTCTCAAACCATTATTGTTTCTGATGATGCCTTTAACCACTTACTATCAGTTTTTTTATGAAACGCATAGATCAGCTTCTCTGTTAACTTGTACTTGCGTCAGCACTTATCAGCTCTGTGACTGGAATAAGCTTCAAGTTGAAGAAACAGTGAGAGTGATGGAAAAATTGGGAAAGGGGCAGATGAGAAAGCCATAGTGATAAATCAGTAGGGTATATTTATTGACACCTGTCAGGAGTGTCCTGTCTCAGGAAATCAATGATACTGTACAAACAAAACAGATGCGCATGTTGTTTTGTTAATTTGGGTATGAGTGGCAAGTGACTTGTCATTAAAAGAAATACTTTGTCTCTACTGCTTATTGAAAATTTAAATGCCAGATGGTATGTTTTGGTGATGGGCTAGAAATATGACATATGATGGCATGCCATGCAACTCTGTGTCCCAGGGTGGGTGACTGTGTTTGTCAGTATCTATTTTTAAGTGTGTGACAGACTCAGCAGACACACAGCACTCTCAGACAGCTGAAGCCTGGCGGGAATCTTTGTTCCCATCCTTTGGCTGTGAGGTTCCCATGGGGATAATGTTTCTGAGACAGTCAAGGCCTTTATATGACCAAAAGGATTTTCAAAACATTATGAGTGCTCAGGTTACCAAGTGCCAAAAAGATCTGATTTTGGACCAGTTCCTCAGTCTAAATCATGAATATGTTGTGCTCATGAGCAGTCTAGGTTTGGTTCTGTATTACTGAGCCTTCCGGGCAAAGTGACTATAGGGTTGGGTATCATTTTGAATTTTAGCGATTCTGATTCTGCTTGTCTTTTCCAATTCTTTTTGATTCCAGTAAGTAAAAACATTTAGTCAAACATCTTTATCATACATATTTGTTGTCTTTTGGCAAAATGTTTGTTGCAGCTGATTTCCATGAACAAAATCAGCAGCCTAACCAACTTATCAGCAATGCTTTTTGCGTTTTCTTGTGCTAAAAAACGGTTTGAAATCACATTAAAATGCACAAAAAGGAATCAAAATTTTATTTCATTACAAATTTCCGATTCTGGACCTTAAGTATCCAATTCCAGAATTGGAATAAATTTTCGATTCCTAACCCTAAAAGTTACCCTTTTTAATTCTGATCTTTACAAACATATTAGCCTGGTAATACCAGAGTCTGCTACTTCACTTTGCTTCGTAGACAGAGTCTGGAATGGCATAATAGAGAAGTGTTTTCTCTCTTGCGCTTGTCTGAAGTTTAAAATCATTGGTTACCCGTAAGCCAATCAGATAAATTTATTTATGACGTATGTTATGCGCTGACACAGCCGCATCGAACCACAGACATCATGCATCAAACTCAAATCTATGATCGAACTTCCACTGTAAACCTGCTGTAAACACTTGATGATGCGAGCGCAATACCGGAGTGAACATGGTTGTGAACGACTTTTGCAGATTATGCAAAGTTAATCTACGCATCCACGGTACAATCAGGGCCTCTAAACTGATATTTTACAGTAGAGAGAAACAAAAAAATATTTGCAGCCAACTGTCAAAGTTAGGATTAGTTCTGTTAAACAGCTCTTTGTTCATCTCGAGGCTGTCAGAAATTCTGCAACTTAATTGCAAGATTACAGCATGTCTTGTCATGGCAATATTTAAGACCTGGAAAAGAAAGGAGACACTGACCTGTCAAAAGGCTCCCCAGTTTCTCGCTGACGATCGGTAATAGTTGATAAATTAAACTTTTCCCAAAGAGAGTAGGGCCACAACATCACCTCCATTCAAAATGTTTAATACACACTCTTCTTCTTCGGGCTTCAGTTTGCTAATGCCGGGAATATTCTCCACAACAGAGCGAATTGCATCCGCATCTCCATATCCGCAGTCGTTTTCGATTTCCCTGACCTAATCTTAAACTCTGCGCTTAGTGACTACGTCACGGCTTTCAGCCCGCCCTCTGTTCGTTGATTGGCCCGGCTGTTTTCAGGCCGGAGGAAAACTGAAAGATAGGAAGTACGAAGTCTGACCTAGTCAGGCTACAAACACATAGCCCCCAAATAAAACTTAACGTATATGTCTTCCAGACTGTTCAGCTTTTGTCAGTATCCTTTTTTTTTCTCCTTGTCATTATTTGTTTTTATGTGCTGTATTTCTAGATATTGACATGAAGAAGGACATAGAGGTGCTGATAGCAGAGGAACGTGCTGAGATCATCTCGAAATATAATAAGGTAAATTGTGCCATTTACTCTCACTTTTTTTAGCAGATATTCACTGAAAAAGTATGAATACTGTGATACTTTCTGTAACGTATTCAAGTTTGCCTTTAATGTACATTATGAGTTACTAATAAAAATTTCTGTTCCAGAATTTTGATTACTGTATGTACACTACCATTAAAAAGTTCAGTAAATAAATGAATACTTTTATTCAGCAAACATTCATTAAATAGATCAATAGTGACAGTAAAGTTATTTAGGATGTTACTTAAAATGTATCAATGTTTTAAGCAGCACAACTGTTTACAATATTTATAAAAAAATAAGAAATGTTTCCTATGCAGCAAATCAGCATATTATAAGGATTTCTGAAGGATCGTGTGACACTAAAGACCTTAGTAATGATGCTGAAAATTCACATTACCACCACAAGATTAAATTATATCTAAAAATATTACTTTTTTTATTATTAAATAAATGTCACCATAAAATAAACCGACTTGGTGAGTATCAAAGACTCTTACCTACCCCAAACTTCTGAACACCAGTGTAATGATTAGATTTTGAATGGCAGTGTTTTGAAGATATTTATGCTGAGGATTAGATTTCATTAGCTGGGTAAATGTATTATTGTACCGTATGTTGTTGTTTGAATTTTGGTTTTAATTTGTACAGCGATTTTTTTCACAATACATATTGTGGTAAGGAAAACTCCCTTAGATTTGTCACGAGGAAAAAAACGTTGGGAGGTGTTAAAGGCAGTTTTATGTGCTAGTGCAACAGACAGAAGATTTTTTATACCAACAAAGTGTTTGTGGTCTATATGGATGACATGGCGATCAATTTGACCATGGCACATCATGACATTCTCTAACAGACTCATTTGAAATTGGGGGAATACTGGGAAATCCCCTGCTGTCTGTCACCCATCACTGCTTGCTTTCCACTCTTCTTTCCATCATGGGGTTAAGAAGAGGGCAGGAGAGCAGCAGCCCCCCCCCCCCCCCCCCCCCCCCCCCCCCCCCTCAGGAAATCAATCCACACCAACTGGAAAAGCTTTTAAATGTCAGCTGCACTCAATGGCATTGTTTTTATGACAAGAGTTGGGAGACATTTGTTTGCATTTTGTAATTTCACTAGAATGTTTTGCGAGCCACAGAAAAGTGTGTGGAGAGCTGTGCTAGAGAGAATATTGCTGATGTCGTTTTCCATAATTGCATTGACCACTTAGCAACACATTAAAAAAGAAAAGTCCCAGCACAAAACAGCCACTTATAACATACAAACAAAATTAAAGCTTCAGCTCGACTGTTAGAAATGTTTCCCCTGTATTACAGTAGATGCATCACTGGGGTGGGATAGAGACAAAATCAGTCATGGCAAAAAGTGATGAGGCATAGATTCAGATCACCAATGTACACATTAGTGATATATTCAGTGAAATAACAAGACATTTAATATGAACCCATTGAGCAAAAATGTCTTGCATATTATATTTATTTATTTTATTCAAGTTCTTTTTTCAATTTATAAAAACTGCAACGTGCCCAAGTGTATTAAAGTAACATTTATTTACTTATTTTAAAACTGTCAACCACCAGTTCAAATAAATGCAGAATTTTATCTGGCTCACATTGTCACACATAGTAGACTGACTACTTTAATCGCAGATTAATCGCACTGCTGCCATGATCACTAGGATGATCACTAGGACTGCCATGATCACAGAATTCATATTTCTAAATTTATTTCATAATCATAATATTATAATTTTATGATTTTGTAAGTATATCATACCATAGCATTCAATGTGTTATTACATTACCATTATTTTATTAATTATGAACATAATATAATAACTCACGAAAGTCAGAAATGTTGCCTTTAAAGATGTTTAAAAGTGGTCTAGAATTAGAAGAATTGTTGCACCTTTGATAAACTCTACAAATTCTGTGTACAAATGAGACAAAATAAAGTATTGGCTCATGTGTGTATTTCAGGGTAGAGACGCAGGAGTTCAGATCGATCCTTGGGAGGATGCAGACTACAGCATATACAGAGTTACGGATCGCTTTGGATTTCTTCAGTAAGTCCTGGGTAAAACCCAGCATTCAGTTTTCCCTTATAAGGCTATGCAAATTTGGGATTTACAAGACCTACACTGCTATTTAAAAGTTTGGGGTCTGTAATATTTTTTATTTCTTTTGAAAGAAATTCCTATTTTAATTCAGGAAGGATGCATTCAATTGGCAGTGACAGTAAAGACAACATGTTACAAAATATTTTATTAAAAAACTATTTTCTTTTAAGTTTAAAAATTGATAATTAGAATGTTTTTGAGCAGCAAATCATCATAGTAGAATGATTTCAGAAGGATCATGTGACACTGAAGACTGGATTAATGATGCTGAACATTCAGCATTTCTCTAGGAATAAATGTGGTAAGACTGAGATTTTTTTCAAAAACATGTAAAAAAAAACGATCAGACCCTAAACTTTTGAACGCTAGTGTACTTTTGTACTGTAATTTTCTGTCTAAATCAAAAACATCTGACACACAACCTCACTACTAGTTACAGGGGGTCTACTCAGGGTCTAAACCTAATCCCATCCAAACAGGAATACTATTTTATATGATAGTATTAGTATAGTGTTTTTACCTGTTTGTTTTTCCCACAGTGAAGAAGAATTACCCACACCCAGTGCCATTGAAGAGAAGGTAATGTAGACATACACAAATTAAGCATGTAAATATAGTATACAGGTGATGCACATTCAAACTGCATGCGAATATACTTTTCAAATAGTATTTTGTAGAATGGTGGGAAAGACAATATTCACAGACAGAAACACAAAAGAAAATAAAGGATCACAGACTGAATCAGTAGCAGTGCGGAGACTCTTTTGTAAACAGGCTTATGGGGACCTTCAGTGAGCGTTTAGTATACAAGAGTGTGTGGCAGACACAGCTGGACTATCTGGAGGTGTGTTCCCATGAGACATTCACAGCGTGGAGGTGGCAGATGCATTTTCCAGCTGACATTTGTGCAGTCGTGGTTTGGCACATAAAGGTTAAACACTAAGGGTGGAAAGAGTGAAAGCTGTCCTCAGAACAGATGTTAATAGCAGCAGGGTGATCTGAATTCCTGTCCTGCATCTTATCCCGAAGCACTTGTACATATGAGGCAATAAATAATACTTTAAAAAAAACTTTAAAAAAATAATACTAAAAAAAACCAGGAGGGTTGTTTTTGTCATGTAGCAGATATTTATACTCATACCTGTTTGTTAATGGACCTAAGGATTATAAGCATGTGATATGCACCATATACCACTGATGGCATATTCTTTCAGCTTTTTTTTTTCTTTAATTATATATAGAAAAAAGATAAATTAGCAGAAATTAAACATATATATATATATATATATATATATATATATATATATTGTATATTATTATTTTTTATTTTTTTTATTATTATTTTTTTTGCAAATCAATCTTCATCAGATCTCATTGTTTTCCCCTGTGCAGCAAAAACAGGTGGAGATTGAAAGGGTGCAGAAATGGCTGAAGATGCTGAGGAACTGGAACAAGTACAGGAACAGTGACCGGGTGAGTTTCATATTGAGGTTGCAATCATTCATCTAAAAAACAAAGACAGCACTGTGATGTAGCTCCAATGAGAACTAGAGTGATCCTTAACACACACACACACACACACACACACACACACACACATACGTTGGGCTTTCATGTTATATGTGGACTTTTCATTATAATGATATTATTTATACTGTACAAAATCGATCCCCTAACCCTAAACCTACCCATTACAGAAAACGTTCTGCATTTATACATTTTCTAAAATGTATAAGACAAAACACACACACACACACACACACACACACACACACACACACACACACACACACACACACACACACACACACACACACACACACACACACACACACACACACACACACACACACACACACACACACAGGGACGACTGGGACAAACAGCATATTATATTATACATTATATTATACAATCTATTCCATGCTGTCTTAAAATGAATTTATTACTTAATAATCTTAATTAATTTATGCAGTAATTAATATTACTGCACAAATAATAATACCACATCTAAATGAAAATACACCATTACAAATGTAACTTCTGTATTCAAAATCTTCAAAGTTTGTAAGCATTAAAGGTACAATATGTAGGAATTTTGCAGTAAAATATCCAAAAACCACTAGGCCAATGTTATATATTTTGTTTAGTTGATTACTTACAATATCCCAAATGTTTCTAACTATTTGTAAATCGTGAGAAAATTGAGATTTTAACCAAAGAAACTGGGTGTGTGAGCAGGGGTGAGGAGTCTCAAGCCAATGGCGTCATATCCGCGTTACCCTCGGTTTCCGCCAGGTTTGCGCTTGTACTGGCTATAGTAACCATGGCGACAGACGTGGACAACCGGGTAATGCCCATTATGCCTAGCAGGACGCTCACGGATTTGTTCAAACATTATGGACCATGGCAAGCAGACTTTGAGACAAAAAGAGGACTAAAACGAAGATCAACATCTTTCGAGATGCCGAGAGCTCCACTTCCGCGACTAACTTCGACTTGACAGAGACGCGAGTGTTGCATGTACTTTATTAGACAGGTGAGCAAATGTACATAAAACTAATCAATGTTATTTAGTTCAACATGATGAAATGTTAGAATATGATCTGTCTGTTATTCTAATGTTGATCTAGCTTACTGGTAGATCTCGTACAGCCAACAAACAACCTAACTAACAACATTCAACACACTCAAATGCCGTTTAGTGTGATAGTGTAACTGTTAGAACAATAATAATAAACTGACCTGTGTGAGTATTAATTCAGCACTTGTGTGTAGTTCGGTAGAATGAAATGTCCTTATTCCTTTATATCCGTGGGATTCGCGTTGCGTGTGGCACTGGTAACGTAAGTTATACGTCTAGCAATCGCGCCCTGATTCATACCACAGTCATGTTAAAAAACATCAATGTATTCACTCATCCATAAAAGATCCATCAGATTGACGACAAGATCCATAATTCCACTTAATGTGGAATATACGTCATCAATATACGCCTTTGTTATTGTAAGAGGTTAGCGACCCCTGGTGGCGAAAATTACTACATATTGTACCTTTAACTGTAACGTTATCAACATTTTTAAAAGTAAAAGCACAACATATTTCTTAATATTAGCTACTGCATGTGGCATTTTACAGCTAAAATGTTGAAGTTTAGCTGTTTTAACTACTGTAATCATTAAAAATGTAGCAAGCTGAATATCACTTCCTAACATCATCCTTAGCAAGTAACTCTCTTTCTCCTCTCATGTTCCATACTTACTTGCCCTGTATCTGCCTGTGGAACCAGCTCATTTTTCTGTCCCTCATCATCACTGGTGGCATGTTGCTGCATAGCTGTCTGGCTCACTTCTTCACTGCTGGGTCTGCTGCTAATATTTAACTGCGAGGTGCTGCTGCTGGCTGTGCTGCTAAATATTTCAGTTAGTTTGCGACATTTAGCGGCTTCAGTATCTAAATTCAAAAAAAAAAAAAATTCTCTCGCCTTCTCAGCCCCACCCTTTTCTTTCCGTTTTTTACCCATGGCCGCGTTATGCATAGTTTGTTCTATCTAACGTCTTTGCTGTTGGTTTCTTCCTCCGCTTCCACTACTTCTTCTCCTTACTTGGCGGCCACGGCCAGTGCAGCTGGCATCCAACTTAAACGTGCATTGCTGCCACCTACAGTACTGGAGTGTGATACAGATTAGTGGGGGGAAAAAACAGGTGATGATTGCGTGTGTGGCGGGTGGTGGACCGGTGTCCTGGACTACCGGCCGTTCTGTGATTCTCCAGATCACACAGATGGCCAGTCCGCCCCTACACACACACACACACACACACACACACACACACACACACACACACACACACACACACACACACACACACACACACACACACACACACACTTGCACTTACTCCTGGTGTCTTTGTACAGATGATTAAGCGGGTGTATAAAGGCATCCCACTACAGCTGAGAGGACAGGCTTGGGCCCTGCTACTGGATGTCGAGAAAGTAAAGAGCGACAATGCAGGAAAATATGAGGTAAGAGACAAAAACATCCATGCATACACATTCCCACGCAATAGCTCCTATGGACACTATGTAGCCGCGTGTCTCTGCTGGCCTAAGGCCGGGTGTTTGGTGAGAGTGGGATTACTGGAGTGGTGTTGTGGTAGAGCTATTTCAAAGGGATTAGAGTGTGATCTGAAAACAGACAGATGGCTGATATATGGCATGGAAAGAGATAAGAGAGAACAAAACACAAGCTAAGCAAACCTTTAGAGCTGCTGAGATTTTACAACTAGCAGGAAGTTTGTGTAGCTTCCACCATGTCGCTGAACATGGTACCCCTGGTTTGATATACAGTTTTTTTTCAAGTAGCTTTATAAATGCATTACACATAGGCCTATGTCCTGAATACTTGATTCTGATTGATATTTAGCAGTATTTAATGGTCAGATATTTTTGTGTAATGACCTCTAAACTGTATACTTGCAACATAACCTTTGAAGAACTTACTTTTTCAAGCAAGGACCATTAAAGGATCAATTAATTAATCAAAGCAGAGTCTCTCTCTCTCTCTCTCTCTCTCTCTCTCTCTCTCTCTCTCTCTCTCTCTCTCTCTCTCTCTCTCTCTCTCTCTCTCTCTCTCTCTCTCTCCTCTCCTCTCTCTCTCTCTCTCTCTCTCTCTCTCTCTCTACTTAAAAATATTAAGTAGTTTTCAACATTGATAATAATACATGTTTCTTGATTCAACATATTACAATGATTTCTGAAGGATCATGTGACACCGAAGACTGAACTAATGGATGCTTTACCATCACAGAAATAAATTAAATTTGAAAATATATAAAAATTACAGTTAACAGAAAACAGTTATTTAAAATTGTAATAATATTTCACAATATTTGTTTTAACTGTGTGTATTTACTATGTGTAAATATCGTGGAAAAATAAACCCCATTCAATATTATAAAAGATATAATATCACATAATAATTAAACCTAGAGATGTGTGTCTTCTAATGTCATCTTGTAGTGCACAAGATAGTATGTCAAAGATGAAACTGTTTTGTTTGATTGATAGAGAATGAAGGAGCAAGCCCAGCTGTACTCTTCAGAAATCAAACAGATTGACCTTGATATCAACAGGACCTTTCGAAACCACATCATGTTTATGGATCGATTTGGTGTAAAGTAAGTAAAACATAAATGCATTCAAATGTACTATGATGAGATAACTTGAATTACTGTAGGTACATCGATGCATTGCAGCTCTTCTTCTTCTGATCTGTTCTGTTCTTATCCTATCCATTTATATTTATCCTATCCCATTCTTATCCATTTATATTATAATGCTTCTCAGTAATGTAACATCAGCATACTTACATGCTGCCACTATATGTAATATATGCACACTGACAAAGTACCATAATTTGCAGCTTTGGAGCATTTAAAACACTTGACCTAGAATAGATTCTTTCCACAGGCTTTCAGACTACTCTAGTTTACTATGACTCAGCTCTTGAAACTTCACATGACAGTAATGGCTCATAAATGGTTTATCTGAGTGTGCCTGAAGAGATCACATGCAACCTGTAACAAACTGCCCACTTCCACTTTTATATGAGTATAAGGATTTCATTGTCTTTCTATGGAATTTTCATACAGTTCACATATAGAAAACTTTGTACTTTGAGGACTGATTTCAGTATCAACTAACACCCTGTCCCAAATGGCATCAGATTATGTGGACTTCACAGAAGTGAAGACTGAGACCACAAGTCCAAACCAAGTGTGCCATTTAAAACAGGTCCTAAGATTTGACCATAAAACACAGACCATGTATATGTTTATTATTATAGACTACCATTCAAAAGTGTGGGGTCAGTGAGATGTAAAAAACAACAACTTTACACATATTATAGAAATTAATAGTTTTATTCAGCAAGGAGAAGAAACTTTTAAATGTTGGTGTGAATCAAATATTCTGTATAAGAGAAATATAAAAAGGCAGAGCGGATGTTCATCAACATCTTGCTCTCTATTTGCTGCTTCTGCAGACACCCTCTGGAACTGGTTTCTCGATTTTGAGAGCTTGTTCCCCCAGCAGGCCAGAAATGGGAGTGATGTCACTAAGGATTTAATAGATTGCAGGCTTTAGAGAGCCAAGTGGAAAGTCTTGCTCATCTGAAGGGTGTCATTAATGCTCATATATGATGGGAGGGGCTCCACTGTAATTTGAAGGAACAAATGCATCTTTGTGGGAAAATATGGATGTTGGTTCATGTGTTGCTGATGTGTGTTTGTTTCACCGATGATGTGACATTCATTAAAGACAGCAACACAAGAGTTTAAGCCTGACAACACTGTTTTTCTCTTCACAGGCAGCAGTCTTTGTTCCATGTGCTCTCTGCGTACTCTGTTTACAATACGGTAAGTGTACAAACACATCAATGGTTAATAAAGAGATGTTACATAATAGCTGACTTTGTCTGTTCTTGTCTGCAGGAAGTGAGTTACTGCCAGGGCATGAGTCAGATTGCTGCCATTCTCTTAATGTTCATGAATGAAGAAGATGCATTCTGGGCTTTGTCACAGCTCTTAACCAATCAGAAACATGGCATGCATGGTGAGCTCTTCTCATTTAATCAGCTTGTGGCTAAGCATTTTAATGTTGATTTAATTGCTAGCATATTATATAAGCTTCATGAGACTATATGACATAAAGCACACTTCTGTTCAATAAAAATGTTTTTTTGTGTGTGTATGTGTGTGAAAGTCTTTTATACTCACCAAGCCTGTATTTTATTTCATTTAAATTACAGTTAAAACAGGATTATTGTGAAATATCATTACAGTTTGAAAATAACAATTTGAAAAAATATATATTTTAAATTGATGGCAAAGCTGAATTTTCATCAGCCAATTAGAACAGTCTTCAATGTCACATGGATCCTTTAGAAATCATTTTAATATGCTGATTTGCTGCTCGGGTAACATTTCTTATTATCATTATTAATGTTGAAAACAGTTGTGCTGCTTCATATTATGGTGGAAACAGTGATGCATATTTTTCTGGATTCCTTGATGAATAGAAAGTACAAAAGAACAACATTTTTTATAGAAATAATGTATAATATCTTTACTGCCACTTTTGATCAATTTAACAAAGCATTTATTGTTTCAAAAAGAAAAGTCTTATTGACCCTAAATGAGATGCATTACACTTTAGAATTGAACACAGGGTATTTTTGTTGGTCTTCTGTTGGGACATTTTTTTTTCATACTTGCACATTTGCCCATCACAGGATTCTTTGTTCCCGGATTTCCCAAACTTCAGCGTTTCCAAAACCACCATGACCAGATTCTCTCCAAACTTTTACCCAAACTTAAGAAGCATTTGGTAAGATTGCTTTGGCAGACACAATACTGCAAAAATACTTACTCGTAACCAGTAAGATTTGTTTAGTTAAATATAACTTTAATGTGTGTAAGTTTCCCTAAGAGTTCTCTTCTTTTCTCATACCATCCCCCCCATTTATATGCACTCGCATAAGGATAAGGAGCAGATGTCCTGTGGGATTTACAGCACTAAATGGTTCCTCCAGTGCTTTATTGACAGGGTAAGTGTTTGATCTCAGCAGATGCATTGTACCCTAACTGACAAGTGTGTTATGTTTGCAGTGACTAGTAGAAAGGTATACATGCTCAATCATATGCTAAGCTTAATCATCAAAGCCGAGGAAATGATACATCAACTGTGTGTATATTAAAGTGCCTGATCAGGTCACTGCAGACACTCCTAAAAGTGGTGAGTCATGAGCCAAACGGAGGTGGAGTTTTGGCTTTATTTGAATGTAACTGGTGAGTCAGTGTTCTGATAGTAACCGTGATTATATTTTCACCATCGAGGGACTGAAAGACATATGAAGGGGTGCTGGCAGTGAGACCTACTCAGCTAAAAACTTTACCTTGAGGTGATAAGTGGACATTCAGATTTATACAGGCAGATTTTGATTGATTTTGAAAAAACAGGTACTTGAGCATTCTGTCCTTTTTAGAGTCACATCTTCGACATCACATACCGTTTTTGGTTTGTCTTTGGTCCGTGTTGTGTTCATATTCCACTTAAACCGCAGCAGAGTTAGTTTGGAAGTGGACTTTTCAGGGGTCTTGATCCGTTTGTTTGGTGCTCAGCAGGGTTCGGATGGCAGCTTTCACACTTGTTCAAGTGAACCGCACTAACAGAGAAATCGCACCAGAATTTGTTTAATCGAACCAGTGTGGACACAACCAATTTATATATTTACAATATATGTTCATATTGCAATATTGAAGGTCTAGGTTAAGAGTACTACATTAAAATCTGTAAATAGTAAAAATGTATTTTGCATAAATGGTAAATAATTAAAACTTAGTTTTGGGGACATAAAAGTACCCACAGTTTAAGAAACATCCTAATAAGGGCACTCTGATGGATGGACTCACTTTGGTTACATGAGGAAAACAGTTTAGGTAGATTGAGTGACCAATGACCATGTCTTAAGTCAAACAAATAGTTATTGGTTGATGCTTGGCACAGTGCACTACTTTCCTAAGCTTCTGACCACTAGTTTCTGACATCCAACTTATTTGAATAACCTAAAATTCGATCAAAAACACCTCATTAGGTTCAGTACAGGCTGGTGATATATGTGACAGTCTCATTTGAAAATAGCTAATAAGTAGCCACAATACAGCATTGTAACGCATGGGAATGTAGATTGAGGTTGGTGGACTTTGCGAAGAGGAATTATGGTTCAAGAAACTGAAGGAAAGGGGTTGAAAGAAAGTGTTTCTTTCTCTCTTTCTTTTTCAGGGCCTCTTGATAGAGGGAGAAGTGTGCAATTAGCAGGCAGACAAGGGTGTTTCAATGTTTACTCTGCACATACACACAATCCTGTGGGTTTGGCTCTGGAGGAAAGAGAGCAGCCACTGTCAGCACTGCACAATCCTGTCCAGCTCGGTTTCAGAGCTGTGCTTGTGGACTGGCAGGATCCTTGCTGAGGGAGATCAGCTTTAGAGAAACAGAGGCCCCAGTTTAAAACTGTATTTGAGAATGAAGATTCTACAGATTTATATCGTTCATTATGCTGTGAGGGCCTTTATATTGAGCTGCCGGTCTTAGTTCATCAACAAACATGTCACCTTTTCCAGACCCCATTCACTCTGACCTTACGTCTGTGGGATATCTTCATCCTGGAGGGCGAGAAAGTTCTGACAGCCATGGCTTACACCACCCTTCATCTCCACAAAAGTGAGATCCTCTTTTTACAATACTAAATTAACAACAATTGAATCCAAAGATCTCAAAATCTACTCCATATCCACTAACAACTTCATAGTGCTGTTTACTTCATACCCTAAATATATGTGATTGTCTTGACTTAAATTAAAACCTCTCAGCACATTATGGTAATCTAATGATTCTTCACTGTGAAATGAAAAACTTACTGTACATACTTATGTCCAGAACGTTTGCTTAAGATGTCTCTGGAGGACCTGAGAGAGTTTCTGCAGGAGAAGATAGGAGACTCAATCTACCTCAATGATGACATTGTCATAGAGCAGCTTAAAGTATCTATGTCTGACCTTCGCAAAATGAAGCTTGACTTCCCACCACCAGGTTCAGCTATTTTCTTTATATGATTTCTAACTGCATGAATCTGTACACTTATGTGTTGTCATTTTAATGTCTTTATCACTGTTAACTTAAGCCTAGTTCACACTACATGATTTTAAAACGTAGGGCTGAACTGTGCAGTTCACACTACATGACTTGCTCTCTGTGAAATCAGGAGTGTTCAAGTTGTTGAGCCGTTCACACCAAACGACACATCGTGATTGATCCGCAACTGGAGCTGACGCACTACAGGATTTGACAACAACTCTAGCTGTCACCCAACGATTCTATCTCGTCTACAAACCACGTTTTGTCACGAAAAATCACGCGATAAAACGAACCGGAAATGACAATAAACAGAATTACAGTAAGATTTAATGTACATTTCAACCTATAACATTTTGCTTTACCTGGGTGTTTGAGGGCGTTTGTAATTTCCATCCACCTTTTCTCTTTCTCACATCTCATGTCCAACATCATAAAGGCATTCATGCTCCTTCCACAGTTCGATTAAACTTTGCTCCTAAAATTTGCTGTTGAGTCCATTGCTTTCTTGACGACATGTTGCTCATCTTTCTGTAAACTCGTCTTGGTCGTGTTTGTTTGAAAATCGCGCATTTCGCGTATTTACCGGTATTTACCATGCTATTTACCCGGTGACCTCAACCCATGCCTTGCTCTGGTTGGCTCTAGCTCATGACATCACTGAGATTGAGTCGCGCGACAGCTCTGGATATCTAGCATGCTAGATATTTTTCTGGGCTCGGCGACGCGTCTGCGAGGTGTCTGTGAGCGTCTTTGATGCGTTGTTGGCTCTTTCACACTAACAGATTGGCGAGCGTTAATCTTCCGCTAATCGCCCGCGATTTGCACGCGATAACACCCTGACTTGTCGGCGACTCAACGATTTGCAAATCGGGCTTAAATCGGGCTTAAAATCATGTAGTGTGAACTAGGCTTTAGGAGAGTCACTGTGAAACAGACACCCTTTTTATCCCTCATACACAGAATGTGTAGTATAGTTGACATAATATACAATTTTATAACATAATTAAAATAATACTGTATATAATATACCATTCAAAAGTTGAGTTTAGCAAGGACACATTCAATTGATCAAAAGTAACAGTAAATACATGAATAATGGTACAAAATTGTTTCATTTCATGTAAATGCTAATTACTTTTAAACTTTCTATTCATAAAGGAATCCTGAAAAATGTATCAAGGAGCACATGCAGCACAACTATTTTTAACATTGATAATATTAAGAAATGTTTCTTGAGCACAAAATCAGCATATTAAATGATTTCTAAAGGATCATGTGACACTGCAGACTGGAGTAATGGCTCAGCTCTGCCACCACAGGAATACATTACATTTAACAGCCAAATCTGTATTCAGGATCTGGATTCATTGTTTGTACTGTATATTAACATTAATGAAAACATATGCAGTGCTCAATCCACCTCACAGCATAAACTAAATGAATAAATAAATAAATAATAAATATATGTTTGGCCACAGTTCATGTAGGTCACCTACATTTGCAGTCCACTCTAGTTCATTATTTCTGTGTTCACAGCTAAGCCTGATGAGTTTCCAAGGAAACCTCTGGGTCTGGAGCTGCCTGTAGTTCTGACTCCGGTCAAAAGGCCCAAACCGAGCCCCTCAGAAGATACGCCCAACAAAGCCCAGCTCATCAAACGGCCACCAGCCTTTCTGCACATCTCTCTACTGCAGGAGTCCATCATGCTGGATGACAGCCCTCCACAGGACAAGAAGCCTTACAAAGATGGAGGCTCTGGCAGCATGTCACCCTCCCGTCACCCGACCCGGTTCTAGTGCACAGCCAGATTCCCCTCACACCTGACGGAATGATAGGAGCCCCTGAGGACAGCGGGGAATGGCCTCCCCCATACGAACCTCCTGTCCCAGAGCTTAATAAGACCCAAAACCAACCTGAGCTGTACGACTCTACTCCATCTCCAAATGTGGCTGAAACATCACCTGGTGAACTGGCTTCACAAACATCTCAAAACTTGGAGCAGGACACTTCAGAGACAGTAGGGGGCAGTGTGGAGAGCGACTTACCCTCTGACAATTTCCAATCTGTTTCCATGCAGCATTCCGGTGTATCCAGCTCTGAAAATGGAGAGGTGGGAGATGATGAAAGTCAGAATATGGACAAATCTTCAGAGAGACTCTCCATATCGCCCTCAACAGCCTGCGAGCAGTCACAGTTATCTGACAAATCAATTCCCACCGTCCATTCAGACCCTCTGTTTCAACACCCATACAGCCAACACTTGCCCAAGTCAGAGACATTTTAAGAAGCCAACTAACTTTTATTCAAGTGCTTTGCCAGTGTTCATGTGCAAAGCATTATTGATAAAAGCAAGTATTTTAATATTTGACTTTTCAGCAGCTTAAGTTTGTTCAGGTTAAATCCGGACGCATTTGCACAAACATTACAGCTGGCACGTATGACCAAGATAAAGTCTTCATAAAAAAAGTGAGCAGGCTCACTGTTAAATACACAACATATAGTCAATTGTTTTATGAAAAACTGCCTTCTGACATTTCTTCCGTACTCTCTGAGTTGGATATGGTTTGCACAGAACGTAATAACACATAACACCACAACACCGCCAACGTCTTTGCAATTTCTGTATCCTAATATAATGGTAATAGCTGTAATGAAAAGACATGTTCTGAACCGCACTGCAAAATAACTGATTTTCAACTATAGTGATTTCTAACATTCAAAATCAACCAGTGGTTAATATGCTATGGCTTGACAGAATCTTTGTTAATATCACATTCCACTCCAGTTTAAATGACACAGTAGCTTACCCTTTCTGATAAGAAGGTACAGAGTAATATACTTGTAGTGTGTGGTAATTTTAATGGTCATAATCAAATAGGCTCCGTTTGTGATGTGAATCGTTTGTTGATACCAGCTTTATGGTAATTTTGCAGTCCACAACCCAATATTTATAATCTTGAAAGGGCAGTTTGGCTCAAAACGATCTGGAATTTAACTTCCCATATAGAAAAGCTGATGGCAATATTAAATATGGACCTTTAACAAGATTGAACCATATTTTTCGGATCACCTCTAACCACAACTTTCTTTACGTTTGGTTCTTGTACATTTTTTCATTTGTGTGAACATTTTGTACATTTAGCTTTTTAGAGTCTAGTATTTAACGCTTATAGAATTTTGAGATTAAAGAATAACTTTAATGTCAGATTTGCTTTCTGATGGCCTCATATAGCATAAGCCTACTTTAAAAAGACAAAACAAAACTAACTGGTCCTAGAAGGCTTTACCCATGAAGTGCTTCAGGTTTATTTCAACTGGTTTAACAAACTCATGCTTTGAGGTTATGAATTGTTTTGCCTGATGATGTTTCTCATCATTATATGTAGACCATTTAACATTTTAATCTTAAACAGAGAAAATAGAATAGAAACAATGGAAATAAGTATTCTTAAGTAAAGTAATTACACAGTCATTAATTATCACAACAGGTTCTCTAAGCATTTTTAAGCAGCTGTATTGCCTCTCAGAATAACAGTGTAAACCTATTGTAAGTGTGAAATGAGCAATGTATTGCTATTATGCCATTGTATTAAGACATTGATGGTTTTTAAACCTATTGCAGTGTGGACTCTGTCAGATGCCTTTCTGTAAGTGTCATGGTTATCAGTTTTTTTTTTTTTTTTTTTAAATTCAAAATATGTTTTCAGTACATTTGAGTTATGGATAGTGTACATTCCTTTTAAGGAGTTTTGATAACTCCAACCAAAAGGCTTTGGTTTTATTCAGTCTGTATATAGTAAATATATACCTATTTAATTTGTTATTCTATGTTTGAATTAGATTTGCAGAAATAGAAATTTTCTAATCTGGTGTGGGTTGTGCAGATGTTTTTTTTTAAACACACAATACACAAAAGCTCAGTATGACCACAAGAGGGCTCTGTAAACGAACTGTTAGTTTACAATGTAGGCCTATCCTCACTGATTCCTCATTCAGACTTCTCCCCACATTTTAGTTACTTGTCATATTTTCACAAAAGTTCAATAGCATTATAATCAATTTAATTTTTCCTTTCTTTTATGCATAGAAAAAAGTGTTCTGGTGAACTAGTATGCACCGCAATGTTTTAGATTTCCATCCCAGAGAACACATCAGAGATTGATACCACAGTGAGATATTTGCTAGCATCATCAGACTACCTGTAATATGAGTATCTTTCATGTCTGTTTCCTGCTCTCGGAGGACACTGACAGCATGTGGTGACACAGGTTTGTGTGATGGATGCCACGCCTTGGCAGATTGTGAGTGCCATACATCATAATTGAGCCTCAGTGAGAGAGAGAGAAAGAGAAGGGCTGACAGAAATAGAGCAGACGCGAGAAAGATGACACACCATCACTCCTCTTCATAATTGAGCAGGTATTGATGCGCTCATCTGTGCTTAGTTTTGCAATGCAACACTTTACCCTACAAAGGTTATCGGACTGCTCTCATCTAGCCTACTCTTTAGCCTTTAACTTTGATCTGAAGAAAAAAAGATCAACTTTAAAGATATAAAGCAGCTGGATTGGAAATCTTGTCAGTTCATATTCAGCTTTGATCTGATTTTTATCAGCTCCTGTGAACAACTGAGACAGATTCAACTTTCAGGGTTGCTGAACATTAGCACTTGCATGGAAATGTTGAGAATACACCTCTCTTTCTCCTCCTGCTTTATGCCTGAGGTTATCCGTTGAAAGACGGTTTATCATGTGCCTTGATGTTTCAGCTTCCAAAACAAGGAAGACGGAAATCAGCTTTCAAATGTTAGGTGCCTAAAAGAATAATCTCCAAAGGAAGCACCTTTAATCCTGACATACTAAGGGTTTTTCTAAAGCATGCTTTATTCAGACCAAGCTGTTATCCAGCCCTCCTCCATCCTTTAATAATAGACTCTTCTGGTAGAGTTTTAGCAATGGTTCAAAACAGAAACTGCTGTAACAATCATCATATACCCACATACTACTGTACCTAAACTGACTTTACCATATAAAAAGATATCCATTTGGATAAAATAAGATGAACAATATAATTATTGAGCTTGGCAATTTCTCATGTTCTCATAGATAGCCTATTTTTCCACAAAAATACGTGCTAAAATATTTAGATAAAAAACAACAACATTACATTATAATAATGGTATTCTAATGATGTAATGATGTTTCTCATCATGGATGCAGTCACTATGATGGAAGTTATCAAAAAAACCTTTACAAAGCTTTTTGGCACAATGAAATTACACTTATATTGTAAAATAATAATAGTAATAATACTATTAATATAACTCATAATATAGGCTATATAGGCTATATATATATAAAAGGTATCACACCAGGGGACATTTTTGTCACTTAGTAAATTAAAAAAGTATTTTTAAAGTTTAAATTCTAGGCTATCACCTAGAGTGGGTATTGTAAGTCAATATTTTGAAAATGTTTCCATAAATAATAATAATTAAAATAATTGCCTAATATGATAATAATGCCATTAAGTTGTATGCTTTTTGACAACTTCCCTTTAATGAACTTAAACTTGACTTTTTCATAACTCTCCAAACACTAAATGGTAGAAATGGCTCATTAATATACTGAGCAGGAGTCTCAATCTAAAGGAAGGCTATACTAAAGAAATACTTTACTCTGTCATCATCAGGCTATTTTCAGAACAGCGGTAGCCTACATGAAGATACAACGTTACCAAATAAGTAGGCTAACTTGCAAACACAGTCCAATTTATGTATTATTAAGAGTCGTAAACGTCAGTGTTTGAATGGAATGAAGGTGGATTCAACAATGTCCAATGTTTCTCGAGGCTTTTAGGGAACGCGCGCCGTGAAGGCTTGCTCATGAAGGTAACAGCTCCCTCTATCCATCAGAACAGACCTGAAGACCGGGATGCAACTATGGGATGCGGTCGGACAAGTGCGCTGATGCTGGGGTAATGTTTCCGTTTTCTTTTATAGCAGAGAACACCAAAACAAAAAGGACTCAACACAAGGATTTAGATGGCACCACACGAAGATGTTTGCTGTCGATTTTTTTAGACTGTAAAACAGACCGGGGAAACGAAAGCGTGCTCGTGAATACCAGCTCGAGAAGAGGCACCGAGACAAAACCAGAAAACAGCGATGCTTTATCAACGCAAGCAGAGCTTTATTTGTTTTCATCGCTCTTCTCACAATAAACACGAGAATAACCCGAGAAAAACAGACACTTCAACACTTCCACTGTCTGCTCATCACACAACGCGCCTGGAGTAATGCTTTGTGCTGATCTATAATGTCAATAACAGACTTTAAGATGAAAACCTCCGTGAATGAAGACATATCGAAAAGGAAATAAGTGTGTAGCCTACAGCAAGTTTGTTCTGGTTGTGGTTGGACTCAAGTGAGCAGTCAAGACAGACACAGGACAGCGCAACATCAGCCAACACACACACACACACACACACACACACACACACACACACACACACACACACACACACACACACACACACACACACACACACACACACACACCACACACACACACACACACACACACACACACACACACACACACACACACACACACACACACACCTCCTGTTTGACACCGGTTAGACATGCCATTTTTACTGAGAAAAACACGTCTACGGTAAGTATTCATGATTATGAAAGCAATAATAACTGGTAAACACATAACCGTGTAAATGTCATTTATAATGAAAACCCTTTAGTAGGATACAGCAGACTCGGATGTGGCGGGGAAGTTTTGAATGTCATTGTTAAACATATGTTCATAGTATAAAGGAAACAGTCTTTAGATGTTCATTAGCAAGTCTAAATCTGTTCCAATCTGCAAACTATTATCAGTATTGTGAGTGAAGCTGATCATTTCAACATCTTTTGAAATTCTAGCTGTACAAGATCAACACTGAGGCACCAGTCTGAATTTTCCACTGAGTGGGTGATGTTACTGTGATGAGGATGCGCTTTCCTCTGAAGAAGATCCGCAAGCAGTTTAAACTCCTTCTGCTGCTCGTTTTGCTTATGTTTGCCATTGGGTTTACGTATCTTCACATCAATCAAGGAAAAGCCATCAAACTCCACTTCAACTATGGGAAAGGTCAGTATGGATGATGGTGAACGTGACTTCACCAAGTACAACATGTTCCTGGATCCTGGAACAACATTCAGATTTGAGTGACAAGTTTATAGTTTGTCACTAGGCTTACAACCAGTGTTTGGTGCTTCTACATCAGTGTTATTCACCTATATCATTCATTTCCCTCTGATTTTATGGATAACTTATGGGTTAAGGTTAAGACTACATTTTCAGACATGAATGTTGTTCCAGGATCAACAAAATATGTAAAATATATAATATTTTACTTGGCAAAACCATGGTGACCGGGTGACACTATGGCTTTGAACATTCATATTTCCTATCAGAGAACAGTCAGGCCCATTGAAGCTTTAATAAACATATCCCAAATAACTTGGACAAAAATCTAACCATGTGAAGCTGACTGTGAAAAATTGACTATTCATAATTATCAATTCAATGTTTCTATTGGGTTTCAGGAGCAGGTTAATGAGGAAGGCAGAACATTAAAATAGAGCTGTCCATTGCTTAAGCCATTGTATGATCTAAATGAGGATTTTTCCTTCGGGTTAAAGTTTAATTATCTCTTATTTCTGCCCAGCGAACTGCTGATTATTCCCAAACTAATTTGTACTCTTGGTTGTACAACCATTAGTACTACAGATAAGACTTGAAGCGGCTCTGTGCAAAGATGATTTTCCTTTATGCTTTTTAAAAAGAAATTAAGTCTAACCCACAGGCACAATTTGATGAATGTCCTGAAAGGTACCAAGAGTTCCCCTTCCTTTAGTTACTGTCAGGAATAATCACTTACCACACAATTCTGACAGCACTAGTAGTGACCTTTTACACATTTTTCTGTTATACTTGGTGTTGTGTGTGAATGCATAAAAGAGGTCGACGTAAAATGCTTTTTACATATCCAGACTTTTATACACAGAATACAGCATACATGTAGCATAAAATGTATGATATATAGTTAGAAATCATGAATTTCAGTGCTCAGACATTTTTATTCAGCTCACATGATGTGATTATTTTTCTGCTTACCACTAAATAACATTAGCCTGGTAATACCAGACTCTGCTACTTCACTTTGCTTCGTAGACAGAGTCTGGCATAGCATAATAGAGAAGTGTTTTCTCTCCCGCTAGGGGGCGATTTCTGAAGTTTAAAATCATTGGTTACCCATAAGCCAATCAGATAAGTTTGTTTATGACGTATGTTATGCGGCGACACAGCCGTATCGAACCACAGACATCATGCATCGAACTCAAATCTATGATCAAACTTCCACTGTAAACACTTGATGCGAGCGAAATACCGAAGTGAACATGGCTGTAAACGACCTTTTTGATCGGTGATTGATGTAATAGAATGACTGCACTTGACAGGGCGCTAACAAGCAGAGAGAGAGAGAGAGAGAGAGAGAGAGAAGCGAGCGAGCGAGCCCCGGCCGCGCGCGCACTATCACGTCTTCAAACAAACAACACGAGCGCTGTCTTGCTCTCTCTCCCTCGCAAATATTAATCAAAATCAATCGACTAGTAAAAGGTCGGAACACCGCAGTTTCACGTGGAGCATTTGGAGATTTTTAGAGATTAGAGACTCTAGGAACAACATCTCAAAGAACAACATCTCAACACTAAATTATAAAGGCCTGTCTCATATAACTTTAGACGCCTGTCTCAAATACAAGCGGTGCAGTTCGACGATTTGGGCAAATAAAAGCCCGGGCTATTATTTGAAGTTTTACGGTATTTAAGACCTGGAAAAGAAAGGAGACACTGACCTGTCAAAAGGCTCCCCAGTTTCTCGCTGACGATCGGTAATAAACTTTTCCCAAAGGGAGTAGGGCCACAACATCACCTCCATTCAAAATGTTTAATACACACTCTTCTTGTTCGGGCTTCAGTTTGCTAATGCTTGGAATATTCTCCACAACAGAGCGAATTGCATCCGTGTCTCACTATCCGCGGTCGTTTTCGATTTCTCTGACCTAACTCTTAAACTCGGCGCTTGGCGACTACGTCACGGCTTTCAGCCCGCCTTCTGTTTGCTGATTGGCCCGGCTGTTTTCAGGCCGGTGGAAAACAGAAAGATAGGCTGCTATCTCAGACTGACTACAGGAGTGAAATGAAATTAGCGGAAGTAGGAAGTCTGACGTAGTCAGGCTAAAATAACATTGCATTAACTTAAAAAAAAAAACTTTTAAAATATGCAAAGACATTTTAGCAAGAGTAGTCTGATGTAAATTATGATGTCCATGCATAATGCAGAGTTCGGATGTTGTTAAATAGGTTGAACTGGAAAAATTATGATATACAATAATCAGCACATTCACTAATCAATATATGAAAAGCTTAGTTTGAGATTCTGCATTGGGTTCCTACAATAAAACACTCATTCTGTTGTTTTTTTTTGATACCACACCCACATCCTCTCTTATGCAAAAATATCATATTTGCTCTAAGAAAATGTTAAAACAATTTCTAATTTAGCATTCTGAAAAAACGAAATTGGATTTTTTTTTAATCACAGTCTCTCATTAACGTTTACCTTGAAGCCATATGTCCTTTGTTATTAGAGGTGAAGTAATTGTTGCGGATTAGTTGATAAACCATGACTATTTGAGAGAGGAATACATTTGTATATTTCTAATTATAGCATAAAGGCTCTAGGCTTTTTTCCCCCTTGGTTTTCCACTGATTGAGATTTAAAAATGGAAGCTAGATTCTGTGAATTCTGTGGCTGAAGTTGACAGGCAGAGAAATTAGAGGTACAGGCTCTTTTAACCCATAGGTTAATGAAATTTGTGTTAAGCTTCTCTCAACACACAAGGTAATGCTTATGCAAATGGGTGTTTTGGACAGATGCCACAGTTATCTCAAGTGAGACGTTCATATAGGTGGGAAGTAAGAGCGCTAAGCTCTAAAGTCACTTCACCCTGTTAGTCATTAGTCAGGGGAGGTAAACGTCTTGGAGGACATGTTGATCTCTGTGGACAAAGGTCTTTTGGAGACACACTTGTTGTCACACTGTAATATATTTGAATAGAAAAAATGCCCAAGCCTGAGTTATGTAACTGGGACACAAGGTACATCGCTTAAATTATTAATCTCAACAAGCATTATAGTTTTTAATTGCATTTATACTGTGCATATTGAATGCTAGTCTTTTCATCAGTGGGAGAGATCCTGCATTTGTGTTTAGGTGACTGAACAGTCCGTTGTCTGTTGACTTGGCTCGGGGCAAGGACACATGGAGCAGGTGGTGGTCCACTCAGCACCAAGACAGGAAGAGCATAAAACATGCAGATTTTGATGAGCATACTGCCAGTCAGAGAATTCAGGCAGAAGCACATTTTAAAATATGAAGTCTTATTCAAGATGACTACTTAGAAGAGACACCGGAACATTTTTTTCTTACAGTTATTCTTATCACAGTGAGGTAGCCTATCATATGTTTACATATGTACATGGTTTACAGTAGCAATAAGAAATATGGTTAAAAAGTTACATTTTTTTTAAATAAAAACATTACAATTGCTTAAATATATCATATTGTGCAATTTTTATGTGTAAAATATTTCTATAACAATTTTTATGAACAACTCGGTTTAAAAAAAGGCATGAATTTTGAATTGACTCATGTAGTTTAAGTAATTTTATGTATTAAAAAATTACATTAAAGCTGCAGTCCGCAGTTTTTCCTCTTTGTCGACATCTCTGTTCAAAATCTGTAATTACAGTTATTCGCGGAATTATAAATTTTACGTGAGTTGTGCCTGGGCATGAAACAGCGCGGATAAACACAATGTTTTGAGGAGACTGCGCTTCTGTCAGTCACCGCGCCGGTGTGGATACTGGCATTCAGAATCACAGATCCTACTTTTTGGAAGTACATTATGACCATGACAACAAAATAATTTTCATCGGAAAATGTCACCTGAACAAGTAAGCAGGCCTAACATCCACTTTTTCTGATCAACTAAGGGAAAAAAGCATTGCAGTAGGCTAAATCGCGCTGATTAAATGTGACCCCGCCTGTGAACCCCCGGCTAAAGTCGCAGAATCTAATTATAGGTAAAAGAGCGTCAAAGTAGTCATAGCCATAAAAATGACAAAAATAGGTCATGTGTGTTTATTGCTGTAAATGATAGATTATTCCAAGGGTTTTGAGATTCAATACTCAAATTTTTATTTATAACATGATAAATACTAAAATTAATGATTTTATTGACACTACGTCTACTTTTGCGTAACAAAAAAAACGGACGCGGCCCACGCGGGCTTCATAAACAATGATTTCAATCGTATCCGGGTTTATTTCTCGGCGCAACAACACTTGCTGATTCTTATCATTCAGTTCAGGAACTTCTTTTTGACTTATTTTCTATTAGAAATAGTAAATAGACATTAATATCAATCCGCACGAGCGGCATTAGGTCAACACAATGAAAAAAAAAATAATGCGACTTCAGCCGGGATCAGATGTCTGAGGAGATGTTTCGTGTCATCGCCAAACATTAACTTAAGAACAGCTTATGTGTGTTGTAGCTCATTATTCTGCCAATAATATTAATTTTATTTGTGTCATTTAAGTGTCAATAATATAACTCGTTTGTTGGAGTAACTGTTAACTGCGTCGTTTTGACATCTGATATGGCAGCACCGAAGCATTACCGAAGCATGAGCAGGAACGTAAAATAGCTGATTGCTTAAACAGCTTGTTGGATATTAATCTCAGTGAAATTGCCCAAATTATGATTTAAGCGGTTTTATAGCGGATTAACGTTATTTTCTGGAGGATATGGTGATGATGAACAGGACACAGTCTTTGACGAAACTGACGAGGAATTTGACGGTAAGTTTTTGTCATTATAATTTTTTAATGCTATGTAATATACTCAGTGTTCAGCCAATGTGATGCTAACACAGAATTCATCCTGTGATGCAAACATATAGTGGATTTAAATGTTTATTACATTTGTTCGTTGAAATTGAGTCAGTTTTTGAAATTAATTACGTTTATTATGTTTATTTGTTTGATTACACTCTGAAGCCATGACCACATAGCCATACCTGTTTCTTGTCCCTATGCCCTCCCCTTAATTTATCCAATCCAGTCTGATATTTTCATATAAAATGCTTCATTATCCATTTTAAATGTGGATTTAAAATGGATAAATCCCCCACCCCCCATGTTTAGTTCTCCATTTAGATCTCTTGCTTTGAATTGAAAAGATTCTCCTTGTTTTTTCAGGCAGTGACCAACATGATGAGGACGAGCCAGTTTTGGTGATTGAACCTAAAGCTATTAGTCTGGCGAATCTGAAGAGGAAACACCAACAAGAAGAATTTGCTTCTAATGCTGGAAGTCCAGATGTGAAACTGAAAATAAATTGTTCTTGCAACTGCAAGTATTTCAATGCTGAAAAGTGTTCTTCATTTTTCAAGGAGGGAGAGTTGCTGTCACTCAGGATGAGTCATTTGGAGATGGACAATACTGTACTCTACATGGTACTTTTAGCGCAAATACGAAGTCACTTGCACTGTGGGGAAGAAACCGCTAAATAAAAAAAAAACTATCAGACTTTTGTGAATAGAATCTATGAGATTATTAAATATTTTGCATCTAGACAATTTTAGAATGTGTACAAAATTTGAGACTGATCTGTTAAAGGGATAGTTCACCCAAAAATTAGAATTCTGTTATTATTTACTCAGCCTCATGTTGTTCCAAACCGGTATGAGTTTCTTTCTTCTGTTTAACACAAAATAAGATATTTTAAAGAATGCTGGTAACCAGACAGTTGGCGGCACCCATTGACATCCATAGTGTTTTTCCCCCTACTATAGAAGTCAATGGGTGCCGTCAACTGTCTGGTTACCAGCATTCTTTAAAATATCTTATTTTGTGTTAAACAGAAGAAAGAAACTCAAACTGGTTTGGAACAACATGAGGCTGAGTAAATAATGACGGAATTCAAATTTTTGGGTGAACTATCCCTTGAATTTTTTTTTTCTTTTTTACTCCAGATTTACTCAATGTTACACCGTGGCCCAGTAAGAGAATGAGATTTTCTGCCGAAATGTTACATGTTAATTAATTGATATTGATATATTATTGATATTATTTTGCACTGATATTTCATTTTACTAATAAAGTTATACAAATCATTCAACTGAATTGACATGGTAATTGTTGCTACAATCAAGCTATTGTGGTGGCCCCATTCGTTTCAATGGTTTTGTGCTTTTAGCTTTTTGGACATGCGCATCATAATAAATAGGCCTGTTTTACAAAACTTTAATAATTTTCCCAAAAATGTGTTATATATCACTAAAAAAGGGAGAATCTCAGCTTTAATGTGGTATATGGCACATATGGAGGATAATTATGGATCGAATGTGTTGCAGTTTTAAAAATAAGCTTTTTTTAAAATTGGAATTTCTCCAAAACATGATTTTCTGAGCCCGAAATTCAGCAAATCTTTGACATAGCCTTACTCAGTCAATATTAAAGATATCAAGGTTATATTTTCACAGAATGTTCTTTACATTATGTAGGATGATTTTATGTAGAAAACAGTGAATCACAAAAAAATTACTTTAGCTGGGTTTTCACAGGCAGGGTCACAAATATGCACGTACGAGCGATGCGCGCGCTGCGAGAGTGAGCAGAAAGGAAGAGCAGTTCTGTTTTTTTGGCCACAGGTGTCAGTCGCGAGTTTAAATTTCAGAAAAATGCATATAGGCCCTTTAAGACAATTTTCACTTTACCTATCTGATTCAGATCCAATGCTTGACCACAGAGAAGGCGTGTTTGGTTTTCTTGGAGTAGAGGTAAATTGCTCCCTCTCATACATGTAGCTAGCACAAAATAATTCATATTTACCATAATAGCAAAACGAAAAAAGCCACAACAAAGGAAACGTGAATTAAGCGAACAAGTGTGCTACTGTTACACGATTGAACTATTTAAATGTCTTACCTGTCCAACTTTAAAAAGCCGTCTCTACGTCCGTTTTGAACCCCTTCAAATCATGGAGCTCAAAAGCCCTGCCGATGTTTATCCTTGTTTTCGCGTGGGCCGGTCGTAGTCTCTTTTTTTCCCTCTACCCACTCCGAAGTCCGAATTCTTTTGGGTTTTACAACTGGTGAAGTTGTCACTGGTGATTGTCGTTTGAACCTTTCTGGATCTGCCATAAGTTTAATTATTTAAAGTGCTGTGAAAAAAGGCAACAAATTTCCACCTCCAACATCCTCCTAACACACAATATAGCCTACTAGCTGGGCTCCTTTATGTGTACAGATGTGACGTAATGACGCAAAGACATGCTTGAATTTCCCGCGGAAATCCTGGAATTAAAATCATTATTACAAGATAACCGTTTTGGATCGAGCAAAGACAAGCAGATATTTTTGGACACTGGCTGGTTATGTTTTTTTTTTTTAATTATTATGATTTTGGATAAATTTTAATCCAAAAAAGTTACGGACAGCAGATTTAAACACACAAAAAGTGTTTGTCCAATCATCTTAAAGCACATGCTACAGGTTTACCCAGTATAGTTTACGATCATTGAAAAGTACTGTGGCACTTGACACATGCATGAAATTTATTTTATTCATGAATTTCAATTGAAACAAAATTAAACCCAAGTAAAGCATCTAGTAAAACGAAGTGAAGTTCTTCAACCCTAGCCCATAAAAGAGAATTTATGTAATATGATGGACTACATAACCTAAATGTAAAATTGTATAGATATCATTTCCACATGCTGTTCACTACCTCAATTAAAATTCAGGAACTGAATCAGAATTGAAAAAGCATTCTCAATTCAGTTCTGAATGGTGTACCACCATGCTTATGACTGGCTGATTACTATGAGCAGGGTACATCCATGATCATCCACAAGCACTGCCATTGTCTGTCTCTGCTTGGTGCTTGAATGTCCATGCAACCAGCAATGCTTTGGGATTATCAGTGTCCCTCGCCTGCGCAGCTTCAAGTATCACCACATAGATCACTTCATAGATCTGTCTGTGGCTTCTTTCTGCAAGATGGAGCAGTTTGTTTACCACCCACTCGCTTAATTGGTAGGCAGTCGGCTGACATCCAAGAAGCCGTTCATGTGTCACCTACACCTGCTATGAAATTTGGACTGAGACTGACTGGTCATACACGTTCAGATGTGAAGCCACTGGGCTGCACTCAGATTGGATAAACCCATCTGTGCTAGGCTCATTTCCTTCTTCAGCTGAATATCACAGATATGAATGTATGAAATGAAACCACAAATGCTCAAAGTGTATGCCTTTTAAAAGCATACAGTAATATGATAACTGTGGTCACAGATGAAGCTCTTATTGGACTTGCATCACTACTCTAATCTGTTACCTAATCACTCTTCAAGAACTACTAGTGACCTGGGCCATTATTTTAAAGTGAAAAAAAAAAACGGTTTTCACTTTAAAATAATGGCCAAGATCACTAGTAATTCATTCAGGGTGACAAGTAACACTTGAGTAATTATGATGGATTTTATTACTATTTTCAGAGTAAAAAAAAGTATTGATTACGTCTCAGACACACGATAATGTTGTGATTAGTAATTCATTTATAATTCTTTATAATTTATCATAGTTAATAGTTATTAATGAGGCTAATCTCATTTAGTAATTAATGATCACAAATAAGGAACTATCTTAGTCCTAAATTTGATATTACTTACTGATTAGTTAAGCGTGTGCCCATATTAGTTAATAGTAGTAGCTGAAGTGTTAATGTAGTACTACTCATTTGTCCTGCATTACTTCTGCATTACTTATTTACTTATTAAGGACGGACCATTATTCTAAAGTGTTACCCAGCATGTTTTATACACCCAAACATAATGTATTACATATAAAAGCCCTGGCTGGATCTTATTGCCTTTGATTTGAGTTGCTGGCACCTCAAACTCTCATTGGTATTCCTGGATGCAGCAGTGGCTCTGGCTCTTGGGCTGAAGATGTGCTCTGCATGGCCTGAGTCCAATTGTAGAGGAGCCATTATCATTCCTTATTCATGGCTCTTTTATTTAGGGACAGCTAACTATTTGGGCGGTTGCAGGTTGCATGTACATTTTTAACAATTTCTTTTACTGTGAGAAGTTTGCATATTGCTTTACATCGTTTGGATCCCATACATTATTTCAAAATAATGTATTTTTCAGCCTTTGTCTGATTAGTAATCTTTGCCAATATTGATAATTTGTTTACCTTTCAAAAACTTGTTATGAGCAAAAGTCAGATTGGCAGTAGTCGATGTATTGAGCATAAATTATCTTTTATACAGGCAGTTTTGCAGTACGAAGGAATGGAAAATCATCCATCTGCTAGGCTAACAGTACAGATGCAAGTTCAGTTGGTCCTTTGAAGATGGTGTGACATTCAGTCATGCTAACATTATTCATTTAATAATAATCATCATTTAATTGTAATGATATTTCACAATATTACTGTTTATACGGTATTTCTGGTGATTCATTTAGCAATGACACCCCTCTGCTGTGTGTTGCAATGGTTCTGCTTTGGCTTTGTATGAAGCTATCTTTAGGTTTTGGACACCATTACAAATACACTCACCTAAAGAATTATTAGGAACACCTCTTATTAGGAACACTTCAATTTCTCATTAATGCAATTATCTAATCAACATGGCAGTTGCTTCAATGCATTTAGGGTTGTGGTCATGGTCAAGACAATCTCCTGAACTCCAAACTGAATGTCAGAGAATGGGAAAGAAAGGTGATTTAAGCAATTTTGAGCGTGGCATGGTTGTTGGTGCCAGACGGGCTGGTATTTCACAATCTGCTCAGTTTTCATGCACAAACATTTCTAGGGTTTACAAAGAATGGTGTAAAAAAGGAAAAACATCCAGTATGCGGCAGTCCTGTGGGCGAAAATGCCTTGTTGATGCTAGAGGTCCGAGGAGAATGGGCCGACTGATTCAAGCTGATAGAATAGCAACTTTGACTGAAATAACCACTTGTTACAACCGAGGTATGCAGCAAAGCATTTGTGAAGCCACAACACGCACAACATTGAGGCGGATGGGCTACAACAGCAGAAGACCCCACCGGGTACCACTCATCTCCACTACAAATAGGAAAAAGAGGCTACAATTTGCAAGAGCTCACCAAAGTTGGACAGTTGAAGACTGGACAAATGTTGCCTGGTCTGATGAGTCTCGATTTCTGTTGAGACATTCAGATGGTAGAGTCAGCATTTGGCGTAAACAGAATGAGAACATGGATCCACCATACCTTGTTACCACTGTACAGGCTGCTGGTGGTGGTGTAATGGTGTGGGGGATGTTTTCTTGGCACACCTTAGGCTCCATAGTGTCAATTGGGCATCATTGAAATGCCACGGCCTACCTGAGCATTGTTTCTGACCATGTCCATCCCTTTATGGCCACCATGTACCCATCCTCTGATGGCTACTTCCAGCAGGATAATGCACTATGTCACAAAGCTCGAATCATTTCAAATTGGTTTCTTGAACATGACAATGAGTTCACTGTATAAAATGCCCCCCACAGTCACCAGATCTCAACCCAATAGAGCATCTTTGGGATGTGGTGGAACGGGAGCTTCGTGCCCTGGATGTGCATCCCACAAATCTCCATCAACTGCAAGATGCTATCCTATCAATATGGGCCAACATTTCTAAAGAATGCTTTCAGCACCTTGTTGAATCAATGCCACGTAGAATTAAGGCAGTTCTGAAGGTGAAACGGGGTCAAACACAGTATTAGTGTGGTGTTCCTAATAATCCTTTAGGTGAGTGTAAATGGAGGAAATTTCAGACAGCCTTGGAATTTGCAATCCATGTTTTCACTGTCATACGGTAGGGAGTGGTATTTCGCATCTTCTGAAAGAGTACAGAATCTCTGGATCAAAACACAGGTGAAGAGAAACAAGCGATAGAAGCATTGCTTACGCACAATGGATGCTTGGACATATCTAGCAGCAGAAGATCCTGTGTTGTTAAAAAGCAGTTCCAGACACAGAGTCTTTAGACGCTGCTTGGTTTTTCCTTACTAATTTCCATAACTATTATATATTCACTCCTTTAGATGAAACTATGAAACATACATCAATAACTAATCAATACTCAATTTAAAATATTCAATATATTCAGACATTTCTTTGTCTTTGTCATATGGAGGCACATCATCCATACATGTTTCGAGAACAGTTGTATATCTGGTCTTCAAAGAGTTTGTCTACTGGACAGAGATCTAGTTGCTATAGATTCATGTGTGGGTGGATGTTCAACCTGCTGCTTTGATGTAAACAAGAATAGTTTGCATTGTTGTAAGAGTGTTGTGGCAAATTGGTGCAGGAGTATTTTTACTCAATGCTGTTGAATCTGTTGGACTTTCAAAGTTAACACATAATTGTGTTCAATGTAACATCTTAAACATATAGTTCTGTCTTTGAATTATATGATTTTTAATTCATTTTAATGCTAACATTTTAAACACATGTCGGGAAGAGGGTTATATAAGTCAGAGCTTGTATTTTCACTTGCCGGTAAATAGATGCTTGCAAACAGAAGTTTGACTGAGGAGGTAACCATAGCAACAATAAGCATGAGAGTTTTTTTAGTTATTTCATTTAATAGTAGGTGCACATCAACACTATATGTACTGGTTTAATATACATGCATTGTCATTATTTGTCACTTTATTATATATTTATTTCATAATATAATCCCTTTTTTTTTATAAAAAAAGCTGGAATCTGTACTGAAATAAATGTAGCATGCGATAAGCATTGACAGGTTGCACCTTAAAAAAATTCTTACAGAAATTCTTACAAAAAAGTTGACTCGCCTGAACGTCACTGCATAATTTGCATGCTTTCAAAAACACAATGCTTTCTTGTTTCATTCAAATTTAATTCTGTGAAATGTCTTGAGAGTGCCTTGGAAAATCTAATTCCTACAGTAATGTAAAGTTCATATTATGTTGCTGTTTTGCAAATATTACAGTACATGTTTAAAGCCCTGATTCTCAAATGAATTTGCTTTAGCTGTTAACACCCCTGTCCCCGATAGCCTCTTAACATAAGTTGTTACATTATCACATCTATTTTAATTAACTGAAGTACAGAGTATTTTGCATCAAGCATATTTAATTGGTCCCACAGAATCAATTCAGTTCAGGTAATGTTCACAGGGCTTTCTTTAATTCTATCTTTTCTTACTGTAAGACCTGCTGCCCTTCTATGTGAGTATTTGGGTCTATGAGAGTGAAGTTCTGTTAATTCTGGTTACCTTTTACTCCGTTACTTTCTTTTGACCTAATGAAAGAAATCACTGGCTGCACGTGTGATGGATTTCGATGATAAATCTTGTTGTTTTTGTATCAAAGGCTACAGCACTGAAAGCACTAAATTGATTCTTGTGGCTTTTTAGCTGTATTGTAGCTCCCAATGACTGTTACAAATCACAATATTTCAGGCAACAGATGAGGGATTGGGCAGTCTGTTTTCTCTGTAGGAGATCTGTCCCTTCATCCCTTTCATTTATTATCCCTTTTTTCTCTCAATGTGAAACGAAGTATCTCTCTCATTTGCCCAAACAGAGGAATCTAACATATGCATGTATTCATTTATAAATATTAATGTTCATGGCGCTCTCTCCATTCTTCCAGAGCTCGGAGGCTCAGCTAAAGGACTTTACTCAAGAAAGACACACTTTTAAACCTCCACACAGGATTATTAGTGATGAACTGGGTGGATGTTTTGTCATCCCCACACTATATATGACTGTCATGAATTCATAAATGTTACAAAATATCATGGTTTTTATACTTAGCTAATGATATTTTCCCTAAACCTAAACATAACACATTTTAGTATCATTCAGTATTTTTTTGTAATAATTGCAGCAGGGGACAAATGGAGCTTACTTGACAACAACAGTTTAATTTAAATATTTTGACAAATAGAAAATACAAACCATACCATACTCAAGTATAGCCTACTCATGTCGAGTAATATATATATATATATATATATATATATATATATATATATTTAAATAAATATATATTATAGCAATAAATATTATATATATATTTACAAAGAGCTATGCAAACTTATGAACAGAAACATATGTGCCATTAATATTGTGTATAGTGTTTGCAGTGTTAAAACACATCATGCCACATGTATTTGTGTTTAGTGGCCAATCTCTCTGTTGGTCAATTATCTCAATGTGACAGCCTGGTGGAAGCAATTCCTCAGATGTTAGCAGCACTGCACACAGATTAGTCGCCGTCAGGCTCTGCGGGTAAAGGGCAGAGAAAGGCTATAGGCACACCTGCCTGTGTGTGTGTGTGTGTGTGTGTGTGTGTGTGTGTGTGTGTGTGTGTGTGTGTGTGTGTGTGTGTGTGTGTGTGTGTGTAACCATCTTGAAAGTGCAGGTGCATTGCAATATGAATGAATGCATTACATACATTTTTTTTTTTATCTGGAAGTCAGCATGTAACAGAAGTTTCTTCCCTGTTGTGATGTATATCCGAGTGAAATGGCTTCTCAAACAAGAAAAAATATAGGGTGTGGCTTGATTTTGTCCATCTGGAATTGATTGGATCAATTATTGTGGTTTGCTATTGCTGTGACTGTCAGGTTCAGGGTGTTTCATTGGCTTCCCTGTTGTCTGTGTTGTCCTGCCATTTTCTGCAGCTTGTGACCTGGGCAATCAGCGCTGATTCTTCAGCAATCATTCTTCTGATTGCCCTCACCTGTCGCTTGTTCCCTTCCCCCCTTATATTCTCTGCTGTGTCTACACCTTGTTGTCAGTAGATTTCATGCTGTTGTCCTTGTACGGTTGTACCTGTGCTGTGTGTCTTTGTGTTTTACCTTCTCCCGCTGCTGTGCTCAGAACGCCTAGACGAGGAGTCTTTCACTGGCCGTGTGCCTGCTATCCTCTGTCTCGTTCCACGTCCCGTTTGGGCATTGCACCTGAGGTGGTCTCCATAGCCTGTGTCCGCAGGGTTATGTACGGACGGCTCTGGAGTTGTTACACCAGCTTTCTGTTCGTGTGTGTATGTCACTTCACACGTTGGATATTTATTGGATTTTCTGTTGTGCCCAATAAACTGTTGCACGAATCCTCTGCGTTTGAGTTCTCTCTTCACGTTGCTGACAGTGACCTCATGTGAGTGACAGGTTGTCCTGCCCTCGTGCCGAAAAACACGACATCAGAGAAGAGAAAAGATGTTTCTGCAAATGGGAGGGGACATTTTGAAGGGCATTTGAATAAATATAATTTATAATAAATACTAGAATATTCCATAAAAATAAGAATTGTCCATTTTTTATTTCATAGTGACTTTAACATGAGTTAATCAAGGGAAGCTTGTTACATTTGCTCATAAGGTGGCTGCAAGAATTTAGAGGCTAATGACAGAGTTTCCCCCCTGACCCGTAATTATATCCTGATATCCAGTGATGTAGTGGTGCCTGGAGAAGTGGGTATACTCTTAATTTATGTCCCCAATATTTTTTTTAACATCCCAGAAAAGGATGAACTCTCTGTGTTATAAACAGTGACATGTAAGACTAGTCTTGCATATTAGTTCACCCCAAAATGGGCCAGTAGTATTTGCACATTATCCCTTACCTTTTGCTGCTTGACTTCACGGAGAAAGGATCATAATGAAATTAATATTAGCCACAGAAAAAATGCATTTTTTTCAATTAATTCTGGCCCACAGACTATAGGAAGATACAACTAAATAATTATGAATTGGATTGACTATTCATTAGTCCATCCACACATGAAAATTGGACAACTATTCTCTCACCTTGCAAGTAGTCTGCGTCAGTAGTTCCCTTTTGTTCAGTCACTCTGAGTTACGTCAGTGACTGACGAATGGGGTTTTCGCTAGAGAGCCCTATCACCTTTGAGTAGAGAGTTTTTCCTTAGAGTTTTTCCTTATCTAAAAGAGCTGCACAGGAATGTCGTTTTAAAGATGACTCGCCCGTGTGTTTCTGGATGTGGGCGCATGGTCCATCCACCTGACGGTCACGAGCGCTGCCTAGCGTGTTGGGCTTTTAATCAAGCTCAGGCAGTGCTCGTAGATGAGTCATGTTCTCATTGCGGGAACATGGCCATCGTGGTGTTAAGGCTGAGGCTCAATGACCTCCATGGAGGTAGAGTCCCCTCTGCCACACCCCAATTTATCTTCTCCTATCTCTATCTCATACTTTGGCTGATGGCCAGTGTGATCTGAGGGTTACGGTGTGGAACAATGCGACAAGTTTTTCTCTGGCCACCCCCCCCCTGCACTTCGCAAGCCGTGGAGCTTCCGGGTGAAGCTGGTTTCTCTCGGGGACCCAGTGTTTCATTCGGGGTTGTGGCGGATGATGCTATGTCGCTCACAGCATCACAAGGCGGGCTTGATTTCTCTGGAGATGAGGATTCTACTGCGCTGCCTCCCTCGGGAGTGCCAGCGTTGCCCGAGTCGGATCCAAAGCTGACAGCCATGCTTGCCCGAGCAGCTGAGAGCATCGGGTTGGAGTGGCGCCTGCCACCCTGCCCCGAGCACTCAAGGCTGGATGATTGGTTTCTGGGGGCAGCATGTGCTGCCTCCGCAAATATGCATTTCCTACTGCTGAACCGGCCGCAGCACACAGTCGCGGTTTCTTAGCAGATAACAATGCGAAATTGCACTCGCGGCTTCTTTTATACCCTCGTGGTGGGGCGGAGTTCGCGATGCAAATTACACAGACCCATGTTATTTTCATACCATTGGCTCGTTTTCTAATACTCAACGGTGATAGGGCTCTTTAGCGAAACCCCCATTCGTCAGTCACTGATGTAACGTCTCCGTTTCCTCCTCAGGGAATGAGGATTACATACGTAGCCACGGCATTTCTTTTGTGAACCATCTCTTAGAACAGCTTATTTTCAACAGATAGTATAAACTTATAATGGTGGCACACTCTGGCCTACACTATATTTGTTGCAAATCAGCTGTTTTAAGAGATAGTTCACAAAAGAAACTACTGGCGCAGACTACTTGCACGGTGAGAGAATAGTTGTCCAATTTTCATGTATGGATGGACTAAGGAATAGTCACTCAACATTCATAATTATTTAGTTGTCTCTTCCTATAGTCTGTGGGCCAGTAAAAATAAACGAATCTCTGACTGAAACACCATGCTTGCCTCATCTTGAATATATCATAATGAAAGCATTCAAGTAATGCCCATTATATTGAAAGCAGGCACTCTTGTGGTGTGGGATGCATGTTCTAGAGCCAGACACATTAAAAAAAAAGAACATTTTAAGTGTTCAACTTTATCTTTCTCTCTTAATGAAAATTCCTCTTCCATGCACAAGTGGTCACTAAATGGTTTAATTGTGTCACAAACTGTGACAATAGCATGCTTTACATTCAGCAGTGGCGTTTTTGGGGTCCCTAAACATTTAACAGTCAGTTACATGCAATGTGAAGGACTCTGATTTGGCATATTATTGAGTCAACAAGAGTTTACAAACAATGAGAAATCTAAATTTATTTGTCATTGAATCATTCTTTCAAGAGATTCGTTCAAAAACACTGAATAATCCAGTAATCCAACAAGTGATGTCTTTATGAGTGAGTCATTTAATCATTCATTAAAATGTAATGTTAATACAAGTTGTGATTCTCAACTTATCCATAATTGTGCAGTGATTCCAACTGACTGTTTCTCCTATGACACACACTGTGTCACATAGTGATAGGCAAATGGTCATTTTGAGCCCTGACATATGTTATTTATCTAAATTTACAAGGTCCTGCTATTAAAAAAGTGCTCATCTTGGTTGACGTCTTCATTCGAAGTTGTAGTTGAAAAGGCAGCATCTCTGTCACTGTCGGCATCATCTCTGACTGTGGTGGGAACGGAGCAGGTGCAGGCGCTATCGTTCGGCTAACGTTAGCTGAGCTACTGGGTAACAGCACCATGTAGCGTTGCAAGGTCGTTTGTTATTCTGAAAACAATTTTTTGTTTGAGTAGTTCGCTTCATCTTTCTTATTTCATATCCAGCCCAATAGTGTGGGATCACTGCATCACTGTCTTTACTGGGTGTTTTTTATTCACATGAGATTGGATTAGCTACTAAATGATGCACAACAGAGGGGACTACACAATGCCGACTGAAAAATAAGTGGGTATATGCTGTATACCTGCGTATACCCTGCACTACACCAGTGCTGATAACTCCTTTAGCACTGTTTTTGGTATGAAAATAAATATGTCAGTGAAATGCCACTTATTATTTTAAGTACATTTGACACTTCATTTGAATAAATCATATCAGACTTTAATCTCCATTCTTAACAATTGTCTCACACCTCAAACACACAAGGAATCATTAAATCATATAGCACCCTGCTGCACTAAGCTAGATTGATCTTTTTATAGAGTCTCTATTGTTAAAGACCTGTCTTGTATGTGAGCGGGTGGCATGATGTAGGTGCGCTGTGTGCTGTCTTCTCATCAGATAGACACAGATCATACAGACCGATCTCAGCGCAGACAGCAAGTGTCAAAACCTGTCTGGAAGAATATGTTCTCTATCCCTGGCTGGATTTTCTTCATTGCCCTACAATCGATTATTCTCTAATGTATCTCTACATATAAAGTCCATGTGTTGCTCTTGTGAACTATTTTTAGTAATGCATATTTGAAGACATTTTTACTAAAAACAGTCTCTCTAAGTACATTAAAAATGATTTTAGCCACACATTCTGCTTTAATGGGGAGTCTGGTATGCTTAGCTCAAGCTCTGTCATCAGTGAAGCTATATTGACTTTCATTTGGGGAAAAATTAGAAAAGGTAATCAGTAGAGTGCAGAAAATTCTCAGTTGTAGAAAAAAAAATGCAATTATCCGCCCAAATTCCAGTTTCTTGCACACAATAATGAAGGTTATTGTTTGGAGCCTAATGAAATTGTTTACTCATTGTAGAAGCTTTGAAACTTGACCAGATTACACTGTCAATTTGGTTTTATTTGTATAAAGATTAATGAGAGAGATTGCCTTGGTATTTGACTTCTTCATATATGAACTAATTACAGTTAGTTGAATTGCAGCTCATTAATATGTAAATACACAAGCCTTTCTCACTCATGCACAAGGCAGTTTATGCTGAAACATTTAAATTGTTTACAAGTGCAAGGTAGGCCTAATTGAAATGGGCATTTGAGGATCTGAGGGTGACCTCTGAATTGCTTATACTCTTTTGTACAATTGCAGAATATAATAATAATATAATAATTCTTACTGTGGCAAATCTGTAATTCTTCAGTTGGACGCCTTGCTGCATACGCTGCAGAGATAGATTAGTTTTCAATTACCTGTGTGTAGTGAAGCCTAAAAGCTGGACTGGCCTCTTCGTCATAGCTGTTAGGACTATTTAAAGCTCAACGTATGAGATTTTGCTGATTCTGAAACTCTGAAGTGTCTGTAGAACTGCTGTGACAGATCTAGGGTTTTTGGATTCAGTGGAGTATTTTGCAGCTTCAGAGTGCTGCCCTAATGTACTTCAGATTCAGAGAGTCATGGAAGACATCATAGGGAAAAAAAAAACAAATATGCTTATGCAGAGGTTGATACTAATTATAAACATTTGCATTCATCTTTAATTAGTTTATTGCTGCAATTAGCAAAATGTCAGTGTGTTCAATCTTACAGTTTTGCAAGATTTAAAATAAAACTGCATTTATTTTAGAATTGTGTGAAATTTGTATGAGGGATTGTGTGTGTGTGTGTGTGTGTGTGTGTGTGTGTGTGTGTGTGTGTGTGTGTGTGTGTGTGTGTGTGTGTGTGTGTGTGTGTGTGTGTGTGTGTGTGTGTGTGTGTGTGTGTGTGTGTGTGTGTGTGTGTGTGTGTGTGTGTGTGTGTGTGTGTGTGTGTGTGCTTATAAATAAATACATATTTATTACACAGCTCTGTACTGTGTATACTTTTTACATACTGCGGCCATCCAGCCGCAGTATGTTATTCCCGGATAACAACCACTAAAAACTGTTAACACATTTTTTCGGGTAACTCAAGTCAGTGGCGCTATACGTTTGCTAGGAACCGGTTTTGCAGGTTTTGCGTTTGGTTTGTTGAAAGAAGTAGACTTAGAAGAAGAAGAAGAAGAAGTAGCAAGGCTGCATTTATTTGATCAAAATACAGCAAAATCATTTTAATAGTATTACAAATTAATATCTATTTTAAAATATTTTAAAATGCTATTTATTCCTGTGATGGCAAAGCTGAATTTTAGTCTTCAGTGCCACACTATCCTGCAGAAAAAAATCTGATATGCTGATTTTTTTTTCTTATTATCAATGTTAATCAATTGTGCTGTTTATTTTTTTTTTGTTGTGGAAACCATGATCAAAAATTTGTTTCAATTCAATATAACTGCATTTATTTGACATGGAAATCTATTGTAACATTATACATGTCTTTACTGTCACTTTTGATCAATTTACCACATCATTGCTGAATAAAATTATTACTTTCTTTAAAAAAAAACAACGAAATACGTATTTATAGTTATATAGTTAAATACAGTATATATATATACTGCCCTACAAAGGCAAAGTGCAGTAACTACGCAAACAAAGAAACTGAGAAAAAGGCCTTTAAAGTTTTTTATACCAGCAGGTCAAACATGTTATGGGTAAATTAGTGGCAATGCATCTCCGAAACGGGACATAATTTAACCCAGATATTTTTTCACAAGACAGAACACATGTCATAAAGCCCATTACAAGTCTTAACTCATTTTTGACCAAATGTGTAGTTACTGCGCTTTGCCTTTGTAGGGCAGTATATATATACACAACCCTAAATCCATATCACATTTTTATGATTATACTGTAAGGTTTTTCTGATTTAGTTTGCATATAAATGATGTTTTGTCAGATTCAGGCATGAAGACGTGAATGCTCACACCACTGCTGATTGCTCTTCTGCCTCCGCTGTGAAAGCCCACTGTGCAAGGAAAGACGACTGCTTGTGTGTGTGGGTTTCATGATGCAGAAGATAAAATGCCTGCCAAAACTCAATTGTCTAGTTTCCTGTCCTGCAGCTATAGACACTTTTTTACCCTTTCGACAAAAGCACCGCTCTCAAGCCCCTCCATCTGAACAAATATAACTTTACCAGATGCATCTTAAGCCTTGCCTCAGACCAAACTGTTCAGCTGATGGCAATTCTCCATTTCAAATCTTTTTAATTCAGTTTAATCCGTGACGGCAAACTCATACTCACAGACTCTGAGGAGAGCTCACTTACGTAAACAGACAAAAAGATCAACAGCTCCAGTCACATAAATAAATCAATGTTTTGCTTTTGTGTCCAAGGTCAAAACTAAGATCAGTATAAACGCCCCTTTTAACGTTTCTTCACTCCCCACCTTTGTCTTTTTTGTGTAAAAAGCTAGTGATTTTTTTCTGCTTGACAAATCATGCCTTCCCATCAGCCATCTGTCCTGATAAATGAAGCATTATTGGTGGCTACATGCTGCATTTTTATGTTCCTCTGTGAATCAGTGCGCATAAGAGTCAAGTAAGAAATTACCATGTAGTCCCTGGTGACAGTCATATCAGGGGACAAGGGCACGAAATAGATCAAGGTGAAATATTTCTTATTAAATGTCTTATCTTCACCAGCTGTGCTGATATTAGATAGTATGTCAGATGACTTGGACTAAAAGAATCTCAGATGTTTTTAGATGTTCTCAGTTTTTTTTTTTCTCAAAGAAGCTTCTAGTTTCTCCATTAAAGCACATGCGCACTCCCAGTGGAAAATGTTATTGCTCAGAGGTTGCTTTTCTAGCTTCTGATACTCAATAGAGTCTCAGTTATGTAACTGTATATTTAGTTATAACTGCTAAAAAATTAATTGGGAAGTATAAATAAAAATTCTGACATAGCCTACTATAGAATGGAGATGTGGATAGCATAGCAAAGATTATTGGGCTCTGGGAGAATTTGATGACAGATGTTTGAATTAATTTTAAATCATTGGAATTTGATTGCAGACTTTGGTGTCTTGGCAAATCTGTGCAAATTTTAAGAAATTAAGATCTCCTTTGTTGGGAATCTTTTTCTCAGGAGAAACATAACAGAATGCACTTTAATATAATTGTTGTTTCCGAGAAACAGTTAGACCTATTACAAATATTAAAGAGAATTGCTATACTATTCTTTACATTCCAGTTATTAGAAGCAGGAAATTGACCTGATAATATATTTTATTTATGTATATGTAATTTTTTTTTATATTTATATGTTTTTTATTACATTCTACAGAATTGGTGCAAACTGCTGTCACACAACCAAAAAACACATTTAAAAAGTATTTAAATATTCAAATTTTTGATGTTTAAAAAGATCCTTCTATTATCTATTGAATCCCACAATAATATTTGAAATATCAGTAAGCTTAATATATATAAAATCATAATTTATTGGGTACTTTCAATTGGGAGGTGGCTGTCCCGAACCCTAACCCCTAAATTTAAACTTGTGAAAATTATATTGAAATGTTTGAAATCCATTGTTGTTTTTAAAAATATCATTTTGATTTCTTTTAAAAAGTGAAGTTAAAAAAACAAACATTTATTTTATATTTATTTTTAAATCATAAAATGTCACTACTGAAAGTGTTTTACTAGTGTGTGTTTTAGTCCACTGGCTGAAACTGATTTTAACCACACCCAGGGCCGGATTAAGAGTTCAGAGGCCCCTGGGCACAATGTCTTGTAGCCCCACCCGTAAGAAAATTTTGTACATTTTAAGGTTAAATGCATCAATCTCGTGCTCTTTGAGAGATCAAAATTAAGAGCTTCAACCCATGAACTGCTCATTGAACAAAGAAAAAGCATTGCTTTGTACCAGGACAATAAAGAGGGCTCAAACATCTTTTTAGTTATGAGAGTCTCAGTCTACATTATTATCAATGGTGTTTTAGGATACCAAACAATTATTATAATAATGTAAAAATGATTTATATAATTATTCCTGACGTAAAATCCATATAGCCTATACATGTACTATATAAATGAATGAGTATTTCAAAAGTATATTTTAGCCTACATTACACTATAATATAGGGAAATTAAAATACTTTTGTCCTAATTTCTTCACTTGCAAGAAATAAACCCTTGAGCTTTTATTTAGGAGAAAACACCAGATCGCCATGCTGATCGCGTGGGCAAAGTGCGCACTTTTCTTTCAATCACCCAGCACAAACAGGATGCCTATTCTTAAAGTCTTGTGCTGTTTTATAAAGGCACAAAGCCATATCATGGTTTCGTTTTTTGTTCGTTGGCAAAATATAACGCTAGAGACCTTTATGTTAGGTTATACATTTTACATCTCATATGTGTTGGGAAAAGGGAGAAGAGAGAGTTCGGCAAAAGGTGGATTCGAACTCGGGTCGAGCGCGTCAAAAGCTGCTTTCCAGCACCTCACGCACTACGACCTACGCCACTGTAGCTACTACGCGACGGGCGTCTTATCTAAAATGTAAAAGAAATATGCAATGAATACATTTTATCAGACCGGCCCTCGCGGCCTCGAAACACTACCGGCCCACCGCGAGGAAACTCCCGACTCTCCCGATTGCCGCTCCGCCCCTGGTGCCCAGGGCCCCTTAGATGTCGTGGGCCCCTGGGCAAGTGCCCAGTTGCCCTAATGGTTAATCCGGCCCTGACCACACCCCTAGTTTTTTAATCAGGAAATATTCCTGTGTCCCTCTATCTCATAGCCTCTCTTTCATTTTAGATAGGTACCATCTGAAAATCTGTGTGTAACTTTAAGCCTTGTTCACACTACATGATTTTAAAACGTTGGGCTGAACTGTGCAGTTCACACTACATGACTTGCTCTCTGTGAAATCAGGAGTGTTCAAGTTGTTGAGCTGTTCACACCACACGACACAACGTGATTGATCCACAACAGGAGGTAACGCACTACAGGAGTTGACAACAACTCTGTATACAACGATTCTACAAACCACGTTTTGTCACGAAAAATCACGTGATAAAACGAACCGGGAATGATAATAAACAGAATTACAGTAAGATTTAATGTACATTTCAACCTATAACATTTTGCTTACCTGGGTGTTTGAGGGCGTTTGTAATTTCCGTCCACCTTTTCTCTTTCTCACATCTCATGTCCAACATCATAAAGGCATGCATGCTCCTGCCACAGTTCGATTAAACTTTGCTCCTAAAATTTGCTGTTGAGTCCATTGCTTTCTTGACGACATGTTGCTCATCTTTCTGTAAACTCGTCTTGGTCGTGTTTGTTTGAAAATCGCGCATTTCGCGTATTTACCGGTATTTACCATGGTATTTGCGGTGACCTCAACCCATGCCTTGCTCTGATTGGCTCTAGCTCATGACATCACTGAGATTGAGTCGCGCGACAGCTCTGGATATCTAGCACGCTAGATATTTTTCTTGGCTCGGCGACGCGTCTGCGAGGCGTCTGCGAGCGTCTTTGATGCGTTGTTGGCTCTTTCATACTAACAGATTGGCGAGCGTTCATCGTCCGCTAATCCCCCGCGATTTGCACGCGATAACACCCTGACCTGTCGGCGAGCTCAACGATTTGCAAATCGGGCTTAAATCGGGCTTAAAATCATGTAGTGTGAACTTGGCTTTAAGGAACGTCACTACCAAACACCTTTTTCTGCAATTAAGCAAACTTTTTTGGGTGTTTCTCCATAAAATTTAGTTTTTATGTGTGTACAACTGCTCAGAGCTGTGCTAGGTAACCTGTGCTAATTATCATCTTTGAACTAGGCTCAAAAGTATCTAAAATTGTCACTACCAAAACAGTCACTACTGAAACATGTGGTGAAGTTTCAGTTGTGACATCATGTTTTTTTTTAGGGTTATTCTTATTCAATAAAATGTTGTTTTTGTGGGTGTACAACTGTTCCGAACTGTGCTAGTTAACCATGTGCTGATTAGCATCTTTGAGTTGGCTCAAAGTTTTAGTAGTGACAAAAGGGAACACAAAGTCATTTATTTGGGGGAAATAAACACAATTTTATTACAGTTATGCAAATCATTAGTATCTTAGTATGTTTTAGTATTGTTTTAGTATGTAAGTTAAAATGCTGTAATCTGATGTGGTCGCTACCAAAGCATTACTGTCACTACCGAAAATGTGCCGTCACGACCGAAACATGGATGCTTTGTCTAAAATAAAGTATATTGAATTATCAACTAAGATGTTATTATATTGTTTGGTTCAATGTATATTCAAACTAATGAATCCTTAACTTTGAAATCAGTATGATTAACTTAATGCCTTTTACAAAGAAAAATTGGATTCAAAATACAACAAATCTTATAAATTGTACTGGAAATATTGTAAAAGTTATTGATTTACCTGTGAAAACCTTTTTTAAAAATAGCAAAACATATATTCACAAGGAAGATGTAAACAAAATATTAATAGGTCAATATAAGCCTCTTATTAAATTATTTATTATTGTGTTTCGTTAGTACCTAGCCCCTTAAAGGGACGTGGTGGTGGAAAAAAATTTAGGATGGGAGAATTTTTATTTGAAAAAATCTTTCGCGTTCCCCTGAGAAACTTTGCGTTCCCACGCAAAACTTTTGCATTCCCACGCAAAAGTTTTGCATTCCCTCGCAAAGATATTTGCGTTCCCACGCAAACTCTGTTGTGAGCTCGGACAGACACTTCAGCGCTTCAGCAATTTAATGTCCCGCTGGCAGTGCTTCAGAGCTCTGTACGTTAATGGAGCATTTCATAGTGTTTGAACTTGGACTCATAAATGCGGTCAGTGCTTAACTCAAGGAGTTCAGTGAAGTTAGCAATATATTCAAATAGGCTATTCGAACTTCACGGAGCAATATTCTTGAGCTAATCGTTGTTAAAACACAAACGACAATTATTTACAATCACAGTAACATAGACAACGAGCTACAACCCAATTCTCCTCAAAACGAGCCTTATAATATAAATTTATCTCTAAAAAGCCGATTGAGAGACAAGTCCAAATAAGGGGCCGTCTGCAAAGTGCAAATGCCCAAACCCTTCTGCACATTTTGGGCCCTATCTTGCACCCAGCGCACGATCTAAAACGCAAGTGTCAAAGCGCAAAGCGCAAGTAACTTTGTGGGCGGATCCCGGCGCTGTTGCTATTTTCCCGGCAGGATAAATGCCTCTTGCGCCTGGCGCAAATCTAAAAGAGGTTGGTCTGAAGTAGCTTCATTATTCATAGGTGTGGTTTGGGCGTAACGTGAAATAAACCAATCAGAGCGTCATCCAGCATACCCTTTAAGAGCAGGCGCGCATGTTGCATGGCGGATTGTTATTTTTATGGCGCATTTACCAGGCGCGCTTCAGAATCGGTTCACAGCCGATGAGATCGATGTTCTCGTCAGGGCCGTAAAAGAAAGGGAATAGTTGGTACACGAATAGTTGGTACCGATCCTTTTTTCAGGAGCAGCTTCTTAGCAAAACCAGCTTTATACTGACCCTCCTCGTTTATAAAGCAGTTTGGTGTGTGAAATGATTCGCACAAACATAAAAGCATTTACGTTGATCGAGGGGAATATTCCCTTTGAAAACAAACTCAGCCACTGCGTCTTCAGCGGTTCGGATTAAGGAACATTAAAATGACTGCTGTGTTCCTTATTACACCCAAGAATATAACACCACTTCGCTTAGACTCCATTCTGCTCATAGACAGTGCTCCAGTATCAACAATGACCGCGCCGGTCCTCGCAGACTATGATTGACAGCTCGCTCACGAGCGAGGGCGGGTCTGTGTTGAAACGCTGCTGTCAATTAACAATCGTGGGAGGGGTGTCCGTTTTATTGACGTCACAAAAACGAATGGCTCAATTTGAGGCAGGGGAAAACATATAAGGAGATTAAAACAAAAACACTGGATGGATTTGTATCATTATGGTTGTGTACAGGCACTGCCAACACACATTTTAGTACAATCAACTTTTAAAAGTGCATGTACCATTATATGACCCCTTTAAACATATTCTATAGCTTCATTATGACACACCTGTAGCTACTGTCACCAAATTCAGTTCACACATCACCACTCTCCTGCTGGTTATACTATAATACTTAGTTTGATGAAAAAGCATAATTGTTATGATTTTTTTATTATGAAATAAAATCAATAACTTCACACTGTTATACAGTGTAATGCCATCGAAATTTAGTAAGCAAATATAATGCAGAAGCTATGGTTGTAACTATTATGTTAGCTGCGCACATTACCAATATAATTTGTGTAAATAATAGGCCTACTTATTTTTTAATGTGCAATTGCTTCCCATAATAGCTTTCCTGTAGCGCAAACAGTAGAGCGTTGGTGCTTGCAATGCCAACGTCATGGGTTTGATTCAGGGAAAAGCAAGAACTAATAAGAATGTAAATGTGTACCTTTGGATAAAAGCGTCTTCCAAATGCATAACTGTAAATGTAATTAAGTGTTGTGTAACAAATATTAGAGCATGATGTGTGAACTAAATTTGGTGTTTACAGTGAAGTTATTGAATATTTTTCATAATATGTGCAAAAGCAGTGTAGTATGACCAGTGGATCACCATTGATGTGTAAGCTGAATTGGGTGGCACTACAGTTTGTAACATTGAAGTTAATGGCTATTTTTGTATTTTTGAATATGAGTTGATGCTGTAGTCGTTTTTTGGGTTATATTGCACTTTGCAGATGGTCCCTTCGGACTTGTCTCTCAGCCGCTTGTACATAGAGATCCATTTAGCTTATTATAAAGCTCGTTTTGAGGAGTATTCGGTTGTAGCTCGTTGTCTATGTTACTGTGATTGTAAATAGGTGTCGTTTGTGTTTTAACAATGTTTAGCTCAAGAATATTGATCCGGGAAGTTCGAATAACCTATTTGAATATATCGCCAACTTCACTGAACTCTTTGAGTTAAAGGGCACCTATTATGGCATTTAAAATGTTCCTAATATTGTTTTGGGAGTCCCCAACAACAGTTTTACATGCATGCAATGACAAAAAGCACTTTTGTTGTCATATAATATGCATTTATTTTTACCTGATTTGCTCACCGACTCCCAAATGATTCGTTCAATGACTCATTTTTCCAAACCCCTCCTTTGCTAATCTGCGGTGATTGGTCAGATGACCCAGTCAGTTGTGTTTGTAAAGCAATCGTCATTTAAATGACGCAAACACAGCACAATGTTCGGGCTATACTTGTGTGGTATAGTTGTAAATATAAACTCTAGCCACTGATTCTTCACATACTCGTCCCTGGGCAGTGAAAAAAAAGGTCACTTTTGATTTGCACTTCAGAACACAGCGTCTTGTTGTCGACATGATGTTTTCAAGTGTTACCTGATGTCTGCACGACGTGCGCAATGAGTGGGCGCGGCCAATTTGATAATTTTTCGTCTTGACGTCACAACGAAAAGGAAAATGACTCGTTGGAAAAACGATTCATTAAATTGACTCAGAGTCGACTCATACTTTTGAGAGACAATAGCTTTTTTTTACGGTGTACTTTCATATATAAAACTTTGCAGGATGTTTTTGTTCACTTAGATCTATGTTACACACTACATGAAAGGTAATTTTCAAAAATCCGTAATAGGTGCCCTTTAAGCACTGACCGCATTTATTAGGTGTTCAAGCACGAAGTGCTGAAAACCTATTGTATTTGTAAGGATTTTTATTATTATTATTCTTCAGACTTAAAACGCATCGTGCAGCCCAAACCGTAAGGGCTGGAGCTCTGAAACTTTGTCAGATGGTAGTACAAAAATCGAGGAGAGCTTCAGAAAGTATGACCCCGATTGGCCTATAGGTGGCGCTACAGCAATCAATTGCGCGTAACTGCTCATAACTCCTAAACCGTAAGGGCCAGACTCAAGTGTCTTATATATTGGAAAGAGGGACTCCTGACTTAAAAAACGTATATCTCCGATTTTATTTCCGGTATGCAAATTTTCCCGCCATTTTGAAATATGTCAAAAAATTACTTTTGCAAACTAGTCCCTGGATTTTTGCCCGATCGGAACCAAACCAGTGCAGAAATGTTCTCTAGAGTCTGACTATCAATAATTATCAAAAACAAGTTGAATTTTCGATTTCCGGTCGCTAGGGGGCGCAAAAAGAACGTTGTGGGAGGAGCCTATTTTACAAAAATTGCTATAACTCCAGAAGTAAATGATGTAGGTTCACCAAACTCGGTACACGTGTGTATGGGTTCAATTTGAGGTCACAGTAAAAAAATCGCGACGATCGAACACTAGGTGGCGCTATAACATTAAAAAAACATAAAAGGGGGTGTGGCCACCTGACCGTTAGTCCGATTGACTTGAAAATTGGTATGCAGTGTCTAGGTCCAAGGTGCCATGTACGTGTGTGAGGAAATTGGCGTAACTCAAAAAACATGGCCGCCATTGGCCAATGAGTTTGAGCACTTATTAGACAAGGTTAACGGAGACCAATCAGAATGAAACTCGATGGGCATGTTCAACTCATGGCCCAAGAGGTCTGTAAGAGTTTTGAAAGAAATCGGCCACTAGTTGGCGCTAACGAGTTTTACGGCTCTGTAATCGCGTGTTGTTGCACACATCCCCATAAAATGCATATAAGTCGATAGATCTCCTCATGCTGAACAACTTTGCCTCTAGAACCATTGCTGTCAATCAAATCGTTCATTAAATATTCACGAATATGTTAAAAACCTACTTTTGCGAACTAGTCCCTGGTTTTTTCGCCCGATCCGAACCAGACCAGTCTAGGACAATTCTCTGGACTCTCTAGATCAATAATTATCGAAAAAAAGTTGAAATTTTGCATTTTTCGCATGCTATAACAGGGTCGTTTAGAAAATGGGTGTGTCAAAATACACTCAAAAGCCTATAAATCCTACAAGGAAACTCAGAACTTGACAAAAATTGACGAGCATATGTGCCATACCATGGTGAAGAAGCATGCAAAGTTTCATGGAGATCGGACAATAGGTGGCGCTATAACTGTAAAAAAGCTTTAAACCCATGTGTTTCCTATGGTAAATTGCCTGTATTGGCTGCAAATTGTGTTTTCCATCTATGAGCATATAATGTTAAAATCAATGTTCAAAACCAGTACAGTACAATGCTCTGGACTCTCTAGATCAATAATTATCAGAAAAGATATAACTTATTCATTTGGATGGCTATAATAGTGACACTTCAATATGTAGCATTGATCAAGTGTCCCTGAAAGCCTATATCTCTTCAATGAATGCTCATATCTTCTCAAAAACAAGTTTGAACATGTAAAACTAAATAAGCACAACAATTTTCAGACAGATTCAGACAAAATATACCCTTTATAACAGTTAAAAATGTGAAAATTATGTAAATATAAAGGCTTAAGCCAATAAGTGGTATTGTACTACCCCCTGCTGTTTAAAATAGTCATTTTGTCAGGCTACTAACTAATATTATAGTATAATTCTTATTCAGACTTTATAAAATCACAATTTTAACATTTACACTCACATTTTGTCCAAATTCATCTATTGGAGGAGTATTGCTATTGAGAATTTACTATTAGTATCACATTAAAATCAACATTAACGCCTTAAAACGAAACTAAAACCTTTAGGCCACGCCCCTACAGTACAAATTCACTCATAACTCAAAAACAAAAAGTCACTGCGCGCTCAAATTTTGATGGTGAGGTCCTCTCTGGGCTCTTGATCCAAATCTAGTGTCGCGGGGCACGGGAGACGAGATATAAGTTAAAAAAAAAATCCTGTCATTCATTTCAACTGTATTGTAATACCGCTGTTGTCCACGAGAGGGAGCAACAGCATTAGACATTTTTAATCTTTTAAAGCAGTTTTCAGCATTGGTTAACAAACAAATGCTTAAAGCTATTTATTATGATGGAAATAATATTTATGATAAATAATATAATAATAAATAAGGATTTATTATAAAGTTTAATATAATTACATCACAAAGAAATATGTGAAATGCTTATAGACCACTAAAACAAATTTTCACAATAACATAACCGAAAAGAGTGTGTGGTGTGTGTGTGTGTGTGTGTGTGTGTGTGTGTGTGTGTGTGTGTGTGTGTGTGTGTGTGTGTGTGTGTGTGTGTGTGTGTGTGTGTGTGTGTGTGTGTGTGTGTGTGTGTGTGTGCGTGTGTAAGCATGCATAGTGGAGTTAACATGGAAAAACTGGTTTTCTTTAGTTAATACTGGTGAAACCAAGTAGATCAAAATGAAAGTGAGCCAATAAGTGGTCTTCTACTGCCCTCTGCTGGCCATTTTACTTATTAACAGTCTTTTCACATGTGCATTCATATCTTTAGACACTTAAAAATCCCTTATATAACTTTTACTATTATGACACAATCATATTTTTTCAGAGTTTATCACTTCATTTGTTCTGATGCTTCACATAATGGCTAGCCACGTGGTAAATCATGGTAAATAAAGCTAGAAACATGGTAAATCATAGTAAATAAGGTAAATACGGATAGAATCCTGGTAAATCATTCTAGAATGTGGTATATCATGGTAAATTATGGTAAATCATGCTAGATTCATGGGAAATCATACTGGAACATGATAAAACATGAAAAATCACACTAAATGTGGTATATCGTGGTAAATCATGCTAAAACATGGTCTATTTCATCTATGATGTCAGTGGTTAAATGCTTGCTACATAAAACTTAATGTCTTTTGATGCTTGTGTGCTTAAAAATCTTAAAGGCCGTAACAGCTTGAACACCGCTAAATGCTGCTAGCAGCTTTAATTATTATTATTATTATTATTCTTCTGCCGTAAAACGCATCGTGCAGACCAAACCGTAAATGCTAGAGACTTGAAACTTTGTCAGATGGTAGTACAAAAATCGAGGAGAGGTTATCAAATTATGAGCCCGATTGGCCCATAGGTGGCGCTATAGCAACCAATTGCGCAAAACTGCTCATAACTCCTAAACCGTAAGTCGTAGACTCAAGTGTCTTATATCATTGGAAAGCTGGACTTCTGACTTAAAAAACGTATATCTCCGATTTAATTTCCGCCATATTGAATTTTCCGCCATTTTGAATTTTGTCGAAAAACTACTTTTGCGAACTAGTCCCTGGTTTTTTGCCCGATCGGAACCAAACCAGTGCAGAAATGTTCTCTGGAGACTGAATATCAATAATTATCGAAAAAAAGTTGAAATTTCGATTTACGGTCGCTAGGGGCAGTAAAACAAACATTGTGGGAGGAGCCTATTTACTAAAATGGCTATAACTCGAGAAGTAAATGAGATATCCTCACCAAACTTGGTACACATGTGCATGAGTTCATTCTGAGGTCACAATAAAAAAATCTCGACGATCGAACACTAGGTGGCGCTATAACATTAAAAAAACATAAAAGGGGGTGTGGCCACCTGACCGTTAGTCCGATTGACTTGAAAATTGGTATGCAGTGTCTTGGTCCAAGGCGCCATGTATGTGTAAAAGGATATTGGCGTATCACAAAAAACATGGCCGCCATCGACCAATGAAGTTTGAGCACCTATGAGACAAGGTTAACGGAGGTCGATCGGAACGAAACTCGCTGGGCATGTTTGACTCATGGCCCTAGAGGTCTGTAAGAATTTTGAAAGAAATCGGCCACTAGTTGGCGCTAACGAGTTTTATGGCTCTGTAATCACGTGGTGTTGCACAAATCCCCACAAAATGCATATCATTTGATAGATCTCCTAATGCTAAACAACTTTGCCTCTAGAACCATATCTGTCAATCAAATCGTTCATTAAATATTCACAAATATGTTAAAAACCTACTTTTGCAAACTAGTCCCTGGTTTTTCGCACGATCGGAACCAGACCAGTCTAGAACAATTCTCTGGACTGTCTAGATCAATAATTATCGAAAAAAAGTTGAAATTTGGCCTTTGGTTCACTATAACAGGGTCATTTATAAAATGGGTGTGTCAAAATACACTCAAACGCCTATAAATCATAAATAAAAACTCAGAACTTCACAAAAATTGGTGAACATATGAGTCATACCATGGTGAAGAAGCATGCAAAGTTTCATGGAGATCGGACAATAGGTGGCGCTATAACTGTTGAAAAGCTTTAAAACCATGTATTTCATATGGTAAATTGCCTGTAATCATGATAGAAACATGGTAAATCATAGCAAAAAATACTATTACATGGTGTATCATGGCAAATCATGCTAGAAATGTGATGAATCATGGTAAATCATGCTACATCCTGATAAATCATTCTAGAATGTGGTATATCATGGTAAATCATCCTATAACATGGCAAATCATACTCAAATGTGTTCAGTTGTGGTAAATCATCCTATAATATGGCAAATCATACTCAAATGTGTTCAGTTGTGGTAAACCATGCTAGAACAGGGTAAATCAAGGTGAATCATACTAGAACTTGGTATATCACTGGTTTGCTTTAGTGAAGAATACTGGTGAAACCAAGTAGTTCAGAATGAAAATGAGCCAATAAGTAGTCTTCTACTGCCCTCTGCTGGCCATTATGCTTATTAACAGTCTTTTCACATGTGCATTCATATCTTTAGACTCTTAAAAATCCCTTATATAACTATTACTATTATGACACAATCATATTTTGTCAAAGTTTATCAATTCATTTGTTCTAATGCTTCACATAATGGCTAGCCACGTGGTAAATCATGGTAAATAAAGCTAGAAACATGGTAAATCATAGTAAAAGTAAAAATGAGGGTAAATAAATGCTAGAAATCCTGGTAAATCATCTAGAATGTGGTAATCATGGTAAACTATGGTAAATCATGCTAGATTCATGGTAAATCATACTGGAACATGGTAAATCATGAAAAATCACACTAAATGTGGTATATCATGGTAAATCATGCTAAAACATGGTCTATTCCATCTATGATGTCAGTGGTTAAATGCTTGCTACATAAAACTTAATGTCTTTTGATGCTTGTGTGCTTAAAAATCTTAAAGGCCTTAACAGCTTGAACACCGCTAAATGCTGCTAGCAGCTTTAATTTATATTTGAGTCCAACACTATGAAATGCTCCATTATCGTACAGAGCTCTCAAGCACTGCCAGCGGGACATTAAACAGGAAGTGTCTGTCTGAGCTCACAACAGGTATCTTTGCGGGAAATGCAAAACTTTTGCGAGGGAACGCAAATATCTTTGCGAGGGAACGCAAAGGTTTTGCGAGGGAACGCAAAGTTTCTCGGGGAACGCAAAAGTTTTGGAAGGGAACGCAAAAGATTTAAAAAAAAAAAAAAATACCCATCCTAATTTTTTTTCCACCACCACGTCCCTTTAGGGGCTCTGTACGTTAGTGACAAATTTGGGGAGAGGAAAAATATTCCATAACCTTCTGAAAATACAATATGATAATTAACTGCACAATTACTAGAAATGTGTACCTCGGATATATACAATTTGCATCATACAAAATTTGTGGAAAAAGACGTTTCCAACTCTGACTTTGAACCAATTCTGTAGAATGGCCCATATAGGCCTAATGACTTTTTCTCCTATAACAGTCATATTTTACTAAAACAATTTTCACTGGCTTTATTCACACAGTCTCTTGTTAACCTATTCTTCACATTTCTGGTTCCTCTGACATTGACAATATGGTGGCTTGGAGAGACATCACTGTTCAGGACCTTTTTTTAAAAACAAAATTTAAATGCAAGATGAGACGAGGCTTCCCTGAGCTTGTGTAACTGTTTTTTTTTTCTTTAGGACAAATCAATGTCATATAGGGAACAGTCAGGTAAAGCTTAACCTCTACTGTAGGACAAATTAGACTAATACATCTAATTATTATTTTTGTATTTTTACAAATTTTTTATAAATTTTATATAAATTTTATTTTTACAATTTATAAAACAGAGAAATATAACTTCTCAACAAACAAAAAAAGTGACCCAAGGACACAACGTGGGGTAAGCTGTGTCATAGGGGAATTGAAAAATGTAAATTTTAAATACAAATATGAACATAAACCGATTTGTTTAATGCATTTTAATGAGCCACTAGCGCAATTTACCCTTATAAACGTTTATGAAAAATTACTTATTTAATCATTTGTAGCTATTAATCTTTAAACAAACAATTTGTGCAGATTTATAAGGTAATTCAACATACATTATTCCTGTATAATTTTAGACTGATATTTTAGATTTGCTTTCTCATGGCATTGATGCTATGCCTTCAGCGTGCGCCGGTGTCTGAAGTACCCGTGAAACTCGCCGATCCTATTGGCCAACGGATGTCGTGTTACAAAGCGTTGCGTGCCAAAAATACCATAAAAGGGCACCTATGTCACAGATTACAATTGTCTTAAGAAGTGGCGTGAAATATGGCAATGCGACGTAGCATCTCGTTCCCTTGTCAGGGAATCGGGTTACATGCGTAACCCTGAGACCATCACTTTTAAGGTAACTCAACACTGTTCATAGTCTTGACACTATGGAAACATTATTACCAACAAATGTCTAACCAGCAAGGTTAACAAATCCTGTGGCCTACTGAATGTATTAACCCAGGAGGACTTGAGAGTCTGTGGTCGAATCCATGTCCAAACTCTGGTCTAAAGCCTTATGAATATATGCAGAAAGGACCAGCCTGCCGCAACACAAACCTATTACATATGTAGGCGACTTAAAAGAGGCCATGCTCCTAAAGTGGACTCTCTGATGCCTAGGCAACACCATTCCACACGCGTAATAGTCAAGGTGAGCACGCAGGTAAACACATTTTCCAACAAAGTGTGTCAAAACAGTAACAGTTCTTTACTTTATGCGGATGAGCCATATATCCATTTTTCACAGCCAGTCTGCAGTTAAACTAATTTAGGTTTCACAACCTTAAGAATAGAAAACTTGCTTCAACTTGGTGAACTGATATAGACATATGACTGAAGTTCATATTAACGCAATCGCTCTGACGAATTCAGGGATTCTTTCAGTGAATGATTCGTCAAACTGATCAAGTCAGGTAATTCCTAAGTTGAATGATTTTGAATTATTGATTAAAAGAACCAGCTCATAAGACTCATTTGTTCATGAATCATATGAACTGGTTCTGCTGTATGGTGCTTTTGTGTGCTGCCCACAATGACAAATCAACAGAAATGTGTTTTTCTTGATATTACTTTATGGTAAATAGTCTTTTTCTGTGATCACATTTTACTCAAACTGGGTGAAATATAATTTATTTTGCTGTGGTTCTGGATGAGAAAACCAAAATATATTTTTTAGACATGCATCATAGTACCATGTAAATACCATGGTGCATGATGTTTCTGAAAGTTTAAATAACTTTTTGTGATATATTTGTCAACAAGAGAGTAGCGTTAGTTCTGGCAGGTCATGTCAGTCATGTTCGCGTCAGCTGACTCTCAACTGATTCACATCTAGGGATACGACACCTATCCCTATATATATCTCTATATATATCCCTATAGCATCCCTATATATAAGGTCCATTCCATATTATCAGCAGCTTTATCGTGTGCTCAAAAGCTAATAAACCTCCTCAATTCCCATCTCCTCTCTCGTACACAATCAGGACTTGGCCATTTATCTTGATTCATGTTGTCACATTAAATTATTGTCATTAAGAACATTAATGATATCTGCAATACATTTGTGTTGGTTCTGTTCTGTGTATTCTGTTCTTGCCCAGAATGGAACCATACAGCCAATCCAAACTGTATGCTAATTGTTAATCATCTTTGACGATAGTGGTCCTGACAGAATCACAGTTTTTGTAGATACTCACATAAAACAGTTTTTTCTCATTAGTTTTATAAGCATTTTATAATCAGCTGTCAGTCTTCAGATTCTCTATGACTTCTTCTCACTCTCTCTCTCTTTTATGTATGTGTAGTTCATCTCAATCTGAAGTATGTTTGGAGGAGTAGGGCAGGTGTCATTCTGGTGAGCCCTCTTAAAGAGTCATCAGTTCTGATTCTCCCCAGAATGTGTTTGCCTTGATTAAAAACTGCTCTCCAGGAGAAGACAATGCCTCTCTGAATGCTAAGAGTGTTCTTGAGAATTCAAACATAGCAGACAGTAGCTAGAAACTTATGTTCATTCACACATATTTTAAGACTGTAATGTCTGAAAAAAAGTTTTCATTACACTTTTGCTGTATTTTATGTATTTCATTTGCATCCTAAATATTCAGAGAGTGGTGCACTCAATCATGCAAGATTTAATGATTTTTTGAAATATCTGTTTGTAGCTGAACTCTGTTTAGAGATGGATACTCTTGCCGCAAAGGCCTATATTTTTAAAAAGCCTTGTTCACTTCTGAGACAGATTGAATTTTTGAATAGTAAGACCCAGATGCATATACAATGATTTTATATGCTTTTTTTGATGTAGGTAAAATGAGAAAATATAAAATAGTATTGTGATTCTGGCTAGTAGACATGCTGCTCTCTCTAAATAGGTGGTGGTATTGACAGGGCAAATAGTCATCATCATTAGACCCACATTGATCCTAACTCTTCTTTCACCAGCAATTAATGTTTTCATTAGGATTGGAGTTATTTGTGTTGTAAAATATGCTGTCTGCTCAGGTGTATCCTGAGACAACAGATTCAATGCATAATTGTCTTTCAAACATCCCTCAAACTACAGACCTTGTGACCTTTATTCCACTACCGCTGCATAAGAAATGAGATGGAAATATATGCCATGTTTCTGACAATGAGAAGAAACCAAATGACTTCTTCACTTGATGTTCCATATTCATGCTGCATTGGCTTTGCAGCATCCCCATCAACACTAACACTGACAACCTTTCAGGCTTTTCAGGCTTCAACTTGTGAAACCACCCATTAGTCACATGAAACGATTTTAAATGGAAGAAATTAGGAAAAAGGGGATATTTTATCTGTCTTCCATCTGCCAGCCTCTTATCTTGTTAGAGCCAGATGCAGTGAAGAACCCTGCTCCTTGGATGATAAAATGACATCAGTCCCCCAATTTTCCTCTGCTTTCTTTTTCTTTAGTACCTCTATAATTTTACCTGATATTTGTACTTTTCCATTTATAAATGAAGATTTCACTAAATTGTGTTTCTCCCCACAGATATGGAGAAGCAGGCAGAGGGGATAGGGTCAAGTCATAAGAAACACCTATCCTCATCTCTCATACCCTTTGAGCATGACGATGCTGACAGTCAGGAGGAGGGCTGGGGGGTGAGTGAGCAATGTTTTATATCATAATCAACACTCTGTTCACTTTCAAGTAGTAAGGTGAAAGTAGTTACTATTGGCTTTGATGTGTTAGTTATACAGTATGCAATGTTTGGTATGCTATGCTAAACATGATTTTTTTTATATAATGTTTAGTGGGTGTTATGTATATCTACGCATCAGGATTTTGCCCTGCTCACAATATCCTTTTAAATAAAAAGCTCTCTAAATGAGTGTTTTTACTAATTCCATGCCAGTGGATTGTTGACATACATGCATAATATAACCTCCCTCTCTCTCTTTGTGGCCCTGTGGGGAGCCAGGCATGTAACTGGCTCAAGGGATGAGTCTCATTAAAAATAACAGTACTTTCATACTGTTTCAAAACAGTCTCATTCTAGCACCAATACGAATCAATATGTTTGATTAAATAAACATCATTCTGCACTTCAGCTACTCCCTAGCTAACATGGAACATTCTCAGAACGTGTCGTTGACTAACATTCTGGCAAGGTTTTCTCAAACATATGAACAAACATTCTTCAAGTAACATTAATAGAACATTCGTTCAAAGTTATTTGGTCTTTAATAATGTTCTCAAAACATTAGCACAAAAACATTATTTATTTTGTGAATCAATTTTGGAACTTTTTTTTTCCTTAATTGGACGTATGTCTAACAGCTTTAAATGTTACTGCTTGTTTCAGAATGTTCAGAGAACATTCAAAAGTAACATTCCCATATTTTTTTGGAAAATGTAATGTTCCCTTAATGTTCACATTAGAGCCCTGCACGGGCCTCAAATCTAGGCCCTAGCCCGGCCCTGGCCCGAGACGCTCAGGCCCTAGCCCGGCCCGTGTCCGACAGCTCATCAGAATGATCAGCCCGAGTCCGACCCGAGCCCGTTTATAAAAAAAAAAAAAAAAAAAAAAAAAGGGATAATACACAGCCTGCCCTATGTTGCAGTCAGTAAACCAGATATGTTTCGTTTTCAAAGGCAAAGTATTTACCGGTAAGTTTATTTTCATTTCTTTATAAAGTTAATTAAGAAAAAAAATGTTTTTTATTTTTATGACGACCAAGTAGCCGACAGCGAGTTAAACATGTTTGATCCATTGATTTATAGCCTCTCAAATCAACACTTTACTTGGCTACAATAAAATCCATAGATATAAAACAACTTAAGCATATCACACAGACAGTTAACGTTAGTTTAAACGTTTGTTTAAACGTTTTTTGTCATTTTTGAAAAGCTGAGGCAAACTGCTCTGCTGCTCAGAGCAACAGCGCTCGCAAACTAAATAAGTTTATACAATAGGCTACAATACAGAGAACGCAATCTAAAAAAATCAACATAAATTACATTAAAAACAACCATGCAGGTTATCTTACCTCAAAAATCAAGTCTTCACTACAGATGTATGGCCATTCTTATTTCCACCTTACATCCTTGTTTCCAACAGACTCATGAAAATGAAGTCAAACAAAAAACAGCCTCCAAACATGGCTAAGAACAGTCTCAGAGCATCGTGAAGAAAAAGCACAGCATCCACAGTGAAAGGTTTTAATCCAGTCGTACTTTTTCCAGCTGCGCTGAAGTCACGCTCGCTACCGGGACACTAAACAAAGAACGAGCCGGTCGCACGAATCTCAGATCACGCCGCCGGGAAACCTGTGCGCGTGCGTGTGTGTGTGTGTGTGTGTGTGTGTGTGTTGTGCGTGAGCGTGAGCAGACTGTCATGTCAGTCATATGTCAGTGTGATAGGTTATAAAACGTCTTTCTATGTTTGCGTTTCAATCGTCATCTTCTCATATTTATTTTAATTAATGTCTAAAATATGCTATAAAAAAGATAAGCCTAAAACCCGGCCCGGCCCGGCCCGCGTGTGAACTATGACGTGAAAATCGGCCCGAAGCCCGGCCCTAGGAGCGTAAATAAGTCGGGGCCCGTCGGGCTCGGGCTGAAATGCAGGCCTCTAGTTCACATAACTTAACTTAAAGGAATAGTTCACTTAAAAATTAAAATTCTGTCATCATTTACTCACCCTCAAGTTGTTTCAAACCTGTATGAATTTCTTTCTTCTGCTGAACACAAAGGAAAATATTTTGAAGAATGTCAGCAACCAGACAGTTGATGCACCCCAATGATGACAGCATCAAATCAGCATCATTTTAGAAGGGGTCATCGGATTCCCATTTTCCACAAGTTGGTATGATTCTTTAGGGTCTTTATGTAAAGTTTGTAACATACTTTGGTTAAAATCTCTCAATAGTTGTGTAAAACAACATCCTTTTTACCTCCTCAAAAACAGCTCTGTTCACATTTCAGTGCATGTCTCTTTAAATGATAATGATAATTATCTTTTACATGGGGCGTGTCGACACAAGACACGTGAAGTGCTGCCTTGGTGGACAGTATACAAATGGCTGAGGGGGAAATATGCTAATACGGGACAGTCCGTCAGCTATCTGACGGACTGTCAGATAGCTGACAATCAACACCTGGCTGATGATTTGAACTCATTTTACTGCAGGTTTGAAAAGCCCTCATTCACACCACACACCCGCTCTGATCTGCACTTCACACATCCACCATCACCTTCTGCACCCCCTCTCCTCCCTCCTCCTGCCATCCAACCTGAGCTTAAGGTCTGTGTGGAGGACGTGAGCCGAGTCTTCAAAAAACAGAAGACTAGGAAAGCTTCAGGCCCAGACGGCATCTCATCTGCTTGTCTAAAAGCCTGCACTGACCAACTGGCACCGGATCTTCACGCAGATCTTCAACAGATCATTTGAGCAGTGTGAAGTTCCTTGCTGCTTCAAGCGCTCCACTATCATTCCGGTCCCCAAAAAACCCCAAATCACTGGACTTAATGACTACAGACCTGTCGCTCTCACATCTGTGGTCATGAAGTCATTTGAAAGACTGGTGTTGGCCCACCTGAAGGACATCACTGGACCCCTACTGGATCCCTTTCAGTTTGCCTACAGAGCAAACAGGTCTGTGGATGATGCAGTCAACATGGGACTGCATTATATCCTGCAACACCTCGACAGACCTGGGACTTATGCAAGGATCCTCTTTGTGGACTTCAGTTCGGCCTTCAATACCATCATACCTGATCTTCTCACAGCCAAACTGACCCAGCTCTCCATGCCATCCTCGATCTGTCAGTGGATCTCCAGCTTTCTGACGGATCGACAGCAGCTTGTGAGACTGGGGAAACACACATCCAGGACTCTCACAGTCAGCACTGGCGCCCCCCAAGGGTGCGTTCTCTCCCCACTGCTCTTCTCCCTCTACACTAACCACTGCACTTCTAAAGACCCCACTGTCAAACTCCTGAAATTTGCAGACGACACCACTGTCATCGGTCTCATCCAAAACGGTGACGAGTCTGCTTACAGACTGGAGGTTGAACTGCTGGCTGTCTGGTGCAGTTATAACAACCTTGAGCTGAACACACTCAAAACAGTGGAGATGATCGTGGACTTCAGGAGGAACAGCCCAGCACTCCCCCCACTCACCATCATGAACAGCACTGTGGAAGCAGTGGAGTCATTCTGGGCACTATCATCTCTCAGGACCTGAAGTGGGACAATCACATTGACTCCATTGTGAAAAAGGCCCAGCAGAGACTGTACTTCCTTCGCCAGCTGAGGAAGTTCAACCTGCCACAGGAGCTGCTGATTCAGTTCTACTCAGCCATCATTGAGTCGGTTTTATGCACTTCCATCACTGTCTGGTTTGGTTCAGCTACCAAATCAGACATCATGAGACTACAGCGGACAGTCCGGACTGCAGAGAGGATCATTGGTGCCCCCCTGCCAACCCTCCAGGACCTGTACTCTTCCAGAGTGAGGAAGAGAGCAGGTAAAATCATCACAGACTCCACTCACCCTGGACACCACCTGTTTGAACTGTTACCGTCAAGACGGAGACTCAGATCACTGGCCACAAGAACATCTAGACACAAGAACAGTTTCTTCCCACAGGCCATTTCCCTTCTAAACAATTAACATATCTCCCAAGGCATATGCCTGTAAGTGCAATACTCCCACTGTTTAGTGCAATATCTCCTAAACTCAGGTGTTTTTTATTTATATTTATTCATACTATTCGAAATACTGTAAATATGTTCATAATCCATAAATGTTTATTCTGACTAAACCCAACTGTGGCCTTAAATTTTTATATTTTATAGTATGTTCATATTTTTCATAATTTTATTTTTAGATTTTGTAATACTGTTTCTTGTTGTGTTTGTATCTGTATATGTGCACTGGAAGCTTCAGTACCAAAGAAAATTCCTTGTGTGTGCAAGCACACTTGGCAATAAAGCTCTTTCTGATTCTTATTCTGATTCTGATCTTCGGCGGAGCATGAGCAATATGACATCATATTGCTCAGAAAATCCAAACGGCTTGATTATTGAGAGTGTTTAGGCTTTTTGAGGATTAAAATAAAAGGAGTGAATGGATTTTTTTCATTGTATGGTGGTTGTGTCCTCACACTGCAAAAACACATTAATATGCAAAAACCATATAAAAGTGAATTGCATCCGATGACCCCTTTAAGTGAACTATTCCTTTAATGGCAATGTTAGCAAAACATTCTTAGAATATATTTTTGTTAGATGGGTCGTCAGCTTTTCTGTTCAATCAAGACTAGAATCTGAAGCTCCTACCCCCCTACACTATATAATACTGAAATCTGTCACTTGCTCACACATTTACTATTTTCAATATGGAAATATTTTCTATTCTATTACTATAAATAGAGGATAGTGAACTTTCCAGACAGTGTAAGTGTGCTTTCCATTGAAGCAATTGTTGTCTTGTTTTGTTTCAGTGTGCTTCTGGTTCGTGCCCAGAAATGTTCCCATCTAAATGTTGTATTTATACAAAGTTCTGGCATGAAACTCTAGATGGTGCAGCATAGCAGATCTATTCCGCCAAGACCAAACACACAACATTGTCATACCCATTACCATGCCAATCACTCTGGGAGTTGTCATGACAGAAACATTTTTATAATGGTGAGAGAGGTTCAGTATTATAAACAGCAATGGCGAGCAGATCAAACAACACCGCTTCCGCACGTCAAGACTGAATTACAAGCATTTTAAACTACTACTAAAAATTACCTCCTCCTGTCCTGACAAAACATTACTCTTTTGCTGAAGTAACAGTGTCATATTAAATCTGAAAAAAATTATCTATTAGATTTAATATGTGATTTAACTGGGGCTCTCAAATGTAGCTTTGAACGGTGACATAAACAAACCTTGGTTAGATTGTTTTGTAGAAAATGACGAGCCCTTTGATATTGCTTTCCCAGGCATAATTTTTCAATTGGAATAAACCCTCACTCACTAAGTAAGAGTTTACAATGGGTTATGGGTTATATCTATTTATTATAATGAAGTAATGTAAAGGATGGCATTTTAAACCTTACAAAGCTCACTCATTCATATTTTAAGTCATATGGATTGGAGTTTCTAATTGTTTGTCAAACAGTATGTGCTAGCATATGATTTGGACAAATGGACATGAAGGAATAAATAAATAGTTGTTTGAAGTGACTGTGGAGGTCTAACCTGGTTTAAGAGCTCTGTGTAACTTTGTCAGCACTGAGATCATTTTAATCATAGTGAGGGTTTTATGAGCCCTGGAGTTAAAAAGTACTACTCAGCCTTTTCTTTAACCTCACTTTGGCATAGGAAACAAATTAATTATGTATTTTTTTCTGCGTAGCATATATGCCCAGTTTGTACAAATCGTCCTGCAGCAACACTTGTGCCATCCTGCAGCATGATTTTAGCTTTGTCTCTTAGCTGTCAGCTTACTGTCTGTCCATGTAGCTTTGACATGTGCTTGCCATGTTCACAGATGCACTTCTTTGTCAGAATAGGCAGAGGATGGCATTTAACATTAAACAGTTTTAGCCTATGGTAATTTCAAAAATGCAATACTGAAGCGTAACTCCATATCCCAAAATATAATTCAGTGATATTTAGGCTGACTTACAAGGAGACAAATGTGGGTGAAGCGTCTTGTATACACAGCAGCAGTAGGTGAATTTAAATCTGCCCATCTGGATGCCACCATTAGCTGCTCTGCTCGCTCCAGAAGAACACATGGCTAGGATAGCAACAGTCACAACAGAGAGTTGCAAAACAAATTTTGGGAGGAGCAAGTGGAAGCCAGTGGGAAATATCTGGGACAGCTGAACCTGAGTATTGAACTGGGTTTTTGTGATTTGTTTAACCTCAAAAGAGACAAGTTTAGACTGAATGAAGGACACATAAATGTGTTAGTGTATGGGGGGATTTGTATGTTTGGATTCTAGTCCTTTAAGGTCCTTTTGTCTTTCTGTAGTTTATAACGTTCTATCCTCTCCTGAAGAATGCCGTCAGGGACGTTTGTCACATTGATTTTTACTAGTCTTCTGCACCCATGATGGATTTTCTAACAATGATTAATCCCAGCCCTTGCTGTGTATTGCTCTGCCAGGGGCCATAAATAAGTCTTGCCTTAGCTTTGCTCTTTTAAACCCTCAAGTCATTTTGAAATCATATGTGTTAGTTAGAAATGTGAATTTCTAACAAATCTGATTTTTTTTACTATAGTATATTTGCTTATCGTGTAGATTGTGCAATTTGCAGCATTTTGAAAATGTTATTTCGTTCTTGGTGCATAAAAAAGTTTTGCATATTTGTTAAAATCAGCCTGAGAATACCGCAGGAGGAGCCTAAATTGGTTTCTACAGACCTGCAGGTGGTAATCTCAGTGCCTGATGGGTCTTTGCAGTCCTCTTTCTTCATGTTTTGGTGGTATAAGGGGTTAGAGTTTGATCTAGACAGGCTTGGTAGAACTTTTGTTGACAAGCTTATAGAAATCCCACTTTGAAAAGCTCCTACAGCAGACCTTGCTGAGCTCACTGGAATAACACGAAAAAAGATTCTGTCTTGAAGTTTGCCAGAGCCCTGAAGATGAATTTTAGGTTGTGAGAGATGTCTCAACAAATATAACCTTAATAGAATTTTTTTTTTTTGCCATGGGCTTTGGGCTTTATTTCAGAACAACAACAGAAGAAGCCTCACTGCGCTACTCGTCACTATTCTTTAGTGAAAGATCGTTTCTATTGTGGAAAATCATATCATTGAACTTTTGATCCCCCCCTGAGGGTGATATGAAGGCATAACCGGGACATTACTAGACCAGCAATTTTTACACAGAAGTGTACTTGCTGCAAAGTCATACTTCTTGGTCAAGCATTTTGTTTATTGTGAGTATTTGGATGAAAGTGGTGACCCAAAGTGATAATTCCTTACTATATGTTTGCTTAGAACATTTATATTCTCATCATTCAATTTAAAGCATGTTAGTTATAAAGACACTGTATGAAATCAAAACATCAAAGTAGTATTTTGCTTAACCCACAGCTTCATATTTTGCATAAAAACCTCTCAGAATCCCTAGTTAAAAATATATCTATGATCGTGCATTGTAACTTTGTATTGAAAACAGTCACATGATAGTCTCCTTTTGATACACAGTGCATACTCGTAAAATCTAAGGTTACTTACAGTTGTCCAAATAACAGGTTTTTACTAGCCTATATCATTTTATATCCTTTCCCATTATAATTACAAACATTTTTCACAGTTTTCACATTTCCTCTGAAAATTCAGGCACCATTATGTTATTCTATAAAAATATATCAGTATTTTTAGATCAAACATCTTACAAGAGTCTACAAGTCTCTTAGGTAAGTTTTGAAATGTCTCTCCTGCTGTGACATTTCTCAGGGCTGTACTCGGATCATTCAAGTAGTTCTAGTGCTACCGTGAGTCTGCTGTAGTGCTTAAAGACTGACAGGTTGAGTTGTGTGTTCCAGGCCAGAAAATACATTTTTGATTGTGTGTGTGGAGGCACAAAGTAGAAAACAGTGTGCAAAGTAGTTTTCTTCATTTTAAAACAGTTCTGAGAAACAGAATATTTTGAGGTGAGTGAAAAAGTTTTTGAAAGTTGTGCGGCTAAAATTACATTTAAAAATAAAAGAAGAAAGATCATGTCTGTAGTTTATGTCTTACATATTGCTTCTTTGCCATTGATATCACCAAAAGGAGCTCTTGCAAAAGTGAGCACTTTGTGAGAAGGTGAGAAGGGAACGAGATGCTGCATCGAGAATCGACACATTGGGGAACGCCTTCAGCGTGACGCGTCTGAAGCCTGTATGGAACTAGTCCAATCTCGATTGGTGTTTTGCATTACGTCACTCGTGACACTCTCAGGAGCGCAGGAAGTTTGGCCGAGGGACGCAGCTTCTCAGGGAACGAGGGTTACAGTCGTAACTCGAGACGTTCCCTTTTGAGGGAACTCGCGTTGCATCGAGAATCGACACAATGAGGAACAAAATGCCCACTGCGCCACACTGACTAGTATCCACCCTAGTGTGAAGCAATCTGGCACACTCAACAGACTAGAGAACTTGTGAACCCGGTGTAGAGGGCAAATCCAGTCTATAATGTTTTATAAAGGTGTGTGGGAAGGCCCAGGTGGCGGCATCATCTGCCTCTACTATCCATCTGCTAATAGTTTGTTTAGAGGCAAGGGAACCCTTCTTAGGTGACCCAAAAACACACAAGCAACTGGTCCGACTTCCTCCAGCCCGAGGACCTGTGTATGTATGCCTCCAGAGCTTGGACCGGCTGTTAGTTATGATGAAAGTATTCGTTAGAGTGCTGAAATCGAGTTGCATGACGTGATCACTGCAGTCATGCGCTTGATATGTTTGTGATCGGCTACAATACTCATCACTACAACCTTTCATGCTGTAGATTTAAATATGCTATAATCAACATTTTTTATGATTACTTATCCTTGAGAGCTGTAATAGTAAAAATGTGCTTAAAGTTACAGTTCCACGTGTAATACTTAGCTTAGAGATGCACCGATTGATCGGCTGGTGACCGGAATCGGCCGATTTTCACGTGATCGGCCATGACCGGCGACCGGCCGGTCAGTCTGACATAATCCGATTTTTTGCCGGTCAAATGCACTCAGGCGCCGCATGATTAACATCGCGCAACATCAGCAGCATCACACGTGCACCCGGAACGCACATACTAGGAAACCTCGTGAATTACGGTCGTTTCACACAGCAAGCGTGAGGCAGTGGGGTTTTTTTCCCCGGCGTGCCTGTTAATCAATGAGCGCATTCACACCGTGAGCGGGAGCAGCGCGTGAGCGTCGAGCAGGAGAGTCGCGTGAGCAGAAGAGAAGCGCGGGTTTCGGCGCCGAGTCTATTCGGTTGTTTAGTCTGACGTCACGCGTGACGTTTAGCCTCTTCCGGGCCCAAGCGCTCCGCTCGTCTTTCAGATCCTAGACTACATAAAACCTTTTCTTAAAGGGCTTTTTTCGCTTCAGTGCCAGTGGGTGTTACTAGGGATTAAGGGATAGCACCCACTGGCGCCAAAGTTTCTTCATTCGTTTAAGATTTGTAACTTACCTTATCAACTGCCGCCATTTTCTCTAATCTTTCTCGTCACAGGGAAAGCAGTAGATGACAGTTAAATGTCACTTGTTTTTTTAACTCCGATCTATTTAAACTACACGGGAACACGTTAAAACTCCGGCGAAAGCGGTAGGTAAGTAGAGAGGACCCGGCCTTTGGACCCGGAAACAGGAGCGCTTACGTCACGACTTAACAACCGGATAGGTGGTTTGCAGTCACGTGATTGTGTTGACGCGCGAAATTCAGATGGAGGGCAGGAAGTGAAGAACGCAATGGACGAGATGGAGGAAAGTCCATACTGTACTACTTTAGACGCTATTACAAGATAAATATATAAACAAAAAATCGAAACATATGTTGGACGTGATCCTTACGTTATGAAGAGGACCGATTTTCAACTGAATTGAGAGATTTGCCTGCCATCGAGGCGGTAACGTAGATATCAGCAACTACCTCGTCTTACAGACATACTTTGACTTTAAAAAGTTCAGAAACTGGTACGTTACACAAACAGCCACATAAGTGTATTTAAACACCTGAATAATGTAATTATAAGCCATATAAATAATGTATTAACTCACATTTGACGAAGTGATCACTGCACACACACACACGGGCATTTTCCCATTCGGCTCCTCCCGACCGCAGACGTAGGTTTGCAAGGCATTTTTCCCGGTGTTTTTCTGTCAATTTCTTGTATTTTCCCCCTTATGAACAACAACTTTTGGCACACGATAAAAACTCCTCGTGGTTTGATCGATTTGAGTAACCATAAACGACGCAAAACAGGCATTTTGAGTTTGTTATAGTGCTTCCTAAATATAGAAAATCACTTCCTGGCCCACATCTGCACTGCGTTGCCATGGCGCGACGTCATATGAAAACAAGCTATTTTTGCTGTGCTCAATTAAAGTGAAAGCACACTTTTGATGGACAAAATAAATATGATTTCACCCAAAAAGTGTCTTGTGTGTTTTAACAAGAACTGAAGTAGCCTAGGTTATGTCAGAAAAGAAAATTAAGACTCAAAAATATTTATAGAAAATGTACCTATTTAAACTTATTATTTCCCAATAGTTTTCCTGCACTTGCTCCACTTGTCCTGTTTAGCCTGGCTGGACATGCGTCAGATGAGAAAAGAACTGTTTGAGAAATATAACTTGCCATTGATGTACAAGTGTGTGTGTGTGTGTGTGTGTGTGTGTGTGTGTGTGTGTGTGTGTGTGTGTGTGTGTGTGTGTGCGCGTGTTGAGAAATATCTTTATACTGCAAGGGTATATTTATTTTATTTTTATTTGTTATTTATATATTATTTTATTGCCATTACCTGTTTTCATACAGAAGTTTAGTTTGCTAAATATATCAATTTTTTTTTAGTAGGATATTGGATGTGAAAAGAAAAAAATAGTTCTTCCATAACACTGCACTTTATATGTGTGTGAATTTCCCACACCAGGAGTAATTTATATAGGCTAGTTCTATTATAGCGATTATCTGTTTAAAAAAGGTTCTATGAAAAGTGTTCTATTAAAGAGAAGGTAGAAAATAAATTTTTGTGTGTGCTGTAAAGTGGTTTAAAAATAGGAAATCGGAATCGGCTAAAATCGGTATCGGCAGGTCAAACTCAAGAAAAATCGGAAATCGGAATCGGCCTAGAAAATTGTAACGGTGCATCTCTAACTTAGCTATTTCATATGCAAAGATGTTAGCCAATCACAGCAGTGGGTGTTTACACTGAAGTCTCAGATCAGACACGCCCATTCAAACATACTCATTCAAATCAGAGGGATAAAATCAGGGTAGGAAAAATGCCTTTTATAGGAAATTTTGACAACTTTTGATGTAAAACATTCTGACTAACATTGTGGGCCCTATTTTAAAGGGCCCCTATTATGCTATTTTAAAGTTTCCTAATGTTGTTGTGGAGTCTCCTACAACATGTTTACACGCATCAAAGGTAAAAAAACAGTTTAATTTCCTCATAATATACTTTTGCACATCATCACATTTTCAATGATTCTCAAACAACTCGTCAAATCAATCAATCTTTCTAAATCCCTCCTTTCCGCAAGCTACTCTGTTCTGATTGGCCAGACAGCTCAGTCTGTTGTGATTGGCCTACCGTTGAGAACAAAAAAGCCCATTGCCATAACAACGTCAGCTCTGCTTGTCCTGAGGCTTCCTACACTGTAAACTAAACACAGTAACGAACAATGACGTCGATTTGACCATATTAATGCGAGCGCGAGGGATGATTCAACCCGAACCACCATCGCAAGGGCGACTTGAGCAGGACGTTTCACAGTGTCAGTGACAAAACGCCAATACGATACAAAATTTGTTTGTATACAGCTAAATGCGTCTCCGTGTGGACAGGGCCTTAGTCTGGGACTAGCTTAAGCCTTGTCTGTGAACACAGAGGTTAGTTTCCTCTGTTCGTTGTTCCGTGTCATGTGGTTTATGTTTTATGTGGTTGTACAATTCTGTTTTCCTGTCATTTTCCTGTGTGTTGCGATTAAATAAAGTGTTTGTTTACTCCTTCATCATGCAATTACTACAGGCACCTATACGTGACATCCCGACAGGTCTAAAATATAAACACTTAGAATATGCTTACCATAGTGAATCAGTATAAGACAAAAACCGAAGAAGGATTGGTGATGTATTGAAAAATTACATAGTACACCTTTAACAGTACATTGACATCAGTGATCAGGATTCAAATTATTTTAGGGTGAGAGGTTTTCATCCTCATCCTACAGTCCCTCTTTAGTGATCTGTGCACTGGGGACAGATCAATCCATTGGCATGCCGAGTAGGGTGAAAGCCTCAAGGCTGCGGGAGAGTTCAAATAAAAGATGGAATAACATTAAAAGGTGAGATAAGAACAGACTCCCTGTACACCACAATGACAATGGGCAAACGCAGCCGTGCCTGTTTATTTATAGACCCGCATTTCTAAACCCCTTGCTTTACACCTAAGGTCTGTCAGATTTGGCCGGTTTTTAACATTAGGGCTGAACAGACATGTTTTATTTTTTTTTTGGAAGTGTGAAACTATTTGATTTGTTTTGGACTAAAATATTTTCTCAAAGTATCTGAAATCATTTTAAATGCAGTATATGGAGATGTGATGGCTTAATTGTTTTTAGCTTTCATGAAAAAGATGAGTTTAAAAGCATGTGGGATCGGTAGTGGAACAGAAAGTTTTTTCAAGTTTAGAAGGACTGTTGCATCTTTAACTAAGATCAAAATCAGATCAATTATATATTGCTATTTGTTTTTATTATTATTATTATTATTTTAATTATGCACACACAAGGTAACTGCACAGTATATACACCACCATTCAAAAGTTTAGCTATAGTTTTTTAAAATGATTCAGAAAGACTTATCTTATGCTCATCAAGACTGAATTTATTAGATGCAATATTGTGAAATATAATTACAATTTAAAATAAAAGTTTTCTATTTTAATATATTTTAATATGTAATATATTTTCTTCAGTGTCACACGATCCTTCAGAAATCATTATATGTTTTGGTGATCAAGAAACATTTCTTATTATTATTATCATATTTAAAAACAGTTGTGCTGCATGCGCTGGTGAAGATTCCTCAATCGGCCACCAGAGGTCTCACTCGCCTGAGTACTAGCATTCAGTTTGGACAACATTTCCCAAGAGCCCACATACCTGGACTGATTACCGCACACCTGTCCCTCATCACTCAGACAATTTAAGGCTATGTTTACACGGAAACGAGCTGAAGAGAAAACGCAAAAGTGGCGTTGCGTTGTCACTTTTTATTCTGCGTTTAGACGAGCGTTATGGAAGGGAAATATGCGTGCATATGGTGACGCAAAAGTGTGTGAAATACGATGTAGTATGCACTCCAGGCGGCTAGGTGGCAATGTGAAGCACTGCAACACAACAAACCAATGTCTGAGAATATTTTGTACAACTGCTGAAAAGACTCTATAGTTCGTTTATCAGAGCTGCTAGGGCAACTTGAAGTCCGACGTATGGAAATAATTTGACATGTTGGTTGTTATGTTCCTGTACTAGCGCATGCCTGTGACGTAAACGCGTACACGACAAGAGCCAACGTGAGCAGATTTGCGTTTTTACCGTTTAGACGGGAGCGCGACGGCGGAGCGTTTTTGAGATTTCCACTCTGAAGGGTGGTTTCACTTTTTTGCGTTTTTAAGCCCCCAAAACGCCGTCGCCGTGTAAACGAAAGGCACATCCGTAAAAATATTTTTACGTTTTCACTCGTAATCGTTCTCGTGTAAACAGGGCCTAAACCTGGCTGTGTCCGAAATCGCCCCCATACCCTTAAAATGTAAACTCTTTGAGGGGACAGCCATTTGTAGTGGTGTCCGAAACCATAGTAGATGAGTGCACTTATTCAATCTCACAATGCACCGCATTAACGAGTGTACAACCAATGTATGCCAGAGATGGTCTTCATCTAGTGGCTTTGTGTATGGTAAACGCTAGAGAATGCCCAAAATGCACTGTGAGAGCAGAGCGTTGAATGGATTCCTGCGTCTCACCAGGAGATGGCGCCAACAGCTGAATCAAATCATCCATCCATTTACTAAACTGCGCTGGTCCAGCGTATATCATACAGGTATACATTTATTAAGGTATTTAATTTTTTTTTTACTTTTTAATTTGTTATTAAATTGTTTAATTACGTTTTATATGCTAGTTTCCATGTCAGAGTTCAAGATAAACCTTTTTCTTGCTACTGGAGCTGCCAGTTACCAAGTTTCAAATGATTATTATTAAACAGCGAAAGCACAAACTATCCAAAAGCGACAAGCCCTTTCGGTGCCCAGAGTGTCTGAATTCACTCACTCGTTTTCATCAACTCCTTTAAGTGGACTATATTAGTGGAGTAATGTAGGTAACAGTGAATGAGGGTATAGGGGGCGATTTCGAACACAGAACCTGTGTGTGATCACTCACTGCAAAGTCTTGTTTGCCTGCCTACATTTCTGTGTGCTGTTTTCCCTGAGTTGTTCTGCCCGTGTTTGACTCTGCCTTGGATTTAGTGGTGGGCAGAGCGAGGCTTTGTGGAACACTGAAAAAGTGGAAGCAAATGTGACGTATTGTGTTGAGGCTTCGAAACAATTCGACACCCATCTCCAAGGTGATACCGAGTGGTCAGAACAGTGGAAATGCAACAAAAACTCAGGCAAAACATGCATAAAAATGCCTTTTACAAACCCATTGCAAATGTTTTATTGAAAGTAAAATATATCAAATGCAATTAACTAATCATCTAATAAGGGAGTATTTATATATTTATAAATATTTTCAGTGCCTGTTTTGTTTGTTCCATGGATGGCTCGGCTAACAGGACAATAAGAGACTATTAACTACTATTATTCCTTTTAAGTATACTAATGTCTAATTAAAATGTGTACAAATGTATAAAACTGATCAGAGATCAGGTAAAACTCATAGAAACACATGATTCATGGGTTCCCAGAGAGCATCCAATGACGTAACAAAGCCTCGTTTACCGAAATCACAAGGCAGTTGAATACGTGCTCCGATCTACTGATTCGAAAGAAAAAATTAATAAAGGTTTTGAAGCTTCATGAAGCATGTTTCGAAAGCGCCCATCATACTTGGATTACCATGTACGATTCTTTGCTGCCTGCAAACCACTTGTGTTTGCCTTGACTATTGCTGTTTGCTGCCTCCCCTGATCCTCGGTCTGATATGACAATGTGCCTCTAATATCTTTGTTTGCCCTGGTATTTCGATCCACACCTGTTTGTACTCTGAACTTGCTGTGTTTCAATAAACCACAAATGGATCTCATTTAGCTTGAGTTCTCGTTACAGCTGCTTAATATTTTTGTGGAAACTATTTTTTTTTTTTTCAGGATTATTTGAGAAAATACAAAAGAAGAGCAATGTTCTCTGACTTTCGACCAATTTGATGTGCCCTTCCTGAAATACATTTCTTTAAAAAAAATGACAGACCCTAAACTTTTAAATGGGAGTGTATCTACCTTTAACTCTGATGTATGTCTTGTTTGCTTGTTACAGACAGACTTGTTGTCGTCTTTGTTTTTCTCTTAGTTTTTCGGTCTGCTCAGCTTTGTTAAAAAAAAATTTTGTCATAAATTGTCATAACAAGTAGGACAAAGTTTACCCCCAGAACATAAGGAAGAGGCTTTCAAAGAGTTTCCCAATTATATGTCCATCTTTCTTTTTAGTTTATGTAATATAAGTATTTATCCTCTTCCTATTATCCTCATGTGTGTGGACCCTTTTGTAGCAGGGCTATTCATGCTCCCGCTGTCGATTTGTCTGCTTTTATGTCCTCTGATTAATGGCAGGGAAAACACAAATTGAAAGTCATCGTCTCTTGCGGATGAACATCTCTGTGTACATCCCCAGCCAGAAATAAATAGGCTACATGATGGAGGCTTCCGATAAAGAGGGCAAATGGAGTAGACATGTTTGTCCCTCGCTCACATGCCTTTTAGTTTACCATACATCTTAAGCCTATTTACTCAACTATTTAATCTCAAGAGTGACAAAATGTCATGAGTATTATAACTTTTATATATATATTATTTCAGCTAAACGTGAAATTGAGTGTCAATGTGATAGACGAACATGTTCTAGGCCCGGTTGCATGAAAGCCCTTAAAGGCCCACTGAAGTGCCTTATAACACACAGGTTTATATGATGCATTGACGTAATTGAAACACTGAAACAGGAAGCTAAGGCGGGACATATTGAATGGTTCCTCACACTTTTCAAATAGCCAATAGCGTTTAGTTTACCTTACAGACTGCAAGTCATACTTGACAGCACCATGGAAGCGAATCAGAGAGCTGATGATATGTTGGATTCAATAGTAGAGGTGTGAAAAAATTCCAGCCATTTCATTCTTAAAGGGATTGTTCACCCAAAAATGAAAATGTTGTCAGTAATTACTCACCCTCATGTCGTTCCAACCCCGTAAGACTTTCGTTCATCTTCGGAACACAAATTAAGATATTTTTGATGAAATCTGAGAGCTGGATCACTCCTCCATAGGCTTCTAAGGGATTGAAACTTGACAGCCCCGAAAAGTTATTAAAGAAATCGTTAAAATAGTCCAAGTGACTACAGTGGCTAGATCTTAAGTTTTTCGAGCTACGAGAATACTTTTTGAGCGCAAAAAACAAACAAAAATAGCAACTTTATTCAACCATCTCTTCTCTTATTCATAACCTTAATGCTAACATATTCATACTAAAAGTTAAAAAAAAAAAAACTTCAATTTTGATTTCAGGGGGCCTTTAAGTTAATAAAACCCTTAGTTTTAAGGTTAAGGGTACCCTTAGGCTGTCATTAAGTTTTTCCCTTAATTACTTGAGAGTTCCCTTATGTTCTGTTATGCCTTGCAACAAAGTCCTTATTAACCATTTAGCCCTTAAAAAATGAAGGGATCAAAACAGGCCCCTTAAGTCATCTGCTGAACTCAAACGCGATGGATGATTTCATGTTAATTAATGGAGGAGGAGGAAGTGCTGATGTGTTTTAGCAATCAAAATAAGCCTGTAGAAAGTATGACGTGAAACGGTGTGTATTGTCAAAATATAAATTAATAAACAACACCAATGCTTTTAGATTATTTTCATCACTTTCACTGTGCGCTTGAATTAATAATCTTATGCCAGTCTTTCGTCTTGTGCGCAAGAGAGACGGATTATAGTGGCAGGCTTAGATTTTTTCCCCCTGTCTTTAAAAAAAAAAAGAAGCTTTTTTTTGTCCTTGGTCCTTTTTGGTGTAGATTTCGTGTGTCCAGTAGCCTACTGTAAAGCCAGTTAGCAGACAGGACTAGGCGTCGACCCGCATCACATCTAGGAAATTGACCGAACTTGTCATTCTGTACTGTTGTGCTCAAGTTTAAGGCTGAAAAAAAAAATCAGTGAAGTTGCGTTGATGTGCGAGTACAATACAATAACATACAGTTGGACTAATATAATGTATTTTAATGGAAAACATATGTGAGTGGCGCAGCAGGATTTTGAGCATGCACCCTTTCATAGCTGGACTCATAGAAACTATGCTCGAATTTTAGGATGCTCTTGTGTCGTCCGTCAAATTGTGTCGTCTGCCTTTCATAATCTGCATAACTCAAATATTAGCTATATAGCTTAGTAGGCTAAATAGTAAACTTGTTTAAGGTCAGTGGTCCATTGTTCGGTTTATTGTGAGAGATTTTGTAACTATAGGAATTGCTTCTCAATTGCCTTCTTTTGCCAAAAACTGTCACGGAATGCTTTGAATAAACACTTAGGGAAGGGTGATGGATTAAGACGTTTTGTTGCAACGCTCTTAAAGGAATCCCTTGCCTTTGGCTGAGTGCAGTGCAAAGCTACAAGATAAAATTGTGGACCTTGAATTCTATTCAAGGTCCACAACTTTCCTTTAATTTTTGTTTGTTTTTTCCTTTTATCTTTTGTTCTGAATGTTTTGTCAGTTCCTCTCCTCTACTTGGACCTAGAATGCTTCCTACCAGTTCACCGCCATGCCTCCTCTTTAACCTTTCAGAATGGCTAATACAGCTACATGGCGATTAAATCCACGCAGTCGGGAAAGTCTCCAGGCCCTGACGGCTTTACCATTCAGTTTTATAGAGCTTTTGCTTCCCTTCTAGTTCCTACCTAAGGAAAGCTTTATAATGACTCTTTTAAAGCAGGCTGCCTTCCACCTACTTTATCTGAGGCCTCTATTTCTTTGCTCCTTAAAAAGGATAAACATCGCACCCTCTGCGATAGCAAGGGTTAGGATTATCAGGCTACAAGATAAATCTACAAAAAACCTTTTTTTGTTAACTCTGAAGCTAAAAAACTTTCACAATCGCTCCTACCCTTCAATGCTTCTTACAATACTTTATTTGTGAGCAATTTTAAACCACTCGTGGATAAATCCAACCTGGATGTGTAGATGGGCCTATCTGTCTTTATCACTTGTAGGTTGCATTAACTTGGTCAAATTTGTTATTCTGCCTACAATCTTTTTCTCTAAAACCCTCTTTCAACACATACCAATTTTCATTAATAAATCTTTCTTTACTGGCTTTGACGGTCTTTTGTGCTAATTTATATGGGGGAATGAACCTGTTTGCCTTAGGAAATCAATCCTACAACTTCCCAAGGCACTTCCTAACCTCCAGCAATATTACTGGGCCTGCAACATAACACATTTCTCTTTTGAAACAGGGATAGCTACTCTGACAACTGTCCACCATGGGTGCATACATGAACTATGGCGAAGCATACTCTTTACTATCTTGTTTGTTCTCAACGTCCTTTAGTTCTAAGCATGGTCTCAAATAATCCTGTTATAACTAGTTCCCTCAAAATCTGGGCTCAATTTAGGAAACCGTATGGTTTACATAGAGCTCTATTCACATGCCTTTCTCCAACAATTACTTCCCACAAATACTAATTGTAAGGTTATTATAATAATATGGTATTAAAAAGCTGCCTCTGTTAATGCTGACTAAAACAAAGAAAAAGTTATAGACGTTTAAGTTTATGAAAATTATTTATGAATATGTTTTTATATATAAAATATATATTTTATGAAACATGTTGAACTCTAAAACTGCTAGAAAATCAAAGCTATAAATCTAAAGAAGTTGAGCTTCAAAATCAGATTTTGTTTGTATCACAACACTTTTTTGATGTGTGATACATTCATAGATGTGTGATAAGCAGATAAGTTTTTCATTCACAAATATTACAAGCTCACACACTTCTTTTGTTTTATCACACACATAACACACTCTGACATCCATACCAACACACCCATGCATGCATCATTTATCAAATTTGCTCTATAATATGCATAAGCAGAAAACAGGAATAAAGCAAATACTTGCTTTATAGGCCAAACCTGAGAAAATAGCACCATCTGGTAATAAAAATAGTAAACATTTAAATTTTGGAGCCTATTAACAAAGATTGCATTATTTTATAGTTAAATGGCCCTGGGATTAAATTACTCAACACTTCACCACACCGGCCACCTGAAGGACCTGCTCTGCCTGTTACGGAATGTAATGAATCATGCGATCGGCAGTCGATTGCTTTTGCCGGCCCGTTCCCTGGCCGCTCTGTTGTGAATACAGTTACTGAGCTGCACTCGCTTGTCTGCCTCTTATTTTATTACAATACAGCAGCATAAACATGGTGTCAGAAGATGCCTAGTGCGTTCGTCCTTATGTTCACGCTGTAACTGTTGATTCCGATCATTTCTTCGATTATGGACGCTGATAATGCTGCGGCCGCGCCTCGCCCGTCTGGCGGCGTACCAGCCCACATCTCGGCTAACATACCTCCGCCGTCACCGATGAACATGAACGGAGACTGGAGCGCTAACTGGGACTTATTCAGAGCAGAGTTCGAGGATTATGCGCTGGTCACGGGCCTGGCTGAAAAGAACAGGGAGGTACAAGCTGCTACCTTGAGAAGTATGATGGGATCTGAATGCAGACATGTTTACCGGCACAATTTGAATCTCACAGACGCGCAACAGAGATATTAAAACCATCCTAGATGCATTGGACGCATACTTCAAGCCTGCCAGGAATGTAATTTATGAGAGGTATGTGTTCGGCTGTTGTAAACAGGAGGAAGGGGAATCCATAGACAATTTTGTAACCAGATTGAGAGAGAAAGCTGCAACTTGTGATTATGGTGGATTGAAGGATGAAATGATTCGCGACAAAATCGTACTGGGCATTACAAATGAAGGGACCAGACGCAGGTTGTTAAGTGAAAAAACATTAACACTGCTCACAGCCATTGAGATGTGTCGCACAGCTGAACAGACTGCTATGCATATGAGAGCGATGGATACCGCGTGCATGCCTCCAGCCGAAACGGTTCACGCTGTTGCTAGGAAGCCATTCAAGCCTAACCAGCGGAAGCAGAACAATTCACCAAGACTCGTAGACACAAACAAGACATGCCGATACTGTGGTAATGTGCATTCAAGAGGTAGGGATCATTGTCCAGCATATGGCAAAAACTGCAGACTCTGTGGAATTGATAACCACTTTGCTAAAGTGTGCCTCAAAAGCAAAAGCAGATCTACAGAGGGGAAGCTTCACTGCATGGAATATTCCACGGAGGAGCCGATTGGGGACAGTGATGAGGATATTTACACAGTTGAGTCCATTAGCACGGTGCACATGAAAGGAAAGAAATGGTTTGTTTCCCTGCGATTGCATGGCAAGTCAGTGCGTTGTCAGTTAGATTCAGGGGCAACATGCAATGTGATGAGCTACAAGGATAAAGTTAAGGTGGCACCGCACACACCACTCCGCTCTAGTAACGTCAAATTACGGCTGTACTCAGGCGAGTGGCTGGACTCCATGGGTGTTTTTGAAACAGAATGTTTGGTCAAAGGAGAGCGATATCAACTGTCATTTGAGATAGTAGAGACAAATCAAAGTCCACTTCTCTCAGGATCTACTTGTGAGCAGCTAGGTCTGATGCAGTTAACAATCCCAGATGACGTGCTCAAAATGGAACATGAACGGTGTAAGCCTCTGACTAAGGAACAGTTAATTGACACATACAGTGATGTCTTCAACTTGCCTGTGGAATCTCTGCCTGGTGAGGTCCACTTTGAGCTGGATACCAGCGTTACACCGGTTCAGTGTGCCCCCCGGAATGTTCCAATCGCTATGAAAGCAGCCGTCAAAGCCCAACTGGATGCGTATCAGGCAGAGGGTCATATTGCAGATGTTACAGAGCCAACTGATTGGATCAGCAACATGGTGATCGTAAACAAACCAGACAAGCTGAGGATTTGCTTGGACCCAAAGTTCCTGAACAAAGCCCTGAAACGCTCTCATTATATAATGCCAACTCTGGAGGATGTGCTATACAAATTGCCAAAAACAAGGATCTTCACATTGGTTGATGCCAAACATGCATTCTTACAGTGCAAGCTGGACCAAGAGAGCAGCTTCATGACCACATTCTGGACCCCATGGGGCAGGAAACGGTGGCTAAAGCTCCCATTTGGTGTCTCAGTGGCACCTGAGGTGTATCAGCGGGAACAGTATGAACTCTTAACAGGTTTACAGGGGATTGAGCCCATCGCTGATGATATTCTTGTCGTTGGCTGCGGTGACACAGACCAGCAAGCTGAAAGTGATCATGATTTCAAGCTTCGGGCCCTGTTGGAGCGTTGCAGAGAGGTCAAGCTACGACTCTGCTTAAAAAAATTGCAATTCAAGGTCCCTGAAGTGAAGTTCCATGGTCATATCCTTTCATGCACAGGCTTGAAACCCGACCAAGAGAAGGTGAGGGCTATCTTGGACATGCCCAACCCCACAGATGCGAAAGGTGTGCAGCGTCTCATCGGGTTTGCTAATTATTTAGCTAAGTTCATGCCCCATTTGTCAACTGTTTGCGAGCCACTTCGGCGCTTGCTTGACAAAAACACACCTTGGCACTGGCTACCCAAACATGACGATGCAGTTTGCAAGCTTAAATCCATGGCCACATCGATGCCTGTGCTGCGCTATTATGATGTTACTAAGCTCATCACAGTACAAAGTGACTCCAGCCAGAGTGGTCTTGGGTGCTGTCTTATGCAAGGACAGCCTGTCGCCTTCGCTTCAAGAGCCCTCACTCCCACAGAAAAAAATTACGCTCAAATCGAGAAAGAGTGTCTCAGTATCGTCTTCGCTTGCCAAAGATTTCACAATTACTTGTACGGCCGACAGTTGGTCACAGCAGAGACTGACCACAAACCCTTGATCACTATATTCAGCAAACCGCTTCTCAGTGCACCCAAGCGACTTCAAAGCATGCTCATGACACTTCAAAACTACAGTCTCAAGATTGTCTACAAGCCGGGGCCTAAAATGTTCATCAGTGACATGTTGAGCAGGGCTACTTCTGACTGTACGGGCAAGGGATCAATTTACCAGCGGCACGCCATATGCCATCTGCAGAGAGAGCAAGATGATGCACAACTCATCAACCAAGCGGAATACTTGAATGTCACGGACCAGCGGCTGAAGACAATCAGGGAGCATACTGAAAGGGATGATGCACTACAGGCCCTTAAGGCCACTGTCCTTGCAGGCTGGCCTGATGAGAAAGAAAAAACAACACACCATCCGAGAATTCTGGCCTTATCGAGATGAAATCAGTGTGCAGGATGGTATTTTGTACCGTGGACTGAAAGCTATTATCCCCAAGTCACTACGTCCAGAGATGCTCAAGCGTATACATTCAAGCCATATAGGAGGTGACGCATGTTATCGTCAAGCCCGTGACACACTGTATTGGCCTCGTATACAAGCAGAAATCAAAGACTTTGTGAGTAACTGCTCGACTTGCAATGAATTTGCGCACAAAAAACAGAAGGAAACCATGCTATCTCATGACATCCCCGGCAGGCCATGGCAGATTGTCAGCATGGACTTGTTTAGTCACCGGCAAAAGGACTATCTTCTAATTGTGGATCATTTCTCAGATTTTTGGGAGATTGAACTGCTTACTGATCTATCTGCAGAGACGGTCATTAAGCGCTGCAAGGCTCAGTTTGCTCGACATGGTCAGCCAGATAGAGTGATCACAGATAATGGCCCTCAGTTTGGTGCTTTGTTTAAGCGTTTTGCCTCCAGCTGGGAATTTGAGCATGTCACTTCTTCTCCAAGACATCCTAAATCTAATGGAAAGGCTGAGTCAGCCGTCAAGATTGCTAAGAACCTTCTGCGGAAAGCTATGCACGACAGAACTGACCCTTGGAAAGCAATCCTTCACTGGAGAAACACCCCTACTGAATATATGGACAGTAGCCCTGCACAAAGGTTAATGTCGCGGAGACTGAAAACATCTCTTCCAGTAACAAACAAGCTTCTGGAGCCAAGTGTTGTCACTGGGGTTGTGGAGCGGCTTCACCACCGAAAGCAGTTGGCAAAATCCTATTATGATAGGTCAGCTCGTGATCTGCCAGAGCTGAACATAGGAGAGAGGATCCGCATGAAGCCCCTTCCAGGGGAAAACCCTGCGTTATGGAGGGTCGGCACCTGCCTTCAGAAAGTGGCACCACGCTCTTATCTTGTGAATGTGGGTGGATCCCTATATAGACGAAACCGAGTGCACCTAAGAACGGCAGAGTCAACCACCACACAAGCATTGGACAGTACGGAACCCAAATTGCCTCTTATGCTAGAAGGGAGTGTTGCAGAGGCCCTTCCATCTGCTGACTCACCTCCTGCGAAGCCCGTGCTAAAGGCTTCACTTGACCCTGTCAAACCGTCATCATCAGATGGACACACTTACACTAGGTCTGGCCGATTGTCCAAGCCACCTAAGAGACTTGATTTGTTATAGTTTAGAAAGGCGGCTGTGACAGTTTTGGAAAGGAGAAGAACAGTTAATGTAACAAGGACTTTTGAGTCAGCGATATACTAGTGCCTAATTTGTAGTTCATTGCAGTCACTTTAAATGTTAGGTGGCCTAAAGTTTTTATAGTAATTTGTTTTTATTTACTTCTTATTTTAGAAGGGGAATTCTTTAGTTCATATTTGTAAAGGGGGATGTTACGGAATGTAATGAATCATGCGATCGGCAGTCGATTGCTTTTGCCGGCCCGTTCCCTGGCCGTTCTGTTGTGAATACAGTTACTGAGCTGCACTCGCTTGTCTGGCTCTTATTTTAATACAATACAGCAGCATAAACACTGCCCTGACCTGCTCTGCCATGGCCTGCTCTACTCTGGCCGCCTGAAGGACCTGCCCTGGCCTGCTCTGCCATGGCCTGCTCTGCCCTGGCCACCTGAAGGACGTGCTCTGCCCTGGCCTGCTCTACCCTGGCCGCCTGAAGGACGTGCTCTGCCCTGGCCTGCTCTGCCCTGGCCGCCTGAAGGACCTGCTCTGCCATGGCCTGCTCTGCCCTGGCCTGCTCTGCCCTGGCCGCCTGAAGGACCTGCTCTGCCATGGCCTGCTCTGCCCTGGCCGCCTGAAGGACCTGCTTTGCCCTGTCCTGCTCTGCCCTGGCCACCTGAAGGACGTGCTCTGCCCTGGCCGCCTGAAGGACGTGCTCTGCCCTGCTCTGCCCTGGCCTGCTCTGCCATGGCCTGCTCTGCCCTGGCCGCCTGAAGGACCTGCTCTGCCCTGACCTGCTCTGCCATGGCCTGCTCTGCCCTAGCCACCTGAAGGACCTGCTTTGCCCTGTCCTGCTCTACCCTGGCCGTCTGAAGGACGTGCTCTGCCCTGGCCTGCTCTGCCCTGACCTGCTCTGCCATGGCCTGCTCTGCCCTGGCCGCCTGAAGGACATGCTTTGCCCTGTCCTGCTCTGCCCTGGCCGCCTGAAGGACATGCTCTGCCCTGGCCTGCTCTGCCCTGGCCGCCTGAAGGGCCTGCTCTGCCCTGACCTGCTCTGCCATGGTATGCTCTGCCCTGGCCACCTGAAGGGCCTGCTCTGCCCTGGCCTGCTCTGCCCTGGCTGCCTGAATGGCCTGCTCCACCTGAAGGGTCTGCTCTGCCTGAAGGGTCTGCTCTGCCTGAAGGGTCTGCTCCGCCTGAAGGGCCTGCTCCGCCTGAAGGGCCTGCACCGCCCTGGCCGGCTGAACCAGCACCGCCCTGTAGGCTACCTGCTCTGAATAGGCCACGCCCTCGTCAGCCTCCAGGGTAACCAGAGATGTTACACGGCGTGAGGACTAGTCACCATACTCTTCACTACATTTTCCATCACTCTACTTGGTTCTCAGCTGCACGTAATGTCCAATCACTCGCACCTGCATCTCATCATCACTGCCTTTACTTAGGCCCCGTTTACACGTAGGGAAAACGCAGATATTTCCCTGCGGTTTGGCCTCTCATTTACACGAAAACCCAGTTTTTATCAAAGAAAACGATTATTTCTAAAAACTCCGGCCAAAGTGGAGATTTCTGAAATCGCCGGTTATATGTTGCCGTGTCTACTGGGAAAAACAGGGTTTTAGGTTCTCTCTTGTCGATTTCTGAGGATTCTGATTGGTTTGCATGGCTTTATCATTCTCCCTACACTGCCGCCCATAGGTTTGGCATAGTTATGATGGCGCTCGCGGCATATTTATGCGGGTTGTGTGCACGATGTTATTATTGAAAACGGGGGGATATTTGTTTCTCTAAATACCCGGCTATGTGTAAACGTAGCCTTATACACATTCTTCACCCCAGCTCACTGGCCGGTCTCTTTTTTCATCATAGCAGACGATTTCCCTGTCTCCCTCCAGATCATCCTTTAGACGCTAACTTCATCACTACCCCACTTCTGTTTAGGAAACTCACTATTCACCTACCATCTTCCTCTCAGTGTCTGCTTACCGTAACACATATCGTTACTGATTTTGGTTCTTCCAAATGACATTTTTATACAGAAGCAGTTCTCTCACTTTCCTAATTATCTCCTGGAAACACACATTGGTCATTTTCTTGCTTTCATGTCAACCATAGGCATCTAGTCTCTGTCATATGTAATTTCATAAACTCTATTAATGCGGACCCTACTGGAAGCTTGACCTAGGAGTTGCTATCTCAGATGATCTATGACATAACATCTTGAACCACGTACACTCCTCTTCCATATGTGCCAAGCATGGTTTACTACAGTGTAAAATACTATTCTCCCCTACAAAGGCAAAAGACCTTAACTCGCTAGAGTGTGGAACTGAGAAAAATGACTTTAAAGATTTTTGGTTGTCCCTCCAAATTAATTATAGGTACAGTAGGACACTGGAAATCTGTCAATTAGATGTTTTAGTAATGAAAATGGTCTACATAAAAAAAAAAATCTTGAGCTCAAACTTGACTTTTGGCCACTATTTTAAAGTTACTGTACTCTGCCTTTTGTATTGTCAGCAAAAAGTGAGAAGTCATGCCAAGGCAAAAGGCAATAACTTCCACATTACCAATATTTGGTTGCTGATCACCATTAACAAAATCATTATAGTAACACCTGTATAAAATCTAGTGATCATGGCATTGGTTTACAATTACTTATAGCCATCTACTTATTGCTATCCTGTGTTTTGGTTGCATTCTGATTAGGGATGGGCGATAAAAGCCTAAAATCCATATTGCGATATACATTGCAGCCTCTTGCGATAACGATATATATCGCGATATATAAATTATAATAGAACAATTTCAGAACAGGTTAGATAGACCATAAGGAAAGTCAAACTGCTATGTAGGCTATTTGTTTTAAAAGAAACGTATGTAGTTTTGAGAACATTTATTATGCAAAACTTTAATTATACAACATAATGTTGCAGATTAATAAAATCCAAGTACACTAGTTGCAGAGACTTTAACAAAGAAAAAGCTTAAAAAGCAACTACATTTACTACATTTATGTTAAAATTGCAAACATTTTAAATTAAAGCATACACAATTGTCAAAAACAGCTTACCATACCTTTTCTTTTGCATTTAAATCTTTTTTACAAGAAATATTGCGGTCACAAAGAACTTGTTTTTCCACCTCCACAAGAGACAAACATCCATTATTGTCGCGTTGTTGAGGTAACTTAACTGTGTAGTTTTCCTTGCTTATTACCCCGAGCTTAAAGTTAAAAAGAAAATGATTGAAAAATAGTAGTATAAATGCATTTAAGGAGAGATTACTATATTTTCATATCAATTCGTGTTCATTTTGACCACGAGCCATGCGCTGTCACTTTAATTCAGCACGTGCAGCACAGACTCTGTGCTTAAACGATCTCAACGCATTGCCGCACCGCATCCGCGTGCAGGCCTGTTAACATGGGTACGGAAAAAATACACACCGCATATGCCATAATATGAACCGCAAACGGAGTATGTGTGAAACAGGTGTTAGTCAGAACTGTTGCCCCTACAGAGTATAGTTTGCTCTTGTTTGTCGGACGGCTTAAATCCGAACCTAATCCAAATATGGATGTTGCACCGGTCTTTTTCACCATCCGTTTCGCTTTCAGACGCATGTTTACTCAAGATGACGAATATGACGATGCGTTGCTGCCGGTTGCAGCTCGTGGCTCTAAATTTTTGCGGGAAAATTGCGTCAACATGCAATATCGCGATAGTGCAATAGAATTAAAATCTCTATCGTAGACCAATTTTATATCGTTTATATCGCATATCGTTTATATCGCCCATTACTAATTCTGATGGCCTTATTCATACATTAGACATGACAAAATACATCCATAGTGGTAAAAGAGTTTCTTCAATTGCTACCGAGTGGGATAAGACAAAATGATCACAATTAAACAGATCCTCTCACACATTCGACCCGGTGACTAGTATATAGCGGGGATCTGAAAAAGCCAGCAGCCATGTCACCCTGTAGTCCAAGACTGGTAGCCCACTGAAGCTAAGCAGGGTTGAGCCTACTCAGTACCTGGATGGGAGACCTCCTGAGAAAACCGGGTTGCTGCTGGAAGAGGTATTAGTGAGGCCAGCAGGATGCGCTCACCCGGTGATCTGTGTGGGTCCTAACGCCCCAGTAAAGTGATTGGGACACTATACTGTCAAAGAGCACCATCCTTCGGATGAGATGTTAAACTGAGGTCCTGACTCTCTGTGGTCATTAAAAATCCCAGGATGTCCTTTGGAAAAAGAATAGGGGTTTAACCCTGGGATCCTGGCCAAATTTGCCCATTGGCCTCTGTCCATCATAGCCTTCTAATCATCCCCATATATACCGATTGGCTCTATGACTCTGTCTCCTCTCTACCAGTAAGCTGGTGTGTGGTGAGTGTTCTGGCGCAATATGGCTGTCGTCGCATCATCCAGGAGGATGCTGCACATTGGTGGTGGTTGAGGAGATTCCCCCTTCCATATGTAAAGCCCTTTGAGTACCTAGAAAAGCGCTATATAAATGTAACATTCAGATAGCCCCATTCAGATAGATATTCAGAGATTTGTGTTCAAAGGTGTCGCACTCCTCGTACGTTCGTGCATTCTGGACTTCCTAGACGACGAATGCATTTATAGCACAACCTTCTGTGTTCTGCATCTTCTCAGTATGTGGTGGTTTCAACTCTCTGCCCTATTATTGTGCTTATGCACTCCTGCTATGGCATGTGTAACATTTTTCTGTCAACTCTGCATATATCCTTTGCGATCGATATCGAACACCAGCACATTAACTTCATATTGACGCACGGTGTTCTGCCTTGCTTTCTCATGGGCTTTTGGAAGTTGCTGTTAAGACAACTCATTATTTTCTCAAAAAAAAAAAAAAACAGAATTGACTTGATACCCCACATGATAAAGGGGTCTTGAATGTGCCAAAAATATCAATATCTCATTTTTGACCAAAAACAAGTTTACGGCCTTTTTCACTCTGAATACTTTTTCTCAGTATTCAGAGCACACTTAAAGGGTCATGAAACCCCAAACCAAATTTTCTGAGATTTTAACATAGGTATGTGTGTTAAACACCATTGAAGACAATGTTAGCATCTGTTCGATTTAATAGGGTTAAAATGGTTAAATTTGAGTTTTTTTTCCATCTTCCGGGTTTAAAATCTTCATCGTGTATGTGCACTGTGAGTGCGTTGATGACTCATCGGTGTCTCAAGTATTAATAAGACTGAGTTTTCATATCCTATGAGAAGACACTGTCTCTTAATTATTCATGACACCACGTGGATCTTTCCAATGACAGACATGTCAAATTGTGATATCGCGTAGTAGATGAGGCAATCATGGGACGCAAGTGTTTGTTTTCGTGGTGCAAAAGTCCAAGTGGGTTGAATGTTTCCCTGCGATGCTGCCAGGGCAGGCAGTAGCACCTCATTGCAGTACATGAGATCCAGGGGGCAGAGTTGGATCTAGATCTAAGGGGGCGGAGATGGGTAGGATTAGGGGTGGGTTTATGGATCAGGGGGCGGAGATGAGTAGGATTAGGTTTATGTAAGGTGGGAGGAGTTGGATCTGGATCCAACTCCTCCCCCTGGATTTCGTGTTCTGCAGTGAGGACCATCTTAAGAGAAGAAACTTTTTCTTTTCTTTTACTTTTTCTCTTTGCTGTCTCTTGTCCATTTGTGGAACGGGGGAATCATGGAAGGGATCAATAATGGACAATATCTTGCTGTTTACCTTGTCATCAATGTACCATTCTGCATTGTCACACAAAACACCAATACAAATATTTGAAGTAAAAAAATAAAAATAAGATGATGATTAACCTAACTCCCCACGATATATTGTCTGTCAAGGTTCACAATAAATAAGCCTCATCTCTTCTCCCCCACTAATGTAAATAAGAAGAATTAATGGTAACACTTTATTTGAAGGGGTGTGCATAAGACTGACATGACACTGTCATAAACATGACATAACACCTGTCATGAACATGAAGGAGTCTTTATGAATGTTTATGACTGTTGTCATTAAGTGTCATTCGGTAAATTATGACACTTTTAATGCAAAGTTGACATTGTTTAAAATGTCTTTGTTATGACAACTTGACATTAACAAAGACAAAAAATGTCTTTGTTATGACAACTTGACATTACCCAAGACAAAAATGTCTTTGTTATGACAACTTGACATTACCCAAGACAAAAATGTCTTGATTATGACAACTTGACATTAACAAAGACAGAAATGTCTTTGTTATGACAACTTGACATTAACCAAGAAATCATAACCTGTCAACCTGTCACAAATATGTCATAACAGGTCTAATTATCAAACTTCAAGCATTTCGCTGTGTAATAACCCTTAATGACATCTTTATAACTAGTACAATGTGTTCCACTTTACTTGAGGACAGGTAATATTCATGACGCAGTTATAATGGTGTCATGACGGCCAAAGTTGTGACAGGTTGACAGGTTATGATTTCTTGGTTAATGTCAAGTTGTCATAACAAAGACATTTCTGTCTTTGTTAATGTCAAGTTGTCATAATCAAGACATTTTTGTCTTGGGTAATGTCAAGTTGTCATAACAAAGACATTTTAAACAATGTCAACTTTGCATTAAAAGTGTCATAATTTACCGAATGACACTTAATGACAACAGTCATAAACATTCATAAAGACTCCTTCATGTTCATGACAGGTGTTATGTCATGTTTATGACAGTGTCATGTCAGTCTTATGCACACCCCTTCAAATAAAGTGTTACCGAATTGATTAACCTTGCTGATAATCCTAGGTTCTGCTTCCAGGGTGTTGGTGAGAGCCATCTGGTTAACATTGCTGTCTTGTCAGAGAGCGGAGAGGAGATCCAGATCTCACTTATTTATGAGTCCTGCCCTCGGTCTCATGTTTAGGTCAGATCTACCAAACACTTAGACAGCAGTGGTTAACATTAAGCTTGCAGAACAGCTGGGATGCTGATTGCCTGGACACCATTAGCCAGGATGAAGCCTTCCTTCTGGACTGCACGACAGGGGCACATAGCTTAATTGGGATAGATGAGCTTTTAGGCTTGTCTTCGTTATTTTGTTTAGCTGAAAGTGACTTTAATTTGTCTTGAAGGCAATGCAGACAGAATACTGAACTAAAATAACTGTTTCCTGCACTGTTATATACAGCACAAAACAGACTGATTGCAGAATAAATGACTCTCATGAGTTGTTGTTTTTTCTGAATGAAAAACATACAGCACCTCCAGTGTAGTCAAATAACCAAATTAATTATGCATTAAATTGAACAAAAGTGGTGGTAAAGACAATGTTAAAATTGAAAACAAATTCTATTCTATTCATCTTTTGAATCATCAAATATATCACAGGATTCACAAAAATATTAAGCAGCACAACTGATTTCTGAAGGATTTTATTTTTTTAATTTTTTTTGTTTCTATTTTTTTTTTTCTATGTCTCCCTCTTTGATTGTCATCGGACTATGGAGGAGTGTGTGAGAGAGGAGTTCATGATCTGTACCATCGTGTTCATGGCATACAGATGAATACAGACTCTTTTCCCTGGATTTCTAGTGGGATCGGACATTGCTTTGTTGTTACTGTTCAAATATATGAAGTCTGGGGTTTTAATAGAGAACTGTCAAATAAATGTTACCATTTAAGTTACTCCTGTATCTCCACTTAATTTTTTGTGCATTTTATTTTTGTAAAGTGTAACACTAGTAAACACCCCCACACACACTCACACACCTACACCTCTGTCAAAGTGTTCCCATTCTAAGAATTCAATTCATCAAACCTTTTTATAGTCATCAATGAACTTACAATTTTGGTTGTGCAATTCATTAACCCCAACCCACTCAATATGACACAGACAAAAGCAGGAGCTTAAGTGCTTTTCCTTCTCTTAGCACTTAATATTGCAGTTTCATTCACAGGCTGGTATTCTAAAGGAAACATGTGCTTGTTATTGGGTCCTGGAACTCTTCCAGACATTTTAAATGTGATTTGTAGTGGCTCTCAGCTGGATGGAAACATTTTGCGTAATGTCTAGAGAAGTTTTTCATCTGCTCCACTCAGTCATTGTTTTGATGGGGACTAATTCACAGTTCTATGTGGAGGATTAGAAGGACTGAGTGGGATTACAGTGAAAACCTGCACATGCCCTTCTGAATCTCAAGACCAGCAAGAAATGTAGAGTAAAAAGGCTTATTTATCAAACATTTTTCTATGGATGTGTAATGTTTCCTTTGACTGTGTGATGAGTAGTTTAAGTGGTATATAATTTTGCATTTAGGAAACCTAGATAGTCTGTTTTGTCATTTAAGCAGGTCTTATGTTGAATATTAAAAGGGGCCACATCATACAATTTTTTACAAGTATATATTTTCCCCTCTTTGGCCCACTTTCAATGCTTATTATGTTCCTCATTTGCATGTTGCTTTGGATAAAATCATCTGATAAATATCGCTATGGGTGGTTGCAGGTCTGAAACTGGTATAGTGCAATCTGGTGTTCCTCAAGGTTCAATCTTGGGCCCTATACTTTTTAGCATTACATTTATCCTCTTGGTCAACTTTTAAGATCATTTGGTCTCAGTTTTCACTTTTATGCAGATGACATCCAGGTGTATATACATTCAAAACCTGATGTTAATGTGGCTGTGTCCTTTCTCTCTCTATGTATTTCTGAGATAAAAAATTGGATGTCTAGATATGTTCTTTGTCTAAACAGTGACAAGACGGAGGTTATGTTCATTGGTTCACCTCACCAGCTACGTAAGGCTGGGTCTCCAACTTTAAGGGTAGATGGTTCTACACTGCAATTTCAAACAACATTAAAAATGAATTTAAAAAACACCCTTAAAGGGGACATATCATGCCTTTAAATCGCTCCTTTTTACATATAAATCATACATTTATGGTCTATATAAAGCAGAACTGCAATGCTTGGGTCTGAATTCCTCATTATTATAGCTCCACAGGCCCCTTTTCTACCCCTTTTCTGATGTGCGTCTGAGAGCAACTCGTTTTGGTGCGGTCTCTTTAAATGCAAATGAGACACTTCATACCCCGCCCCCTCTCCAGCTCACAGAGGTGACACTCGGTTCAACTCCACCCCGTTCGGCCATTTTTGTAGTTTGATATCAGAGATAAGATTATCTAGCGGCACAGAAACTTTTTATTCACATTGTTAGATTTTACTGTATTTGGCCAAGCAGTGGTTTGGGTGGCTCGTCAATGTATTATATTTCTCCAATACATTAAGTAAGCTTGACCAGAGTTCTTGTGGGGAGAAGAATTTATTGAAGGTTTGTAGTGTAGCAGTCCTTCAGCATCGATGTTAGCATGTCGCCCTTCAACAATCTTAACCCAAAGTTCTGTCTGAGACAGAACTTTATACATGAAGACAAAGCAACAAAGAAACCTGTTAGGACCTCCCACAGGAGATCGATCTAACTTGCTAATTCACTCTGCGCAATGCTGATTCTTTGTCATTCACACCAATCAGTTTCTGTGAGCCATTTGGTTCACACCTTTACAGACACAGATAAAGTTGATTACATCTGAGGCATAGTCACAATGTAAATGCATCTGACTAAAGTTCACTGAAAATACACATAATCTTTCAATCCCTCATCTGATAATTTTTGATCACAAAACAAACTTAATTAATCATATATACAGCATGCTGCATACAGGCTCCATTACTTAAAATTACAGTATGAGAGTTTGTGGTGAAACTTTGCATCCTCTTGAATGCTTGAATCCTCTGGAAGCTTTTATTTTGGAGTTGTGATCTTTTAGGAGTGGCGGATACCGGATAGTGTTGTGTTCTGTGAATGTTCAGAAGTTTTCATCTAGGTGCCCAATGCAGTGCGGCCTAAACGTTGGATGCCTTTGCTCATCCTCTAGAATACCTGCAATCACACAAAAGAGAAAAGGGGAACATATCTTTGCCAAGGAAAATATTTTAAACACATAGTTCATAACTGCCTGAAAAACTGTCCCTATTTAATATTGGCAGGACACTACTGTGTTTATCAGTGGCTGTAGCAGGTTTATGTCTTCATTCAGCACCCGCACCCAGCACAGCCTCAAGCAAATCGCCATTTATGAGCATTTCATAGGACAAAAATAAACAAATCAAAGCTAAGAAATGAAGATAAGACCCTCCCCCAGTAAATGACACATTAAAAGTTCATTGGTCTAATTCGGTAAGGATCACACTGACGTTTTACGTGCCCGGAAGCGAGTTTTCGTGTACGGATTGTGATGCGGAACTGCTAGCTACATTTCCGTGAAAAATAAAACTCAACCAGACACTTAGAAGAGGTTATAATGCTGGGAGACGGTGTAATGAAGCGTGTGGGTTACTACATCCAACAACCGAACATTTTGACTTGCCCTTTCGTAACTTCTGCATCCTTGAGCTTGGACTACAAAATCACAGCGAGAATTACAAATGGCGGATTGCTCTAAGTGTTGGGCCGGGTGTCAATGTCCTTATTTGGCAGTTCCGCTGCAAATACTGTGACGCAATAGTTCAAAAAGCGTCATAGATAATAGAAAAATCGGAAAAGGTTGAAAAATATGAGCAAAACAGAATATAAAGATATCAACGAAGCACCTGAAGAGACTAATATCAAATTTTCTGTACTTATAAACACTCCAAATATACAAAAAACTGCATTTACGGGCTAAAAAAGTGGATTTAGCATGATATGTCCTCTTTAATAAAATACAGTTGGTTCAAAATTCTGCCGCTCGAATCCTGTCTGGAAACAGGACATGGGATCATATCACTCTAGTATATTGGAATCTTTACACTGACTCCCTGTCAGATTCCGTGTTGATTTTAAAATACTTATGCTTACTTATTAGGCTTTGCATGGACTGACACCTCATTATCTCTCTGAGCTTTTAACCCCTTACACACCAGCACATGATCTCCGCTCCTCGGAACCTGGCCTTTTAATTGTTCCGCTTATTCGTTTAAAATCCATGGGTGATAGGGCTTTTTCTTCAATTGCTCATAAACATTGGAATTCCCTGCCAGCTGATATTAGGCTAGCTGAATCCCTTAGTGTTTTTAAATCGTCCCTTAAAACTTATTTGTTTAGGGTAGCTTTTACATGATTGTTGATTATTTGTATTATTTTTATTTTATTGGACTTTTGATAGTATGTTTATATTTGGTATTTTATTTTCATTCGTTTTTTTTCTTTCATTAACGCATTGCTTGTATTATTGTATGTTTTATCTTGTTTCTATTCTTGTGAAGCGCTTTGAGATGCTACTTTTAAAGGCACTATAGAAGGTTTATTATAATTTAATAATAGTAAATAATATTAATGAGGGTTTCTTGCACTAAAACAGTTTTAGATTTGCAGGCATGTCCATGTTTTAATTAAAAATTAATTAAATACCTTTTTACACTGAATAAATTGTCCTCCAAACTGACATTTTCCAATGACGCATTATTTAGTTTTTACAAAAATTGTGATAGTGAATAGTACACTTTTGGCACTAGCATTTAATAAACAAAACGGCATGTATCCGGAGCTACTTTTTCTGTTTATGTATATGAAGAGTCACGCAGGTACTGGGCTACTCTGCAGTGGTTGTCGTCCCACACGGTCTAAAATAATCTAAATATAAACACTTATTATTAGGGGTGTAACAATACCCTCATGTCACTATTCGATACATATCATGATACTGAACTCACGATACGATATTATTGCGATATTCCAAGACATATGATAAAAGGTTAACAAAAATGTGTTGTTGATTAAAATGCTAAATTTGGTATTACATTGTGGGTGTAAATTAACAGGCTTGAACTTGGTGCTGGTAAACCAATGCACAGGACAATAGTGACACCAGAATAAAAATATTCATGATTCTGAAGCTGAAAATTCATACTTATTTTAGACGAATATGCTCTCACTCTGTCATTGACTAGATATATTTAAAGGGTACCTATTATGGCATTTAAAATGTTCCTAATAATGTTCTGGGAGTCCCCAACAACAGTTTTACATGCATGCAATGACAAAAAACACTTTTGTTGTCTTATAATATGTAGATTCGATAGATTTGCTTTTGATTCGCACTTCAGAACAGAGTCTCGTCGACATGATGTTGTCAGGTTTCTCTGTCTGCTCGGCGCGCGCACTGAGTGGGCGTGTCGAATTCAAATAACTTGTACAAGTGACGTACGAAAGCTAGAGAGAAAGCATCGTTTGTCTATCGATTCATATCAGCGACTCAGAGTCGACTCTTACTTTTGAGAGACAATAACTTTGTATACGGTGAACTTTCATATTTAAAACTTTGCAGGATGTTTTTGTTCACTTAGATCTATGTTACACACTACATGAAAGGTAATTTTCAAAATTCCATGATAGGTACCCTTTAATATAATGTAGGCCACTTTTTACTGGTAACATAAGACATTTGGCATTATAAGGACCGACACATTTTCCCCAATTGCATTATTATACATTATATTCAACATTATATATAGCAGTTTAATGTAGGACTTGCACTAAAACTCTGAAAGATTTTTTTTCTCACACATTAATTTTTATTTTGGGTGAACTATACAATACATATAGTCACTATCCACGATACATATTGTTGCATTTTTGTATTGCGATAAATTGTTACACCACGATATATTGTTATATTGTCTTATCCTGAATCACTAAGGCAACACCTATAATAAATGGGTTTTACCTTAGTGATTCAGGATAAGACAAAAAAAAGACAGTTTGGATGAAGGATTCATGATGCCCCCATATTATATAAATTTTGCATATAGTGTACCTTCAAATGAAGCTGTGCACAATTGGACATCAGTCTAATTCAATGTCATCTTGTTGGTTTATTGAGGAAAACTAATGAATCTTTAATTTCTTGATTTAAGCTGCACTAAACACTGTATTTTGGCATTATATGAATAGTAGTATAGCACAGGGGCTGAGTGTTGCTTGACAATGTCTATGAGCCATCTCTTTATGTAGGATCACACCTTGTTCCTGCTGTTTCAGGGGAAGAGCTCAATGAATCTGCTCAGGAGAGTCGTGCCAATGCTGAGATGCACAGACTCCTCATCCAGAAGTTCATCAGGTTGCCATGGAAACCAGAGGTAAAACATCCTTTTATAGTGTTAGAAACGTACACTTTAGTTTCCTACAAAGAAGAAATGTGTAGGATAATGTGTAGGATAATACTCAAAACCACAATACAGTGTGCAATATAGCCTCTCTCTCTCTCTCTCTCTCTCTCTCTCTCTCTCTCTCTCTCTCTCTCTCTCTCTCTCTCTCTCTCTCTCCTCTCTCCTCTCTCTCTCTCTCCTCTCTCTCTCTCTCTCTCATTGTGTGTGATTTCCTTAGGGAGGCTCATCCTCTCATAGCTCTGCATCCCGCCAGGAATCATGCTAAAATTACATGAACAGGTGGCCGAAAAGACGAGAGAACAACAGGCGCTGTATTGATGATGAACCAGCCAGTTATGTTTAGCCCTGCTATTTTGTTTTATATATAAATGATTTTGACACCCACAAAGACCTGAATGTCAAGCTTTAAACGGGATCTATTATGTCCCTTTTTACATGATGTAATATAAGTCTCAGGTGTCCCCAGAATGTATCTGTGAAGTTTCAGCTCAAAATACCCCACAGATCATGTATTATACCATGTTGTAAATGACCAAGTGTAAGGAAAAACATGCTGTTTTCGTACATGTATCTTTAAATGCAAATGAGCTGCTGCACATGTATCTTTAAATGCAAATGAGCTGCTGCTCCCCATCCTGCTTTCCAGGCAGACTGATCTCATGAAACTGCGTATGTATGACACGCCAATTCGTATTTCCATTTTTGGCGTGCTATCAACACGCATAATAGCTTTTCAGCGTGTTTATGAACGCCGTTGACTTAACGTTACATTACTGTATATGTGATGCGATCTGGGAAAACCCGTCGGATGTCGCGCTTGTACATTTTCAGTAAAGTCTAAAAATAGATTAAATGTCAGTTTATTGTCAAATTTGGGTTTTCAATAAATTATTATTCTATAACATCTTGTTTATCATCTCTGAGTATATCTAGTGAAAATTCACTAGATTAGTGCAGAAAAATAGCGATTTATAGTGAAGCTGAAAAGACGTGTCTTTCTCTTTAAGAACACGCGCGGAGCGGAGGTGCAAAAAAACAACAACAACGGCTATTTAGTTCTCCTTCTCTTAACACTACAAAGACAGTTTCTCCTATCAAAATAAACCACATAACAGAATAAAGGTCCCGCCAGTCCTGTGTAAACTACAACGGCACGCAAGTTTTTATTTATTTATTTTTATCCAGCGTTATGTGATGCGGAGCACAAGAGAACAACAGAGTGTGAAGCTGCTCGTTTAAAAGACCTTGCTCGCCTCTCAATCGCCCAATTTCAAAACGGTTTTCACAGGATGAATTTTGAGTTTGTAAGCTTTCGAATGATACCTAATCTATGATGATTACTAAAATATGTGATATGAAAAAAGGCAATAAAAAAAAGAGCGCCCGTCGTCCCGCTAGCAGGACGTGACAGTTATTTAAACCTGTTTTTCTCAAAATTCCATTTCTGAAAATCACATCGATCAGCCGACTTCAGATAACCATAACTTTTGTTACAGACAAACTATAAAAGAAATAAAAACAGATTTGGAAAGGGCTTGAACCAAGCTTTAAAATGATCGCAAAACCTGTAATATGTCAAATTTCACTATGTGGTGGGTTTTCCCAGATCGCATCACATATATAAATATATGACCTACCCCAACCCCGTCCCTAAACCTACCCGTCACTGGTTAATACCATTTATGAGTCTTTCCCTACCATCCTAGTAAGAAAAATATCGCTCCCCCAGATGTATATCAAAATTTGGCTTTATTTCGCTCGGATTTTTAACAGCGTGTACATACACGCGGAATCACTCGGACATAACGGCGTAGATATACACGCATACACGCGGATAGCTCAAAATGCGTATAAATAACACGCCACTTGACTTGAAAGTGGCGTGTATGTTTACGCAAAAGTCATGATGTCATGTTGTTCCAGGAGAGGATGGAGCCTTTTCAGCTCGTGCCTCGGATACTCTGCCAAAAACTAAGATATCTGTTTGGTTTTAATTATCAACTCTATTGCAGTCTTGCCACATGACATTGTAGTTCTTCATCTTCATGAAAGTTTATTATCTGCATGCTTTTTAAAGGGGTCCTATAATGATTTTCCACTATTTGAACTTTTAGTTAGTGTGTAATGTTGCTGTTCGAGAATAAAAACTATCTGCAAGGTTACAAAGCTCAAAGTTCACTCCAAAGGAAGATACTTTATTTAACAAAGTATTTTTTTTTTTCAAAAACTACAACAAATCAAATGGCTTGTTTGGACCACAGAAAAAACATGTGACTCGCAAGCCCTAGATTTCAGACCTCTGTTCTAGGGGAACCCCTGCCCATAAAAATTCAAGTTTTGTCTGAGGGCTGAATGTACGGCTACACAACTTATAATTTTATGTGATGTCTACGCAACTTATACCAAGGTGCCATGCCCATCTCCGGACTCAAGTCTGGCTACCTGTTCATATGCTTGGGTGAACCTTGACGTCATCGCACTGCGTCTGCCAGTGGCTTAGTGTCACACGTGCCTCAGACATCGGGTTCTGTGGGACACGTCCCCATAGCATCATTCGACACAGCGTGGCATTCCTTGGAAATAGAACATGTATTATTAAACATGCTTTCATAGCATTTTTTTTATATTAAGAACATTTTTAATGGTATGATCCTTAAGCAGCATGTCTATATACTGTACATAAAGGAACTTCAATATTGTAGCCAGCTGCTGCTGTGTAGCTTTTTTTCTAAATACTGTGAAACAGACTAGTATTTCCTAACGATAAGCAAACAGCCCTTATCTTCTCTCCCCACCTCATCAACATAGCAGGCAAGGAGACCAGACGCTATGTGTGATAATGAAGAGACAATGATCAAAGAGGGTCCCTGACCGCATGCTGCCCCCAAGGCCCCCTTCCTTTGGGCCTGTGACAGATGAGCTCCTTGTTCGACACTGAAGTGTCAGTTGCGGGCGAACCCACCAGGAAGTTACGAGAGCACAAAAGCTTCCAAAAGGCATGTGATTTAGGGAGCACCAGATGCCAGAAATAGCAACGGAGCAAAGACGTCACACAGGAGTCCTTGTGCTGCTCCGTTCTCCCGCCGTCTATCTCATTGGATATGTGTCAATTGTTTGTCAGATATTTATCCACAATGATACACAGCAGAGAGAAAAAAATACCCCAGTGCAGAGATAACCTCTGTTTTTATTCATGATTTATGTGCTTTCCTCTCTGTGTTATTGAATGTCATTATATGGCCAGTAGGAATAACCAGGCTGGGAAATATATCATTAAGGCTTTGGCTGGTAGCACAGTGAGACAAAAGATCTCAGGCCATTCATTCACACTCCATATGCCGCAGAATAAGATGCTCTTATCATGCACCGCAGAATGTATTTTAGAGTTGCTTATAATTCAGAGATAAAGGGAAGATGAATGCTATTAATTTTGTGTGACAACACAAGATTCACATGTATTTATATATTAAAGTACAGGACAAGTCTAAAACTGATTAACAACAAGACTATTTAAATATTTTTCATCATACCTCTGGGGGATTATGGTAGCAAATCCCATTTTTTCATGATTTATGGTGCATTTGTATTACATCGCTCGTTTTTATATTGATGCTCTCTCAATCTCATTGTTTCCCCTTGCGCAAAACAAACCAGGGTGACAGTTATTCATCTATTCTGAGCATGTGAAAATTTAAATAGTACACTTTATAATACCCAGAGCTAAATCCGCCATACCACCTGTGCACACATTGTACACTTTCTTTTTCCTCGACTGAACCCTTGCCATGTGCGAATGCGCCATGGCAATTGAGTCGCAGTCCAGTTGTGTCCATGACAGCTGTAACCATGCCCAAGATTGCTCAGATTTCTGTGGTGTCCTGTCCGCCTCTGAGTGGGTGGGATGCCAATCCCACCATTCACATCAGATGCAATTATATAGGCTAAATTTAAACATAGCTGTGAGGAGGGAGACCTAATGACTGACAGAAGGGGAAAGGCGATGTAATGTGAGCTCACCTGAATGATGAGTAATGCTTGTCTCTGTCACTGCCACCACCAGGAGAATTACAGAAAGATAAAGGGTGGTGTAGAATCCAGTACATGAAGATTTGCAAAGGTGCACACATTTTCTGCTAAATCCCACCACTGCTGCACCATCTCATAAATTCTTCATTAAATCGTGAGCATGAAGTTGCTGGTAATGCATTGCCCAATTTTCCTGTTTATTACAATTTGTTTTTACTGAAAGCATTTCTGCGTATCCAATATACAATTAATCACTCTGCAAACTGTGAGCATTTTGTCGTATCCAGCTTTTCGTGGCAAAACATGATGATTATTATTTTCCTCCTGAGGAGCAAAATATATTATTGGTATTAGGCCACTACTGTTACAGGTGAGGCTTCCTCTCCGCTTCCTCCGGATCATCAGAGGGAGCTCTTACCAGAATATTGACTGTTGCTATTTGGACTACAATTCCCATAAGCTGTCAGACCTGGGACTGATTGTGCAAGCACCTGCAGTTCAACACAAAACACACAAACCACACACACACACACACACACACACACCACACAACATCACCATTGCAAAGTCTTGATTAGCTAAGTGTAGAGATGCACCGATTACAATTTTCTAGGCCGATTCCGATTTTTTATTGAGTTTGACCTGCCGATACGATTTTAGTCCCATTCCGATTTCATTTTTTCTAACCCCTATACAGAACACACAAATATTTATTTTCTCTCTTTTCTTTAGTAGAACATTTTACATAGATTTTTTTTTTTCAACTATATAATTACTCCTGGTGTGGGAAACTCACACACATCTAAAGTGCAGTGTTATGGAAGAACCATTTCCTTCTTTTCACATCCAATATCCAACAAAAAAAATGTGTTCATTTCAAAAAGAAAATTAATTTTCTTTTCTGACATAGCCTACTCCAGTTCTTGTTAAAGCACACCAGACATGCAAATTCTGTGCATTTTGGGCACTTTTTGTGTGAAATCATATTTATTTTGTCCATCAAAAGTGAGCGAATCAAAAATTCAAAACGGTCAAAATGACCATCATGACCGTTCTATTGTTAACATGCACTCCGAAAAAATACGCGCTGCTCACGCTTTCCATGCCAGAAATCCAAGGCCGACACCACTATTGACTCAAAAGCACAAGAAAAGTGCTAAAAATTATATTAATAAGCCACAGAAGTTTAGGGGTTCTGTTCTGTGGAGCGATGAAACAAAACTTTTCACTTTAATTGAGCGCAAGCATCATGCAAAAATAGACTCGGCGCCGAAACCCGCGCTTCACTGCTGATCACGCGACGCTCCTGCTCGACGCTCATGCGCTGCTCCTGCTCCCTGTGTGAATGCATGCGCGCCGAAACAAATACGCGCTGCTCGCGCATGCGTTGCATTCCATACGAAACGGCCGTAATTCCCAAGGTTTCCTACATGTGTGTTCCGTGTGCACGTGTGATGCTGATGTTGCGCGATGTTAACCATGCGGCGCCCGAGTGCATTTGACCGGCATAAAATCGGCATATGTCAGACTGACCGGCCGGTCGCCAGTCATGGCCGATCACGCAGAAATCGGCCAATTCCGGTCACCAGCCGATCAGTCGTTGCATCTCTAGCTAAGTGTTATTCTGTGTTTGATCTTGGACTGTTTCCCATTGTTTGATTCTCTGCTGGTCGCCTCGATCATTGCCTGTCTATTGGATTGTGATTGTCAGCCGCCTGCCCAGACCTCTTGCCTGTCCTTTTGAACTGTGTATGTTTGCTGCCTGCCTCAACCTAAGCCTGTCCCTGTTTACGATTCTGTGTTGTCTTCTCCATTGCCCCTGCTGTGTCTCGACACAGTATTGTTTGACTCTGACCAAAATAAAGCTGCAGATGGATTCTCACTCCACTGAATCCGAGTTACAGAAACTTCCCAAACAGCGATCCAGCAGCTATTATGCAGTTGTCCTCCGAACTGTCGGCACAAGCCCACCAGCTCGCGATGCATCAGATCAGTCATCGCTCCACTTCTAGCTCGTCCAGACACTACAAGGCCTACGCGTTACGCCTACAGAGGCCGCGGCGGATCCGGTGCCTTCTCCCGCTGACAGCATGCCCAGTCCTCCCACCAGCGTGAACCCACATCTAGCATTCCCTGAAAAATTTGACAGCGACCCAGCGAAATGCAAGGGATTCCTGTTAAAATGCTCTCTGTTTGTAAACCAGCAACCTACCTTACGGACCTACCGGATTAGAGCAGGATATCTTTGGTCTGTTCGTTGCTATCCGGAAGGGGTTTAGACTGGGCAACCGCGGTGTGGAGAGATGACGGAACAGCTTTCTCTTCCTTGAATATATTTCTTCAGCGCTTCATAGAATTATTTGAACATCCGACTGGAGGTAAGAGTGCTGATGATCAGCTGTTCGCTCTATGTCAGGGGAAGAGAACAGCAGCGGAATATGCATGCATTTGCCGCGAATGTCTTCCGCGCAAGTTGAAAAATTTAACTCGAGCGAATGTTCAAGCGTCTAACTAGACGCGTATTTGACGCTCTATTCGCGTTCGGTGTGACAATAAATGATCCTGCGTTATGGCCTTTCTTTTCTGTTTTGGCGAGTTCATAATCCATCGTCATTCAACTATTACATTACTTCAATAGGAGCAACGTTTCCTTGCTTTAAGTAGTCTATTTAGCCCAATAGGATGTCAAATGTGTTACAGTTTTTCTAATTGCTCAAACACTAAACCCTATTGTCTGAACCAAATGCTCAGTTGCCTGAACCCACTGATTGAATCAATCACTCTTTTGGCAAAACCATAAGCACTTTTCACCTGTTTAGACACAACTTGCCAACACATTTTCATTGTGATGCACCAGTGCTGCATAATGGTGAGCACAGGTGACAAAAGTCAAACACAATTAAAGCACATGTGTCACCACTTGAACACAACAACTCAAAATTGATCACACTTGTGGCTAATGATGTGAGGGAACAGAGGCTCTACAATGGATAGAAATCTGAGAGGAAGAGTTTGAGAGGAGGTCGAGGTGGTCAGCGAAGACAAAGAACGGTAATATCCGATGAATCTACTGATTGACCATGTTCTTGTCCATGATATGAGCATGAGGGAGGCTGGACAAAGGGTACAATCAAACATCAGTAGATTCACTGTGTCCACCATAATCCGAAGATTTAGAGAAGAGAACAGATAATTACCTTTTTTGACATTATAGTACAGTAAATGTTGACAGGAATTACTGTATGACATACTATATACTGTACCACAGTATACTGTAAGTAAATATGTGTTTCAGTACATCACTATGTACTGTAGTATTGTAATGGAGGGTTGGGCTAACTTTTGTAGTCCTAGTATTCCATGTATATTTTTGTACTTTATTTTTACATGGGCTTACTGTACACAAGTGGCAAACGCATAAGATTTCTGTTTGTTTTTACAAGTGCTATGTGTAATTGCACAAGATTTCTGTTTTGTCTTTTTGTACAAGTGCTAAATGCACAGTTTTTTTTTTTTTTTTTGCAACATGCATTTAGCCTACAGTGAACAATAAACATTTATATCTCCAGCTTCATGTCTTGAGCATTGTGTTTTCTATTTTTCTACGTAGTGTTTAGTGACTGTTCAGTAGTGTTTTTAATTTTGATTGACTCGGTGCACGATTTGACAACATAGTTCAGTTTTGAGCACAGATTGAACTATTTTGAGGTGAAAGTTTGGTTTTGCAAGAAGAGTCTGAGGTTTTTTATAAGTAGCTTGAAAATTGGGTTTTGTGTTCACAGTTTAGAGAAAAGGAGAGCAGCTTTCAAGAAATGTGTCTTAGCAATCGAGAAAAACTGTAATGCAAGTGTCGTTTTTCATTATTAGGCAAGTGGCGGTTTTCATTGGGGTATTAGGCTACCTTGATTTAATTTAATTTAATTTAATTCACAACTTTTTTTTTCTCTCTCTGCCTTTTTAGAATTACACTTCACTGGGGCCTGCAAAAACATGATATGCATTTCGATGACATTACTATTATTATTTTGTGTAGGACACAGACATATTTAGATGTCGTAATTCCATGATTTGTTGCGTCTGTGTTATGTTCCGCATGATGGCCCTGTCATCTAACAACCAATCACCGTGATAATTGCGAGGAAGCTCGCGCATGAGAATTGACGTCATCCATAGCAACGAAGACTCACTCTTAGTTTAGGAGTTGTCATTTTTCCTTACTAAGAGTAGGTCGGAAAGGCGTTGTGAATAACTTTTAAGAGAAAACTCCTAGCTAAAATATTTTAGTGCGATTTAGGAGTACTCCTAGTGGTAAGATAAAATTCTTTGTGAATACGGCCCCAGAAAAAGATTAAATCTGGAACTCCAAGCAGAGCTAGTGTGTCGAGGTGAGGGAAGGTTGCTGAATGAGTTTGATCTAACAATCCAGATTGACTATTTAATTCGCTCACGTCGTCCTGCTCGCACGATGTTCGCCAACACTCAAGCACCACCTACAGAACCGATGCATCTTGTTTACACTCATTTATCCCCTGAAGAATGGGAACGACAAATTCAACATCATCTGTGCATGTACTGCGGCCAAACCGGACACCTGAAGACGTCATGTCCCATGCGCCGCAATTCATCTAACTCCAAAATGTTGTGTGCAAGTGCGCAGCTAAATTATTCCTCCGTGAAGATAATGGTTCAAGATAGGACTGTTTCCACCTCTGCTTTGTTAGACTCAGGAGCTGCTGGCAACTTTGTCACATGAGTGCGCTCAAAAACATAAACACAATGCAATTCTTGTCTGGCAGTGGAGGCACTAGATGGTTGTCCTATTGGAGAGGGAAGAGTCACACCAAGCGGCAACCTCCCCGTCTCTCTCTTGAAACCAACACGGAAGTGAATTAAACTGCAATTCATCGACTGGCCGCTTGAGGCAGGCTGCAAAAGTGAGTCAAATCTGTATCTCCCCCATGTTAAAATGCCCAACTTTACAGCAGAAAAAAATATGTTTACAGCCTGGAGCAAAAAGTGGTTTTGGTCTATATAGCTAATTTTGACCTTCATGACAACTGTGAGGGGGTGAATTATTTTACAACTCATCCGTTTAAATTATATTAAGCCTTAAAGTTCTGCATAATTAAGGGCGTGGCTACTTGAGTGACAGGTGGATTGAGGCTGCTGTATCTGCCGTGTGTCTGCCGTCTGTTAGCGCAGCAGCTGCTGTACTTGCCATCTCTGCCGTGTTTGTGCTTTTTTCGGAATTATTTCATACAATTTAATACACGCATTATACCTTCGCCCACGCCGTTGTTGGATTCCGTCGTTGTCGAGTATGGAGAGAACAACCAGCGCTGTGTTTCCAGTTGTTTTCCTCGCATGCACTAATGGATGTCTGACAATTTCGTTGCATTTTGGTTAGATTTAAAAACGTCTATATAGAGAGACTACACTCGTTATGCGGTACCGATTCTCTTACGGAACAGATATGCTTATTTAACTTTTTAGTCTTAAATAAAAAGTACCGTCAGATGATATCCTGCAGGTGTCAGTGCTTTCTCTCCGTCCACGCAATAGATGCACACCCTTGAATGAGTGCGGATTTCTAATGCATTTACTTGAACTTCTGAGGTAATATCTTTGGTTTAACCCATTTGAGAAATTGAGAGGCGGCCAAAATCAGATTTAAAAATGGACTGAATAAAGCTCTTTACGAACTTGACGTGTGATGCCGCGCTGACTGACATGTATGACACTGACACTGTCACACGCACACAGAGCAATATTGTAAGTTACTGCATGATAATACATTTTTAACTAGCAGAATAATAATGCATCACGATACACATAGTCTCACTGTTAGTTACGTCTTTTTATTATGATTATTTCAAAGGACAAAAACATGAACTTGAACTGTTGGCTTTACTTCTTTAATCAGCTGTCACTTCAGAATGAGGCCAGTAGCACCTCAGCTCCTCCCACAGCCCGCCTCTTTTCCCATTTTCTGTTATCCGTGAGTAATGAGTGATGACGCGGTGCCAAGATGGTGACGGTTGGCCCCGCCCATTTTAGGCTTCAAAAACGCTCTTCAGAAACCTTCGGGTGACGTCACACTACGTCCATTCTTTTTTACAGTCTATGAGTCACACACATAACTGAGGAGGTCAGCATGCAGGTTGGAGTGTTAGACAAGGAGGCCATTAGATTTTATGTAATTCATTCCACTCACAATCCCATCATACTTGGTCCGCCGTGGCTGCGTCAACACAACCCTCATATTTCCTGGTAGGAGGAACAAATCATTCAGTGGGATCTTGCCTGCCATGAGCATTGTCTGACTCGCATTAATCCCTTGCCAGTGCAGGTAGTAACCATTAGCGAACAAACCCCAGTAATTCAGGATTTACCCAACGAATACTCAGATTCAATCAAAGCATTCAGTAAGACTACAGCATCCTAACTGCCCCCTCATCATTCCAGTAACTGTGCCATTGTTCTGCAACCAGGCACAACTTCCCCTATCACACCTGGAATCAGAATCCATGAAATCGTACATCAAGGAAGAACTGGCAAAAGGCTTCATCAGACACTCTACATCCCCAGCATCAGCTGGGTTCTTCTTCGTCAAGAAAAAAGTTGGTGGCCTGAGACCCTGCATTGATTATCGCGGCCTTAACGACACTTAACGGCATTACCATTACATTTTGATACCCCTGCCATTGGTCCCTACTGCACTCGAACAACCCCGTCAAGCTAAATACTTCACTAAACTTGATCTGCGCAGTCCTTACATCCTGATCCGTATCAGGGAAAACTGCTTTCTCAACCTCCTCTGGGCACTACGAATATTTGGTTATGCCATTTGGCCTGGCAAAAAGTCCTTCTGTGTTTCAGTTCTTCATCAGTGATGTCTTCCGTGACATGCCTGACAGATGGGTAATAGTGTATATAGATGATATCTTGATCTACTCCAATTCGCTCAAAGAACACGTACAGCATGTAAGATCAGTACTCCAATGCCTAATCCAGTATCAACTGTATGCCAAAGCAGAGAAATGCAAATTCCACCAAACATCCACAGCTTTCCTGGGATACATCATCAGTCAAGAGTGAGTAGCAATGGATGAAAACAAGGTAAATGCAGTACTTGACTGGCCTCAACCACACACAGTGAAGAAGCTACAGAGATTTCTTGGGTTTGCTAATTTCTATAAAAAATTTCAAAGATTTAAGAGACTTCAGCATGGTCGCTGCTCCACTAACCGTCATGACCAAATGCTTCACTTTGGGCTCCCCCTGGTCAATTGATGCTCAACAGGAATTCAAGGATCTCAAGACACGCTTCACCTCTGAGCCCATTCTCCATCATTCTGACCCAGATCTTCCCTTTATCGTGGAGGTTGATGCTTCCAACACAGGCATAGGGGCTATTCTCTTTCAGCGCCATGGGTCCCCAGCAAAAATGTTTCCATGCACCACCTTCTCTAGAAAACTATCCTCTGCAGAGAGAAACTACGACGTCGGCAATCACAAACTCTTGGCCATGAAAGCCGCCCTAGAAGAATGGCGTCACTGGTTAGAGGGGGCACAGCATCCATTTACAGTAATCCCTGACCACAAGAACCTAGAATATCTACGTTCAGAAATACAACTAAACCGTTGTCAAGCAAGATGGGCCATGTATTCAATTTCATTGTCACCTACAGACCGGTCTACTTCAACCCCCTGCCTATTCCTCTACGTCCTTGGTCCCATATCGCCATTGATTTCGTCACCGACCTCCCCAACTCACAGGGCAATACCACCATCCTGGTCGTTATTGACCGTCTCCCCAAAGCATGTCGTCTCATTTCTCTGCCTAAACTCCCCACTGTTTTCTAAACAGCTGAGGTATTATGTAATTACATCTTCTGCTTCTATGGACTACATGAAGACATTGTGTCAGACAGAGGTCCGCAATTTACCTCCAGAGTATGGTCGGCTTTCTTTCAACAGCTCAATGTAAACTTCAGTTTCACCTCTGGTTACCATCCGAAGTCCAATGGCCAAACAGAACGATTAAATCAAGAACTCAAACGTTTTCTCAGATCCAATTGCCAACATAACCAATCTGATTGGAGTAAATACTTAATGTGGGCGGAATATGCACAGATCTTACTGCAGAAACCCGCCACTGGTTTGACTCCCTTGCGTTTTAGGATACCAACCAAACTTGTTTCCCTGGTCCGGCAAACCATCTGACCTATCATCTGTCACTCACTGAATGGCTTCAGCGCAGCGAAGAGATCTGGAAACGAGCACACGCCCATCTACTACACGCAGTGCACAGACAAGAACAGCAGGCCAATCGTCACCACCGTCCAGGTCCAGAATATACTCTAGGGCAGTAGGTTTGGCTATCCACAAAGGACCTCCGCCTCAGACGTCCATGCAGAAAACTCAGCTCTGTTACAGGTGAGGGTTCCTCTCCGCTTCCTCCGGATCACCAGAGGGAGCTCTCACCAGAACATTGACTGTTGCTATTCAGACCACAATTCCCATAGGCCCTCAGACCTGGGACTGATTGCGCACGCACCTGCAGTTCATCACACACACACTACTTAAAGTCCCTGTAAAGTCAAAATTAAGTATGTGTTCTGAGTTTGTCACACCACAGAAAAATGTGTTATTAGTCACCCAGCCAAATTTGAATGATAAAAAAAGCCAGCAAGTACATAAAATAAGCTATCAAAATCTTGAAAAAATGAGCAGTAATCTCTGCTCTCAAACGCTGGGGGTGTGTCCGCTGGCTGCGCTGAAACCACGCCCACTCGCGGGAAAGCTGCCGACCGTCGCCACACTCAACTCTACAGCCGGAATGAACGCTCGCACGGTGGGCACGCACTGCCGATGATGGCACCAGTTGTCGGCGCGACGGGAGAATGAATGCCGAGGCGGGAGTCAGTTCGGCCCCATTCACCAGTAACAGCGGATTATCAGTGAATCGCAGTTGTCTCCGACGAAAGTTTATACAACTATCGTGTAAAATGATCACTTACAGAGGTGGGTTTTGGCGGTGATCCTCAGCTCTCCATCAAGGTGTCTCTTCACAAAATTAATCGACTTCTTGATGTAATCGTTTTTCGGAAATTTAAATAAGGACACCGATCCGTTTGTGTGATCCGGTGATCACATCCAGGTAGTACGCATTTCCGTGACGAAGGCATAGCTAGCTAGCTAGCAATCTGTAGGCTGTTACTAATAATAGTACTGACAGTAACTCGCGATTGAGCGGCCTCAGCGGCTCCAGTGCGTCATCAAGTAGGGGCGTGTCCAGGAGCTCGGGGGCTCCAGTGCGTCATCGAGTCCCCGTTTTAGCCCCGCCCAGAAAATCCGGAAAATAGCAATGGTGAAAAACTGTTTAACGGTCTAACTCCACAATTCAGTACTTCACAGTTCACAGTCTTTGTAATATGTTTTAGCAATACATCTAACATTTATAATGTGTTTAGAATTTTTTTTTTAAATTGCCTTTACAGGGACTTTAAGCACACCACACTCACCACCATTGCGAAGTCTTGATTTGCTAAGGTGGTCATTTCTGAGCATCACTTTTGCCTTTAGGGTAGTGGCATGTTGACAGATTGATTATCAATTTCAAATATATATATTTTTTTTGTCGGGCTGTTCTGTGTATAATCTGGGTCCGTGTGAAGGCATGGGGTCCTGTTTTCACCTCTAAGTCAATTTGTTAATTCATCCAATTTTATTTTAAAGTCACTAGACATTTGGTTAGACATGAAGTAAATGCTGATTCTCTTTTTTTTACTCTCTATCAGTATAAAGGTCAGGCCAATCTGCATGTGTTTGAAGACTGGTGTGGTTCATCTGTCTCCCAGCTCAGGAAGAATCTTCATTTTCCTCTCTACCCACATGTAAGTTTCTCAGACATTAGAAGAAAGAGTTTTATAGAACAATTAAGATGAACTTGCTTGTTTGACTTATGCAATGTATTATGGATATGGAGTCTAGTCAGTATATTATTTTCATTAACAAAACCAAAATGTTGGCCTAATATTTGCTTGTGGCAGTATGTTTTACAGCCAGAGCTAATATAATTTCTGTTCACAGTTTGGAAGCTGTCTGTTTATTCTTCTTAGAAGTAATTTTGAGGTGTGATTCTGTGAATTACTGTTAGTGCCTTGGGTTTAAGAGTGAATAGGCCTACAGATGCTTTTATATTTAATTCTTCCCCACAGACCAGGACCACAGTGAAGAAAATTGCAGTGTCTCCAAAGTGGAAGAATTATGGCCTTAGAGTCTTTGGATTCATTCATCCATACAAAGATGGTTAGTGTATTTCATCAAAGTTTTGGTTTCATTACAGGGGGATTTCATCTATAGAGTAGTTATTGTTTTAACAAACATGATTTATGAACCTTTGAAATATTATGGATTTCTTTTTTTCATAATTAAGATAAAATACATGCTCATTTAATTTCTATTGCTTTGCATTCATATCCTTGTTTAGTAACTAAATCAATCTGGCCTATTGGTGGTGGTAACTAAATTGGTGGTGGGTTGAGGAGATCCCCCCCTAAAGAAGCTTTGAGTGCCGAGAAAAGTACAATAAATTTAATGAATTATTATTATTATTGTGTAAAAACAGTCTATACATACTATTGACACTTGGCTTGTCAATAGTATCCTGCTTTAAAATAGATGGACTGAATTTGATACCGTCATTCTAAAACAAAGAATTTAGAAAATATCCTTCCATCAAAGAATCATGTGGTGGATTTTGTTTTGCCATACTACATGATTCCGCTTGTATTAAACAGATGGCTTGACATTCAGCTGTAGCATTTTATGATATAACTTGGACTGCATTGGTCCCTCAGGGATCTCAAACCATTCAGGTTATTAGACAGCATAGCAGATATAGATCATTATATTGCCTCCAGCCTGATTGTTTTCACCTGATTTGTTCCACTGTTTCCACATTTATTGTCATCTGTCCAAAGGACATTGTTTCAGAAGCGCTTTGAAAAGTGAAACACCTGGTACATTACTTTATACCATATTGTTTGAAGTCATGAACACAGAAATTATTGAATTCTAAAAATACTTTATCACCAGTAACTTTTTTATTGTAATAAAATGTGTTCTGTGTAAATAAAAAGGGTGAATAGAATCACATATTAGTAGTGATTCATCCCCAATTCTAAAAGCTTCTCAAACATGTGTGCTGTACCATCACACACGTGCAATACATACACATTAAGTGTTGCTTTGTGTTCGAAGTGTTCGTCAAAGCAGGATTGACTGGGGTGTAAGAGATCTGAATATTGCCAAAGCTGACAGGACGTCTAAAGGCACACAGAAACCATTATTTCAATGGATTCCCTGCAGTCAGCACATTTTGCACTCTCTGCCTAACCTGATAAGAAAAAGCCGCTGTGAGAACTACTGTATGAGCCCTGATGCGTGCAGGCGTGCTCATGTTTGCAGGGGAAAAGTTATGAGAATTTGCTAAGTTTTCATTAGCAAATAACCAGGGTCGCTGAGTCAGGCTTTTGATTCTGGCACACAAGCTCACAAAACAATCAGATATGGAAGAGCCACTGTCAATGTAAGGTATATAGCGGAGAACTGCAGACAGCCAGAATAAAGCCATTAGCACTGCTGGGTGATAGACTGCTGCAAGATTCCTGTGACTGCCAAACAACATCTTATCAAAGGATGCTTAGAAGTGAGAATCTGCAGTTTCAGTCATAAGGTTATACAGTACAACTCTGTAAATGATAAATAATTTATTTCAGGGGATTTCCAGTTCGCCATAGCATCGGATGATAACTCTGAACTGTGGCTAAGCTCAGATGAGAGTCCACTCAATGCCCAACTCCTGGTGTATGTGGGACAGGTGTGTACTATGATGCATGGCTCCTAAATAAACCAGGCTGCACTTCTGGGGCCATATTCACAAAGAACTTATCTTACCACTAGGAGTACTCCTAAATCGCACTAAAATATTTTAGCTAGGAGTTTTCTCTTAAAAGTTATTCACAACGCCTTTCAGACCTACTCTTAGTAAGGATAAATGACAACTCCTAAACTAAAAGTGAGTCAATTCTTATGCACGAGCTTCCTCGCAATGATCACGGTGATTAGTTGTTAGATGACAGGGCCATCATGCGGAACATAACACAGACGCAACAAATCATGGAATTACAACATCTAAATAAGTCTGTGTCCTACATAAAATAATTATAGTCATTTCATCGAAATGCATATATAATGACATGTTTGTGCAGGCCTCAGTGAAGTGTAATTCTAAAAAGGCAGAGAGAGAGAGAAAAGTCATGAATTCAATTAAATTAAATCAAGGTAACCTAATACCTCAATGAAAGCCGCCACTTGCCTATAATAATGAAAAAACGACACTTGCATTAACACTTGCTTGGTTAATTGACATCCTATTAGCCTAAATAGACTACTTAAAGCAAGGAAATGTTAGCCTCGTGAGACCATCCTGATCTCGCGAGCTTTCAAGGTTTCACTCGCAGATCAGTCTGGATACTTTCCGTTAAAGAAAATTTGGGAGCAGTTCACCAAACGAACGTCCAATCAGCGTTGGCTTTGAGGCGGGTTGAGGTGTGACGCAACGAGAAGCGCGACAGTTCAGTCTAAAGAACATGGCGGCTTCAGTTATTTGTAAATTGTAGTTACATAAACGGCAAATATCCTTTGCCGACATGTTGCTTATTTGCTGAGCTAACGAGCCTTTACCTGCAGCAGCAAGAGTAGCCTGGCTTGTGGTTGTGTTTTCGTCGTCGCTCTGTTATTACGTCATATGCTTCGTTGATCTGATTGGTTGATTTGGCCCGTCTATCACCAACATAGGCCAATCAGCTAACCAGTATTTTCGCCCCTTACCAAAACTACTTCAACGGAAGGTTTCCAGATGGATATGCGGAGCAAATCCATCTGGCGGAGTCAGGTTAAGGAAATGTTGCTCCTATTGAAGTAATGTAATAGTTGAATGACGGTGGATTATGAACTCGCCAAAACGGAAAAGAAAGCCCAACTGGACGCAGGATCAGTTACTGCTGCTGGCCCAGTTGGTGCTAAAAAGAAAAAAAAACACATAATAAAAGGGAAATTCGGCACTGGGATATCAAGCAAAACTAAGCGTGAGAATGGGAGAGGATTTGTTTGCAGATCAATGAAACATTCCCGTTTGTGTCGCGGACCCCGGACGACTGCGAGAGGTGGTGGTGTGCGCTACAATCCTTTGTGAATAGGTCTTAGTGAGTTAGGAGTCCTCTCGACTTCTTTTAAGCTGTCCCAGACTTAGGTGCTACTTTTAGGGCTAAAATGCTTCGTGAATTACTCTTAGTGAAAAAAAGTCCTAAAGTTAGGAGTGACACGCCCATTATTTTTAGGAATTGCTCCTAAATTCGCCAGTTAGGAGCTACTTTTAGCCTTAAAATTCTTTGTGAATACGGCCCCTGAACAACTTCATACCTACAGTAGAAGGGCTGAGTTTATTTTTATCTCTTATTTTATTTTTTGTTTGACATAGGGGCGGGGGAAAATTCAGAATTAAAGTATGACTACATTTATGAGCGTGTAGCCTATTTTAATTGAATAGGCTATATGCACGCATAAGTTCCGCATTTGACGCAAGGATGCTCATCCGTTTCCGGTTGGGGAGATTAAAGCGGAGGAAAACCGAGGAAAACGGGATTATGGCAGAGTCTTCAAAATTTACTGTCCTCCCGTCTTTGAAACGAAACTTTCATGTTTATATGTAATTTTATATATAGTTATGTTTATTTAATATAATTTTAAAAAGAAGCATAAACACAACAAGGGGTGTCTGTTTTGTCTGTTTTTGTGACTAACCTTTCTTTAGTATAACCATGGAGTATAAAATTCAATATAAATTCTCAGTATTGCATTGGACTCTATGATCGGCGGAAGTTATCGAGCATCCTCAGACCTTCACCGGAAATACCGCCGTGCATAGAGCCCATTGGCCACACCCCTCAGGAAGCTGATTTGAAATTTGAATAACAGAAAGAGATTTTACAGAATTGTAATTGAAAAAACATAGGTAATCCTATCCATCTTTCCATCTATCCACCTCCATCCATCCTTTTATTCTGCTTCCTAACATCCAAATTGCAAGTTAGCTTCCTCTTTAAAACCTCAATTCAATTGTAATTTAAAACGCCTTCTCAATTCAATTCACTTTTATTCTGCTTCCTAACATTCCTAACACTTCCTAAAATAGCAAGTTAGCATCCTCTTTATTACCTCAATTCAATTCTGAATATTACATGCCTGTATATTGTGTCCTGTGTGTCTGTGCTGGAGATAAGTTACAGTCTCTGTTGTCTGTTGTCATATAGCACGGCTCAGAGTGGACCGCTCCAGGAGAGTTCAGCAAGTTCAGATCCCAAACTTCCAAACCTGTGCGGTGAGTGTCATACAGCATATGTTTCCTGGATTTATCCTCATAATTAAATGCATATTAGGAGACTATGACTAAAGGATTGTCTGCAACATGGAAAGGTACTTGCCAGCTCATTGCTTTATACAGCACGTTTAAATATGCTGTGCTCTGGATGAGCAGCAATGAGCGAGACAGGATGTGAAGATCACAGTTGTGGTAAGTGACACATTCACTTGTAATTTCTCCTCACGATGAACACTCTGAGGTTTCATTTTTCATTTGTCACTGTTTTTATTATTTAGCAGAAGTTATGAACATGCAAATTCATCACACACATCCCTGGTTTCACAGAAAAGGCTTAAGCCAGGCCCAGACTAAAATGCATGTTTTGAGCTGTTTTAACCAAAAGCAACTTGCACTGGCATATCTTAATATATATCAGTGCCAGTGTTTTGTCTCAAGATTCACACCAGTGATACTTTTGTGGCACGTTTATAAAAGCTACTTAAATGCCCTAATTTACCTAAGGCCTAATCCTGGTTTAGTCTAAGCCCTGTCTGTGAAACCAGGCCACATATTTGTATTTGTAAATTGAGTTTAAATAACCTGACAAACAGTCATGCCACCAAACTTTTTGAACGAGTGAAAACATTCAAGATATTTTCTTTCATTCCTTGTCCATTCATTCAATCCAAGTGTAGGCCTATGAACCTTATATACTTTATGTTCATAATGATTTAAGACAGCACACTCTCAACTTTGCTGTTAAATTAATGACATCAGGGGCAGTTACTGTAACAGTAAGCTGCTGCCCAATAGGTGTCTGCGGAGACAGTGGGATTGAGAATAACAAGGGGACACATTAAACAGTAGTTTGTCAGAGTGAAGTGTCATGTCGTCCTTTTTAATCGCCCTTGTCTGTCTTCTCACTGCTGATTGGTGCAGAAGTCGAGCTTCGGTGTAAATGGTGTGTGCCGCTGAATTATTCATCAGCAGTGTCAGTCTAAAAGCAAGCGTGTACATGTTCCAGAATAGTTTAGTGCCAATAAAAATGAGCATGCTTATTGGCACTCCAGAGGGAAAGGGAGAGAAGTGCCTCCTCTTTTCAGCGAGCTTTGACAATGGCCTGGCAACGGTTCAAACTGCCACATGAGTGTCTTTGATATCCTCTGCTTTTCTAGTTGAGGATGTCAGGATATAAACTTTTTTTGACTTCTGTTCAACTTGAGTTAGACGACTTTCTGTCTACGTACCTTCACCGTTTGCTTTCATTTTGCCCTTCGATTGGGGCTTGTTATTCTGGTGACAGACAGAGCAGAGTAGGCCAATGTGTCATATAGACCAATGGGGTGGAATTTAGAGAGCAAAAAGGGCAAATGGCTGACGGGATTGTCTGGAATTCACATTGCTGGGCAAAATAGCGGACTAATGAACTACAGGGAAAAGTTTACAAAGCCATCAAGAGGCAAGACATGCCTGCCCGTTGTGGATGACAGAAACTAGGAAGATGCTTTAAGAAATTAGCTTAAAACTTGCCCAAACCATCTCCATATAATGCATTTCCACACCTCTCTCTCTCTCTCTCTCTCTCTCTCTCTCTCTCTCTCTCTCCTCTCTCTCTCTTCTCTCTCTCTCTCTCTCTCTCTCTCTCTCTCTCTCTCTCTCTCTCTCTCTCTCTCTCTCCTCTCTCTCTCTCTCTCTCTCTCTCTCTCTCTCTCTCTCTAAATAAGAAATATTTAATAAAATATACAGAAATATATCATTTTAATTTAAATATATAATATGTATGATACTCTGTTTCTTACTCTAATGTATGTATAGTATTTGCATGTATCACTTACATAATAGAATGGAGTATATCTAGTTTGCCCTCCACGGCTGAAGGAAAGAAAGGGCAGAATAACTCTCAGATGAACTGGCAACTGGCATTTATGGCAATATGTCAGTTCTACAGGGCCAGCAGAGGTCAACCTCTTTTGACATTTTAGAAGTATCTGTCACAAGTGTTCTAGGAAATGTTAAAATCAGTTTCAGTTCTCTAATGTATGTATAGTATTTGCATGTATCACTTACATAATAGAATGGAGTATATCTAGTTTGCCCTCCACGGCTGAAGGAAAGAAAGGGCAGAATAACTCTCAGATGAACTGGCAACTGACTAAATATATAAATGGATCGATCAATTGAATTTTTAATGCTAGTACATTTACATTACCACTATATACACTACCGTTCAAAAGTTTGGTGTCAATGCGATTTTTTTTTTTTTTTTTTAAGAAATTAATACTTTTCTTCAGAAAGGACTCATTAAATTGATCAAAAGTGACAGTAAAGACATTTATAATAATGCAAAATATTTATTTTTTAATTGAATGCTTTTCTCTTGAACTTTCAAATAATCCTGAAAAAAATGAATCACGGTTTGCACAAAAATATGAAGCAGCAAAACTGTTTTCAACTGTGATAATAATCATAAATGTTTCTTGATCATCATATTATAGTGATTTCTGAAGGATCATGTGACACTGAAGACTGGAGTAATGATGCTGAAAATTCAGCTTTGATCACAGGAATAAATTACACTTTACTATATATTCACATAGAAAACAGCTGATTTACATTAGAATAATATTTCACAATATTACTGTTTTTTCTGTATTTTTAATCAAATAAACACAGCCTTGGTGAGCAGAAGAGACTTATTTTAAACAAATTAAAACTCTTACCGACCCCAAACTTTTGAACGGTAGTGTATATACAAATTGCAACTATAAAAGTGCTAATGTGAATGTACAAGTACTAGAATTAAATGAATTATTTTAATTAAAATGAATTAAACTTGAATTATTTAATTCATTTTCAAATACAGTATGTATGTGGTTTTATACTAATACAGTGGATCATATACTGTCATTGTCTGTTTTTCTGTATTCAGTTCAGGCAACTGTTGTTTTGCAAGACTGTTCTGATGAAGTCATTGATTGTCCTGTCTGTTTGTTATCTGCTAATCTGTGCATAAATTACTTGATTACTTCCCAAAATGAACAAGAAACAAACTTTACTCAAGAGGGAATTTGCATTTTAAAATACTTAGCAATCTCCCTTCTAAGGTTTGTTTTTAATTCAAATTTTTTGTGCCAACGCTCACTTTCATGTTACATTGGGTTTATGCAAATGTCTGGAGCATTCATTAATGAAGTCAGGATAGTGGGTGCTGTCATCAAAATGAGCTAGATAAATAAAACCAAGGCTACAGTGGGGAAAATGCATTGTGGAGCATGAGTGAGAGGTCTGAATTTAAAACTTATTTTTTTTAATTTATAAAATAGGCTCCTGTTGATGTGTAAATTTGTGCCTGTGTGTCGCTTTGCCACTTTTTGACAAGGTTAAACTTATCAGGTGGCTTAACAACCGAGACTCTGCATCATGCTCTGCATAAGACGGTTTCTGAAGCAGGTGTGATATCACAGTCAGGTGACTTCACAGGTGTGTTGACAGGCTATAAAAGGGTCCTTGGAGAAAATTGCATTACCTTCAGATTATCTGAAGAAAGAAGTCCGGGCATGCCTGAAGTATTGCAACCCAACCCAGAGTCTGCCAACAACTTCTAATAGGAAAGGGTACCATGCAAAGGTAATATACATAAATTAAATATCAATATATCAAATATATACTCATATAAAGTTAAAACATGTACGTACTGTATATGCACAGCTATATATGAAACCTTTTAGAAATTGGAACCATTCCATATATTGACATACATTTATCCCATACAAATTTATGTTTATGTATGTACAGAACAATACATATTTTGACATATGTCTCGTATATAATTATTAATACATATAATGTATATGTCTTTGTATGTGTACTATAGAAATTACACATGCATAGCACATTGTTTACATGTGGCGTGTGTGTGTGTGTGTGTGTGTGTGTGTGTGTGTGTGTGTGTGTGTGTGTGTGTGTGTGTGTGTGTGTGTGTGTGTGTGTGTGTGTGTGTGTGTGTGTGTGTGTGTGTGTGTGTGTGTGTGTGTGTGTGTGTGTGTGTGTGTGTGTTGTGTGTGTGTTCAGGGTCTTTGTATTGACTTTACATATAAAAAAATGAAATGTATGTAATATGTTTTTGAAAAATATATGGGATACAGAAATGTAATTTTTGAAAAACATGGTGTGCACATTTTGATATATTTGATACATTTTAATATTTTGAATATATGTTACTTATTGTCAGGTGAAGCCAGGGATAAAGAAGGACTCAAGAATGCAGAGGTTAATGGGCTTTTTATTAGACTAAAAATAAACAAAACACAAACTAAAATTTCCCGCAGGTGGAAAAACAGTCCAAGTAGGCAGGACTGGAGATTATACAGCATAGCAAGGAATGGTGGGGCAGTACACATCAACACCTACAAGGAAAAAAACCACAACAAACTGGCACAGGACTGAGAACACATGGAGAACAAATAGGGAAGGAAATGAGGAGGGTAACAAGGGAGAGCAGGTGGCGCAAATTAACCAAATCAGGTAACAACAAGGAGTGGGATAAGACAATGGACAGTGGAGAACATGGGACATAGAAACACACAAAACAAAACCATGTGTCCGCACAAAACATGACATCAGAACACTCAACCAATGAGAGTTATATTAAAAAATGTCCTGGCTCTTCCAAGCTTTATAATGGGAGTGAATGGGTCTATTTTTTTGGAAGTCTATCTAAGCGCATCCATCCACAATAAAAGTGCTTCACACGGCTCTGGCAGGTTAATAAAGTCAGTCCTGTGCCAAATCGTTACGTCCGACGGTCTTCTGGACACTAGTTATTTTAATCGATAAAGTTTTAAATATGTATGTTTTTCTTACATGAACGCATCGCTTCACTTTGAAGGTCTTTATTTATAGCAGTGACAGTAAGCACAGCCAGTCCCCTCGAGTGCTGACAGAGCGCGCTCCACTCCTAGACAGATGACACACAGCTTGTGTGTATTGTCCAGTGTGGTAAATCTATCACATGGCATGACACATCTCTTGAGTCTGCTAGTCATGTTTCTTTTTCTCTCTTCTAACCACTCACACATATAGATTTCACATGCACACACAAAAACCTTATGACAAACAAGCTGATGATGCTTTAAAGTTCCACTTTGACTTCCACTTTGAAAGGGAACCCTACAGTAGTAATGGGACCAGTGATTAAACTGTAACACCGTGTCCTAACCAGATAAGATATGCAATATGTCTACTATGAGAAGTTTGCCCTTGTGAGTTGATTGACATCTCAAACAAGCCTACTGTCTTGCTACAGCAGTCTGTTGAGAATGTGTTCATGTGGGAAATTCATGCCTGAATACACTCTTTCTCTATCTCTCTCATCACTCAGTCCTATTCAATTATTGAGCAGAACACTTTCAGATGGATTCTGGCAATTAGTCAGCCAATTAAAACTCCATTCTGTACCCCCTCAAGCCTCTCTCAATTTATCCTATCTAGCCCTGATCTTCTGGCCAGTCCTTTCTTTTGGAGTCTTCAATCCTTTATTGATTGAACTCTCAGTAGACATGAAAAACATACTGCCATCCCTTAAAGTGCTCTAAGCGACGTCACACGTTTTTTAGGCAAAATTGTTTTTGTCACATACAGCAAACATCTCCTCACTATCCTCTAGCTGCCTGTCCCCTGAACACACTGTAAAAAAAACGCGTTCTCTGCAGACACCCCACAAACGGCAACAAAAACAAACTGGGCTAACCCGCACCACAAAACATAAGAAGTTGTTCCAGCCAATAACCGACAAAAATGATTTGGGGTGGGTTTGGGGGGTTAGTGCGTGGATGAGGAGGAGGGAGGGTCTAGCAAGCCTCTGTTTTGTTTGACAATACTTTAAACGTCAACAAGAAGTGACGTCACCCGACATCGCTTAGAGCACCTTTGAAGAACAACAAACAAACACACATAAATGTTTGTAATGCTTATTGCTAATGCTCAGTTGTTAATTCAGTTGATTTGGTTTTGTGTGTGGCCCTGTACGTCTTCACAAATATAGTAATACCAGGAAATGTTGACCTTGTGGGGAATTTTTTTTTTGTTCCGTGTTAGGAAAAACACTTGTAAAGAATACAGAATGATCTTTTTTGAAAATCTAAAAATTCAGAAAGTTTTCTGTGATGGGTAGGTTTAGGGGTAGGGTTGTAGGGGGATATAATATACAGTTTGTACAGAATTAAAAACATTTTCATTTATGTCTGTGTGTGTTCAAAAAACGCTTTAAAAGAATTTACTTAAATGCAAAATTAATGTAATGTAACATTTATATTAAATGTTTGTTTAACTTAAGATTAAGAGGATTGTCATACTTTTAAACTTTGTCATTCAGATACTTTAATGCCTTTTTCTTGTATGTTATGTATTTAAATTTGTAATTACACATTTGTATTAAACACTTGCCCAGTTAAAATGTTAAGTATTTTACAAGTGCTTTAGTATGTTAGTCAACACATCAAATACTTTAAAACACGACATAAGATTATTAAAATGAATGATTTAAAATGTACTTTAAAGTAGACTTTTTATTTGAGATTTTAAAAGTTTACTTGAGTGTATTAAATACAGTCATGAAAGTCTCTTTAAGTAGGCTACATTTTATGGCCTTTTATTTTATTGATATGAAAATTGTTTTCACGGTGGGTTGCAGGAAGGCAGACGAGGATATTTTCCGCAACGAAGGCAGCAGAACAGGCAGCAACACACACTAAATATATCGGACAAAGACTGACTGAACAGACAGAACTAAAATACAAACACAGATGACACTGATAAACAGAACACAGGTGATACAGATTTCATTTCATTTTTCATTTTATTGTAAAAATATCTTTCTAACAGAATCCAAATCATGTGGTCTGACATAGTTTACACAAGTGTTTTCATCCCATTGTCAACATTAAATAAAAACCTCCTTGCAGCTGACATAAGAAATCTCTTATGTGTCATACAATTTTATTCTCTTTGAGGTTTGATGGGAAATTCTACCTACGTAGGAAAGAGCCTCCAGCTACATTTCTGAGGAAGGCGCTTCTTTGAATTTTATTTGACATTGGATGGCATAATGGCACAGCTTCTCTGTCCTTTTAGATTAATTTGATACAGTCAGAGTTGTTTTATATTATTTAGGTTATTATTTATGGTGATAATGTTCTGTTATTGTGGTCCATGTTTTTAAAGTGGTTCATTAGAAGAATGTATGGTATTCTCAGGATTTCACAGCGTTTCTCAGTGTTTTGTCATACATAATGACAATGAAACGGGTGCTAACTGACAGAAGTCAATTTAAAGGGCTGCAGTAACAGAAAGGCAGCTTGTCTGTCCACCCATGCTTTTTTTCAATATCTTGTTCAGTTTGAGCCTAAACCAGCCTCCATGTTTTCATCAATTGTATTCTATAAATGATAGCTTTTCCTCTGTGATGGAACTACTGAAAAAAAAAACAGTCCTATGGAGATTCTTTAAATATCTCTAAATGGAGATTTTTTTTTCAAAACATTAAGTGCACATATGAAGCTTTCATCAGCTATATCAGAGACAATTAATCACACGCTCTATCTCTATTTCTCTCTCTACTCAGTAATACTATACTAAAAACTTCAATGATGCAGTCCAAGGTATTGCTAGTTCTAAATAGACATTTTTGTTTTGGTACAGAGGATTGGGCTTGACACTTGAAATGTTAACTTGAGATTTAAATTTGTGGAAGAAAGTAGTCCCACACAATAAAAACCTTCTGTCACAAGATGTATATTGTGAATGTGATAACATCTTCTCTTGGACATTGCTACAACACACAATATTGTGAAGTGTACGTTCCCGGAAGAAAACTGAAGACCGATGTAGAATAACTATCTCTGGAGAGGACTTTGTTCTTTGTAACTTTGCAGAACTTTTTCATCCTCAAACAGCAACATTGCACAATAAAAAAAGTTGTTTTAAAGTATTAAAGTAAAACATTTAATTTGACATTATTACAAAGTGTTATTTTTAAAAGTGTAATTAAGTGTGTTGAGAAACATAGTCATACTCTTTACACTTAAGTGTACTTTTACTTCAGTAATAATATAGTATCTGCAATATACAGTCATTTTAAGATTTGAAGTACACTACAAGTGGACATTAATACAATTAAGCACACTTCCTTTTCACCAGGACTATCTTGTTTGAAAATCAAATGAAATTACACTGGCTATCATAAATGGCTAAGAGGTTACTTCACTTCTAATATAGTTAACTTTCAAAAAAAATGAGATAGACTATGGAAACACCAATTACACCATGACTGTCCGAAGGATGGACCAATCACAGCTCATGAAAAGGAGCCAGCCTCTTCCCTATATATGGGTGATTCTTCAATTAGGGGAACTTTTATGTCCCCAGGTTATACATTCATGTTAAAAATACTATATTATAAAATAAATAGTTTAGTTATTTCAAATAATATTTATTGCACCACCAAAAAATGTTATACACTAAAATCAGAAGGATTTCTATTTTTAAAAATATTTTCATTACTAATATTTGGCTACTCAGGCCTTGTCCCCAACCCAGACTTTAAAACTTATCTGCTCTGAAAATGTGATAAAATGTTATCAGTTCATTAAAAAATCACAATATGTGACCCGCTCTGGCGAAATGAGTCGGAAGTCGCAACGTTCTATTTTAAGATATGGGCCGATTATGTGGAAAAATAATGAAATAATAAAAAAAAACTTTTTTGGCTAATTTCATTCAAAAGACATTCAAAAATAATCTCCCGAAGTTTCATAGTCCATATAAATGAGTAAATGTATTTAAATGACTATTAAAGTTTACAAAGTTGTAGGCCTACTAAATTCGCTGGAAATTATTGCTTTTCTCAACTCCTCTCATCACTTCTGAGCATTTCCCGGGTATCCCCTGAAACGTCACTATCTCTGCTCTCCAAATATGGTGTTGCACGTTGTATACAACCAATCAAAAAGCTTAGAAAATGTACACAAACGCTGATCATTTGGCAATGGGAAGCCCCGTTTCGACTGACCGGCACGCGATCGGTCCAGCCACCCTCCTGTCAGACTCGCGCTCGGTGTAAACAAGCTAGCAGATCTCATCAGAAAGATTAAATATTAATTTGAGAAATGTCGCTGTCAAAAGAGAGCAAAGTCACCAACGCGTTGAACTCACTCGAGGCTTCTAACCTAAGCTCTGCTGCTGATCAGCAAGAGTGCACATACTCGTGTGCGGTGCGTATGCGGTGCGGGAGCAGCACGCGCTATAGATAGTGCTCATGCTGCGTGCATTTGCTGTGCGCAACTGATCAGCGGCTGTACCACACACACACATTTACTCACTATTTGTATTTCAAATCCAGAAATTATCATCAAGTTTTATTTTTAAAAAAGTTGTCACCAGTGCGATTCTCTTTTTACAGATATGCACTCTTAGACGTATTCATGTTAAAACACACTTTTAACATCGCATTATTAATGCATTAGCCTACTTAGGCCCACACACACACACACACACACACACACACACACACACACACACACACACACACACACACACACACACACACACACACACACACACACACACACACACACACAAGCAAAAATTTAGCACCTCTGTTCAATCTTTCTGATTTTTGTAAAAGTGCCTTTTAAATTATTTATTCAAATAAAAACTTTAAAATAATTTGAGCTTCAGTCTGGTTTAATAGCATTATATATGTCTTTGGTCAAATTAAGCTGTAAAATAAATAGTTCATCTCTTTAAATGCAATGGATTTTGAAAGATATCAACAAAAAATGGGCAAAAAACTTTAAACGCAATTTTCTCAGGTTTTCAATTGGAAAAAGAGGGCAGACGACCATAATTCAAATGTGTATATCTTTACAACCATTTAAGGTATGACTTTGACTAGGATATCATTTTAAAGTGTTTGGTCTCCTCTTTCCATTAATACCAAAATCTCAATTTTAAAATTTGGGTCACTGTGACTCATTTTGCTGGATCAGGTCACATATATGTTTAAACAGTAACTTAAAAAGGCACTTGATGCATAATTCAGGTTCATATCTGTGCAATCTGTGAATATTTTTAACAATTTAGTATTGTCCACAACAATACTGTCATTACCGCGACAGTCTATGATTACAACAAGGATATTTTTGTGGGTAAGACTTGTTTATGCCGTAACCATGGAAATGAAGACTAGCAGGGGAGCACATGTCAGCCATGAAACAACAGTGAAATTTGATGTCTAAAAAAATAAGTAATTCAATCATGAATTCCTTCTGATCATGGAGTAGACTTATTCAGCGTCATTACCATAAATGCTGTAGCAGCAATATTTTGATAAATATATATAGATATATTCACATGATTTGTGTATTTAAAGTTCTTTTTTTATTAGCTGTTGAGTAATGTTAGCAAAACCATGGCCTAGCATCTTTCTTCCTGAAAAAAAATAAAAAATGTCATTACCGCAACACGTCATTACCAACACACAACTTTTTGTGATGGTGATGGTAATGACAAGTGATGGTGGTAATGACATGTTCTGTGTCACTATCTATATCATATTATGTGTTTATAAATTAAGTTAAAGAAGCATAATAGTGTGATTTTACAATGAAACTTAAGTGAGATGCCTTACTTCCTAAAAATATTTTGGAGCTATACATTTTGTCAGTCCTAACACACAATGGCATGGCTGGAGTTAATTTTCAGGACACTTTGCTCATTGAGTGACTACACTACACCTGCCATTTAAACTAGGGCCCAGTATCTCTTTCTCTCCACATCCCATCCATCTCCCTTTATCATCTCTAATTCACATTTTGAATGTTCAAATACATGTTTGAAAGCAAACACATTTCATTATGCATTGTTAGTTTTAACCCAATGCAACTTTTATGAGTTTTTAACCCAAACATATAATATTTCACCTAATGGTAATAGTCATAGTTATGAAATTTTTATGAAGGATATTTTTATGCTGTTTTATCCCATTGTGACAATTGATTCTCTAGAAAATATTGTATGGTCTCTTCATGATTGAAATAATTATGTTCAAGTTGATGGTTGTGTCATATTTTTATATATATCCTCACATCTGTCCATTTCTTTCAACAACATTAACCAGAAGTCATTATTTAAGCCTTTAAATTTGCTTTATGTATCAGTGCAATTTTCATTTATGTCATTACCAAAACACTATGTCATTACCAGAACAGTATGTCATTACCGCCACGTTGCTTAATTTACAGCAAACATACCTTTAAAACTGTTTTATGTTCAATCTTGAGGTGCTACATGAAAAGCCTAATGAAATACTCATCCACCTATTCAAAGAAAAAACATCGAAAATGAATTTTCCAGAAATTAAACAAAAGTGTGCTTCGATGAACACAGGAAAACACATTTTGATCGTAAGAACAAGAAAATATATGTAATTCGCTGAATGGAAACATTTTGTTTTTTATACGCATTGTTGAAGCTTAACAATGTTTGCAAGATAAGTGAGTTTAAATGATCTCCTTGATACATTCTTTGCATTATGAGACTTTTTGATGTTGTGATGGGAATGACGTTTTGTAGTGCCAGTTGGCAAATAGATATAAAATACTCAAATTATGTTTAAGCTCACTCGTGGCCATTATTATATCTTTACATCAAAGCATGTAAACATTGTTTTGACATAATTCTAACAAAATTCAACCAAATTTCATTAATCAAAATGTAAGATGGCAAAATAGCCCCCAATTGAAGAATCACCCATATATACAAACACGTGATCCCCGAAAATGCATTCTTGTTCTCTTCCCCGTGAAGACTTTCCTTCAGCACCTGGGCCGTGCTGCTTCAGTTCACAAACAGACCATCACGGTTGACGTTGCCAAACACAGTGCAGTTAAAATCTGTTGTGGATTCTCTGGTCGTTACTGAGCTTCTCTGCTTCACTTTCATTAGCAGTGTCTCCTATCCTAGCTAACGCGTTATGGCGAGCTAAGGTTACAGGATAATCTGACTCACCATGTCAGTGTCCAAGGTAGCCATGGAGAAAGGGAAGGACGCTTTTTGCTTTGGAGTTGCATGTCTTTTATGCTTTTATGCATGCAGGGTCTGTTCGGCGGCTTCTGAAAGCATGCGTTATGGGAGCTATATCATTCCATAGTGAGATACCAAGCGATTGTTTAAAAGAGAACTTTAGGTTACATGCGTAACCCTGGTTCTCTGAGAACAGAATGAGGTATCTCACTAAGCTTCCCTACTTGCATAACACGGGGGAAGAACGTGCTTAGAATGCCGTTTCGGGGATAACAGCTGTATAGGAGGGGGTGGGCTCCTTTCACAAGCTGTGATTGGTCTGTCCTTCAGACAGACGTGGTGTAATTGGTGGTGCTTCCATAGTCTATCACGCCTGGGTGCGTTTCCCATAGTGAGATACCTTGCTGTGTTCTCAGAGAACCTGGGTTACGTAAGTAACCTAATGTTTTTCTAGTAGTTGAACAAGATCGTAGTGCTTCTTTGAAGACATAGGGCTTCTTAGTGATTATGTCTTAACAATGCACACATCCTCCAGTGCCTATTGTGCTTTGTGATATATTTTTTTCATCTTTTGACAATTTTCATCAGACAATTTTTTTTCTCTTTCCTTATCTGGTCTCTCTCCGTACCTCTCTGAGAGTGTCCGCTGCCCTCTCTTTCTTTCACTTTAATTCTCCTCCTTTTTCCTCCTCTCTCTCTCTCTCTCTCTCTCTCTCTCTCTCTCTCTCTCTCTCTCTCTCTCTCTCTCTCTCTCTCTCTCTCTCTCTCTCCTCTCTCTCTCTCTCTCTCTCTCTGCAGTCTTATGTCCTCGCGTCGATACTACTTTGAGGTTTTGCACAAGCAAGATGACAGGGGTTCAGACCATGTGGAGGTGGGGGTAAGTACAGAGCAGGAGTTCTGGTAATTTACTGTAGATGTGTAAGTGTCCTTAATAAAACTTAAGTGAAAGTGTCAATGAAACCTACTATGTAATAGTGTGTATAAATTGTATTTAAAACCTTTTTATTGATATTGTTTTATCCAGGACATCTTGGTACCTTTTAGTACTTTTTCTTACCATTAGACTGTCCACCAAAGCTTTTATGTTCCCTTATGCTTCTATGGTTTTATCCTATTCTCTGTACCTCTAATAAGTTATTGCATTATTTAAAGCTGAATAATAGAGAAGATGAGAAACATGGCGAATTAGTCAAGGAATTTTTTTCCAAGGCTCGTGTCACTTAATACTGAAAAACACATACAGAGATGTTCTTGGTAATGGCCGGGTCAGAATTATTGCTGCAGTGCTAACCATGTAAAATTTTGTAAAAAAAAATAGTGTCTATATTCACAGCAAACAGACATCTATCAGCCCACTACTTAACTCATTACCCATTTAAACATTTCTAGATACTGCGTCTCTGACCGTTACAATATCCTTGAGTAGCATAACAGCCTCTTTGATAGCCTGATTATTTCCAGACTGCACCCAAAGGATGCAGAGTTTAGCCAGCGCATCTCAGTAATTTTATTATGCAGGAGAAGATAGAAAGTAGAAGATAAACAAAGTGTGAGAGAGAGAGTGTGAGAGGCTAATGGAATAGAAAACAAATAGATTAAAATAGATTAGATAATTTTGTGTTCTTCCTGCTTGAGATGGGCAAACTTGAGTATGAATAGAACACCCTAAGTAAAAACATACTTTGTATAAAATGTATATATTTTTAATACATAATTTAGTTGCTCCCTATGTCTCTCTCTCTCTCTCTCTCTCTCCCCCTTCCATATAAATGTTGTTATTTATGTAAGTTAACATTAACATTATTTAATTTAACTATTTACCTCCTTTAATATTCACTTTTTTATTATATATGTTTTTCTCCTAAACTAAATTCAGCTTTGTGTTAAGTATGATTAACAAAGTAGCAGGAAAGAAACCACGGGGGTACCTCAGGGTTCAGTTCTTGGCTCCCTCCTCTTCTAGATACACACAACATTTCTGAACCTAGAGTATCATAGAGGACCATTCTTATCTAAGCATGCTGCTTGAACATCTCTATACTAGACTGGTGCAGTGTTCTTTTAGGATGCCATCCTGTATCCACAATCAAACAACTGCAAATGATTCAGAAAACAGTGGCGTGTTTGGTCTTCAGCGAACCTGTCAGGGCATATATCAATCTTACCAACTCCATCAGAACAGCTGAGTCCTTTTCTACCCATCCTTTCTATCTCTACTGTCTCTACTCTTAATGCACTTACTTAACTGTACCATTCTTTTTCTGTTGTTTCACAGGGTCATGGGTCTCACCTATATTTCTTTTTCAACTTTGTATAACAGGACTTCTCTATGGAATGCCAAACCTGACTTATTAATAAATAAATAAATAAATACATAAATAAATATACGAAGAAATGTAAAAAAACAAAATACATACCTAAATATATGAAAATTTTAAAACAAAACAAAAATAAATTAGTATTTATACTTTTATTTCTTTATTTATGTATAATTGTATTTTATTCCACTTTTATTTGTTTTCACATTTATTTATGTATATATGTATTTGTCTACATTTATTTATTTCCACATTTATTTATACATTTATTTATGTATATATTTCTTCCTCTGTATGCTAATGAGGGGGCATGTTTTACCTCAGACATAGCAATCGAGCTCAGAGTGGCAGTGCTGAAGCTTTAAGGCCACAGTGACACCTTGTGGTGTGTGTGTGCCATAAACTAAGAATGTGCATGTCCGTTGTGCAATACAGTAGTACCTCGATAGCCTCGTGAGACCATCCTGATCTCGCGAGCTTTCAAGGTTTCACTCGCAGATCAGTCTGGATACTTTCCGTTAAAGAAAAAAAATTTGGGAGCAGTTCACCAAACGAACGTCCAATCAGCGTTGGCTTTGAGGCGGGTTGAGGTGTGACGCAACGAGAAGCGCGACAGTTCAGTCTTAAGAACATGGCGGCTTCAGCGGATGAAACGTACTCGGTTACTAACGTAACCTCGGTTCTCTCTAGAGAGGGAACGAGTACTGCGTAATATCTTACGCTATGGGGAAAACTCTTTTCCTCGAGATATTGAAGCCAAAAATTATCCTTAATTTTTCATCAATGTAAAACGCTTTGCAGCAGCAAGCAGACAAGGGCGAGGCAGCTCGCGCGCCCATTGGCTGCCTTGCTGGAAAAGCTGCAGCCTATCGAGTGAGGCACTGCGTGACGTAATGACGAATGGGGGCGCTTCGCGCCCATTTCGTCATGTCCCGCCAGTAAAGGCGTGGTCTCGCCCTATAATACCCTCGATAGCTGTATTTCCTCTGATTTTTCAACGCCGAAGCGAACCAGAGCGTATTCCAAGCACGGCAAGATACGCAGTACTCGTTCCCTCTCTAGAGAGAACCGAGGTTACGTTAGTAACCGAGTACGTTCTCTTACGAGAGTATCTCTCGTACTGCGTAATATCTTACGCTATGGGGAACACAGTGTAACACGCCGTGCGGACAGGGATCCAACACCAGAGTCCCAGGGCCAAAGCCCGGGGCGCATCTAGTGCACAATCACCACAACTCTCACAGAGTAGAGGAGGAGAGGCTAGAAGCATCACTCCTTTATAAATAGTCCCGTAGGGGTATCAGACCCGTAAGGGTACCACACTCATGGAGCTGCCGCATCGGACTGAGCGATGCACAGGCCAATACTCCACACACAAGCCACATGGCGGCCGATAAGCCCGAAGTTCAGACCGCCAAAAGCTTAGCTTGTAAGGCGGGCACCTCCAGGTTATAGTACTTGATAAATGTAGACGGCGAAGCCCAGCCCGCAGCCGTACAGATATCTTGCAGGGAGACCCCGCTATACCATGCCCACGACGAGGCCACGCCTCTCGTGGAGTGCGCTCTGACACCCAACGGGCACTGCAGGCCCTTGGAAGTGTAAGCCAGCGCAATGGCACCGACTATCCATCTGGATAGGCTCTGTTTCGAAGCGGCAAGTCCCTTAGCACGGCCGCCAAACGAAACGAAAAGCTGCTCAGTCTGTCTGAAACCAGACGAGCGGGACACATAAGCCCTTAGTGCCCTGACATGGCAAAGGAGACTCGCGTCCTTCTCCCCATTGAGAACCGGAAGGGCAGACAGGGAAATCACCTGGGCCCTGAACGGTGTGTTGAGGGATTTTGGCACGTAGCCGTGCTTCGGTTTGAGTATGACCTTTGAGTCATTAGGTCCAAACTCCATGCATGACGCGCTCACTGAAAGCGCTTGCAAGTCCCCTACGCGCTTCACCGAAGCGAAGCCGTGAGAAACGCTGTCTTGAAAGACAAGTGTTTCATGTCTGACGACTGGATTGGCTCGAATGGGGCACCTTTCATGGCCTCCAAGACCGTGGAAAGGTCCCATGTCGGGACTGAAGGGGGCCTGGGAGAGTTTAGCCTCCGAGCTCCTCTAAGTAAACGCACGACTAAGTCGTTCTTTCCTAGTGACTGGCCAGACACCGGTTTTGCAAACGTTGCTATGGCCGCCACATATACTTTGAGCGTGGAAGGGGTCCTGCCCTTATCCAGTAGCTCCTGAAGGAAGGAAAGCACTTCCGTAACCCCGCAGTCTACAGGTGAAAAGCTCTGCGCTTGACACCAAGCAGAGAACACAGACCACTTCGAGGTGTAGAGCCGTCTGGTAGACGGGGCTCTAGCCTGCGCGATCGTGTTTAACACTCCCTCTGGGAGGTCAGCGGGTACCCGTTGATGGCCCATGCGTGCAGGGACCACAAATCCATGCGAGGATGCCAAATCGAGCCTCCCGCCGAGAGAGGAGATCTCTCCTCAACGGTAAAGGCCATGGGACAGCGCTGGTCAGCTGCATCAGGACAGGGAACCACGACTGGTTTGTCCAGAGCAGAGCTATGAGTAGCACTGGGCATCCCTCCCTCCTGATTCGCTCCAACACCTGAGGCAGGAGTGAGACAGGGGGAAAAGCATATAGGGGGCGGCGGGGCCAACATGGGCCAGCGCCTCCCGGCATTTCGAGAAGAACCCGGCGTGAGCGTTTTCTTGGGACGCGAACAGGTCCACCTGCGCTTTGCCAAACGTTTCCCACAGCAGCTGGATCGTCTGCGGGTGCAGAGACCATTCTCCTGCTGGGACATTGTTTCTGGACAGCCTGTCTGGCCCCACATTTAGGTGACCAGGCACATGCGCCGCTCTCAGCGAGAGCAGGTTGTGCTGAGCCCAGACCAGGAGGCGTCCCGTCAGCCTGTAAAGGTTTCGGGACCTGACGCCGCCCTGGCGATTTATGTACGCCACCACTGACATGTTGTCCGACCGGACCAATACGTGGTGGCCTTTTATCTGGGGACAGAAGCGCCGTAGCGCTTTGTCGACTGCTATTAATTCCAAGCAGTTTATGTGAAGGAGCTTCTCCCGTACTGACCATAGGCCAGCTAGCGGTCTGCCCTCGAGCAGCGCTCCCTGCCCCGAAGTGGAGGCGTCCGTAGACACCACCTTCACTCTCGAGGGGATCCCCAGACTCACACCTGACTGATACCAGTCGGTTGCTTTCCATGGTTTCAGAGCCGAAATGCACTGAAGGTCGACCCTGAGGCGAAATAGACCTGCGGTCCACGCCCTTGGGGGAACTCGTGCTTTTAGCCATAGCTGCAGTGGGCGCATGCGGAGCAGGCCCAACTGGAGTACGGAGGCTGCTGAGGCCATCAGACCCAGCATTTTCTGAAACCTTCTGAGCGGGACTATAGAGCCATGGCGGAAGGATCTCGCGACGTGCTGAATATTCAATCCGCGCTCCGGTGACAGGCGTGCTGTCATGGATAGCGAGTCTAACACTGTTCCCAGAAAGGAAATTCTCCGACTGGGGAGCAGTGAGCTTTTCGCCCAATTGACTGTAAGGCCCAACTCCTCGAGGTGCTCGAGTAATGCGGCCCTGTGTTCTATGAGCTCCGTTCGTGAACGAGCTAGAATCAGCCAATCGTCCAAGTAGTTCAAAACTCGCATGCCCCGAAGTCTCAGGGGGGCGAGGGCCGCGTCCATGCACTACGTGAACGTACGGGGTGCTATGGACAGGCCGAACGGCAGGACTGTGTATTGATATGCCTGGCCCTCGAAGGCGAATCTCAAGAATCGCCTGTGATGGGACGCTATTTGTATTTGAAAATAGGCGTCTTTCAGATCTATTGACATGAACCAGTCTCCTTGGCGCACTTGCGCGAGGATTTTTCTGGTCGTAAGCATTCTGAACTGGCGCTTCGAGCGTTCTGTTCAGCAGTCGCAGATCTAGAATGGGTCTGAGCCCACCATCTTTTTTCGGTACCAGAAAATATCTGCTGTATAAGCCCCCTTCGCCCTGAGATAGAGGTTCTATAGCCCCTTTTCTCAGTAGTTTCGCTATCTCGGCTCGAAGTAGATGAAACACTTCGCTTTACACCGTAGTTTCGACTCGCGCCGTATAACGGCGGGGGCGTCGAGCGAACTGTAGCGAACAGCCTCTCGTTATAGTGTTCCACACCCATTCTGATACCCCGGGAAGCCTTGACCACGCATCTGCGTGAATAGCTAGGGGTAGAATGAAATCTGGGCTCTGGCCACGGCAGGACGGCGGCTCGAGAGCCCCTGTGTACTGGGAACACAACACCGTGTTACAGCGTTCGAGGCGGGGGGCGCGCTGATCACAGCGGGCAGCCGGGCCGCGCTCAGCTTCTCTATGGCGGGACGCGCAGAGAAAGCGAGCGGGGCGAATCCCGTGGGATTCGGCGCGTGTGAGGGAATGTGGGCACATTTACTACACTGAGAATACTGTCAGCTCGCGCCGACTAAATCACTGCTGTGTTTACAGCGTGCGAGGCGCGCGCTGATCACAGCTGGCAGCCTGGCCGCGCTCAGCTTCTCTGTGACGGGTTGTGCAGAGAAAACGAGCGGGGGCGAATCCCGTGAGATTCGGAGTGTCTGTGAGAAATGCGGGCGCGAGACAGCGGGCACATTTTCTGCACGGAGAACACTCGGCTCGCGCCGACTGAATCAACGCTGTGTTCACAGCGTGCGAGGTGCGCGCTAATCACAGCGGGCAGCCTGGCCGCGCTCAGCTTCTCTGTGACGGGTTGTGCATAGAAAGCGAGCGGGGGTGAATCCCTTGGGATTCGGCGTGTCAGTGAGGAAATGCGGGACAGCGGGCACATTTACTGCACTGAGAACACTGTCGGCTCGCGCCGACTAATGTGTGCTAGTTTCGTTTTTACAGAAACCAAGGGACACGCATCGTGTAGTGTAAGCGGGCATTGTATGGGCGCGTTCACTACATTTTCTGCACAACCAACATGAGTTGGTTTTATTTGTGCTAGCCCTGCACCGTGGCGGGCTGTGTCTGGGTGTGGGAATGGGCACTGGGACGTGGGCATTCTTACAACACTCGTAACACCATCGGCCGTGGCCGGAACACCAGAAAATGCACTCTTTATTGGATTTATCTGGGTAGCCATAGAAACGGCTTTTGTGCGCAGGCAAGCAGGCTGAGACACCGGCTGCTACACTGCGAAATACACTGGGACAGTCACAACGCATGGAACTGAACGAGCGAGAAGTTTTGGTGGAAATCCGGCCGCAGCGGGATCTGAACACCGTCACTTTCCTAGAGAGACTAGGAAGGCCTTGAGACCTCGGGCTTTACCTCAATCCTCGGCCGGGGCCCGCGCTGAGGGGGGGCGGCGTCCAGCAGAGCGAGAGCGCGGTGTTTGATCTCGGGCCTGGCGGCGCTGCTAGTTAGCCGAAACGACGGCCTTTGTGCGCAGGCAAGCGGGCTGTGGAACCAGCTTGCTCACTGCGAAATACACTGGAACAGTCACATTGCTTGGAACTGAACGAGCGAGAAGTTTTGGTGGAAATCCGGCCGCAGCGGGAACTGAACACCGTCGCTTTCCTAGAGAGACTAGGAAGGCCTTGAGACCTCGGGCTTTATCTCAATCCTCGGCCGGGGCCCGCGCTGAGGGGGGCGGCGTCCAGGAGAGCGAGAACGTCGAGGAACACGGAGCGCTCAGCTTCCGTCATCTCGGATAGCGTTAGCCACAAATGTTTCTCACCATTCAGGGGGGAAAGGCGCGGGTCTCGACTGTGACGGAGCTTCGTCTTTCCCGAGAAAGCGTCCGTCCAGCCTATTGCGCGTTAGTTGCGCGAGCGCCTTTCAGTCAAGGCCGATGTAATCCACGGCTTGAGAGACCGGACGCATCGGCTCAGTTTCAATGCCGTCTCCGGTAAGTTCGTCGAGCTCAAGTGCGGACGCGGCGGCAGACGGCGGCCGCTGTCCGTCTGGGAGCGACTCGAGCGAAGCCGGCGAAGCTGGCGGGCGAACCGGCGAGCTTTGGCGGGCTGGAAATAGCTCGGGAAGCGCGGCATCACGGCGGGCTGGGATGCGGGCTCGGAGAACGAAGCTAGGCGAGTCCGCAGAGTCACCATAGGCAAGCGTTCACAATGATGGCATCCGCCGTCAGCGAGCGCGGTGGCCGCGTGATCCTCACCCAGGCAGGACACGCAGATGACGTGGCGGTCCTCGTCGCTGAGTGGGGCTCGGCAAGAACCACAGGAAGGCATCTTTAAAAAGACGCCGCTCTTTTAGAGGGGTGGGAAAAAAAGCAAATAATGCAACACACACACTCTAAGCAGGGTAAAGGATATAGTACGCCGGAAAGCGCAGCAGGTACGGCGGCTGAAGGCGGCTGGGCCAGCGACTTCAGATGATGGCACGTCCCGCTGAGAAGGCTACAGGTCAACGGCGGGGGCTTCTCACTCCGGATCCAGCGATGAGTGAGCTTCGCTTGAAGAGTAGAAAAATCAGAGGAAATACAGCTATCGAGGTTATTATAGGGCGAGACCACGCCTTTACTGGCGGGACATGACGAAATGGGCGCGAAGCGCCCCCATTCGTCATTACGTCACGCAGTGCCTCACTCGATAGGCTGCAGCTTTTCCAGCAAGGCAGCCAATGGGCGCGCGAGCTGCCTCGCCCTTGTCTGCTTGCTGCTGCAAAGCGTTTTACATTGATGAAAAATTAAGGATAATTTTTGGCTTCAATATCTCGAGGAAAAGAGTTTTCCCCATAGCGTAAGATATTACGCAGTACGAGAGATACTCTCGTAAGAGAACTAGCATCAGTGTGGCTATCGAGCAAGTTTTATCGGATGAGTTATTACGGAAATACAGAGCTAACGAGCCTTTACCTGCAGCAGCAAGAGTAGCCTGGCTTGTGGTTGTGTTTTCGTCGTCGCTCTTATATGCTTCGTTGATCTGATTGGTTGATTTGGCCCGTCTATCACCAACATAGGCCAATCAGCTAACCAGTATTTTCGCCCCTTACCAAAACTACTTTGACGGAAGGTTTCCAGATGGATATGCGGAGCAAATCCATCTGGCGGAGTCAGGTTAGTACCTCGAGTTGACCTAGACGCAATGCGAAGCTGCAGTTCTCGTCCGCAGTGCTACCCCTTATATATTTTCTGATTCATCTCACTCCGGCACTGCTGCACATGGGATTTCGTTTAGAGGTAAGGAAGACGGCTCCGCGACATACGTGTGCTATCTGGGTAAACATTAACGTGATCATGGTTCGAACAGACAGCTCAAGGCATGGGTGTTGCCTGAGATTTGGCGCTCCACTCCTCACTCCTTGTCAATGGGCCTTTTAAACAGGCGGAATGTCAGCGGATTGGTGGTCAGTTCTGATGTGTGACGTCATGTATCTGATGGACACCCAATGATCACAACCTAAGAATAATGAATAGAAACAAATAAAACAACAAAAGCACAACAGAAATAGAGAAAAATACACAAACATACATGGAACCTAACACTGTGATATAAAATGTTGGCCATATTGCCAATCTCTCTAAGTCATTAATTCCCTGCGTAGCCTGTACAGGCACGTCCACAAACCTGGATGGTCATACACCACAAGGTGTCACTCTGGCCTCAAAGCTTCAGCACTGTCACTCTGAGCTCGATTGCTATGTCTGAAGTAAAACACGCCCCCTCATTAGTATATATAGGAAGAAATGTAGAAATAAATAAATGTGGGAAAAAAATACAATTATACATAAATAAGGAAATAAAAGTATAAATGCTCATTTATTATTTGTATATTTATTTATTAAGTCAGGTTTGGCATTCTATACTTCTCATTTTGCTGTCTTCATGGGATGCAATGCATTTTTTTTAGTATTCCTCATTCACAAATCACTTTGGATAAAAGCATCTGCTGAATGAATAAATCTAACATTGTATAATCAGTTATGGCTAAAGAACAAAAGTGAATTCATAAGTGTTTCAGGTTCATAAATCTTTCTCATCTCTGCGTCTTATGATGCTTCTTAGAATAGCAGCCTCATTTGTAAACTTAATTCATGATCCCTAGATCACTTTGTTGCTTTATTATATCATATTTTAATAAATGATTATTAAGAATGTAGAACTTCATCTAATGTCAGTCAAACAAAAGAACAAACTAGACAACTGAGTAATAATACAGGACAGTGAATTAAATTCAGTTGGTTTGACTCTTTTATTCCACACAATTGACTGGACAATTGGCACAGAATACAGATAGTGGAGCTGTTAATTGGAAAGAAAGGAATTGGTGTCATTGTCTATATGTCTATAGATATTTCACTTCTGCTCAAAGTTTGTCAGCTGAATTGTTACGTCTTTTCTGCTAGTCTTAGACACATTTTTTTAAAAATCTTTAACTCACTTATCTACTCACAATGCTAATGTGACCATTAAAAAAAAGCTGTCACTCCTACACAACTTTGTATCACTTATAGTTTTTTTTTTTACCCAAATCCGCAATGCACAACTTTCAGTGCCTTGGAGGCAAAGAAGGTCCAAGATGACGCATCTGTTTTTCACATCTTATTTAATGTTATTTCACTGCAGAGTGCTGGAGAATAGGATTTTCAAAGACACGAGAGGAGCCCAATGAATAAATTCATTGAACGTGGAGGTATTCTCAGCTAGAGAGTCAACAGGGACCAGACACCAAAAAGCAAAAACAGCTAATTATCTGTGGCAAACACAGAAATTCATTTATTAACAAAAATGCTGTGGGCTAGACTGTAGAGTTGACTGGAGATGCTTTAGATGTTCTATGATTTTAGGCTCACTGCAACTTTGAGATTCCCTTTCCCCCCAGTTTCAGCTATTAAATCAGAAAGGATAACCTCTGTGATGTGCTTAAACTTTTCATGGGTGCTTTGAGAGTTATTCTGAGGCTGATTAGCATTTTAACAGAATCCCCAGGCTTTGTAAGGACAAAGAGATCTAATAAAGCCTGTCTGATGTAGTCTGACCAGAAACTATCCAATATGACATTTGCAGAAGGAGCTATTATGGATGGCGCTGCCAGTCAATAGTGAATGGGCTGTTTTATTCATCGTCAATACAAAGGAGAAATAAATCTGTAGCTGATGCAATATATGCAACATTAGGCAAGCAATATGTTGTTTTCTAGGGATTGCAATGCTATGAGACTGTCTTTAACTGAATACCGTTATTTTTGTACTTTATTTATTAATCTTTGTTAACGTTAGTTAACAATAATACAAGTGTTCACTTTTAGTTTGTTAGAACAGGTCCATTGTAATATTTACAGATATAGCTTTTGATTTTAGTAATGTATTCGTAAATTAACATGAACCGAGAAAAATAAGTGTTTTTCATTGTTAGTTCATGTTAACTAATGCAGTTAACTAATTTTGACAAATGGAATGTTATTCTAAAGTGTTACTAGTAAACCTAAAGATTTTTTTAGTTATATAGACAGTGATAAAGGCCAGTATGTGTTGGCTGCCTATCTAGTCATTGATCAGTGTTTAATACTGCTTACAGTAGGTGTGTATTTATTGATGTGGGAACGTGCATGATTGTTTGCATGGATATATTTGTGTGTGTGTAGTATGTCACTGGGGGCAAACAGGCATCTGTGACTTCTCAGATCTGACATTGTGCTGTAACTGCACTCCATCGATTCCCGAAAGGCAAATCTGACCTTGAGAAACACAAGCTGTGCAGAACAACAGGGTGAATACTAAACACTGAAGAAAACTGATTCAGGTGTGTGGATGTTTATGTTGTGTTGTCCAAAACTAACCCTCATCGGTAAGGTACATGTTTGATTCTGGCACTTAACTGGAGTCTTTCTCAAGATCCCTTGACTGTCAAATAAATCAGCGAATTCATAATTGTGTCAAATAATCTTTCTAAATGCTCATCTTTTGAGTGTGTGCTCGTGACAATTAGTATGCAAAGACAGTGAGTTTGATAGACACTGCTTCTCTGTTATGTACCATTTTCTGGGCCTGGAACTGTCAAGCTATAAGCAATGTCGACATCAAACTGCTCTAAATTCAAATTAATTTCTCTCATATTGTCTCCTCTCTTTGTTCTCTTTTTCTCCCTGTACCTCTTCTCCCTACTTTCTTCAACTGTACAGTCTGAAATGCTGAAAACTGTTTTGTAGCGTGGCATTGGTGTGTGAATGAAAGAGTGGAAGTGTGTGATTCTAAAGATCAGTGTGATAAGAGTTTTTTGTTATGTGATTGCTAAATTGACCTCTTGCGTAAGAGTGGCCGAGAAGTGATGTTGTAATTGCAGAGCCTCTTTAGAAAAATTGCTATGTGTCTGTATCCCATCTATTTCGAGAGCCAGTGTCGTCCCAGAGCATTGTGAGGGTGAAAGCAGAAAGACAGTGAGGGTGGAGGGGGATTCTCTAAAAAGGAATTGTGCCTGATTTGCCTTCGCTGTCTGCATTGTTTAAGCTCTTGATTCACTAAATGAATTATGTAAATGCCACAAATATGGCAAAAAGTCTGTGCTAAACAAAAAAATACCCGCATTTACACTGCAGTTTTTAATGCCCAATTCCGATTTGTTGACTATATCCAGCTTACATATTTTTTTTAAAACTGACCCATGTCCGATATCTGTCTTTACACTTACATAATACACTATACAAGAAACAAGCCAAGGTAGACGTACTGACCCGGTAAAGCTTAGGCCGAAAAGGAAGTAAAAACATTGTGATTTGCAATGGACGCAAATTAAATGACAATACAAGCTTTAGCTTTCTGCACCATCTTCAGAGGTCAGCAAAACATTGGTCTCTTAAGGCGGAGAAAGAGAGGAGTGCCCTTGTTGCTGCCTGGGCATTGAAAAGAGTCATGTGATCAATGATGGTGTCCACCTGAATTGACGTCATTCGCCACCATCGCTTTTCAATGACGTATGACTCGCATTGATGGGAATATCTGATCTGTCCACTTTCATAGCAGACGCAAATGCATGTATCTTCGCAAATGCACGTATTTTCCTGCTTACGTGTTCTTGGCTCATATCCGATCTGTGCCACATGGGAGGAAAAAATCGGAATTGGGTCACTTGAACCATATAATGTAAATCTGGCCTTTGTATGGTACTATTTCGGACCATACTTTATTGGAACTGTACAACATCCCCTGCCAGTATCCTGCTATCTAAGCACCATTAATCAGCCAGTTTTAAACATTATTTGATGAATATCTGCTGCCAAAAAAAAAAAAAAGAATGACTTTTCAAAGTAAAACATTAATAGATTTTATTAATTGAATTTATTACAGGTGGTTAGTGAATAATTAAAATTATAATTTTTTAATATTAAAAAAGTATTAGTTTTATTTATTTTATTTTTAGCATCTGGTAATCTGGATTGCAGGTGGTTAGTGAATTATTAATTTTATGATTTTTTATTTATTTTAAAAGTTATTAATTTTAAGCATCCTGAACTGAATTCCAGGTGGTTAGGTGGAATAAAGCGCCCTTGAATAAGGCATTTGTTTTGCACTGAAATCCTGTATCGCAAAGTGTCGCAACTGATTTGTGAATTTGCCCCAGCAGACTTTTCTCTCTTTCACACCTCTTTGCCCATCTCTTCTCTTTCAGTGGAGACCTTTCCTTCCTGGGTTGAAGTATGATGTCATTGACTCAGCTTATATCTCATTGTACACAGGTAAATCCTCCTTCCTTTTAGAGATTTTGCCATGCTAAATATACATCCACATGTTTCAGGGAAGATAAAACGGAAAATGGAATGAATTCTCAAGAGTAACATTTGCAAACTCTGCCATTTGCAATCATATCTGAATATTGCAGTTAACATTCACAGCCTCTGAACATCACAGCTTCTGCTGTTTGTGTGAAAAGTGACATTGCACTTACATTTAAATGTAGGCAGCGGCAACTAATCACCAGAAAACACTTGCCCCCGAGCCTCCTGTGTTTGCTGTCAGCATGTACGTTGTACTCCTTTGCCTATCGTCTTATCAAGCATTACATATGTTCACACGCTCCCCTTCAAATTACTGCTATTCATCAAGGGAACTGACTTTAATTTACACATGCTTTTTAGAGGAAGTAGAGACACAAAATGAGAGAGGGAGGGGAAAAAAAGAGAAAGACAATCCCCATGGCCCTCCTTTGCTTCGTTTACATAATTATTTGAGACGAAAGCAATTTTTCGATTAAATCCTTACTGTACTTAACAAGCTGAGGGAGAGGGGGATGTGCATTAGCTTTCACCGCCATCCCACACAGCTCATCGGAGAGTACGGAGCCAACTCCGGAGTGTCCAAATCATTAATCATGCGGACCACTCCCTTAAGGAAGACCGCACCGTATGTAAGGCACACACTTTTCTCTCTCTAGTCATGTCATTTGAGAGATGAGCAAGAGCAAGATCTCCAGAGCGAGAGGTTTAACTTTGACTGTCTTTCCGCTCTGTTAACAAGAGATAAAGTAAACATTATAAATGTTTCTTTTATTTAAATTTTTTATTTAGTTTTCATTACATCTACATCATGGTTATATTGATAATTGGGGGGTATAACAATACACTTATTGTATTGTCATGATTCAATACAAAACACAATACTGAATTCATGATACAACATTATCGCAATATTTTAAATAAAGAAGATTGTTTTTTTTACTATTATTACTTTATAATTCTTAAAATAATAATAATAATATTTTATTATTATCAGGACCCACAAATATTCTCCCAATGTATTCTACATTATAGGCAACATCATAGTGTAATATAGTAGTGTCACTGGAACTGTAAACTTTCTTTTTTTTTTTCTCACGCAGTACTCTGCATAGGCCTTTTGCAAACCAGTCAATTGTATTGGAAGAGTTGTTGGATACTCTCTTTGAACCCTTGGAGTCAGTTTCTCAGAAGTTTTTGACCCTTAAAGTGTTCATCGCCCTCTTGGTTGTGGAGTCATGTCTCGGTTTTGTCCCCAGACTAGTTAAGGTGCTTTTGCATCCTAGGCCAAATTACATCCTTAAAAGTGCCTTCATCTCCCTTCCATCCTGTTGTTCTCCAAGCCTTCTCCCCTCATCTGTTTGATACTCCAGAACAAGAGAGACTGAATAAGTTCTGAATTAGTTTTTGTTATTTTATCTTTATTATTCAAAAATAAGATCAAAGATCTGCAAATTACGAACAATAGGACAAATGCATTTACATTCATGCATTTAGCAGACACTTTTATCCAAAGCGACTTACAAGAGCCAACACTATTTGTAATATTTGCAAGCTAGAAAGAGGAGAAATGCAGAGACAAAATAGAAGAAAGCTTGTTTTAGATTTTATTCTTATGTCCAATTAAATTAGCTTGTAATGTGTCTGTTCAATAATCAATAAAGCCATATGGCTCATGACTAAAGCTTTAAAGCTTCAACAGCATCAATGGACACATCAGTCAAAGCTAGTAGTCTTTTTAGCCTGTAATGGCACAACTCTGCTCCATCTCTTTGTTCGTCTTCGTCTTCATCTTGGATATTACTGTAGGCTAACCCTTTATACTCTCTCTTTTCATCTCTCTGTCAGTGCCATGTGCTTTCTTTCAGCATTTCTAGCATCAGTGTAGACAGACTATAACTGACTGATAGACTATAATTTATACTTGCCTAGTAGCATATTTGCAGTAGATTGATAGGACTAATTAAAGTGTGTTTTCATCAGCGGCTAGCTGAGCAGACACTGTTGTGAGCTCTCATAATGTCAGGAGAAAAGCCGTAATGAATAGAGTCTTCCTCACACACACACACACACACCTGCATGCTTCAGTGGCCATAGACTGATCTCTAAGGGATTGTCTTAAAGCACGGGAAGTGTGTGTGAGCATGGTTGCATCTCTTTATGCCTTAGGGAAGTGTCCATACAAAAATTAAATAATAAAATAAAATAAAACTGATCCAGAGTGAGGTTGGATTTTGAATTTGAAGCCCAGCAGTTTGGAAGTGTTGAAGAGTAACATGTTCATTGATGATCTGTACTGGCTCCAGATTTAGTGTAAAGATGGAATGTTATATAAAAGCTGAAATAAAATATGCAGTCCACAACTTACCTCCATTCTCCATTAATTTCTCAATGAAATGTCACTTTAAACTTTGCAGTTGTGGTTCTATCGGCTGTCCATGAACTCAACTTTCAACTTTAGGACATTTGATACATTATTTTCATTGGTTGTAATTCCTTTGTAAATACATATACACTGTTCTTAAGTTTGAAATAATGTTTTAAAAAGATGGCTCTTGTGCTCAGCAAGGCAGTAAAAACAGCATTATTGTAAGTACCACCCGTCGGCCCAACAACGGAATCCAACGGCGTGTAGGTATAATGGGTATAATGTGTGTAAGTCTTTTCAATGCTTCTTTGAAGTTCACTTAATTTATTATAATTTCGTTTAAATTTGATTCTAGTTCCGTGCTTTGTCTGACTCCAATTTCAAACGGTTATTTAATTTAGACTTGGTTTCTAGTTAGGAACTTACCATAAATATTGGTTATGTTTTAATTTAGGTATTTGATTGTTCTGGGTATCCCATACTTTCAGTTATTCGTTCATTAGGGACCCGATGCCCCATAAAGTCACAGGCCAGCCGGGTTACGAGGATCTCAGGGACACAAACTCGCCCGTCTGATCTTACTCAAAGGGTTAGCTATTACCTTTTTAGTCAGTTGCCTACTGCTCTCTCATAAAAAAGTGTTGTTTTTTTAGCCACTTCTGTACAACTTGCTAAGTCAGTGATAGACAGAAATCAAAAGGTCTTCAGATGGCATGCCTACTGCTCCATTTATTCATGAGCATTTAGTTTGACCTCTCCCGGACACAGATTTGCGGTAGCATGAGCCTCTTTATAATCTACTGGTAATAATAATTTAAAATGAATACAGAATAAATTTGACAGGTAAAAATTTATCATGCGTGTTTGAGTGTTCTATGTGCAGGACTCAGGAAGACACAACACAGCACTGTGTGAGTTTTTTTCTGGTTGCAGAATTCCCATTGACTCTTCGACCAGTTTCCCCTAAATACCCAGACCAGAACAAAAGAGTTGTAAATATTTACTGTACTACACCAATATTTTTCGATTTGTTGGACCTCCCTTGTGGCTACTCACAGACAGGGGACTCTTGATAGAAGCATTTGTTATTTTTCATCATATGGTTAAGTCATAGGAAAGGTAGATCTGGTTGAGAACAAATAAGAATAAGAGACAATTATTCATCATTACTCACATTTGGCTTTGGGGGAGAGGAACAATGAGTATCAGATAGACACCACCCACAACAGGAGAACAGAATTCTTCTAAGTTCTCAATCTTTCACGTAATATAAGTAACTGCTGTGAAGTTGAGACAATTTTACCAAGCGCACTGAGACATTTAAAATGATACCAAACATGAAAGAGAAAAAACAATATAAACTGAACAAAATTATAAACTTTTGTTTTTGCCCACATTTTTCATGAGCTGAACTCAATTCTTTTTCTATGTACACAAAAGGCCTATTTCTCTCAAAGATTGTTCACAAATTGTCTAAATCTGTGTTAGTGAGCACTTCTCCTTTGCCGAGATAATCCATCCACCTCACAGGTGTGGCCTATCAAGATGCTGATTAGACAGCATGATTATTGCACAGGTGTGCCTTAGGCTGGCAACAATAAAATGCCACTCTAAAATGTGCAGTTTTACTGTATTGGGGGGTCTGAAAACCAATCAGTATCTGGTGTGACCACTATTTGCCTCAAGCAGTGCAACACATCTCCTTCGCATAGAGTTGATCAGGTTGTTGATTGTGGCCTGTGGAATGGTGGTCTACTCCTCTTTAATGGCTGTGCGAAGTTGCTGGATATTGGCAGGACCTGGATCACGCTGTCTTATACGCTACCATGGGCCACTCGATCCACAATGTTGACATCAGCAAACTGCTCACCCACACGACGCCATACACGTTGTCTGCCATCTGCCCTGTCCAGTAAAAACCGGGAATCATCCGTGAAGAGAACACCTCTCCAAAGTGCCAGACGCCATCGAATGTGAGCATTTGCCCACTCAAGTCGGTTACGACGACGAACTGCAGTCAGGTCGAGACCCCGATGAGGATGACGAGCATGAAGATTAGCTTCCCTGAGACTGTTTCTGACAGTTTGTGCAAAAATTATTTGGTTATGCAAACCGATTGTTGCAGCAGCTGGGCAGGTGGCTGGTCTCAAACGATCTTGGAGGTGAAGATGCTGGATGTGGAGGTCCTGGGCTGGTGTAGTTACATGTAGTCTGCGGTTGTAAGGCCGGTTGTATGTACTGCCAAATTCTCTGAAACGCCTTTGGAGAAACGGCTTATGGTAGAGAAATAAACATTCAGTTCACGGGCAACAGCTCTGGTGGACATTCCTGCAGTCAGCATGCCAATTGCACACTCCCTCAATACTCGCGACATCTGTGGCATTGCGCTGTGTGATAAAACTGTACATTTTAGAGTGGCCTTTTATTGTGGCCAGCCTAAGGCACACCTGTGCAATAATAATGCTGTCTAATCAGCATCTTGATAGGCCACACCTGTGAGGTGGATGGATTATCTCGGCAAAGGAGAAGTGCTCACTAACACAGATTTACACAGATTTGTGAACAATATTTGAGAGAAATAGGTCTTCAGCTCATGAAAAATGAGGGCAAAAACAAAAGTGTTGCGTTTATAATTTTGTTCAGTGTATATATCTACAAGATATGTCTTATAACACAAGATATGTGTTATCGACATTCTTAGTGAACTTTGAATGACTTGAGCCTGGGTGAAAGGAGGGGAGTAGGTAGAAAGAGGCTCGTAGATAAGTCAAAGCAGGGCAAAGCAGTGTTTTATGCTCTTTCTTTGAGATCTCTCCAGATGAGTGAGTTTTATTACAGGTTAGGATTCTCAAGTTCAGTCTTGGCAGAAATCCATCCTTACAGTATCATTACAATTTAAAATAACAAAAGGTTAAATAATAACTTTAAAAAAATAATGTATTCCTGTGATGGCAAAGCTGTATTTTCAGCATCATTACTCCAGTCTTCAGTGTCATGTGATCCTTCAGAAATCATTCATTAATATTAATATTAATTGTAGTGCTGCTTTATATATTTGTGGAAACCTGGGAACCTATAGAATGATGAATATAAAGTTCAACAACATTTATTTGTGTAACAATGTAAAACTCTTTAGATCAATTTAATGTGTCCTCGCTGAATAAAATTATCCGTTTATTTGAGGGAACAAAAAATATCGGACCCCAAAATTTTAAATGGAAGTTACTGCCCATTTGTCACATTAAATAATCTTGTTAAAGGGCACCTATTATGGCATTTAAAATGTTCCTAATATTGTTCTGGGAGTCCCCAACAACAGTTTTACATGCATGCAATGACAAAAAACTCTTTTGTTGTCTTATAAAATGCATTTATTTTTACCTGATTTGCTCACCGACTCCCTAATGATTCGTTCAACGACTCATTTTTCCAAACCCCTCCTTTGCGTGACGCTAATCCGTGGTGATTGGTCAGATGATCCAATCAGTTATTGTTTGCGTTAGCCCAACGCATAAACATATTGATAAAGCACTGCAGTACTACAAGACGCTCTATTCTTTATGACAACTCCAATAACAACGACAAACATTTCACATATTTCAAAAAAATTGACATTAGAGACCTAGAAGCTGCACTGAGCGTAACTTACACAACACACACACACACATACTTATTGAGCATGCTACAAAACCCATAAAAGCAACAATTATTAATAATACTTACAGGTTGTGATTCGGAGGAGGAAGCCGATCCAAATAAAACTGGTACTGAACCTTCCTTCAGTATCAACCAGCTCGCGAATCCACACTTGAAAGCATTTATGTTTGTAAAGCAATCGTCATTAAAATGACGCGAACACAGCACAAGGTTCGGGTTATACTTGTGTTGTAAATATAAACTCTAGCCACTGATTCTTCACATGCTCGTCCCTGGACAGTGAAGAAAAGGTCGCTTTTGATTCGTACTTCAGAACACAGCGTCTCGTCGCCATGATGTTTTCAAGTTTACCCTCTGCGCGGTGCGCACAATGAGTGGGCGTATCTTATTCAAATAACTTGTCAAGTTGACTTTCATATTTAAAACTTTGCAGGATGTTTTCGTTCAAATAACTTGTCAAGTTGATTTTCATATTTAAAACTTTGCAGGATGTTTTCGTTCAAAGGATCGTTTTACTAAATTAATATTATAGGTCACTAATCAAATTATTACATTTTTGACATTGATCATGTGACTCTCTAAAGATGGTCAGATATTCTTGCTTACATTGAAATTTAAGATGCTCTTTGGATCATTCTTAAATCATGCATTAGTACTATATTGCTATTTTCTGGTATTTAGAAAATTCTAAAATTTTTGTTTTAATTTCAACTTTTCATTCATATGCTGATAGTTACACTTTAATCATATAATAAAAAAAAATGCAATAGCATCAACACTAGGGGTCAGAGTATAAATATGCCACTCCATTTATTTTTCAGCCATATATTCCAGCAATGATGCTACCATTTCTATAATGGCAAACTAACAGCACAGGTTGTTGAATGTTAAGTCTGACAGCTGATTTAAATTCAGATGCTGTCTCTCACTGTCCGTATTCTCTCTCTTCTCTGGGTCTCTGACAGATGAATCCAGTCTGAAGATGAACAGTGTTTGTCACATCCCACAGACACTGGCCAGTCACTCTCTCGCTCTACAGGTTAAGCACCGGACAGAGACACACTCTGCAGACATGCTCAAACCAGATCCACGAGACACCTTCTACAAGAGTGAGTATTCCCAATGGTGTGTATGCAAATTCACAGATTGTTCACTATTCTCATTTGTGAATCATCCGTTCACTTGATCGAACTGAGCCTCTAAATATACCCTTTGCCTTGTAAAATAATTGATTTATAACATATCATATTACACTAATGTTTAAAAGTTAGGATTTCTAATGTTTTTAAAAATCTCTTATGCTCACCAAGGCTGCATTTATTTGATGAGATTTTTATTTTATTTTAATATATTTAAAATATTACAATTACTCCAGTCTCTACTGTCACATCTACTTCAGTAATTACTTTAATATGATGACTTGGTACTGAAACATTTCTTGTTCCAATTGTGACATTATTTCCAAGTGAAATGGCTTCTTGAATGAGAAAAAACATAGGGTGGGACGTTGATAGGATTGGTTGGATTGTTGTCATTTGCTTTTTGCTGTAATCTCATGTGAGTGACATGTTTCTGGATCAGAGAGGTTAGTCACACCTTTGTGCTGATGAACACGTCATCAGAGAAGAGAAGCGTTTTTGCAAGTGGGAGGGGGATTATTTGATTATAAAGCTCAAAAGGCAGCATTTATTTGAAACAGATTTTTTTTCTGACATTTATATACCTTTACTTGTCTTGTAAGTGCATTTTTTTTCATGGTGATCTTGTGATAGAACTGACAGCTAATTTTGAAATGATACAACACCACGGAATATGTGACAGTCAGGAGGACTGAGGTGCATTTAGTGGATGTAAATGCACAAGCTAATAGTGATGAATGGAAGTTATTGGGTATTTGTATTAAAACCTGCTAATTTGTAAAAACATTTGTGCTGAGCAACTATTTGTAACAGCTATTTAAACTGTCCCATCAAAATGTGTGAATTGTCCCATTTGATGACATGTTTGTTATCCTATAGTTCCCATGATAGATCGGTCCAGGCTGGAGAATGTTCTGCCATCTTGTGTCTACTCTCCTACGTATGTGGTGAAGGACTTCCCTATCGCACGCTATCAAGGCCTGCAGTTTGTAAGTAACAGTCTCAGCAAACACTCTCTTATGTTGTTGTATTGGCAAAAGAGCTGCGAGTTTGCTACATGTTTTTAGCTGCTAGTTTCTGATAAACAATTTAATAACATTTTAATAATTATTTTGCTAGTTTAGTTTTATAAGTATATTGAAAACTTTTCATGAAAATGTAGTGTAGCGGTTCTCAACCAGGGGCCTGGGACCCACTAGAGGGCCTCAGCACACTTCCGAAGGGGGTCACAAGATGACTTAAAATTATTAAACAAAGCAAATGTTAAAATAAACAGCTAAAAATAAAGATATTAAAGATATATAGTTAACTGATATCATATTTCTCATTTCAATTAATTCCCTCAACAACTGTCTTACTTGATATATGAAGGAATTCTAAAAGCACAATTTCTAGACCTGAAAAAGTCATTGAATTTTTTTCATTCTTTAAAAATGTTTATACAATATAATTTTCTATTAATGCCAATCTGTGATTAAAAAAAAAAGTAATTTAAAATAAAACATATCATAGTTAATATGACTATGAAATCATGTACATTTAAAACATCTAAATAACTTTTTTCCACGTAAAAGAACATTTTGTGTAATGGAAAGGTTCTTAAAAGTTTCTTTGTGGAACCATAGATGTCAACAAAGAACCTTTATTTTTTAAGGAGTGTGTCACTTTCTGTAAATAAGCAGCTTTGTCATTACAGCCACAAATATCTTGTCCTTTGAATATTGTCTTGGACAGTGGTCCCCCAAAAAAGGTTGAGAACCACTGATGTAAATATCCCTTTTAAGATGTTTCTGAGCTTAGAGCAAACAGTGCCCTCTTTTGGCCATTACTGTTCAACACAGGTGTGATGCATTCGTTAAATCTCATGCTATCCAATTACAGTCACTGTTTTTAATTCTTCTGATTTTCTTATTTGATACATTTTTCAGCAATATTTTGGGAATGCATGTACCAAAAATCACTACCAGTTCTCTCTTATTCTTATGTGTTCTCAACCAGGTCTACCTTTCATATGTATATCCCAACGACTTCACCAGACTTACCCATATGGAGAAAAAGAACAAATGCTTCTATCGAGAGTCCCCTGTCTACTTAGAAAAGTATGAGTCCCAACTGATCACGACAAGAAATTAGGCAATCAGTCAATATCTAAATACATAAATTAAAAGGTAAGCATGGCCCTGTCATTCTTTTGAATCGTCATATAGATTTGGCTTCTATAAGTACATGAAGATGGATGAGGAGGAGGATGACCAGCCTGTTTTCTTCCCCAAACCTGATGGTCTGTGTTCAGCTGGGATCTTAATAACAGATAAGAATTCAGCAGCTGTTTCCTTTATAAAATCTCACCATGACATCTGTAATGAGCCAAGCGACATGTGTGTTCCCAAGGTTCAAAATTAACACAGGCCAGATGCCAAATGTGAGTAGAAATGGGCTTTGAAGAGTAAATAAAACAGTTGGCCACCAACTTTATTAGGATCATTACATGGTTTGTTACACTATTAGAAAGATAACATTTGATTTACTGATACAAAGACCTGTATGGCACTGTATCAGATTTTCACTACACAATTATCATGCCCACGCTATTGTGATGGCTAAATTCATCTTTAACTTAATTTCATGATTCTCTTTTTTTGGCCAGTGAGTCAAGCTCAAAATATTAGTGTAGGGAAACTTAGAGAGTTTATAGCAATGACTGTAAAAAGACTAAAAGAATTGAGTGTTGAACACCACAACATCGTAACACATGTCACTGACTCTTTAATCATGTCATTAAGCAACTCTCATTTCAGATTATATGAATTATTTAAAGGGTGCTAGTTTGATGGGGCTCGTCTATTCTGACAGATTTCTTGGAGGAGGAAGAAGGTGTCGACCCAGAGGAGACAATCAACTCCAGCAACCGGCCAGTCAGGAGGACCAGTCTACCCTATCAGCCGTCAAGGATTACAGCCTCCTCAAAGCCTGATAGATTAGACACGGGTTCAATGAGCCACGTCTTACAGCTAGAGAAGCAAGAGCAAGAAAGGAGTAAAATAACTACAGGGGGGAGGTTTTATAAACACTCTCTGGTGGTGGATGATGAAATGACAGAAATAAGACAAAGAAAGGCAAAGGGTAGTGCAGGTGCATTGGAGTCTCAAAGTGGGTCTCTAAATGAACAGACGGAAGCAAGCGAGGAGCACGGGGACTCCCAAACACCTGCACTGGTTCAGAAAGGCCGTTTTTTAACATGGCAACTCCCTGACACGGGACTGCCAAACAAGAGTAAACTTAGAGAAACTGCTAGTCCACCTGTGAAGGGAAGATCCCCCTTTAAGCTTCCTCAAAAGTCCCCTCTCTATGTTTTGGCTAATAGTATTTTAGGTAGCGCAGGCAAGCCTGTGTTTGGGACCAGTGTGGAGAAAGAGACTAATACCAACAAAATTTACATCACTAGACCCGTCCACCAGTAAGCAGACCAAAGCCTCCTGTGGAAGTGTTTCCTGGTGTCTTCCTTTATCAATCTAGAAAGACCAAGAGGCTTGTGAATTTAAGTTCAAAATGGAGGTCTTTACAAACCCAAGCCGCTGCTTCTCTCCCATGGCCGAACTTCTCCTTAATGGGGGATAAGACTTCCACCCAAACTGCCCTGTTAAAGCACAGCCATCCTTCCTTGCCTTCAGAGGCTGAGCCTCATAATAAGGGTGACCCTACAGCCTTCATATCAGATCCAGACAGCTTGCCCCCATCAAGCTCAGAAAAGAGAGGCCACCCTGGGCTAAACTCGTCTGAGAACAGCCGGCCTCCGGAGGTGCAGTCAACAAAGATCTCGGAAATGCCTGAGGGATCGGACATGGCTCCTCAGAGCAGGGGTCTTGAAGAAGGAGAGTACAGTTATGAGGAGGCCCAAGTGAGGCCGAGTTTGAAAGAGGAGGCCATCAACTGGCAGCGCACCTTCAGCGTGAATCCTGTGGACTTTGAGCTGCTGAGGTCGGACTGGAACGACCTGAGGTGTAACATCTCGGGAAATCTGCAGCTCGCCGAGAACGAGGTTGTTGATGTGATCTCACAGTACATGGAGAGGCTGAATGAGCAGAATGGAGGGTGAGCATGTGCGGGTGCAAATGAAGATAGATACTTAAAGGATGGTTCACCCAAAAATAACTACTCTTGTCATTATTATGATTTTTTTTCTTCTTCAAAATTTTGAAGAATGTACTGGTTAATTCTTTGTCAATTTTATAAATAATGATCTGGACCTTTCAAAATAAAAGTGCATACTGTATTTATTTTTCACCATAAAATATGTCCATATTAATTGGCCATTATACTGTACATAGAAGTTTTCTGAAGCTGTTCAATAGTTTTGTATGAGAATGATTTTAATTGTTGATTACTTCACCTTCAATGAACTGCTATGACTGGATCAATGAGTCAAGGAGTTGAACTTAAGAATTGGAATCATTCAGACTGTTTTTTGTGTTCTGAATCAACCGGTTTATGAAAAGAACCGAGTTAAAAGAACAGTTTGTTCACAAAATCGAACACCTCCCTCTCACGCAAAGGCAGCGTTTAAATAGTCTTTTTACTGTATTACTATATTACTATTAATAATTAATACAGAAGGCATAAAATGTATTTAAAAAATCAATTATGACTGTATTAGATGTAGACAACTTTACTACTAATATGGACCACAGTGAACGAAAAATAAATAAGAATTTTGTTTTATATACTTTGAATATTTGTGTGGGTTCTCTTACGAGAGTATCTCTCGTACTGCGTGATATCTTACGCTATGGGGAAAACTCTTTTCCTCGAGATATTGAAGCCAAAAATTATCCTTAATTTTAAACATGCAAAACGCTTTGCAGCAGCAAGCAGACAAGGGCGAGACAGCTCGCGCGCCCATTGGCTGCCTTGCTGGAAAAGCTGCAGCCTATCGAGTGAGGCACTGCGTGACGTAATGACGAATGGGGACGCTTCGCGCCCATTTCGTCATGTCCCGCCAGTAGAGGCGTGGTCTCGCCCTATAAATACCCCCTCGATAGCTGTATTTCCTCTGATTTTTCTACTCTTCACGCGAAGCTCACGCATCGCTGGATCCAGAGTGAGAAGCCGCGCCGTTGACTTGTAGCCTTATCAGCGGGACGTGCCATCTTCTGAAGTCGCTGGCCCAGCCGCCTTCAACCGCCGTACCTGCTGCACTTTCCGGCGTACTATATCCTTTTACTCTGCTAAGTGTGTGTGTGTGTTTGCTTACGTGACGCAACACCCATTCTCTGTTCTAAAAGAGCTGCGTCTTTTTAAAGATGCCTTTCTGTGGCTCGTGCCGCGCCCAACTCAGTGATGAGGACCGTCACGTCATCTGTGTGTCCTGCCTGGGTCATGAGCACGCGGCTATCGCGCTCGCGGATGGTGGATGCCCGCACTGCGAACTTCTGCCCATGGTGACTCTGAGGACTCGCCTGGCGTCGTTCTCTGAGCCCGCGTCCCAGCCTTCTGTGCCGCGCCGCAAGAAGCGTCGCGCCCAGCGCGCTCCCGAGCCTTCTCCAGCCCGCCAAAGCTCGCCGGTTCGCCCGCCGGCTTCGCCGGCTTCACTTGAGTCGCTCCCGGACGGACAGCGCCCGCCGTCTGCCGCCGCTTCCACTCCCGAGTTGGACGAACCTGCTGAGGTATGCTCTCTTGTGGCTTCTGATAGCGAGGATTGGGCGAGCTCTGTGGACCTCCCCCCCGCTGACGTATCTAGCCAACCCTCTGGAAAGAGACCCGGCATTGAGGCTGAGCTGATGCGTCTGCTCACCCAGGCCGTGGAGTGCATCGGCCTCGAGTGGGAGGCGCCTACTTTGCCGCCGCGCAACAGACTCGACGGGCGCTTTCTCAAGAAGGACGAAGCCCCGTCTAGGTCTAGGGCCGCCCCCTTCCTCCCTGAGCTCCACGACGAAGTCGCAAAGTCATGGACTGCCCCTTTCTCCGCCAGGCTGCGCACTTCCACCTCTGCGGCTTTTTCCTCTGTCGTCGGCGCGGGAGATAAAGGAAATCTCTCCATTCCTCCTGTGGAGGCGGCGGTCGCGTCGCATCTCTGCCCGCCCTCTGCGGGACGGCGCGCGCAGACGACGCTTCCTTCTAAAGCCTGCCGGGTGACTTCATCGCTGCACGGGCGCGCTTACACAGCCGCTGGACAGGCGGTCTCAGCGCTGCATACTATGGCGGTCTTGCAGATTTACCAGGCTGACCTTCTCCTTAAATTGGACGAGGAAGGGCCGGGTGCTGTCAGTGTGGCGGATTTACGAGGCGCTACGGACCTTGCTCTACGCGCCGCTAAAGCCGCTGCTCAGGCCATGGGGCGGAATATGGCCTCTCTCACCGTTGCTGAGAGACATCTGTGGTTGACGCTGTCTGAGATGACGGAAGCTGAGCGCTCTGTATTCCTCGACGCGCCCATTTCCCCTGCGGGCCTCTTCGGATCTGCCGTCAAAGATTTCGCGGACAGATATTCTGAGGTGCAGAAGACTTCGCAGGCCATGAAGCACTTCCTCCCGAAGCGCTCGAGCTCCGCTGCAGGTCGCTCTAAGCAGCCGTCTGCTCGCAGCTCGCAGCCTCGGCCTGCATCGCCCGCAGCCGCCGCTACACAGCGCCGCCAGGCCCGGGATCAGAGACCGCGCTCTCGCTCTGCTGGACGCCGCCCCGCTCAGCGCGGGCCCCGGCCTAAGATTGAGCTCAAGCCCGAGGCCTCGAAGCTTTCCTAGCCACTCTAGGAAAGCGACGGTGTTCGGATCCGGCTGCGGCCGGTTCCCCACCGAAACGATTCACTCGTTCAGTTCCTTGCGATGTGACTGTGCCAGTGTATTTAGCAGTGAAGCAGCCTGTGTCTCAGCCCGCTTGCCTGCACACAAAAGCCGTTTTTATGGCTACCCAGATAAATCCAATAAAGAGTGTATTTTCTGGTATACCGGCCACGGCCGATGGTGTTATGAGTGTTGTAAGAATGCCCACGCCCCAGTGCCCATTCCCACACCCAGACACAGCCCGCCACGGTGCGAGGCTAGCACACATAAATCTGACTCAGGTCGATTGTGCAGACAATGTAGTGAATGCGCCCATACAATGCCCGCTCACGCTACATGCCGCGTGTCCCTTGGTTTCTGTAAAAACGAAACCAACACACAGTCTATCGGCTCCGACCGAAAGCGTGTACAGTGCAGTAGATGTGCCCGTAAGTTTGCGCCCACATCCCCCCGCAAGCACGCCGAATCCCACGGGATTCGCCCCGCTCACTCTCGCTGTGCGTCCCGCCATAGAGAATTGGAGCACGGCCAGGCTGCCCGCTGTGTGTTCAGCGCGCCCCCCGCCTCGAACGCTGTAAACACGGCGTTGTGTTCCCAGGGTACCGGGGCTCTCGAGCCGTTGCCTGGTCACGGCCAGAGCCCGGTCTGCATTCTACCTCTAGCTATTCACGCAGAAGCGTGGTCAAAGCTACCCGGGGTATCAGACTGGGTGCTGAACACTATAAAGAGAGGCTACTCGCTACAATTCGCACGACGTCCCCGCCGTTATACGGCGCGCGTCGAGACTACGGTGAGAAACGAAGTATCTCATCAACTTCGAGCCGAGATAGCGAAACTGCTGAGCAAGGGGGCCATAGAGCCCCTTTCTCAGGCTCAGAGCGAAGGGGGCTTATACAGCAGATATTTTCTGGTACCGAAAAAAGATGGGGGCTTCAGACCCATTCTAGATCTGAGACAGCTGAACAAAGCGCTTGTGAAGCGCCAGTTCAGGATGCTTACGACCAGGGGAATCCTCGCGCAAGTGCGCCAAGGGGACTGGTTTATGTCAATAGATCTGAAAGACGCCTATTTCCAAATACAAATAGCGTCCCATCACAGGCGATTCTTGAGATTCGCGTTCGAGGGCCAGGCATATCAATACACAGTCCTGCCGTTCGGCCTGTCCTTGGCACCCCGTACATTTACGAAGTGCATGGACGCGGCTCTCGCACCCCTGAGACTTCAGGGCATGCGAGTTATGAACTACTTGGACGATTGGCTGATTCTAGCTCGATCACGGTCAGAGCTCATAGAACACAGGGCCACACTGCTCGAGCACCTCGAGAAACTGGGCCTGACAGTCAACTGGGAAAAGAGCTCGCTGTGTCCCAGCCAGAGAATTTCTTTCCTGGGAACAGTGTTAGACTCGCTATCCATGACGGCACGCCTGTCACCGGAGCGCGTACTAAGTATTCAGCGTGTCGCGGAATCCTTACGCCACGGCTCTATAGTCCCGCTCAGACGGTTTCAGAAAATGCTGGGCCTGATGGCCGCAGCATCCTCTGTACTCCAGCTGGGCCTGCTTCGCATGCGCCCACTGCAGAGGTGGCTGAAACCACGGGTCCCGCCCCGGGCATGGACCACGGGCCGGTGTCGCCTCAGGGTCGACCAATGGTGCGTTTCGGCTCTGGAACCCTGGAAAGTAACCAGCTGGTATCAGTCTGGTGTGAGTCTGGGGGCCGCCTCAAGGGTGAAAGTGGTGTCTACGGACGCCTCCACCACGGGGTGGGGAGCGCTGCTCGAGGGCAGACCGCTGGCTCCTTCACATAAACTGCTTGGAAATGATAGCAGTCGACAAAGCGCTACGGCGCTTCCGTCCCCTGATAAAGGGCCACCACGTCTTGGTCCGGTCGGACAACACGTCAGTGGTGGCGTACATAAATCGCCAGGGCGGCGTCGGGTCCACACGCCTTTGCAGGCTGACGGAACCCCTCTTGGTCTGGGCCCAGCGCAACCTCCTTTCTCTGAAAGCGGCGCACGTGCCTGGGCACCTGAATGCGGGTCCAGACAAGCTGTCCAGAGACAACGTCCCGACAGGAGAATGGTCGCTGCATCCGCAGACGGTCCAGCTGCTGTGGGAAACGTTTGGCAGAGCGCAGGTGGACCTGTTTGCGTCCCGCGAGAACGCTCACTGCCCAGTATTCTTCTCGAAAAGCAGGGACGCGCTGGCCCATGCTTGCCCCAGCGGTCCCCTGTATGCTTTTCCCCCCGTCTCGCTCCTGCCTCAGGTGTTGGAGCGGATCAGGGAAAATGGATGCCCAGTGCTGCTTGTAGCTCCGCTCTGGACGAACCAGGCTTGGTTTCCGGTCCTGATGCGGCTGGCCAGCACTGCCCCGTGGCCTGTACCATTGAGGAAAGATCTCCTCTCTCAGGCGGAGGGCTCGATTTGGCATCCTCGCCCGGATCTGTGGTCCCTGCACGCATGGGCCATCAACGGGTACCCGCTAGCCTCCCGGAAGGAGTGCTAAACACGATCGCGCAGGCTAGAGCTCCGTCTACCAGACGGCTCTATGCCTCGAAATGGTCGGTGTTCTCTACTTGGTGTCGAGCCCGTGGCTTTTCACCTGTGGACTGCGGGGTTAAGGAAGTGCTTGCCTTCCTTCAGGAGCTGATGGATAAGGGTAGGACCCCATCCACGCTCAAAGTTTATGTGGCGGCCATAGCAACGTTTACTAAACCGGTGTCTGGCCAGTCACTGGGGAAAAACGACTTAGTCGTGCGTTTCCTACGAGGAGCTCGGAGGTTAAACCCTCCCAGGCCCCCTTCAGTCCCGGCTTGGGACCTTTCCACGGTCTTGGAGGCCATGAAAGGCGCCCCGTTTGAGCCGATCCAGCTGTCGGACATGAAGCACCTGTCCCTTAAGACGGTGTTTCTATTGGCTCTCGCTTCAGTGAAGCGTGTAGGGGACTTACAGGCGCTTTCTGTAAGCGCGTCATGTCTGGAGTTTGGGCCTAACGACTCAAAGGTCGTACTCAAACCGAGGCACGGCTACGTGCCGAAATCCCTCAATACACCGTTTAGGGCCCAGGTAATTTCCCTGTCTGCCCTTCCGGTTCTCAATGAGGAAAGGGACGCGAGTCTCCTTTGCCCTGTCAGGGCGTTAAGGGCTTATGTGTCCCGCTCGGCTGGGTTCAGACAGACCGAGCAGCTTTTCGTGTTGTTTGGCGGCCGTTCTAAGGGACTTGCCGCTTCAAAACAGAGCCTATCCAGATGGATAGTGGATGCCATAGCGCTGGCTTACACTTCCAAGGGCCTGCAGTGCCTTTTTACATTTATCAAGTACTATAACCTGGAGGTGCCCGCCTTACAAGCTAAGCTTCTGGCGGTCTGAACTTCGGGCTTATCGGCCGCCATGCGGCTTATGTGTACCCCTACGGGTCTGTTACCCCTACGGGATTTTTATGAAGGAGTGATGCTTCTAGCCTCTCCTCCTCCACTCTGTGTGAGTTGTGGTGATTGTGCACTAGATGCGCCCCGGGCTTGGCCCCGGGACTCTGGTGTTGGATCCCTGTCCGCACGGCGTGTTGCATGGTGTTCCCCATAGCGTAAGATATTACGCAGTACGAGAGATACTCTCGTAAGAGAACGTACTCGGTTACTAACGTAACCTCGGTTCTCTCTAAAGAGGGAACGAGTACTGCGTATCTTGCCGTGCTTGGAATACGCTCTGGTTCGCTTCGGCGTTGAAAAATCAGAGGAAATACAGCTATCGAGGGGGTATTTATAGGGCGAGACCACGCCTCTACTGGCGGGACATGACGAAATGGGCGCGAAGCGTCCCCATTCGTCATTACGTCACGCAGTGCCTCACTCGATAGGCTGCAGCTTTTCCAGCAAGGCAGCCAATGGGCGCGCGAGCTGTCTCGCCCTTGTCTGCTTGCTGCTGCAAAGCGTTTTGCATGTTTAAAATTAAGGATCATTTTTGGCTTCAATATCTCGAGGAAAAGAGTTTTCCCCATAGCGTAAGATATTACGCAGTACTCGTTCCCTCTCTAGAGAGAACCGAGGTTACGTTAGTAACCGAGTACGTTTTTCCTGCTGAGCCTGCAACTCAAGTGTACATTTTGAATGTTCCTGCTGTTAAGCACTTTCTCAGTTGGCTGCTTTATCAAATAACAAATGTGAAAGCTTTATTACCCCTGACACAACTAGACATGATGTGTGGTGTTACAGTATGTGCTTATATTTTGCATGCACATATCTCTTTGAAGTTGACTCTGTTTACAGTACCTCTGTTGTTTATCTAACAGTTTCCTCTTTTTGCCTCTATTAGGATCTACAATCTGGTCCGAATTGTTAATGTAGAGAAGCGGAGGGATTCAGCCAGGGGGAACCGTTATTTGGTGGAACTATTGTTGATGGAGGGAGGAAAAAGAGTGGTGCGCCTGTCTGACTACATCTATGTGCTGTTGCACCGCAGTCAACATGAGGAGGGAATTGAGAGCAGAGAGGGAACTATGCCCTTGTCCCACCATAGACCCTCCAAAAAACCTCCACACAGCGGCTCCAGTACCCAAACACACAACACCACACTCTGGAGCACCAGCTGGGCCAAACCCCTGCTCTGCCAGCCAGCCATGTTAGAATGGAGACATGACGTGATGGTACACTTTGTTGTACCAGGTATTTATAATGAATAAAAATTCCTGTATATGAATTTTTGGGAAAGAGTACTGACTTTGTAAATGTTAATGATCATTTTAAATATAGCCATAATCTGATGCACTACTTTTCAAAAGTTTGGGGTCAGTAATATAAAAAATATATATATATATATATTTATTGATCAAGGACGTATTAAATTGATCAGTAATGACAGTAAAGTTATTTTTGTGAACTTTCTATTTATCAAAATATCTAAATTAACCTGGTTTAAACAAAAATATTAAGCAAATATTAAGCTTCAAATCAGCCTATTTTAATGATTTCTGAAGGATCATGGCAAATAAATTACATTTTAACATATTAAAACATAAAACAATTATTTTTAATTGTCATAATATTTCACAATATTCATGTTTTAACTGTATTTCTGAATACATAATAAATATTGATAAAACTTACGGTTTTATAGCCACTCATCTGAGTTGTCTTGTGGCAGTAAAGAATCAGGCTCGCTGGGTGCAGCAGTTTATCTCAGATATGGAGCTCCTGCACCGTGAGACCAAGGATGAGAATTTCAGCGTGATCATCGTTGACTTCCAGAGCGATGACATGGATGTGGAGCAGGCACTGAAGGAGAGCAGTGTGCCCAGGTGAATACTGAGTTATTCTGTCCACTATTTTATCTTCTAAGATCCCTGACTTCATGTGAGTCCTGTTGTTGGACGCACAAACTGTTTTTACTTGAGAACCTAACCCTGTTTTTTTTCCTGTTCTTGGCTGTGTGTGTGTGTAGGTATGAATATCTGAGACGTGAAGGGAACTTCGAGAGATCGTCTGGTTTACAGATGGGTGTGGACAACATAAAGGTAAGAAAAAATGAAAGATTTTACAGTATTTGTGAGTCAGCAGCTTGTAACGCTTAGATCCACAGAAGACGATTATAAAAGAACATAAGATTTATTATGAACTCAGAATAACAAGCCAACAAACGAAACAGTGTGCTAGTGCATAGACAACAACCGACAACTGAGGTACCAAAGAAATTTAAGTAGTGGCACAAACAAGGTTAATAAGGAGACACAGCTGAACTAAGAGGACTAATCACATCAGTAACCATGACAACACATAAGTGGCGGGAAACTAGACAAAGGAAACACGTGACTGAATGAAAACAAAAACTGAACGTGACTGTGACAGCTATTATTAAAAAGACATTTTAACATTATAACATTTTTTAAAGTTATTGTGGTGATCCTTTTTTTTTTTAGCTGATTATAGATCTAACTCTTCCAGAATTAAAGTTTTAATTCTTTAATTCTAGAAGGTATTTATTTGTGTTCCAAGATGGTGTTTTAGTGTCTGCAAATCTTTGTCCATCTGACATAATTTGGAATAGTAGTTTAGTGTCTACATTGAGAAATAAAAAATGATGTAGGATTTACTCATTATTATGTGGTCATAATTATAAAAAAAAACACTCAATTAAACGTGGTTAAGATGTGCAAAATGTACTACAAATATGTTTGTTTACACTGTACATTATGGATAAATATTTATTTGAGGTTTATGGTTGTATTTATCTATAAATAAATTATACAGAACAGAATGTAGTTTTAATTTTTTTTCAAAATTATTAAAAAATTTAAAAGTAATGTAAATGTAAAAATGATTATACATATGTAACATATTTACACATTTTCTCCAAAAAGTCGGTTACACAAAGCATTTTACTTGTTGCACGCTACCCCCAACACTCCTGACGGTATACATGTCATTTCCAGGACAGTCACAGCATAGTGTTTCTGTGTGACCTGCACATCCACTTCCCTCACAATATCCTGGAGACCATTAGGAAACACTGTGTGGAAGGCAGATTGGCTTTCGCACCCATCGTCATGAGACTGGACTGTGGGAGCTCACCTCTGGAGCCTGATGGTAAGACATATACACAGACACATTTAGAGACAGCTGCTAAACACATACAAAACACATTTGCTCAAACACCAGTTGTGCATAATGTGTCTGATTCTATTTCTCGCAAATCCTGTTTGTATTTAAATGGAGTCATATTGCTCTGCTTTAGACATAATGCCTACAGTTTACTTTGTATGTATTTTTGTATTGTGTGTGTGTGTGTGTGTGTGTGTGTGTGTGTGTGTGTGTGTGTGTGTGTGTGTGTGTGTGTGTGTGTGTGTGTGTTGTGTGTGTGTGTGTGTGTGTGTGTGTGTGTGTGTGTGTGTGTGTGTGTGTGTGTGTGTGTGTGTGTGTGTGTGTGTGTGTGTGTGTGTGCGTGTGTGAGAGAAACTGTTATAGCCAATTTTATATGGCCCTGTTATTCACTGGTTTTGAGATTCTTGAAGAATTTGAACTTCAAATATTTTAGATAATTGAGTGTGGAGATTTTCATATTTAAGTAATTTATTTAATCAGTTGTGTTTTCCCACAAGCAGGATTGATATGCGATATTAAAAGCTGATTGTTTGAAATGTTACATCTGATTATAATTGGTAATTTAAACGGAGACAGGCTAATTTATTAATTTTCTCTCAGTTGCTTTTGTCAAACATATTTTTTGCCAAAAACAAATGATGTTACTTAGTTTGAATATTCATTCTGGTTGGTCAATATATGCATCAGGCAGTCTGCATCCTCATGTATTCTCCCTCACATAGGTTACCACGTATCAATGCATTCTCAAATTAAATTGTTTTATACAATATATGCATCTAGGCTATGCACAATGGAATGAAATGCATGTGAAATACATGAAATAAATGTGTTTAGAATAAATTTCAGAGACTGAGGGAATTCCACTGCCAGTTTACATTTATCTTATGTCTCCAATTTTCACACACAGGTTTTTGGGAAGTGAATGGTTTTGGCTTGTTTGGAATTTATAAATCTGATTTTGATAAAATTGGTGGGATGAACACAGAGGAATTTAAAGACCGCTGGGGAGGTGAAGACTGGGAGTTGCTAGACAGGTAACTATTTTTTCTATTGGGAATGACATTTGCTTTGGTAACACTGTAAAACAAGGTCCCATTACATAACAGTAGTTAATGCATTAACTAACATTAATTATCAATGATCAATACATTCGTTACAGTATTATTAAATCTTTGTCAACGTTAGTTAATAAAAAAAAATCAACTGTTCATTGTTAGTTCATCTTAACTCGGGTGAGTCGGGTCCATACAGATTTAACCATTATGGGATATTTTTTTAACCTTTTTGAACATAGAAAATGCATCTCTGTGTTTTTCCTTTTGTGTACGTTGCAGATATAAAAGTATCGCCCTGGGAGCAAACCTCAGTAAAAACTCAGTTTTGTCAAAATGTTTCTTAGAATGTGATCTGTCCTGTGACAGAGAGGTGTGGCTTAATTAAGAATGTAATCTAATCAATCAATCAAAAAAATAATGTGGTTACACTTTATTTTAAGTGTCCTTGTTATGATGTGATTATACATTTAATTACTGGGGAATATTAATGAACTATTTAGGGTTAGTTTAGTTGCATGTGATTCTGCATAATAATTTAGTTATTCCTACTACAGTAACAATATGTAACAAGGACATTGGAAAATAAAGTGTTTCTAAGATTCTAAGTCCCAGTGTTGGTGTAATTACTGTTTTTTTCCTCTCTTCCTCCATCACAACTGCTCTCTTCTCTCAGGGTTCTGCAGAACGGACTAGAGGTAGAAAGACTGCGACTGAGGAACTTTTATCATTATTTCCACTCCAAGCGGGGCATGTGGAACATTCCTATTAAAAGAGCATCTCAAGGATAAGAGAAGCGCAGAGGACCCTGCTGTTGTTTCTGGCTGGCTGGCTTTCTGTGTGGTGGTAGTGATTCCAGCTCTTACATTGGAACATGGGCCTGCCACACTGTATTTGACTTGAGCATTGGACTTTGATAAACAACATTTTACTTAAGGGCTTTGCCAAACTTTTAATTGATTGGTAAAACATGAATCTATGAGGACACCAGGAGCTAAGAGTGGATAATTGAAGGCACTTGCACATGAGACATTTGTAAATGCTTCTTTTGCCAATCTTAGAAATGTGAAGATAAGGGGTTGTCCAATATTCTGCAGTTTGTCTCTTTATTTCAAACTTACTGAGTAGTTTAAAATAGTGGAGGTTTATTCAAAGTGCTTAATTAGAGGGTGTCAAAATAAAGAGTGCTAGACCTATACAGTAATCCAGACAAGTTTTGATGAAAGGATAATTTCTGTGAAATTGTTTGTAGAGGATTTAGGTGTACTTTTTTCCTCTGTTAAAATTTCTTATTTTAAAGAATAAATAAAGTTCATTAAAACAAGTCTAGTTCAGATATTATTTCAGCATAGTCCTACTAACCACCACTCGAGGGCACACACGTGCATGATCTAACAGATGCAGGAACCTTTCTAATAGTAGCCTATACCTATTTCTGGCCCATACTAAATTTGATTAAGAGAGCTGGTATTTATTGCCTATAGATACTAATCAGATTCATTCCTTTCTAGGTCAATTTGTTCCCCAATACAATGGCAAACATTTTCATTTTTTGCGTTTTTTTTAATATAAGAAAAACAAATCAAATCAAATCCAATCATATATATTTGTGGTAGATTGTGTTTAAGATAGAATATAAACTATCCAAAGGCCAAAACTGAATCTTTAGTAATGACCGAACCTTTTTTGTCCCAGTTAGAACCAACATCTCCTCACTTTACTCCGCGAGTGCTGCATTGGTTTGATTGGCTGAGAGAAAGCTGTCCGCTGATTGGACGAAACTTTTCGCTGTTAAAAGTTTCTGTCTGTGCAGCAGGGTTCATGCGGCACTGGATTTCCCATGAGTGCAGACCTTTAAACCAAGAGCCGTGCTTGGCGATGGACGTGCGTTAACTTAAGACAAGGATTGTTCCTTTGCGCTGCATGTTAACTAACAAGGGAAGGAGACCACCTCCTGTGAAGCACACGAAAAACGTGGAATAAAACACTTTAAAAAAATAGAAAGACATGGCAGCCTTGAGCAATACTACTATGAAGACTTTGGAGGATTTGACTCTGGACTCTGGATATGGAGCCGGCGACTCTTACAGATCCCTCAGCCTGTCCTCCTCCAAGTCCAACTCCCAGGCGCTCATCAGTTCTCCACAGCGGGGAAACTGGTGGAGCAACACGGGTTCCATAAACAGCAGGAACAACAGCTGGGACACAGTGAACACGGTGCTTCCTGAAGACCCAGAAGACATCTTCTCCAAATGTCCGAGGTTACCAGAATTAGAGGAGTTCCCTTGGACAGATGAAGAGATCGATGTGGTCCTGCGTAAAGTTGCTCGAGAGGGAATGTCTTTCACTCCAGAGAGCGTCAAAAGTCTGTCAGTGCTTATGCGCAGAGCTTTATTGCGGATCTCCAGAGAAGCGCAGCGGCTGAGTGTTGTGCACTGCAGGTGCACGCGGTTCGAGGTGCAGAGCGCCATGAGACTGATCATGAGCTGGGCGCTGGCGGAAAGCTGCGTCTCGGCCGCGGTCAGAGCCATCTCGTTGTACAGCATGAGCGCTGGAGAAGTTCTGCGCCAGAGCAAGTCCTCCCGCTGCACGCTTAGTTTGTCTGTTGGACGCTTTTTCCGCTGGATGGTCGACACTCGCATCTCAGTGCGCATTCATGAGTACGCGGCCATCTGTTTGACCGCATGCATTGAAAATCTAGTGGAGGAAATTGGGCTTCGTGTGCTGGCGGTGGCGCGGAGCGGAACCAACATCTCACCAGTGACGGCTGATGCGCTCGAGGCTGCAGTCAGCAATGACGCGGATATATTTGGTCTCGTGCAAACCTATGAACATCTCATCTGCGGAAAGAACGCCAATGGTAAGACAAATTAATCAAATATTAAAGTAGTTAACACTTCGCATTTGGAATTTTCAAAGGTGGTTATGGATATAGTTATATATGGTTATCACAAATTACTGTTGTTTATAGTCATCATATCACAAACGTGAATTTTGAGTTTTAATAACATTTTAATAAAAGTTGCTAAGGACTAACTACCACCAGAATGTGAATTTGCCAACCATTGTAGTCCTCATTTTGCAATTTGAACAATACAAAACATGTGTGTCTTCAAAATTCATGAAAATGTTATTGTTACAATAAACTACTTATAGAGCACTTTTAATTTCTGTTAAACTTCATAAAATTTTTATAGTGTATGCTATAACCTAAGTATTTACGATATACAGTCATGCTCAAAAGTTTACATATAAAATATTTTACATGAAAGATGTTTACATATAGTCCACAAGACAAAAAAATAGCTGAATTTATAATAAAAAAAAATTACCCCATTCAAAAGATTGCATAGCCTACTTTTGATTCTTAATATTGTGTCATTTCCTGGATGATCTTTGACTTTTTTTTTTTTTTTTTTTTTTTTTTTGTGATGTTTTTTCTTGGTCCCAGTCATGAATCATCCAGGTAACGACACAGTATTAAGAATCAAGGGTATGTAATCTTTTGAATGGGGTAATTTGTATAAATTCTGCTACTACTTTTTGTCTTGTGGACTATTATGTAAAAAAAAAAAAAAAAAGTATGTTAAATATCTTATTCAGGACAGTACTAAATAAAAATAGCATGCATTTGGTATGATCCCTCTTATTTTGTTAAAGTAATTAACATTTTGCAGATTCCGCAAGGGGTGTGTAAACCTTTGAGCACGACTGTATCTAGCGAACCTCAATTTGTAACAAGTGTCTCTGCAACATAATTACATTTTGTAATGCAACAAGCTCTATATTGTAAAATGCAGCAAAATTATTTGTTATTATTTTGTTTGTATGTGTTATTTGATTTTGATCTTTGACAAATGTCTTATTTGATTAGATTCTGAGTCTTTGAGAGGCACCTTGATCTTGGTCTCAGTGAAAATACTAATTATCTTTTCCACTTTCATCTTGTATCAAAGAGGGATGTGCATAGCTCTGCATCATTATGTGTAAACAAATGTCAGAAAAGCGAGTCTCACCACAAGTCTGATCAGTATGCATGACAACTCAAGGCCCACTGGCCCAGTGATGCGCTGCCTTTGGTGTATAATGTGAAAATTATATTTGCCCTCATTTGGCACAAGTGACTTAGTAATCCCGTGAATACATAATTTCCTTGTAATACTACTGTAGATAATACTGATTAAATAATGGGCAAACTTTTAATGTTTCAGACTTGATTTACCTGTGTGGATTTCACTCTCTTCTCTTCACTCTTGTTTACAACTTGGTAAAATGGTAGCCTCTACATTATAAATAGGGTTTGGCTGTGGCTGTACATCCCACTGGTCAAACACATTTTCAGAAATGAACAAAAAGGCCATTGTTCTGCTCTAAGCCATGTATAGCTGTGGAAAATAAGCAGAAACAAGTGAGAGAGGCCAGAGTGAAAAGAATGGAAAGCCATCACACACTCTCCCTCTGGTTTAAATCAGTCTGTTGATCATCTCTGTGACAGAGCAGCCTTTTTAAGACAAGAGATGAAATTCTGGTTTAATTTTCATGCCTTTCGGGAATAAAAGTAAGAGTTTATTAATATCCCGTGGGAATGAAATGGAAACCATCAAGCTGCCATTAAGCTAACAGCAGCATAAACTACATACTATTAGTAGGATATATCAACACCTACTTCACTTTATGCTTCTGAATGTGGTATCTATTAACATCTTTGCATGAGTGTTTTTTACTTTGCACCCGAGGTGTAGTTCAAACACCCCCTATGGAGACATAGGCTTAGAAATGTATTAATCTGATTCACAGGTACACACTCAGCGTGATTGATGTGACAGTGAGTGCACTTGTGCTCAATCACCCATGGCTGGTAAACTTGTTTTGCTCACTTATACTGAAATACAACAGACCTGTATGAAACTGAGGCTTAGAAACTCCAGTCTAAAGCACACTCAACACATATAATGATAAAATATTTTCATACACTCATTGTTGATCAATTTTGAATTTTGTTCATCCTGGAAATCAAATGTTTGAAACCCACAAATAGGCCTAGTTATTTTTTTTACTTGGTAGAGACTTGTCGATGAGAGAAGGCTGCCATAGGCTTTCATGTCAAACACTCTTATCTCACATGCTGAGCGGAGCCACATCTGGAACTGTTTAGTGCCGCACAGCTTAAATGACAGAAAAAAATGCCCATTTTCTGTTGTGAAAGCTACTGTGGTCTTGTTCTTTGGCCTCTATGCATTTGTCCGCACAAAGTGCCTTGAGCAGATGACATCAGAAGACGCAGATGCATTAATGTTGTAGGTTGCCAGGTTTCCATTTAATACAGAATTTGAGTTCTCATAAATTGTTTGTTTTTTCAATATATCATTAGGTCAGCGTATCAGAATGGTTTGTTGGTTTTTTAAAAAAAAAAATTACAACAATGTTGTGGCTGGCCTTAGGGAAAATCCCAGCTGAAAATATATACAACCCACCAGTGGCTGGCAGGGGGTGATTTAAAAAAAAAAAAAAGAAGAAAAAAAACCAAGCATCTCTTCAGAATAAGAGAGCACAGCAGAGAATATTGCATATGGCCAACCACGTATAATTAATCTTGCTTCTATGAATAACTATTGTAGTATGTCGTATTTTCGACATTTAATTTCAATTGAACAATACTATTACAACATTGTTTCTGTTATCTCTGTAAAGCTGCTTTGAAACATTTGTATTGTAAAAGCGCTATATAAATAAAGTGACTTGACTTGACTTGACTATTAAACTAGTTACTGATAATTGTATCACCATAATTTTAGGTGGAGGTCAACTGCAGTCACATAAAAGCCTTTACAATAAACAAGCTAATAATGGCCATTATGACTCAGCCATGCAGGATGTCAACCGGAAACACGATGTTGGTCTTCTAAAAGGAAAGCGATTAAGGCCTTGAATAAATAGTCTGATTTAATTGAGGTCCCCACTTGGCTTTAATGACAGACAGGACATAAAAGAGATGGTCAAATGAGGGGAGGCAGGTGAGACACAGTTCACATCAGATTGGCTCTCCACACCGTGAGAGCAGTCCCACTGAATGGGGTGTTGAGTTTTGGTATGTGTGTGGAGCCTTGTAATCATCATTGGTTAATTATCCTCATAAAACTTTCCGCCCACACAGCCCAGTTTCTTTGAGCTTGACTACAAACCGCAGAAATTAGAGCATTTCCCAGCCATGGTCATTTAGAGAGTGTGTTTAAGAGGTTGACTTCTTAAGTAAGATTACAAGCTCTACTTTGCTAAAACTTTCTCAAAAGTCAGAAATGTCCTCTGGGATTATTTAGAAGTCAAACTTTTATTAGGAAGGTCTCACCTTTTTGTGTGCGCTAGATGGACTGAAGCTGCTACAGAAAAGCTAGTATTTCACATGAGGTCTGTGCTCTCTGTTTACACATGTAGTCAATACGTGCTATTATAAACATCGTTTTGAGGGTCTCATTTGAGCCCTAGAGCACCTAGAGTGGACAAATGCTTTCTATAAGGAGAGGAGAAGGTGCCTTTCTAGAGCATGCAATGACAGCTGCTCTGTGTGCGAGTTGACCTTCCTCAACTCCCCAGCATGCCTGCCTGGACCCATTAGCATCTGTTCCAAAGAGGTGTTACTTAGTCTAAATTCAGGGTGGCCAGTAATGGAAGTTGCATTGCAGTGACTTTAGAATCAGCAATATTCAAACAAATTTCTGTACAGATGTAAAAGTAAAAGTTCACCCAAAAATGTATATGCTGTCATAATTTACTCATGTTTTTGATTGACTTCCATTTGTATGGACAAAAAAAAAAAGAGAGACATTTCGTGGCTAATTCGTATGAATTCATACAGTATAATCTCATATGATTTGCTTACACCCCATTGATGGTTAGTTTTTGGAGTTGGGGAAGGACCTTCATCCTTATGATTTTTCTAAAATGTGTATGTTTTCCTATGAGTCACATTGTGAAAATTCATATGAAATCGTCACCTCATAAAATACATATTTTTCTCCTTCATGAGATCAGGTTGCTCAAAAAATTAAGAGTTCAGATGCAAAAGCCTCTAAATGCCATCTGAAATTTTCTTCTAAAATGATAATTGTTATCAAGCTCGTATATTTAAGTTCAATAATTTCACTTAAATGGCAAGAAAAATTACCCATTAATTGTAATTTAAGTGAAATTACTGAATTGAAATATACGAGCTTGATAAAAATGATCATTTTAGAAGAAAATTTCAGATGGCATTTAGAGGCTTTTACATCCGAACTCTTCAAATATATACAGTATATAAATTATGTTCCCCTAAAGAAAGTAAGTCATATACAACATAAGGGATAAATGATTTCCAAATTTGTGAAATCCCGATTTGTGAAATCTAATTCTGTTTAAAAGTCAAGATACCTTCATTTATATTTAGCGCTTTTTACAATACAGATTGTTTCAAAGCAGCTTTACAGTGATACTAGGAAATGAATGCAACAAATACAGTTTTGGCTCTACAGCAGCTTTAGAAGAAAGTCATTGTCTAGCTTGAGCAAGTTTTTAATTGATTCATTTCTGTTATAAAAATCATGCATAATACTGCATTTTTAGTCGTTTCAGCGTATGCGTGCAAACGAGAATCATTTAGATATATTTTTCATCTGTGCACAGAAAAAAAGCAGGTACGTTCATCAAGTGCACAAAATGCACCTTTATATTGATTTTAAATTTAGAGAGGAAACAATTGTGGGTTAATTTACATCAAATGAGAGCTTAAAGCATGTGTATGGAGTGTAGCATTTTATGATGCAACATAAAACATTTTATGGGGCAGCTTCATTGTTTTGTTACAACAAAGATAAAGAGCTTGCAATTGAAATAAAATATCCCCTGTACCACCTCATTAATCCAAATGTAAAAACTAGAGGTTTTACGCATTGTTAATGTTCAAAGAAGGTACCTTTGAGTGAGTACACACTGGGGAACACCATATGTTCTTCATACCTGACAGCCCATAAAAACTCACTAATCAGTCATTTTATGAATACAGTCCGTCTTGAGTTAATCTACACCTCTTTGTTCCGACTTTGACCGTTTAAGTAGGTGTCAAATAAATGTCAGCCTCTGTTTCAGGGGATTGCTGTTTGAATATTACCACTTCTGTTAGCTTGCGTGAAAATAATAATCTTTGCTGAGGATCTTTTGTAAAACTGAATTAAATGCAATCAACACCTTGTTGAAAAGTCATTTGAAAGGGTTGATAGAGGATAATTAAGTGTCCACATGGTGTTCCTTGAGTGATGTATGCAGTTTCTTCAGCACAGAGTGCAAGTTAATCAAGTGTTTGTCATCACAGCAATTACAATTATTTAGCAGTATCTGTTAGACTTCAGTCTTGACACCCATCATGTTTTATGGATTAGCTCTGGATGATTAATGTTGTAATGCTGTCTCTCCTCAATTTATCCCATACTTACCAAACCCTCCAACTTTGATTAATATTGCAGTCTGACAAGCTAAATTACATTAAATCCTACTCAGTGATAACCCCTTTAGTCTGCGAAGGCTCACTGAATAGTCTGTAAGTAATTAAGCTATCATCAAAAAGAGATTTTGTCCTCTGTTTAACCCCAGATCAGGAAATCCACTCTAGAGCCCATGACATGTTTTGAAAAACTGCTACAAAAATACTTTGCAATTGAAATTACTGCCTCCATGGAAACTAGCTCAGGGGTTTATGGGTGAGAGAAGCAGGCAGATGGAGATCCTGTATAGTAGTTACTGTTGTTCTGCTTTTTCCATCTTTCTCAAGAATGAGGCTTCAGAGTCAATTCTTGGCTTTAGATTGCAGCTCTGAAACGGGCCGCTCTGAAACTGGCCAGGCTGTCATTCTGTTTTAGTAATGGCTTGAGGTGGCAAGTGGTGTCATGGGGCTAAACTGAGAGGTTGTGATCAGTGACCTGTCTGTCCATCACAGAACATTTAGTCTTTCATAAATGAGTGATACTTCAGTTAGTGGAAATTTTCTGTCGCCTTTTCTGATCCATGATTCTAAAGAATAAAATGCTAATTTTAATTAAAAAAAAATAGTTTTACACAAGTGTATGTACACAAGTGTATTGCATCCAATGACAAAATCCCTACACTAAGAGAATGTAAGAGAAATTGGGGGCTCGTCTGGGATTAGGACTTTTCACACCCCAAGCGAGAATCATACCCCTAGAAGCTATAATGCATTTACTAAATGTGTTGAATCAGGAAATGTCTATGTTTCACAAATGTTACATTTTCAATTCAGTACAGTTTTTCAAATCTTTTATAATAATTGCATCTGTAAAATAGTAAAATGTTTCAAGTAGTCAAAAGTGTCCCTTATTGTAGAATCACCCTTATATTCTTCGAAGCTGACTTGAATAAGTGATGTTTTGCAGTATACCAGTGAGATGCATGTTATCCCTATTGCATTTGAGTATGTGAACACCTGGAGTAGAAGCTCCTTGCCAATATCTGCATAATGTTTATCATTATGAAGACTATTAAACTCCATGAGGTTCTCCTAGAAGGTTTTGTTGCACTTATGTTACAATTGACCCAGTAGAAGAGCCATCTGCTTTATGAGCAGCCCACTGTTTCAATTATATTGCTAAGTTTATTCTCTTTTTTATTGGATATGTCATACATTTAAAATTGAAATAAACATTACATGAAATATTACAATAAAAGTTTCATGATGCTGAAAATATATTGGATTTATTACTTTCAAACTCTTTTATTAGGTGATTTTAGAAGTAAAACAGCATATACAAGTAGGCCAAGTTTGAGAAGTAAATCTTTTGACCTTGTACAGTATTTCCCTGTTGACTGGAACTGTAAACCCAAAGCTCTTCCACTGAGTGGGGGCTGTGTCTTAAATAAGGAGCTGGATGCAGGAAGTTGTTATTATTATCTATGTTCTGCCCTCTGGAGAGGGGAAATCTTGGCAGAAATGGTCCGTGTGCGCGGTCACACACAACTAACAGGGCAACCTCCCCTTTTACCACTTAGATATAGCAGTCACCGCTCCATGTCCTCAATCTACAGGCACTTCCAGCACAGCACCTATAGTTACACAAGGGCCGATTGACCGGCTCTTCAGCACACTTGTGCCATTGTGCCCTGTGTAGAATGGTGGTGTTGTGGTAGCGTGTGACTGGACCACTGTGTTCACACCATATTACCTGGGCAAAATCAGGCAAGGAAAATAAGTTGATCACTCGTATTTAAGCAAATTATTGTGGTTTGCAATTGAAAGGTTTCTTTCAGCACTTTCTTAAGGGATTTGTTCTCTGGTGACGAACACTTCTGAACTAAAGAACAAACCAGTTCTTAAACAAATGGATATTTATTCTTAATACAGAAAAGTCTGAATGTTATCAAAGCCAGGTTTAATGTCATTTTAACACATTTCAGAGCAATGGAGTAAAGAAAATTGTACTTTCAAGTAACTATGGATGATGTTAGAGATTTATTTAATTTATTTATATCAGTCAATATTGGATTTATTTTTGGATTGGAATTAATGCATGCTCATTTCCAACATTAAATTCATTAAATGTGTCATCATATTACACAAAGAAACACTCAAGCAAACTCAAAATGAATTCCCATAAATTATAATGTTATGCATAACTATTGATTTGGTAGCACTTACAGTATTTATTAACCCTTGATAACGTTAATTAATAATAATACAAATGTTCATTGTTAGTTCATGTTAGCTCATGTCTTAAATAATATTAACAGATACAACTTTTGATTTCAATAATGTAAATGTTGAAATTAACATGAACTAAGAGTATTAAATGCTTTAGAAGTATTTCCATATTTAGTTTGTTAACTAGTTGTAACTAATGTTTACCAATTGAACCTTAATTGAAAAATGTTACCCTTTGATTTTTAATTTGATTTAGACAAAATAGCGTATTTTAAATTTGGTAATTTATTGGTAATTGGAAATACTGTAATTGCTGATGATTTATTGGGTTTATATCATTGTGTGCTCTTTTTTAAATCTCTTAGATTTCAAAAGATTAAAAACAAGATCAAAACTGTTCTCTGTTTCTCAGACCTGAGTGTTTTTGTCATACACATCTGTTTCCAGTGGAAGCCCTTAACAGACTGGCACCCTGAAAACAAGCTTTTTGTTTCACAACATAATGCATTTTCAGTCATAAAACTATAATATTAGTCATAAAACTAAAATATTAGATGTGTCTGGTAGTTTTAATAGAAGATACCATATTATTTGGCTGAAATCTTTCTGTTTTTATGATGGATTTTCTACAGTATACACATGAACACATTAGTAGAGGTCAAGATTGGAATCACTTGAGTAAATGTTGCTGCTCATCTCATTTTAAGTGTATTTGCTGCCACATAACCCCTAACCATGTCTCTTACCGGCTTCTCTCTCTCCTTCTCTCTTCCATTGGCAGTGTAACTCCTGGTCAGGCCTATCACACTCGTATGGATTTCCCAGTCTCCCATCAGTGGTGTGTGTGTGAGCTCAATTTCTCTCCACATAATGGCAGTGCACACACATCCCCCTCTTCCTCAGTCCACAATGATGGTAGCAGATGAGAGTGTATGTGTGCGTATATGTGTCTGTGGGAGCGTGCGGCTGCCTATGACGCACGTCATAGCCTCAAGGCTGCCAGTATAGACACAGCTAGCTGTGGGAAAGGGAATGGGTGTGTTCTGGATAGAGGGGTTTGGGTCTGTGGGTCCACAGCCTGACCAGCTGCATCACACACCCTGTGGCTCACCCGTACCCATATACAAACCCATTTGGCAGTAGAGGCCAGGCCAAACAGCTACGCAGCTCCTACACATGCAGACCTGCTTTAGATTTGGGGTCTCTATAAAGACATATTTCTGTATTTTCAGCTGCACTGTATTAAGTAAAAACTATGATTTGTAGCACATGTAAAATGACCTTAACTAGACCAGACTGCCTCAGTTCAGGGTGCATGTGTATGTGGTTATAGACAGGGGTATATTCTGACTAGGGTCATTACTACATACAGTATGTGCAAAAACATATTTCATATTTCCACATCTGCTAGTTGGTGAACAAACAGTCAGCCCTGTATGAGAGTGCATAATACATGGCATTTAAAACAAGCAAATTGGGCAAAAAGGTACAGCATCTAACAATACGTTTGGGGGAGTTTACCTTCCAAACTGCATTATATATCATACATCATATATCATAACATATATCATATCAATATTATAAACTGTTTTCTTTTCAAATATATATTAAAATGTTTATTGCTGTTATGGTAAAGCTGTGTGAGCCTGTGTCACATCAGTCAGATGCTGATTTGGTGCTCAAGAAACATTAACCATTATCAACGTTGATGAAATCTACAGTATTTATTAGTGATCTTCAGAGCAGAGCATAGCATTTTGTCTGAATGATATTCTGTTTTGTTTTCAATGTTGAAAAAGTTGTGCAGCATAATAATTATTTGGAAATTACATATATGCCATTATGACCCATCCACACTTTTTTGTTTTTAATTTTTACACTTGATGGTATTTAATAATTTATATGGAAAAATATTAAATGCATACATACACAGATATGTTGATGAAATCTACAGTATTTATTAGAATATTATTCAGAAAAAACATATCTGAATGAATCAAAATATCAAGCATAAACAAAACATTGGCAGTGGTCGAGCGAGGCCATGGTTCACTCAACTGCACAAAGTGGCTGTACAATGTGTTGGTTTAACCAAATAGCTGTAAGATAAATAAAAAAAAATTATGTTATTAAAAAAAATCCCAAATAGATCAGGTAGTCAACATCTGGAGAGATATTTTGAGTCATCGTGGCACAGATGAATCTGTATACTGTACCTCATAAATGGTTTATCGTTTAGCTTGAAGAAGAAACCAAATCCACATACAAATCCCTCATTTGATCCCCTTCTGATACCCTGTGAAAGAGAGATCCAGGGGTAAGGCATGGATTTCAAATCAAATCATCAAAAGCCAAGCAAGCACATATCCTGTATTTGGGTTTGATAAATCAGCTGCCAAACATATGATCTGCTCATTAATTTTATAGACTATCAACTAGCACTTTGTTTCTGAAATATTGGAAATGTATCAACTCTCCATGCAATAATTTTTTCTTATAACTCTGTATGGATTGATAATCTTTATAACCTATACTTATGCTGTGGCGAAAAGAAATAGATCCCCCTTCTGTTGGGAGCCATATACGGCATTCAGCATGACGACAAATGTGCCAGTGTTAAACCAGCTGCACACTGAATGATTTGTAATAGTATCAGCTTTACGATTGTTTCTTGTCAGACTGTATGAACGTGATCGCAGCTGTAAGCCATGTCACACTGTAGGATCTCAGAAAAAAGTGGAGGCGATGTGAGTGGAGCTAGTGGTGGTTTGTTGTTGTCGCACTTATACCGGCATCAGGTTGAGTGCTACTTATGGTTTTTGATATTATGGTCGTAGTAGAAGCCACAGAACAGTGCCTCAAAACTTCTGTCACTGGCAGAATTTCATCAAAGGTCAAATCTGATCATAATCGTCATTAATCTGCTGCCGGCGAACCAAAGTCAATCAAACTATCGATCAAAGACTACATATTTTTGCCTTTTAGGATTCTCAAAATTACTCTCAGGTGGCCAAATTGTGGTCAAAATCGTACCGTGTTACCACGCTTTAGACGTGGCTGAAACATATCATGCAACCAATTATTGTAAATTATAATTAATAATTAATCAGCAAAAGTAGTCTACAGGAATAGAATGGACACTTAGAGACAGTTAGCAATAAGACACAGCATGAATAATTTAGCGAGGAAGAAATGACTAAAGAAATGAGAAAGAGCTATGTTCCGAGCAGAGGAAATGATGACTTGCCACACTTCCTCTTCTTATCTCTGTCAGAGACACATACTGTATATGATAACGATTGTCTTTCCCTAGGCAGTCTGTCTCTCACCATAATTGAGAGTTGTACAACGCTGACGCAAGAGTTCATGTTTAGAGACACATACGATAAATGAATCAAATACTGATGCTGTTGCGAGTTCTGATGATTTAATCTAATTGAATCTGTTTATGTGTAGGTGAGCTGTCTCTGCCTGCCCATTTCAGTTCGTATGCTAAGGGTCCAGACTCAGCGGTGGAGAGCAGAGAGAATGCCTACGCACAGCTGGAGCTCAGGACGCTGGAGCAGGCCCTGCTGGCCACCTGTGTGGGCAGCCTCTCTGAACTCAGTAAGTTACAACCCCTTCACTTCATATTCAGTACTTTTCAAGGACGTGAATTATTAGTTTAAGCAAAAAAAGCAAAACAAATAAATGCTCAGTTGTTGTCATATTACTAGGTATAAAAAAGTAATTAGAAATGTAACAGTTGTGGTTCTGAATCTGATCCTAAACCTAATCTGGTAACTCAGCAGTTAGAGTAATGGTTCTTTTAGAACTTTTAAAGACTAATAATTATTTTAAGGGATTTTGATTGACTAAATATAACCGGTTTATAGCCATTCATTTGTGTATTTTACTAAACAATTTGCCTCTACATTATGTTTTAGGTTCACTAAGAATAACTGGCTTATAACAGTCATTGGTTTGGCAATCAAACTACATAGGTTGCACTGTTTGTTGATTCCCTAAAAAGAAATGGCTCATGAAATAATTAATTTGTGTATTGCACTACACTTTTTGCACTTTGTTTAAATACACTTTTATCATGATGAAATTATAAGCAATAGTATAAATCCTTCTAGATTTTTTTTCTTAATAAATAATTAAAATAGGATAATTCTCCCTCAAAAATAAAAGTTCGGTCATCATTTATATATAAGACGTTCATTGATCTTTAAAACCCATTATTGATATTTTTAATGAAACATACGATATTTCTGAAAGCCTAAGCAAAAACTTGATGCTTCAAAAAGTTAATACAAACACAATTAAATCCATATTGAGTGGTCCAAGCCTTAATTATATCTTTTCATCATATAAATTGATTGTGTCTCTTCAGAAGACGTGGATTAAACCACTTGATTTAAATGGATGACTTTTACGATAATGTTTTTAGTTTTGGTTGCGTGGACTTTCAACGGATGGACAAAATGGATTGAATAACATTAAAAATATCTTCATTTGTGTTCAGAAGATGGTGAGGGTAGAAAAATGATGACAAAAATTTCCTTTTTGGGTGAACTAACCAAGAAGAAATAGCTTTTCTCAGCCTAGTAAAAGACTGCAGTTCTCTTTAAGAATTAGGTCACCCAAAAGGCACTTGTTAAAACTTTAATGTAGAAACACTGTCGTCCATTTTTCATCTCAGTCTATTACTGTCCAGTGAAATGCTATTTTTGCACGATTGTTTTTACATGTCTGCAAGACAGAGAGAGACATCTGTACATTTTAAGTGCCGCTCTTCTGACAACTCGACATTGCAGCCCTGCCTAGGGGGTTTTGAGCGCCTGAACTGTGGGCAGTTTGTTTACGTTGCAGACCGCAGTTTTAGGATGAGGGGGGCTGCATTCACCAGAGAGGGAAACACGCACTCCCTTAGGGGACCAGCAAACACTCCTGCAGTTGTTTTGCTGGTACAAGAGCACCTTCTGTTTGGGTCAAAGGAGTAAAAAGCACCTTCTTTATGCTTTATGATTGCAAACACATTAAAGCAATCGTAAAGCGCCCTTTGTTTAACAACTAATGTGCACAAGTGTTCATTAAGGTCCATTAGACCATATTTGATTGATTGCTTAGATTGTTTACCATTCCCCGCTTGATCATTATGTCTATTTCTTTTACATATTAGCTGCTTGTTTAAAGATTAGCACCATAGTTAAGTACAAAAGCAGTATTTCCAGTCAAGGATAAAATAACGCATCTCCGCTGTTGCGGTGTTCTCTCAGTCTCATCTCTTTCCTAACAGATGCTTTCCACATATGGATGACAGTGTCCCCTGACTTTACTGTAAGCTGGTCTGTCTAATGGTCAACACAGACTTTAAGGAGTGTGTCCTCATCATATCTTTTCCTCATTTGGGAAGCAGCTTGAGTCTGGATTTCTGCATTGGGAGGCAAAAAGACCAGATTTAATGTCCCTCAGAGTAATATAGAATAAAGCTCCTAGACGTTTGAGTTTATCCGAATCCTCTTCCATTTCCACATTTGGACATAAAACAGATGGGTCTGAAGATATATTTTGCTATATTGAAATATGCTTTGTGTTGTGTGTTGTCAGCACTTTTTAAAAAAGACGACATATTTGCCACTTGGCTGCACAGCTACTGTCTTTAGTTTATGGGGTTGAACTGGAAACACAGATGGCTTTTCTACATCAGCAGCACATTGTGATTTTGGTCTGCTTTCAGATCTTAAGGAATTTATTGCAGGGTCCATTTGAAAGGCATCTATTTTTTCTGCTAAGATACTATTTGACAAGTTGAAACTTTTCACAGAATTTGCGCTTGAAGTTGAAATGTATGTGTTGTCCTGCAGGTGACTTGGTCTCCCGTGCAATGCACCATATGCAGCGTTTGGTTTCAGCGAGTCCCAGTCTCAGTCCAGGACGTCCTTTCTGCCTGCAGCCCATCTCCTGGTCTCCAGACGCTCTTCACACACTCTATTACTACCTACGCAGTCCACAGATGGAGTCACTGGAGAACCCCAACCTTGAGCCACCCAGAATAGCCCTCAGTAAAGAGAGGTGAGATCAATGAGCCAAAACGATTTTACCTGTTTAAGTCAGGAGACAGAGATACCATTACTTTGCCATCACAGGATTACATTTAAAATAATATAATATATATATATATATAAAAAATATCAATTATTATAAAAAAAACAATGATGTTTCATATTATTACTATTTTTACTGTATGTTTGATGCAGCCTTGAACATTCTTTCAAAAACATAAAAAACCTTATTGACCCCAAACCTTTGAAAGGTAGTGTATATTAGATTTCTATGCAAGCATAATGAATTAGTCGTCCTTGACTATTTTAAGTGCATTTCTTGTAGACTCATTTGTCCATTCCACTTCTGTTTTTCTATCAGTATTTGAATTTTCTTTGAAATTAGCTTTTTTCCCTATAGATTATAGATGTACTTAGAATTTCACCTTCAGGTCTGTTCTAGTAAGATGAGTGGCTTCACTCTGTGTGGAAACCTTTCTCTGCATTCACATCAGATAATGAATACTAATGTGTTTAGCAGGTGAACAGTTATGGTTGTGAGCATGCTTCAGAATCACAGCACTCCTGGCACAGATACGAGAAGAAGGAAACCGTAGAGGATTTGTTCAGTAATATCACACTGATTTGAATTGCAGCGAGACTGTGTCTGTTGAAGATGGCAGATGTTGTTATTCAAATTGTGATTAAGGCTTGTTTGTGGTAATAAATGACAGGATTGAAAGAGGCTGTGGCGAGCCAAATCAGCAGCCTTTGTAATTACACTGTCCTCTTTTCTCTCTGATCCAGTTTTGTGCCACTGTTGATCTCCCCTAAAATTTGCTGGGTTTAAGCGTGTTTGTGTGTGTGTGCATTTTGGCAAGGAGAAAGAAATGAGAGATGTTGGTAAATAACTGAGCAATGCCATGTCTCTCTCAGGCCATTTCCTCTTCTTCCTCCTCTGATGGAGTGGATGCGAGTCGCTATGGTCCATGCGGAGCATCGACGGAGTCTGTTAGTGGACAGTGATGATGTGAGACAGACTGCCCGACAGCTTCTCCCTGGACTGGACTGTGAACCTCGACAGCTCAAGTAAGATGTTCCTGTTGCTTAAATGTAAGAGCATGGTGCTGGCAAAATTAAGGTGAAGGGTTTAATATTACACATACCGCAACAAACATGTTCAGTTATCTGTCTTTACCCAGTTAACTTTGTACTTTGGCTCTCTATCTTTAAAAAAAAAAAAAAAAAATTACTCCCTCTTTTAATGTAATTAGCTCTAAATTCACTCTCTCTCCTTCTTTTTTTCTTAGGCCAGAGTGCTGTTTCACCTCCTTTAAACGTCTAGATTCAAAGGCTGCCACAGAAAGTTTAATCTGGATCTTGGCTTTCGCATGCTCAACTCTGGCCGCACTGATCTGATTGGCCAGGCTATCCAGCTTCTGGGCCCAGACGGGGTGAACACTATGGATGACCAGGTGAACCCATAAAGAATAAACTTCTGAATTTCTTCTTTTTCCCCCAGGTTGGAAAGCCGTATACTTGACGTTTTTAATGTTTAACTCTTTCTGTGTGGGTATGTAGGGCATGACTCCACTGATGTACGCCTGTTCAGCAGGGGATGAGGCGCTGGTGCACATGCTCATTGATGCTGGGACAAACTTGGACATAGCGGTAATGACACTGTCGCATAATTTTTTTTCATGCATGTATCCAACCCGATCTCACGGCAATTCATACAAATTTTACGAGGTGGCTAATGCGTACAAATTCATACAACTTCACTCGTAAGGGTTCGTACGATTTTCGCTAATCGTACATATTTTACGGTTGCCCAATTCGTATGAATGACCTACCCCTGACCCGACCCTAAACCTACCCATCACTGGGTTAGACAAAGGGTACGAATTCGTACGAGTGAGGTCGTATGAATTAGCCACCTTTTACTCACTCGTATGAATTGGTCGTGAGATAGTGTTGATGTATCTATAACGGGCCATCCATTTCTGCTCCTAGAAGGCCAATGTCCTTCCCCAACACACTTGCCTAGAAGTGTCTATTAATCCTGAAGGATCTGATTACCTAGTTTAATTAGGACTGAAGCTAAACTCTATAATGATATTGGCCCTTCAGGAGCAAGCAAGATTGAACACCCTTGATCCATATCTTACAGGTGGGCCCATTTCAGGTTAACATTCATGAATGGATGGTTGTTTCGCAGTAATGTAACACTCTGGGAACTCACACATATGCAGTAGAATTTTGGTTGTTTAGCAATAAATTCTCTCTCCTCTCTCTCTCTCTCTCTCTCTCCTCTCTCTCTCCTCTCTCTCTCTCTCTCTCTCTCTCTCCTCTCTCTCTCTCTCTCTCTCTCTCTCTTCTCTCTCTCTCCTCCCTCTCCTCTCTCTCTCTCTCTCCTCTCTCTCTCTCTCTCTCTCTCTCTCTCTCTCTCTCTCCTCCTCTCTCTCTCTCTCCTCTCTCTTTCTCTCTCTCACTTTGTTCTTCTTTTCAGGTGCCCAACTGTTCACCAAAACATCCCTCTGTCCATCCCGAGAGCCGCAGTTGGGTGGCCCTCACCTTTGCAGTGCTGCATGGACACATATCTGTAGTACAGGTGAACATGCACACTAGTTACATGCACAATCGTGTTACTGTATGTAGTAATTTAATAATAGTTATGTTATTAATGTTCATTTTAAAAATGACTTACAAAAGAAGGCATGTTTTATGTTCAGATCTATAAAATATTATATGTTATCATTGCAGGACTATCATGTTAAATGAACTTTGTTTGCCCTTCCAGCTCTTGTTAGATGTGGGAGCAGATGTGGAGGGTACAGCCCTGAGAAATAGCCACCACAGCTCAGCAGAAACACCCCTCCAGCTGGCATCTGCCGCAGGTGGGAAAAAACAGCGCAAAGTCATCCTTATGTTTTCTTTTAGGAGTTATGTTTGAATATACTCCCAATAAGGAAAACTATAGTAGAGGCTATTTGTAGTGTAAATAATACTGCTACTATTCAAAAGCTACTTTTCAATTGTGATAACATTTCACAATATTACCGTTTTTTTTGTGTTTTTGATAAATAAATCAGCATTAGAGTCTTTATCAAAAACATTTTAAAATCTTACTAACCTTGTAATGCTTAATTAAAAACAGTTTTAATTGTGGCTGTGTGCACGTTTTCAGGGAACTATGAGATGGTGAGTTTGCTGTTGTCCCGCGGCGCTGACCCTATGCTGCGGGTGCATCTGACATCATCACTCTATGTGGGCATGAACTGCTTCAGTCATGCTGCAGCGCATGGACACAGGTACTGACCCCTCACAAACACACACACTGCTCAAGAACAGTGGTGCGATTTGATTATAAACTTACTTATTGAACATTGTATTTCCCCCTAGGAACGTGTTGAGGAAGCTGTTGAGTCAGCCTCAGCGACTGCAGGAGGACGTTCTTTCTCTGGAGGAGATCCTGGCAGAGGGAGTAGAGGAGCAGGAGAAGCAGGGAATAGAGGACGGAGCAAATGCAAAGTCTGTCTGTTCTCCACGGCTGTGTAAGGCCCGCATCAGAGCCCTGCAGGAAGCCAGCCTGCACAGCGCCGAGCACGGATACCTGGACGTCACCATGGAGCTCAGGGCACTGGGTACGCATCTGACTCATTTACAATCAATCAAAGAAAATGGACAACAAATTGAATTAGAGATGCATAAACAGTGAGAGATTTTTAGCATGCAGCAACCATTGGTTAGATTAACCTGCAATTTTCTAGGCACTCATAGGGCCGGGGCCCACCAGGGGGCCTCAGCAAATTTTAATTTAAATCAAAACAAGCAGCTTTGTCACCATTACAGCAGAAGTACCAGTAGTTTTAAAAGTAATATTTGTGATTTTACTTAAGAAGAATCATGTTTTATCAACCACTGATATATTTTTTATTAATTAATTAATTTTTCAAATAAATTACTACTTTTATTCAGTAAGGGTAAGATCTGCATGATTCTGGATAAATTGAGAATCACAATTTTTTGGTTTCAAACAGAGATCACAATTCTCCAACGATTCTGAATAGACAACTAAACAAAATCACATTTAATTTACTGGTTCTGACAAATGTTAATTGCTGCGATCTATTTAAAATGTTTCATGAATCTGCCTAGTGAAATTAAATAAGTTAAATTGTATGGCCTGCAGCCTACACTGGTGTTTAAAATATGAAATATGACTGTTTTTACTGAATTATTGATCAAATAAATGCAGTCTTGGTGAGCATAAGAGATGTCTTTCAAAAACAAAGACACACAGACCCTAAACTAACGAACAGTAGTGCATAAACACATTTATAATGAGTAAACAGATGTGCAATGTTTAAAGAGTTTGAACAAGCTTGTTGTTCTCTCTCAGGAGTGCCGTGGAAGCTGCATGTGTGGCTGGAGTCCGTGCGCAGTGCCCAGTTCCAATCCAGGACTGAACTCATGCTTTCCCTCCTAAAAGACTTCACCACTATTTGGGAAGAAAAATACTGCGAGGAGCTGCTCTCAGAGGGTATTCCTCTCCTCTTCTCCATTATCAAAACTAGCAAGGTAACCCTGACAAAACAATCATCAAAACGTTAAAAGTGTAATGCTACATGTCAAGAATTATCAGTCAAGTGAAATATTGTATTTTAAATTAGACTTTTTTTGTCCTTATGCTCTTTTCATTCAATTCAGAGTAAGGACATCCGTAAGCAGCTGGCAGTCATCTTTAGCCACTGTGTTTGCTCTACAGCCATCCCATCTATTCTGCCAGTGAAGGACACACCTACAGCTCAGCTGGGTAATGTAGATGACCACACACTTTATTTACACCTACACTATCATTCAAACGTTTTGGGTGGGTAAGATTTTTTGGTCACACTTTAGATTAGGGTCCAATTCTCACTATTAACTAACTTATTAACTATGACTATTGCTATTAATAACTGCTTATTAATAGTTAGTAAGGTAGTTTTTAAGTTTTGGTATTGGGTAGGATTAATGTAGAATAGGGTCATGCAGAATCAGGCATTAATGTGTGCTTAAGTACTAATAAACAGCCAATATCCAAGTAATATGCACGATAATAAGCAACTAGATAATAGTGAGAATTGGACCCCTAACTAAAGTTTTACCTTTTAGAAGTCTCTTATGCTCATCATGGTTGCATTTACTTGATCATACACTATTATGGAAAAAAAAACTATAATATTATTAAATATTATTACAAGTTAACCGTATTTTATTACAATAACTGTAATTTATTCCTGTAATGGCAAAGCTGTATTTTCAGCATAATTTCTCCAGTCTTCAGTGTCACATGATCTTTCAGAAAATATTCTAATATGCTGATTTCTTAATATTATCAATGTTGAAAAGAGTTGTGCTGCTTAATATTTTTGGGGAAACCACAATACATTTTTTTTAGGATTCTTTGATGAATGATAAAAAAAGCTAAATATTTAAGTCATGTTACTGTCACTTTTGATACATTTAATCTATCCTTGTTGAATAAGTTTAATTTCTTTAAAAAATTTTTAAAAAACTGACCCAAAACTTGTTGGACTCTTCCATGCTGTAATAAAAGTACCAGTAACATCTCACTGTATGCAGCTCAGCATCAATAATATGATATCATATTTTAATAAGTACTGTGTCTCCCTCGCAGATGGTCATTTTCTGAATAACGCTGAGATGTCTGATGTGATATTTGTGGTGGAGGGAAGGCCGTTTTATGCCCACAGAGTTCTGCTCATGTCTGCTTCACAGAGGTATTACTCAAACTGATGTTACATGCTAATGTTACATGCCTTATAATCAGTTATGTGATTGGTATGCTGGGATTTCATTTAAGGTTCAGAGACTTGCTGGGCCTCTACAGGAGCAATGGCACAACAGACCACATGGCCATTGAAGTCACTGACATAAAATACAGCACGTTCCAGGTAACTAAGAAACCTTGGCCTAAACATACACAAGACAAACATATGACATGTAAAATGGCTTCTAAATGTTTTTTTTTTCAGATGATGATGGCACATCTTTACTGTGGAGGAACAGAATGTTTAAACGTGTCTGTGCCTGATTTGCTGGAGGTAAAAGAAAACATGCCATGCAGCACATATACAATACAATACTGTTTAAATACATTTCTGTAATTAAATGTAAAGACTTGGCATTAAAAACGATGTCAAGTTAAGCTGAGATGCATTATGTCATATCCTGCACAGCTTCTGCCCGTGGCACACTCATTCCAGCTTCCAGTTTTGAAGAGACACTGTGAAATCCTCTGCTCAGGGAGAATAAATCTCAACAACGCTGTGAGCATCTACCAGACTTCCAAAGTATGTACATACAGCTTACCTGAGCATATTTGTTGTTTCAGCGTTCAGTCTTCTGATGTCATCTGTGTGTTTTTGAGCAGGTGAGTGAGGCAGTGGGGCTGGCAGTGTTCTGTGAAGGCTTTTTCCTGCAGAACATGGTCGATCTTCTGGACTGTGAGCAGTTTGAGGAGCTGCTGCTGGGTTCTGACTGCAGCACTGCACTGGATCCAGATGCACTGGATGGGCTTCAGGCAACACTAGCTTCAAGGCTGCACTCACTCTGTGGCCCACGTTGAGCTTGAGCGCATGAGGGGAAAACATTTGAAATTACAGGTGTGGTTCACAAAGCTTTCCCGGCAGGCAAGTCCTATACCAACACGTTGTTTTGAAGATCTTTTTTCTTCAGGTGGCATCTTTGTAATTCCTTTTTTTTTTTTTTTTTTTTGCCAGTGCCAGTGTTTTAATGTAATGTGTGAGCTATTTATTTGAGTTTTTAAGACTTAAATGGTAAAATAATTGTTTCCTAATACTGTGCTTTGGTCATGGATAATGAATATAAATGTGGTTTGACGAGGTGATTGATCATACCTCAGTACAGATGGGATTTACACTTCTTTTTTTTTTTTTTTTTTACAAGCTACTGGTTCTGAGAGAAAGTTATGTAAACTGCAGTATTACCGCCCTCCAGTGGTCAAAGTGTCCTACACCTGCCTATGAAGATTTATCAAAAATGTATATAGTAGTATTGTAGATACTTTTGTATTCTCATATCACAAGTGTAAATATAGTTCTAATATGCAATATGGAAATGGTACGGAGATATCTTGGGATCAATACAAATAAATTATTTTATATAAATTTTTCATGCAACAACCGAATGGCACAAGTAATTTTGAAAAGACTAATAAATGTGAAAAATGCATTTGGGCTCTGATTGTTTTTTCTTCTTCTTATCGAGTTGGCAGGATTTGCATTTTTAGGAGAGGCCAAATCCGAAAATTCCTATAGTATGCAAATAGGTGTCTGAAGTTTGGGATAGCCTTCCTCGCCGCCGAGATCTTGAAGTGTAGCCTATCCCATGAGGCCAAGAGCTGAGGAGCAAAAAAAAAAAAAACTTTGAAAAAAAAAAGAATTGTGGCCGAGCGGCTCTGTAAAGTGCCCTTTAAACTAGGTTACTTGGGTAGTGTACACCAACAGCCAAGTAGCTACTTATGCTTTGTTTTAGCTAGTCTCAGTCTCAGACGTCATGCCCACAGGCCGCTGGCTGAACGTCTGATCCATATGGCACACTTAAAGGGTTAGTTCACCCAAAAATGACAATTTTTTCAGTAATTACTCACCCTCATGTTGTTCCCCGTAAGACTTCCGTTCATCTTTGGGACACAAATTAAGATATTTTTGATGAAATCTGAGACCTGTCTTACTCCTTCATGGGCTTCTATGTAATTTCATTCTGCCGACCCAGAAAGTTAGTAAAAACATCATTAAAATAGTACAAGAAGTGACTACAGTGGCTCAACCATAAGTTTATCAAGCGACGAGAATACTTTTTGTGCACAAAAAAGAAAAAGAAAAATAACGACTTTATTCAACCATTTCAGTGTTGGCCTAATGTATGTGAAGTAACATAGTATTAGGCATTCAAAATAAGTACCTACTCGAAAGAGAGTATGCAATTTCGGATGCAGTCTAGGCTCTGTGCTGAGCCTCACATGAAAAAACAGGTCATGAATCAGGTCAAAACCAGACATGAATCTCTTTGTCTGTTCAAGTATAAATTGTATGTATATATTATCATATGTATATACATGCAGTGTGGGTGGGTAGCTGACAGATGTTATACAAATGTTGTCTTTCAAATAGAAACAGTCTCTGAGGAAATGAAGGAAATGCAAAAAGTGTTGCAACTGTCCCCATTCTGCCCTAAAAGAGATTTATTTGAAAGGTACGTTTATTTTATTACTTGTAGCTATACAGACATGAATGTTTACATATGGCCCATATTTTATTTGAACATAGTGTCATAATAGCAAATTCAAATGGAATGATTTCTCCTAATTAGTCTATAGGGTTTAAATGATTAGCGTCATGAAATTACTGAATACTAACCCCATAAATGCATACGTTTTAAATGCAACTCTGGGCCCTTTGTGCCAATTCCTACCCTAAGGGTTTAATTTTAAAACAATGTGTACTCCACAATCTAAAAACGTTAAAGGTGGGGTATGTGATTCTCTTTCTTGAGTTGGAAGCACTGAAATGAAAATTAAGCAATTTAATCATCTGTGGAACGGGCAGGACTCGAAAAACTCCAGCCAATCATTTCCAAGACCACCTAGAATCATTGGACAGTAAGTTCGTCAATCAAACGGTCGTCCCACACCCCCCTCTCCCCAGCGCGCGTGACCCCCGTCGTGCGCATACTCAAAGCTTGTGACGCATGCGCATCTCGTCAGTAAAGCCGGTTCTATGATTAGTAGTAAATCGTGATTACAATCTCTCGCGCATCTGAGTTTTCGCTCGTGCATGATTGCGCGTCCATGTTCTTCGAATGGGTGGAGTCAGGGCTAGCGTTGGAGGAAAGATGGTAGGACCATTTGAATTGTATATTTTCAAAATCTGCCGGTCGTTTTCCAAATCACATAGCCTACCCCACCTTTAATGTGTCCACAAATCCCTCATTAATTATTAGACAAAAAAAAAACCTTTGATATTCACCATGATATAATGCCACAGATCACTATTCAATTAACCTCAAATCTGTTTGGACTAACAATCTTACAGATGTTGATATTCAGATGAAATTACAAAATAAATAATAACATGCATATCCATTCATCAAATGTGTTGAGATTTTGTGCCATCTATGGTCAACAGATTAAAAATAAGGTCTCATTTTGCCCCAATCTTACCCTACGTTGCAAAGATAAGAGCAGAAAACAGCAAACACAACATCCCAAAGTCAATGGATTTATTTCCGTTGCACTGAAGTTGTTCACAGTAGTTACAAGGGGATACGTTAGCGGCAATTCTATTTTTCCCGCTCTGTATTAATCAAATCCGTGATATATTACAATCCAGCTCTCCCAAAGTACAAAATATGAAGGACAACAATGTGTATTGCTTAGATTACATCTCCACTTATTCTCCACACTGTATGTTCCCATAGGTGATCATGTGTTATGACATCCCAGACCCCCAACCCGAGAGCAAGATGCCGTAGAGCATGTGGCGAGAAAGCGTTCACGATAAGGGAGATGAGAGAAAAACGACAAACTGAAAATGAAGGCATGATAAAGGGGGAAAACAAGTCGATGATGGAAAAGGAGAAGGGGAGGAGAAATTTAACATCCACAACATCATGCAAATTAAAGCCGAATGTCGGACATGCAATACGAGAGATAGAGTCAGGAGCAGCAGGATCCCCTTGATGGTTTTAAGAAAGTCATTTGCTCAAAGTTGTCTATTTACAACATGTGATTTGAGCTCGTCCACCTGTTTTACACGCACAATGAGATGAGTGACAAATATCAATACTTCATTATCCCTCCCCCCCCCCACCCCCACCCTAAAGAGGCTAGTCTACATTCTTAAATTACCAGTAAATAATTTAACATACTACAAGCTCTTTAATCTGGTCAAAGCCGGGAAAGAAAGAGTGCTTCATTCACAAAATCGGATAAGTGTTATCGTACACAAAACACAAGATCCTTCAAACAATCTGACGAGTCGCCCTGATGCAAACAATAAAATCTTCACCAGCCGGTTTTGTAAATATTCCCCAGCTGAATAAATTAAAAAGGACAACAAACACATAAATAAGTTAGAAAAAAAGGTCTCTAAAAAGGTCTCTGAATCCTGCAGATGTTTCTCAATAAAAATTAAACACAAAATAAATACAAATTGACATCCTTCAATACATTAAGCATAATTGTCATTCAAATCGAACATTTCATGAACGCTACATGAGAAAAACAAAAAAAAACAGTATGTGGCAACACAATTCATCTAAGCAATGTCACTCATAGACATTTGTTACATAAGGAATATTTTAGTCTGTACAACAGAATAGATCATTTACTGTGACGCCCCCCTCCCACCCCCGTATCCCAGTCCACAGCACCCACCGAAGTTCTCCCCATCATGACACTGAGTTCATAAAATGCTTTAAATTCTTCATATCACAAAAAAAGACTACAATGAAAAGAATACAATCCAACAACGGTTCTCGAGGGCAACTCCTCAAACACGTGCGTTAAGATGTCCAGACTTCCATTCGCCATTTGTCCTTTTGTATCGATGTCCTGTATGTAACGTTTGTGTGTGCATCAGCAGAGAGAATAGGATAAAAGACGAGCAAGGATTAAAAAAAAAAAAAAAGAAAACCTGAATGTTCAAATAAAAAGATGAATTGTTGGTTAGCTTATTGATAATTCATAAACATCTTTATTTTAAGGCTCCACTCCAAATCCATGGACATGTGTGGCTGTATGTACAGTAGCTGCAGGAGGAAGGAGTTGAGGAATAGGTCGGAACGGCTCTTGTTGGTGTTTGGGGTGTTTAGATGCATCAGAATGAGGAGTTTCCCTCAGCGGCTTGTACTGAACTTCCTGTGTAATGTGCCTTCCATCAATGTGCCAAACATTGAATCTTGTGCAAGAGCAGGACTTGGCTTTAACACGTTTTCTGGATAATTCCTGGTAGCAGAAATAAATAAAGGCATCATAAAACAGAATTTAACGAAACACTGTGAAGACAAAAACATTGGAGAGGAAAAAAAAAATATGTGTGTCTGTATGCGCCTTTTGTAAAGTGTCGGGTCAGTACATATACAGTACTTCAATATTCATTCCATTATATAAAACTTTGTAGAGGCTTGGTTAAAACCAACTTGAGTCAACACATTCTTTCAGTAGTCACCGTGACTGGATTCTTTTATTTTATTTTAAAACTAGCAATCTAGTATTTCTCCAGGTTTTAAGGTTGTTCCTGTGTCCCAACTGATGGTGCCATCTTGGCTTTGTCTTGGTCAGATGGACATTTGGAGTCATTAGGCTCAGGCTCGTGTCTCTTGCTGTTGGCATGCTTGGGCGTGCCGGGCGGATGGGACACCTGCCCGTTCTTCTCGTCTGAAAAGAGCTGTTTAATTACGTCAAAGAAGTTACTCAATGGGCTGCCTGGGTGCACAGATGGGAGAAGAGGAGAAGAACAAGAAAACAAGAAAGGAGAGAGAGACAGAGAACAAATACATGAACAATGAGGATCACAGACGAGGCAAGGTGAGATGATGAGAGGCAGGATCATGAGACTGCATAAACTGCAGACAATAAGCCATGTATCTGACACGGATACAGCACACATCTGCAGGCATGTTAACTGTTTGACAGTACAGCTGTATTACTGTTCAAAGGTCTTATTGTGGTAGTGAGTATCTGTGGCTGAGCAGTCTCCATCTGATCTGTGATCTTCACTGGATGGAATGAAAACAAATGTGACTGTTGATGCATTACAAAGAAATTCATCTGTACTGATGAGTTCAAATTGTGTGTGAATATACATCAATGATGAATTTAGCAAATACTCATTAGGGTGATGCAAATATGCATTGGTATACCTTACAATGAAAACTGTCTGATTGATTCATTTGTTCACAAATCGGACTGCTCTGGTTTCTGATTCCTTTAAAAGAACCGGTTAATAATACATGTTCATTCCTAATTGGACTATCTGTCATGGTGTTGTTCTTGAATCACTTAAAGAACCATTTATAAATCTTTTTTTTTTTTCACGAATTGGAACTGGTCGAGTTGTATGTTTTTGATTCACTTCCAGGACACCAGGCCAGCATAGTGTCGGCCCACATTGGACCGTGTGGAATCCACATGTACCAGATGTGGGCCGGATCTGGGTTGACACTATATTGTTAAGTTAACTAACTTGTTTATAAGAGTAATTTGTTTGGGAATCAGACTACACTGGTGACGTATGTTTTGGATTGACTTAAAAGAACCAGTTCAATAATAATTTTTAGTGAATCGGACGGACAATGGTTTTGCTGTAGATTTTTGAATCACTTGTTCATCATTTGATGAATCGGGGCTACACTGGTCACACTGAATTTGTTTGATTTACTTAAAATAACCGATTCATAAGAGTCTTTTGTTCAGAAATTGGACTACACTGTTTGCAAGACAACCTGAGTCATAACTATCGGGTCTACACTGGTTTCTGTATGTTTCACTCTGTAGTGCTGAATGATAACTGCAAGAAACCCTGCCAGAGTATTTTAGTGCAGTGTTCTGTTCATAGCAGCGGAAGAATGCATGTTGAAGAACATCATTAAAATCATTTGGTTTCGGTATTTTTTAGACTGGGTCCCAACCCTACTCTAATTAAATGTGTCTTCATTATTTAATAATTAAGAATGGTGCTAAAATGGAAGCTGAATGGAATCATAAACAAATGTCATGATGTATTAAATGACTAAACCATAATTGAATTCAAACATAGTCAAATGATATATTTACACCCTGGTACATATACAGCTACATATATTCATGCTAAATTCATCATTGAAATGCAGTGGTACAAATTGTTGCAGATTCTGAATACACCTGACGGCCGTTCAAAAGGATTAACTATTTGACACCAGCACAGGCTTGCAAACCATCACCTCTATTTCCAATTTCATAAGTGGCTGAGTAGCAGTAGCCCCGATAACACAGGCTATAGCATGGCAGAACGTGGCCTATGTGAACACTAGAGTAGATTGCCTTAGTCCCAGAGCTTGTCTCTGAGTCTCTCAACACAATCTGGACTCCTCTCAACATCATGACAGGCTGCTTTACCACAGCCTAAGAGACTCTCAAAGAGACATGACAGATGTGGCAGCTTTGAGACACTCAGGACACTGCTTCAGCATTTCTACTGTGAGACATTGCAAATGTTCATCTCTGTTTAGATTTATGCTGGGTAAACCATTACAGATACAGAAAACTACCAGTCCAGCATGGCTACTTTTCTCTTCTGGGGAATGTTCTGAGCTGCAGTGAAATACACTATATGGACAAAAGTATTGGGACACACACACCTCTAAATTATTGAATTCAGTTGTTTCAATCGGACCCATTGCCACAGGTGTATAAAATCAAGCACAAGACAACCACCCACACACACACACACACACACACCCACACACAACACAACACACACACACACACACACACAACACACACACACACACACCACAACACCACACAAACACCAAACACACACCACACACACACACACACACACACACACCACACACAGGTGAAACTCGAAAAATTTGAATATCGTGCAAAAGTTAATTTTGATCATTATGGCGTATAGCTTATCCCAAATTCAAAATCTCAGAAAATTTGAATATTACATGAAATCAATGATAAAAAAAGGATCTATATTCAATATATTAGTTTCACCTTTTAATTTGAAATAATGAAATACACAAACTTTTGTACGATGTGTTTCACCTGTATATAGCATGGTATTGTGATGCCACCTTTGCAATAAGTTTGTCAAATTTCATCCCTGCTAGATTTTCACGGGTCAACTGTATTGGAAAGTGGAAAGGTTTAAGAACAGCAGCAACTCAGCCACGAAGCGGAGAACCACGTAAATTCACAGAGGCTAAACGGAGGATTTATGTCTCACCCTAAAAATTAAATTATACAATTATATTTGTAGTTACCATATTCCAGATTTTAATGCATCCAGGTTACATCAATATGTACTGACATATTAACTTCCAGGCTTGTGGCATTTTATAAAAAAGGAAGAAGCAGCTGAAATTGCAAATGAGCTATGGGAATTATACAACTGATGCTTTATTTTATATAGTTCCTAAGATCTTGTGTACTACTTTTTTGACAAATAATGGCTAATGAATACTCTCTTCCTTCAACTACTATATAGTAAACCAAAAATATTCTGAACAGACCATACGTTTTAATAATCATATTGTATTTACAGGGACCTACAGAAGTAGGTTATGCTGAGCAAACTAGTCCCTTTAGTATTCTACCCCTCATTACACAGTGATTTACAGATGATTATTTCTACTGTAAAAAAGTCCCAAATGATCAACATGAAAGAAGTGTTTAGAAAGAGTGCCGAGATGCATGCAAACATAAAAGCTCAACATTATCTTCAAATAAACCCGGTTTAACAGATTCATAAGAGCTGCTGATTAAATGTCTAAATTAATGAGGCCTTTCACCAAAGTGATTCAGATGCAACAATTGACCCACAAAAACAAAGTAGAGTGATGCAAGAATTGAATACAGAGAGAAAAACAACATGAAGTATGCATGAAGCTTTCATCTCTCTAGAGAATTTAAACTTTCATGGATTGTCCTATCAAGTGAGATCATGCACACACACACACATCTGTGCATATTTTGTATTTAAAGGGTTAGTTCACCCAAAAAATGAAAATTCTGTCATAATTTACTCACCTAAACACATAAGACTTTTGTTCTTTGAACAATATATTCTGTCCCTCCATTGAAAGTCCATGCAACCAAAACTTTAACACATCAAAAGTACAAAAATAGATCGTAAAAATAATCTATATGAATCAATTAGTTTAATCCAAGTCTTCAAAAAAAATAATAATAAATCTGTTCATCATTTAAACCAATTGTGTTTATTCGACTTTTTGATGTGCTAAAGATAAGCATTTCAAAGAGGAATGCTTAAGGGTTTGGAACGACGTGAGAGTGAGTAAATGATGTCAGAATTAAAAGTTTTGGGTGAACTATTCCTTTAAAGGGTCTCTGTGTATAAGTGCCACACATTGGACACCGTGTGTATGATAACAAAAGTGACATACACCGTGGCAGGAGAGTTAAAATAAACCTCTTACCACCCTTTGAACGCTTTCCTGTCAAAGGAACATGACATATTACTGTAACATGTCCGATCAAATAAAATATTCAGCCTATACTGACATTCTCAGTGTACCCCCATTGACTTTACAGTAAAAACACCAACTCAGTGATTCAACCTTCTTGCACAGATGTTTATTGCGTGGCCACATCTGTTGAGAGTGAAGCATGCTGGTGATCAGTGCTGTGCAGGTCTGCTCACGGTCAGTAAGGACAGGAGACTCAAGCTCACGTGCCCATTCACTCAACAGCCACCATGACCATGAGCCGTGGGAGGGCAGGGGGTGAAGGGCAAAGCCAGGGGGAAGGGATGGATGTGATTGACAGGGTGAGAGGATGGCACGATGGCTACACTGGCGATGGGTCGCAATCCTGATAACAGCTCTTCTTTAAGACAGTCCAAATGCACAATATGAATACAATTTCGTAAATCCTGTTTCCCAAATCTTTTATAGAATTAGGCATTAAGAGAGTGGTTTTGTTTGAAATGGCATACTATAACAATGATACTATTTTTGCAGTATGCTGAATGTAGGCTATACTGGCCACAATCAGTTTCAGTATGAAACATGGAATAAATAGATGACCTGTTACATTTGCTAAATTCTGCAGTTTACAGCCAGAGCACACAGTTACAGGCATTGTACATCACTACAAAATGTCCAAATTGACCTTCCATTTCAAGAGTAATGAATGAAAATGTATACCAACTATATCCCAGCAAGCAATTTTGCGTTTAGAAAGACGTCTAATAGTCGAACACAGTCCTGACGTCTAGGCTAAAACAAGGCAAAAGGCTTGTCAATGAAAATTTAATAGACGCTATGCATAGACTTGTCAAAGAAATTAAACCAAACACCTTGTAATCACTGTTGACTTTGCTTACATAATGGAATATCATCCATCTCAAATGTTATTTAGGAAAAAACGACATGACCAAAGTCAAGGTTATTTTGGCTGGAAGTGGGTTACTCAGAGCCGGACTATATCGGGTCTATTAGAAGAAATGGTGAAATATCAGCCATTGCTTGCTGGGGTGCCTACTATTTTTAAAAGATAGTATGTGAAACCGAAAGCATCCAATTTTTAGTTTGGATGAGTCAATGCTAGTTGCTAAAATAGATTTCACAGAAAATCATGTTATGAATTCAGAGCAAAAATTAAAAAAATTAGCTTCAGATTATGATTACATCCAGTCAGAGGATATCAGGAATTAATTTTTTTGATTTTATCTCAAAACACATACAATGAAGCGCATTCTGATGAAAACTATAGTATTTTTTTTAATAAAATAAAAACAGAAATGTTGAAAATTCTAGTTAATATTGCATACAGTAAAAAAAACTACATATTATATATATATATATACACACACACATTCCAATACACTGGAAATGGAAATTGAATATTGCATTGTGGGATACAATACCCGATGCAGTGTGAACACTTTGGCATATGCAAGTCATCCAGGTATTTTATGCACATGGAAAATGTACTTATTGTGCACAGTAGACATACGATAATGCAGAAATGATATACCAAACTCCCTTTTCTGTATTACTGCTTTTATTGCTTTTGGACGGTAAGGTTTTGGAGCTGTCCAGCAGAGGGAGCTGTAACAGGCTCTTCACCATGTGCACAATGTGACAACATGAGAAGACAGGCGAAGGATTTCTCTGTTCTCTTAATTCATCATCTCCAGCAGGAACCACAGTCTAGCCCATCACATTTCTGTTCGTAAAACGAACAGTTTGAAGCCACATTCATTTAACTGGGACACAGGTTTGATTTAAATATCTGCAAGACATTTCCTGGATATGGATATAAACCCTTTGTTAATACACGCGAGTGTGCTCTAGCATGCTCTGTGAGCGTGTGCGACTGCTAAGGAGAGTGTGTGCGTGTGTGCCAGTGCCTTGCGATGCAGTTCTGTGCAATGTTCTTTGATAAGGTCAAACGTGTATTTCCAGACCCTTTAAATAAGACATCACATCCGACATAAATAGAACAGTGGATGCATTGTCTCTAGCCCTTTTGAGAAGTTTATTTTCATATTGACGGCCTGGAAATGTCTTTGAAACAACCTCTAACAATACTTTGAAACACTGGAAAGACTCGTTTGACCTTGATGGGTGTGTGTGTGCAGCGTTCAGTGCTCTGCGAGGGTGGGCTAGGCGCCATGCATGTTCAGGATGCTGTGTAAGAAAGCAGGAAAGAGAAAGAGAGAGAGAGCCCGAGAAAGAGGTGTGTCAGTGGAGTGATTGGCCACTCACCAGACAGCTGCTGGACACCAGGCTGGTCATGTGTAGTTAACAACTGAGCCTGAATCGTCTCCACCACCCGTTTGAAGCGTCGACTGGGACCTGCAGGGGACACGCAAACACAGACAACACCTCTTTGAATGTTTCGCAATGATCCTGTACAGACTGGTACATGTGTGTCTTTTGAAATGGATGTCATTTTATGCTGATACATCCTGGGTCGATTCCCTCTAGCGGCTACCTCATAAAGTCTAATGGGATGGGGCTGAGTTTTATGTTGCATTTGGCCTACGGCTGAGTTTATGACATGTGCGCATGCAAAATGCGTGACTTTAAGAACAAGATTCAATCCCTTTTGTGTAGCCAAGAGAGCAAAAACGAGGAAGGGGGGAAATGAAAAGAGAGGAACAGGGTTTGCCGTAATGGCACCAGCAGCATGGGATCTTTTTGGATTGTCCTTTGAAACACAGCAGGTTGAAAATGCATAGTGATTACCAGGAGGCAAAAAGGCCTCTTTTAGTTAAATTTTTTTCCATTACCCCCTCGAGCAGTTGGTCTATTTTCAGCTTAAGAGAGGGGGAGTGTAATGGAGGAAGGGAACCGCTAGCGGAACGAGAGAGGGAAAAAAAATTCTCTCACCACTGCGACAGACAAAGTTCAACATCATCAACCAGCCTCTCCATCACCCACACACACACACATCCCTCTGTGTTTCTATTGGCTGCCAGCGAGTGTATGACATCAAAATGGGCTTCTCTCTGTCGGCATGGTTACCTGAGAGCAGTGTGAAAGTGACAGAGTAGATGCCGTTCTCCTTGGTGGCAGCAGTGCTTTCGGTGTAGGTGATGTCCACCTGGAACTTCACTGGTTTTTGGAACACGGTGGGGCCGGCCGTGGACTTGTATTCTGCCCGGAAACTCGTCTGAGACACCACACTGTGGCTGAGGCTGGGAATCTGAGATAAAAGGACAGAGGGTTTAAACAGAAATGACTTTTTACTGATGTCTTTTGAAACCAACGACTTTCTTTCTTCAAAAAGGGAATTTTTAAAGAATATCCTGTACATTCTTTTCAAAATAATGACAATGAAAGAGGTCTGGGGCTATCAAGTTCCAAAATGGCAAAACAAACAAATCCATCCATGAGTTAAGTGATATCTGATTTGCAAAATAATCTTTATTTGTGTCAGATCTTTTCAATTAATCAGTTGATAGTTCACAAAACAGGTCTGAAGGTTTTGTTCAACTCAGTTGTACTAACTGACTAACTAACGGATTCGGTCACAGATGATTGTCAATCAATAACAACATAAATTCTGGTCTGTTGAGAAATCACATGACTTTAAAAGACTTTAAATATAGCACACAAGTCTGATATTTGTATGATGATTTCACATCCTTTTTGAAACTTAAAAAAAAGTCAACGAAATCCATGAAAGTAAGAAAGTCAAACCGGATTGGAATGACATGAGAGAGTAAATGGTGGCAGAATTTACACACTCATCTGAGACTTACAGAGAGAAAGGCATGGACAATATCTGCTTTGATGGAGCTCAGAGGCTTGTCCCGAATCACCACAAAGATCTGCTCCTCCTTTTCAAGGTTAATAAAATTTCCAAACCAAGATTTTTTGGCAAGTCTGTGAAGAAGAAAAAACAGGAGTGAACAAGACAACACAATACATACAAAGAAACATCACTCAACTCACATACCATGCATGAATCAAGTATATATGTTTGAATAATGTTGCTATCACATAAAAAAAACATACTTTTCATTTTTTCAGTTTGACTAAAATGTATATAATTAATTCTCAAGAACACATCCTGCTCTTCATATACATAATATATCTATATAGTTCAAAGGTTTGGGGTCGGTAAGTTGTGGTTTTGAAAGAAGTCTCTTATGCTCACCAAGGCTCCATTTATATAAAAATAAATACAGTAAAAACAGTAATATCGTGTAATATTATTACAAAAATAACTCCTTTATATTTGATATTATTTTAGAATGTAATTTATTCCTGTGATGGCAAAAAAATTATTTTCTTCAGTGTCAAATGATCCTTCAGAAATCATTCTAATACACTGATTTGGTTTTTAAGAAATATTTATTATTATCAGTTTTGAAAACAGCTGCTTTGTGAAGAACAGCAGCAGGTATTTGAAATAGAAATATTTCACATTCCTTTTAAATGTCTTTACTGTGACTTTTGATCTAACGATTTATTAATAATAATACTACATGCTAACCCCAAACATTTGTATGGTAGTGTATATATTTCAGCTTCACCAATAGTGAAGAACAGTTGGCAGAAGAATTTTTTTTAAGAAGTTGGTTCACAGTGACAACATACAGTATCAGCGGAGATTCCCCCGCAAGAGCTTGGCTGAATTTGTCTCAAAATGAAATACAGACTGAATGCTGTCGAGATGCGAGTTAGTAAGTTGACAGTCAGTTGATGTGTCTCTTGGACATGGCAAGAAATGAAAACATTTATGATTTATAAAAAAAGTGACTGCACAGGCTGTCAAACAATTCAAAACTTGTATGATATTTATGCTGTGCAGCACCATTGCAAACCTGAAAAAAATGTGCATTTAAATTTGAGAGTGAACACATAGTTTTAGTATTGGTAAACTAGAATAAGATGACAGGGGTTAGTCACGACACAATATTAGCTGACAACTGAAAAGTCCTCTGGGGTGGGGGAGCAATGAAAAGTTAGTAAAACTTTTAAAGGAAAAAGCCTGTATGGAGGTATGAATGCTGGCATATGGCTCATTTCTCAGCCCTGCTTGAAATCGCTGGGATTTCACCAAAGTCAATGACTATCAAGGCTATCTTTGAGCTAGACAACACACTGTGACACTAGCACCAAAAACTTAACAACAGAAAAATAAGAAGAAAACACTCCAGAAGAAAGTTTCCACTGTGGTGCTGCTCTGTGTGGCTGTGAAGCTAAGTGGAACTAAAACACTGAATTATTCATGACAAACTATTCCCTGATAATGTATTTAGCAACAAACTAGGCTATTGGGGAAAGGAACAGTGTTTGGACCACCACATTAACTTTAGCTGCAACGTTTTCAGAGCGCCTTTCGTCTAAAAATAAAATTTGGAGAAAAAGAAAGTATAAAAGAGCACAAGTTAAGTGTCTTAATTAAACAAGCTTTGATTGAGTGTTGGTGCTTTAACTCTAAGCCACCCAGGTTACCACAAAAGGTGATGCCAAGTAGAAGAATGAATATTGAACTGCATTAAATTATAATTTAATATTATCCTAATGTTTCTTTCACACTTTGGGATTTAATAAAACCGCATATTTCACTTGATTGTCTATGAAAATAGCTAATACTTACTCGGGGGAAGACTCTGGTGTTAGGCTGGACATTTCCTCTTGTGTGGGAACTGGAATGAGACAAAGCAAACAAGCCTCAGTGGAATTTGTATCATACTCTATATCCAGAGGTGTTAGACATTTACAACCTGAGGAGGGGAATGCTGATTAACCACAGCTAATTACTCCAAACCTGCAGAGATTAAGAGTAATTCTACACCACCCCCCCTTCTATCAGCTCATCTGATCCTCTTCCCGGTAGAATAGGGAAAGAGGAACAGCTGGAGGTGAAGGGAGATGCTTGTGCGCTTTTCATTATCATTACTAGATATATCATCAGATATAGCTGATAATGGAGTATCAGTGAGTTTATTACCCAGCGATCTGTAAAATAAGTCCTTAGAGATTATACCTAGCTAAGAGGGGAACATCAACTGAAAACCGCAATAAAAAAGGATTAGCAAGCATAATTCGTTCACTTAAATGCTTTCCTATATGCTATGGTGCCTTACTTTGCCCCTGATCCTGCATTTCATTGCTTTACTGCCATACATAACTAGGGTTTTATAATATAACATACAATATATCGGTACCATCTTATAATTCATTTTAATATTAATTTAGGTCCATCCCTAGTTTCAATGGCATTTGTTTATTGATTTTATCAGAGACATCATGTTGATGTAAATGTGCTAAATTTAGTAAAAATGGAACATTTTCATCTGCATCCACTGGGCAGATTATGTTTAGGATGTTTCCGGCGCTGCTGGTACCTTGTAGTTTCCTGCGGTGAAATCGTGGTGAGCCAAGGAAGCTGTTCTTAATGGAGTTGAGGCGTGTTCTCCACGGCATGCCTCCAATGGAGGGGCTGGGGGGAGGCGTTGGGCTAGGGGTCCCAGCTGGGCTCTCCTTAGGCGTGTGCACTGGTGTTCCTTTTGGAGTTGGCAATGGGCTGCCCCTGGGAGAGGGGTGGGGCGTAACCTGTATGGTGGGGATAGATTTGCCGTTGTGGTCAGTCCCGGCCAGCGGGTGAAGGTGGTGAAGCCGGATGGGTGAAAGGGGAGTAAGGGGAACAGAGAGCTTGGGTGGCACCGTGAGCGGTGGCCGGCGCACTTTCGGACTGCCAGGCATTGGCGGGGGCATGGGTTGGCAGGGTGTAGAAGGTTCCGACTTGGCCGCAGATGGCACTGCCGTCGTGTTAGGGAGCGGGTTGGACCTGGTGACCTGCAGGGGCTTGTCTGCAACTTTGGGCTTGGCTGGAAGTGTCTGGGTTTTGTTGTTGGGCTGATGGACACGTGTCTTTGGTTGAAAGGTTTTGGGGGAGTGGGGGCCTATGCCGTTCAGCCGGGACACAGGCGCGTGGGTGGGGCTGTGGTTGGGCGACTGCGTGAGTTCTGCGGATTGTGGAGGAACGGCGAACCGTCGCATGGGCTGGAAGAGCGCATGCACAGAGCCAGCAGCACAAAAAGAGCCAACACAGCCCATTCACACAACACACGGCCCCGTAGTTAACAGGCATTACGGCGCATACGCACACACACACCGACACCAAAAATGAAAGGATGGTGAACAGGCACCGATGATGAGAGGTGAGGGAGGAAATGCAGAAAGAAAGAAAGAAAGAAAAAAACATGCCATTAGCACAACCAGCCAAGAGGCAACAAGACAGTGGAAATAAAATGTTCCCAATCCAGTGTCCCCAAAACAAATCAAAACCGAACAGAAATTAGCAACAAAAAGCTCCGGGTTGTTGTTGGGATGAAATTAAAAAAGGTGTTTTCAGCACTGACTAAGCAAGCAGGAAATTTGTGCAATGAGCTTTGCTTTAAAAGGACGCTATTGTCAGAATACCTCATATCTTTTGAAATAATCATCATATAATCAGTAGAAATGCCTAAAATGTGACAAGTCACAGTATGTATGTACTGACTCCACAATTTGAGTTTTTCAAGACAATAGCGCCACACTATCGAAATGGCTAGTGAAAATAAGTGCAGTTGACCATTAAACAGAGCATAGAGTACAATGCTGCTGCTGGAGGTATGATATGAGGATGCTGTTTGACAGATGACGCTGTATTATAATAATAATAATAATTGGGTCAGAAACGGGGGGGATTGATACAATACGGGCCACTAGAAGTGGAGATTACAATAAGTGAAGTAAAAGCTCATCAAGCATATTGTAAAACATTAAAAAGAAATACAATGGTGTGCTAACTGTACCAGCTGCAACCGTAGCACACGCATAAAGGGGAGCACAAATGCAATAAAATGGATTTTTAAAGCTCTTTCATGCTGCAGGGAAGATTCTTCCATGACAAACCTTTAAGTCTCTGCCTGAGCAGTAAAACTAATCTCAGATGAGCTGTATCAAGGAGTTCTTCACAGACTAATTTAAATTATTTCCACCAAGCATGTTCTCTACATGAGCCATTTTCATCACTGACGCCATTCGGCAAATGTAGAACATTTCAAATTGTAGAATATTTGATTAGGTCAGATTCAGAATTGACTTTGGGATGAATCCTGTAGGGAATTCCTTGATGTAACTCAAGGACTGCATATTGGGAAGTCTTAGTTGTGGATTTGTAATCGGTTAGCCTCTTTAAACAAATCAACTGTAAAAGCTGGCTACGTCTAGAGGCTTCACCGTTAGTTTGGAACCAGGGATTTTCAAGGGATTTTAACAAGCCATTAGTGACTTGGGCTTCAGATATTTCAAGGCAACAAGGCTGTGAATTGGGCATAGATTAGCAGTAATTACGCTAAGCATGGTAGTCTGATTAGGCTAGAAGTAGTAAAGGTGGATCGGTAGGGACAGACAGCGATGTTGCTGCAGTATTTGAGCTTATAAGTGATATATAATCGACTGTCTTGTTTAACATAGCTAACAATATACATAATTTTCATTAATGCTTCATCATCACTACCAATTCTGAGAAATAATCTTTCATATTGCATTGGTCCTCTTGTAACATATTTTATAAAAAAAAAAATAAGTGCAGCACTTTCAACATGGCCTGTAATAACATATGCATTAGTAACATATCACATACTTTACTATTGAAAAGTTTGGGTTTGGTTATATTTCTTTTTTTTTTTTTTTTTTTTTTTTTTAAGAAGTCTCTTATGCTTACCAAGGCTGCATTTATTTGATCAAAAATACAGTAAAACGGTAATATTGTGAAATACTATTATAATTTAAAAGAACTGTTTTCTATTTTAATATATTTTAAAATGTACTTTATTCCTGTGATGGTAAAACTGAATTTTCAGCATCATATCTTATTATTATCAATGCTGAAAACAGCTGTAACCCTTATTATTTGTGTGGAAACCTTGATACAATCAGTCTATCATGCTTAGCATAATTACTGCATTTTTAAAGATTTATTGCTAAATAGAAAGTTCAAAGGAACAATCTTTTGTAAAAATGTAAAAGTTTTTACAGTCACTTTTGATCAATTTAATTTTCATTTTTGCTAAGTATTTTTTTCTTAGTGTATACAGTATATATCTGTAGTGTATGATTGCAGATCAGATGTGTCTTGAGTTTCTCATCAATAGATATTATGTAGATACACCAGCTGGCTATGGACTGCAACACAACCACACACTTTGAGCGAAATGATTTAGCGTTGATGGAAAGCTTACCCGGGGACTGCTGAGGGGACTAGTGGACAGACCAGAAGAGGCTCCGCTGATGGACCGAGACCTAAAGTTACAACATAAACAGTAAAGACATTTCTACCCCACGTATAGCACACTTTCGTAACTGTATAGGAGGTTAAGCATGTTGTGTTGAGTGAAACATGAATAAATAATTGAGTTGACACTTGGTCAGAGACAGCAATATCACACAAAACCTCTATGTTTCACTATAAATTGCATTTCTGTTAATTATATGTCAACTTTCTATGCATGCCTATAGGTCTTTTTGTTGATCATGCAATTTTTACATTTTTAAGTTGCAATTAAATTTGAGAAATGAATCATTACTCATCCTAAGAATGTAAAAGGTCATCACAACCTTGTATGAGGTTCTGTATGAGACTTCCGAATTTCATTGTGTATTAGATGGTGAGCTTCAGTGCTTCTTCAATAAATGATTGGGATTTAATTGACCGTGGACACAATGGGTTTTGTCATCAAGGCAAATTGAAACAGTAAATCACCCTTAAAGGTGTCAACATTCAGACTCACATGATTTGACTCCAGGAAGTATTTGATCCATACACTGATCAATTGCATTTGCAAATGCTACTTAGATGAGAATTATGCATGGTCTCAAATTGTCTCATTTAAGCTTAAAAATCACAACCCCAAATACACAGCGGCCTTATTCAGGTTCATTATATGCCTCTTGCATTCAGATAATTAGCTTAGCCAAACACAGCGTCAGGAAGAGAGCTCTTTATATGCGTAATAAATGGCTATGGAATAAAGTAATCCATGGAAAGAAAGGACAGGCACTAGAGGATAGTGACTATATGAGAAAATATTACTGTTTAAGCAATGAAAGTATTTGTGGAGATTTTAAATAAAGTGAATCATTAATATTTTACAAGAGAGAAGCTACAACTATATTAAGATAACTACTACAGCTTGTAAAAATGCTGTATTAAATAGTATACAAGATGCAGGGGAGCTTTTCAGTTCAAGTAAGTCATTACACTTTGAATAGTTAACATGCATTCAACACAATTCATTTTTCAGCCCCGATACAAAAAGTGTCTATAAAGAAATATTCGAGGCCCATTTTGTTATCTGGCAGATTAAACAGACTCAGTGAATGCAGATGTAGGACATGACAGTGAAACTCAAGGTTGAAGAAAAAATGCCTGAACAGATCAACACAAACAATCGGATAACCTCTGTCTCTCACCTACTGTAAGTGCACACATTACTCGAAGAAAAACAAACATCCAGGGTGAAGGCAAGAGAAGCGTGAAGGCAAAACGAGAGCGAGGGGAAGAAATTAACAATTTGGGATCTACCAAGGGACAAAAATGCCAGACATCAAACGAAACATGAAAGGCAAAATAAGGGAGATAAGATGCTTTTGATGTGTGTGGAGGGAGCCAGAGGGCCGCTGCTTTACCAAAACTGAGAGGCCAAACCGGGAGGGAAAAAAAACTCTTATTTACACGTGCGACTTCCACTTTTAAAAAGAAAAAAATCCCTCTTAAGCAAGCTAAGCTCTTGAGATCTCAAATGTCAGTGGTTGAAATAAAAGGCCAGTACTCTCTGTTGCATGTTTCGAGTGTTAAAAACCCCACTGCATCTTCAGAGAAGAAAAGAAAGCAAGGCGGTGGTTTGTACCTCTCCTCTTTGCTTTGCAGTATGGGGTTGGCATCTGAGATATCCAAGCTTTTACTGAAAACAGATTTACTACAGTAAGAGAGAGTAAAGTTAGAGTAAATTTGCAATAAGTAATCATGGAGTTGAGCCAAAGCATCTACACAGGGAGAGGACATGGGGCTGATGAAATGGATCACAATGAACATGTAAAAAAGTAAAACAAATCTGTATCTGTAATGTGTCAAAGATACAGAAAAATGAAAGGCACATTAACAATCCCATTGTTCCCCTTCAAACCAATCTGAGAAATCAAAAATTACCATATGGCACATTTAGCATGCTGCTTGACTATAGCTGAGAAACACTCTCAAATCATTGTTTTCTTTTTCCACAGATTTAGCTGAGCACATTGATCTTATTTATTTTACTCTTCGTGTGCAATTTAAAAAACATTTAAAGCTAGTATGCAGCTTCTGATAACTGTGAACCTCATTGTTCCAAAGTTTATTTTTGCTGTTATGACAGACGTCATTGTCTTCAAATGTTTCTTTCAAGGCTTCACAAAATGTGACATACTTTCTGCCGTTCTTACTGTGGCACTTGCTGCTACGGCGGTAGAGTTTTGTAAATAATGGGAGGAACGAGATATGTGCCGCTGTACCTCTGTCCGTGTTGTGCCATATCGATGGCGCGTCTCACAGGAACAGGAGAACCGCCCTCTGTCACGCTCAGCACCTCCATAGACTTGCGCTCTGGCCTCCTCTTGTTGTGCCTCGTCAAGAGTGGAGAGTCCACTCGCTTCCTGGGTGGATCTGATGAGACCAGAATATGATAAATGCAATGATCCCAAACACATGAAAACAACCCATTAAGCCTATGCCGTTCATAATGGAAAAGTCGTACAATATTTTTCATAATGTCTTTAAGCATTTTCCTGAAAGAAATTAATACTTTTATTCAGCAAGGATGTGTGAAATCAAGTGACAGTAAAGACATTTATAAATGTTAAAAAGATTTCTATTTCAAATAAATGCTGTTCTTTTGAACTTTCTATTCATCAAGGAATCCTGAAAATTAGCAGCACAACTGTTTTCAGCATTGATAATAATAAGAAATGTTTCTTGACCACCAAATCAGCATATTAAAATGAATGATGATGTGACACCGAAGACTGGAGAATTGGCTGCTGAAAATTCAGCTTTGCCATCAAAGGAATAAATTAGATTTCGAAATGTGTTCAAATAGGAAGTAATTAATTTAAATTGTAATAATATTTCAATATATTTCTGTTTCTACTGTTTTGTTGATCAATAAATGCAGCCTTGGTGAGACTTCATTCAAAACCATTAAAGGGTACCTATTATGGATTTTTGAAAATTGCCCTTCATGTAGTGTGTAACATAGATCTAAGTGAACGAAAACATCCTGCAAAGTTTTAAACATGAAAGTTCACCGTATAAAAAGTTATTGTCTCTCAAAAGTAAGAGTCGACTCTAAGTCGCTGATATGAATCGTTCGACGAACGATGCTTTTCCTTTGTCTAGTTGACGTCAACTTGACAATTATTTGAATAAGATACTCCCACTCATTGCGTTCGGAGACCAGTGTTGCCAGGTCCGTATGCCTGCACTGTTTCCGCGGGTTGTTTGTGTAGTGCACGGGTTGACGCGATTGTTTTACCCACTGGAACATGATTGTTGTTGGAGAAACACCCGGGAATGCTATTTGACAATTTTTGGCCGTGATTGGGTTAGTTTTGATGAGCAATTGGGCTGGTTTTGTTGTGCAGACCTGGCAACCCTGTCGGAGACGCCAGGGAAAACTAACATGATGTTGAGACGCTGTTTTGAAGTGCGACGCAAAAGCAAACTTTTTTCATCTAATTTTGAAGATGATTGCTTCACAAACCTAAATGCTATAAAGTATGGATTTGCGAGCCGTCTGATACTGAAGGAAGAAGGTTCAGTAACGTTACCGAGTTTATTTGGATCAGCTTCCTTCTCCGAATCACAAACTTAAGTATTATTAATATTAATTGTTGCTTTTATGTTTTATATATCATGCTCAATAAGTGTGTGTTTTGTACGCACAGCGCATAGGTCGTCAGTTGTATTGAAATATGTGAAGTGTTTGTCGTTGTTAATGGAGTTGTCACAAAGAATATAGCTATAACGTTACCTCTTAGTACTGCATTATCAATATGTTTATGCGTTGGGCTAACGCAAACAAAGACTGAATGTGCTTTAACCACTAAACTTTGGGCTATGGTAGCTAACATATCACCACAGATTAGCGTCACGCAAAGGCGGGGTTTGGTTTTGGAAAAATGACTCGCTAAACGATTCATATGGGAGTCGGTGAGCAAATCAAGTAAAAATAAATGCATATTATAAGACAACAAAAGTGTTTTTTGTCATGGCATGCTCGTAAAACTGTTGTTGGGGACTCCCAGAACAATATTAGGAACATTTTAAATGCCATAATAGGTACCCTTTAAACAATCTTACAAACCCCAAATGTTTGAACAGTAGTGAATAATAAAAAAATACCCAATTGACTTCAATTATAAATGTTTCTGGTCTTGTGTACGATTCATCACTAAACACATTCATCTATTGAAAATAATGTTTTCATGATCCTCCATTAAAATGTTTTTTTTTTCTTCCGGCTTTTACACTAGCTCTTTCCCCACCATTTACGCAAATGTCCGTCATTGATAAAACGCTTCCCGCCATTGACAGACAGGCACATGACACGCATTCGACCAACCTACAGTCAATTCTAAAGATTTCATTGGTCATGTCAATCATAATGCTGATTAGTGTTGTCAAAAATGTATTATGTATCGATACTGAAATATCTGAAACGATTCCAATACTGCAGTATCGATTCATCAATACCAGCTGCACTTTCTTGCTCTCCTCTCATTCAGTCATCTCATTCACTCCGGTTAAATAGTGTTGGTATGACCGGGTCTGAATTTCGGCACGGGATTGAGCATAATTCTATTCCCGCAGATTTCCCGCTCACATCTGAAGCGCACACACATAATAAAGCCGCCTCTGACATACAATTGCCAAAATTTGCTTTTTCGCGACTTATTAGTGATTATTAATTGTCTTTTTTAAAGTCAAATATATATAATTCAAGATCAAGCTTCCTAGAGCTGTGTGTAAGCTATCGCAACAAAAGTACCCCATTGTAAAAACAAATACATTGAAAAGTTTTATCACATAAAGTTATCTCTTAAGAAGACATTTCTGATTCCCAAGATGTTCAATAGATGGACAAATAAATAAATAATAATAAAAAAAATCTATATGACAATAGTATATGCTGCGTTTTTTCCCCCGTGGTATCGAAAATCAATACTTTTCAAGGTATCGTATCAAAAGTTAGAAATTCCAGACAAGACTAGTGCTGATTTCATTCAATGCTATGCTACAACAAAGTCTGAACCCTAAACTTAACCTAACCTAACCTTAACCATCGAAATTGACTGCAAGGCAAGATTTGCGCTGAATATGCTAAAGAAAACGGCAGTTCGGCCGTTAATAAGATCATGCGATATGCGATCGCTGAGCCGTACCATCCGTTTCTTCCCAACCATACCTCACTGGACAAACACGTGTCGAGGAAGATGCAGAACAAGCGATCTCATATGTAATCATATGCTTATGTAAAATAACGCAATGTTATGTTACTGAATGAAATGTCGACCCAGGATGAGCTAAAGGATTGTGTGTGCAAGTTTTAGGAGTGTTGATGGACTCAATCTACTCCATCTATGTTTTGCGCATCATTCTGAATCCGATGAGGTTGTAGTCTTTAACAAAAATGTGGTTTTCTCCGATTTTTGCTCAAAATGTATCCTTTTTTTACTTACCCACATTCACATTCAAAACAGAACGCATGGAGCTAGAATAAACCTTTTTTTTTTGTTAATGTTCTGTTCTTCATTATATATATTGCATGTTCAGATGATATATTGGATGTTCAGATTTTCATACAACAAAATATTCTGGGGGCCATGAAACTTTTGTGAAAATGATCAAAAAACGCTGGCGGGGAAAGAGTTAAACAACCTTTCGTTTATACTGGTGTATCCTAGGCTGTGTGGGCGAGGAAATTATGTAATCACAGAGGTGTCGTAAATGCCATGTCATGTTATCATTGAGGACAAACTACAAACAAACAGATTAAATACTTAACAGGTAAACTGACTGAATTGTTCTTACCGATCTCATTTCTGGGTGGTAGATTCTGATCCTCATGGCTAGGATATCTCTCCTTACGGTCCAGCAGAAGGAAGTAGATCATCTTTTCCTGGTTATCTCTGGAGGTGGAAAGGGCACAGAGGAACAAAATGTTTCTGATATACAGTAAAATCTGCAGTGCTCAAGAATAATCCTCAGCTCAGGCTAATTAACATCATTAGTTAAAGAGCAAAGAGTAGCAAGCACCTCATTCCCAGAGAGCTAAAAGACATCCTGCAGAGATCACAGGATATCACTTATTTCATTAATGATGCACGAAGACATAAAATATCCGAAAAAGAGTCTGGGCGAGTTCAAAAGTCTTGAAATTCTCCCAGCGAGAGGCCTTGTGTTGAATTTTTCCGCCCCGGACCACACAGCGGGAAGTAAATATGACCGTCTTTGCTGCAGGCGCCATCTGAATTGTGTTTAAACGCTGGGCAAGAGAAGAGACCGGGGCCGCGATGTTTAGGAGGGAACACCCAGGCCATCTATCAGGGGGTCTAACCAAGTGATCGCGCACAGTGGAGCGTGCGGGTGGTAATTTGTGCGAGTACGCAAGATGACAGATGAGCGGGAGTGAATGGGCTTCTCTAATAGCCTGCAGCCAAGATGCTGTACTGCGTGTTTACTAACCCTAAAGAACAAGGATGTAAAATAATAATACCCTCACATATGGTCTCCCAAAGCAAACGCAGTCAGTCTTGTCTAATCATGGGCAAAAAAAAAAACACACACACATTTGGTATCATGGGAAACAACCTGTCTGAGGTGACTGTGAGGTGTACAGTCTCTTTCTTAGTTACTCACTCGTCTGTCAGCAGGTCTTTCATCAGTTTGTTCTTGTCTCGGAAGCAGCCTAGCGAGTGCATGCTTTCCAGCACATCTGGGTCGATGTCCTCAGTGGAGGGTAGCATGCGGATCGCAACTTTCCGTGGCACCGGCTGTTCTGGCTCTGGCTCGTTCTTCCCTCCTCTGAGAAAAATGCATAGATGTATAGACGATCAGAACAAGAGCATGTGAAATAATCTAGTGTTCTTGTTTATTCTTCATTAATTGAGCACACATGGTATTCGCCTCTGGTGTATTCTGGGATCCTTGCTGGTGGTATAAGTCACAAAACAGGCCCACATGGAATCTGCGCCCACAGAAAGCTCTGGAGATTTGAAGCACCCATCACTCTACAAATGAACCGCCTCCCCGCACGTTTGTTTATTAAGTATTATACCTGAATAATGCTTCCATGCAGTGTAGAAGACTCTTAGCTTATATTAAAACATTTTCATTCAAAAATATAAAGATTTTCGCCAAAAAATCAGTGGAGCCATTATAAAAAAAAGTCTGTAACACTTTAACATTGTACAGTGTCCTTGTTACATGTTACATGTACTTACCATAAAATAACAGTAAATTATGCATTACATGTAACTAACTATGAAAACTAATATTGAATGAAAACATTGCGATAAATGAAATAAAAAAATACCGAAGAAAAAAAACTGAAACTAAAATAAAATAAAATAAATGTTTGACTCAAAACCAAAATAAAATAAAATAAAAATGACCATGAATTTTAGTTTTTTAATACACGGTATATTATAAAACTTATGAAACCTTTACAACCTGCCTGCATTAAACATGAAAATGCCCATAGACAGCAATAAAATAAGAATATGCTGGAAAATGTAATTATTTACTTACACCAGTTTACTGTTGTTAGACAATGACAATGATTTCGGATATTGACATCTTTGTAGGGACATTTTGTCCCGATAAAGTAGGGTTTACCAGGGCCACAAACGTGCACACACACACACACACAGACACAGACACAGACAGACACACGCACGCACGCACCCACGCACACACACACACACACTTAAAGAAGCAGAGAGCCATCATCTTTGTTAACAAAGCAAAAACAGGCATGTGACGACAAATAAAATGTGAAGTTTATACTCACATGTACCATGTGTGCTTCTGTATCTGTTCTAACTGTAAAGAGAGAAAGACACATGAGCTAAACCATTATCTAACCATTAACAGAGCCACACAAAGACAGCAGAGCATGACAATAAAAGCAGTCTGTGAACGTCAGGCAGTTTCCTGCTGGCCATTTCTAATCTCTCTCTCATGTCGCATCCTCTGATCTTTCCGGGTTTAAGTGGGGAAGCTACAAAGACATGTACATTTCAGCAGCCAGCTGCTGTAGGCCTGCAGAACAAAAACAACAGCCATAACAGCAGCAGCCCATGAAAGTGAATGGATGTTCTGCCTGTGCATGTAATACTAACAGGAATAACTTTAAGACCAACGGAAAACATTCTCAGTAGTTGTTAGCAACAGAATCAACAGAGCATGTGTCCTTTCAGGAGCAAACATTCAGCACTTGACGTGATGCTACGTGAGTCGTGACGTGAGTCTGTGAGGAAAGATACACTGAACTGGAATATATTCAAACAAAATACTTGCTGGTTTACTTTCATATGGTGACCTGTATCACCTACTCACACGTAACTCCGTTTTTAGAGCTCCTTTCTATATAATTCAGGCCTATTTGAGATATTTTTCACAAAAGTAAACTGATAAAATAAAAATAAGACAAAACAAGCATGCAAATAAGCTAAAACTCTAGTTATGTCATGCTCAAAATATTTTATCAGAGAGAAATTGAGAAATCGTATTTTATGCAGTAAATCATGAAAGACTAGAAATATCATGTAAATGTAAAAATGTTAGTCCGCTCTTAAAACTTCTAAAACTTAAATTAAGAAATTATTTAATTTGAACTATTTTCAGTCTATAGAGACTCCTATTTTATGTTAAAAAATAAATAAAAAATAAGATAATTGTCATTACAGCATAACGTAGTAGAGAAAATCTAAAACTAGCTATATTTGTGCCACTGCACTGATTTAAAAGAGCTGTTTTTGTATATTTTCTATCACTGATGACAGCAGTAATTCATCAAATGATGATGAAATGATTGTGATCAGCAAGATCATGAATTGTGCCATGCAAATTGCATTTAGCACATATTATGTGGGCCTTTAAACTCCTTTACAGAATAAGTGTGCGCAGATAAACGGTACAGTGAATTCCCCCTTGAATGTGTGCTGACGTGACAGCGTACAAGAAACAATAATGATGCATTGTCCACATGTCTGTAAAACTGTAGTACATTTAGTACTCACCAATACTCTATTGGATTGTCTTAACTGGTCTATAAGATAATATTTCAAACTAGCAATAAGACAGTATCGACTTCCTTCCCACTATGGAATCATACAAAAGATCTCTTTTATATAACTGACAAACCCCACAGGAAATGGGCTATGTTTGGATCCTTCCTAGGAGAGCACTATTGTTTTCAATCACTGAGAGATGTGGGCAGTGAAGACAGCTATCTGTTTTCTCTGGAAAGCAAAAAAGGAAACTGGAGCATTTCAAAGGGTTGGTATTAGGACAAGCTTATAAACCCCTTGTCACTCCAGCATGTTATATGGAAAAAGGGGGGCTGCTCCGAAGCAGAACAATGAAAACAGTAGCTAAGGGAGAAGAGCAGAAAGATGAGGAGACCATGAAAGAAAGAAAGAGATAGACAGAAGAGCAGACACGCAAGCTTTTTGAAGCTAATGTGTAAGATCCGGACAGACAGGATGGTTGATTAGTGCTGCTGTGTGTTGACCTGAAGTGACAGCTCAGAAGCAGAAGAGTTCTCAGACTCATGGCACTTATTTAAGAGAAATCAGCTTAATATACTGTAGATGTCTGTAGAACTGAACAGCCAACCAGCATCTTTAGACAGTGCAGTGCACATGTAAGCTGTCTGTCACCACCCATGGTTCCCAAGGTAACATGAGCTATTTAAGAGATACATAATTATTATTTGTTGTAGAAATTCTTATAGTATCAGGTTTGAACAATGATAGTATAAAATGAAATTGTCAAAAATCTGACCGTGAATCGTTTGGTGGCGTCCACCTCGATCATCCCTCTCAGGAGGTTCTGGCAGTCTGGAGGAATGAAATGGGGCATGTGAAAGACCCCGAGCTTCACTTTCTCCAGCAAGTTCCTCAGGTTGTCATCGTCGAAGGGCAAAGCACCCTGACAGAGAGAAATATTGTACATGTCAGAACTGTTACCCTCATATTTAGTGAGAGGGAAAAAAAATGCATTGTTTTTTTTTAAAGCTTCATATGCTCACCAAGGCTGCATTCATTCTATCAAATATACCGTAAAAACAGTAACCTTGTGAAAAATTATTACAATTTAAAATAAATGTTTTCTATTTTAATATATATATATATATATATATATATATATATATATATATATATATATATATATATATATATATATATATATATAGCTTTTATGTTAGATGCAATTAATTGACAGCACTAATTTATTATTAATATCAATATTTAAAACAGTTGTGCCTTTTTTTGTGTAAATTGTGATGATTTTTTTCAAGATTCTTTGATGAATCTAAACTTGAAAAAAGCATTTATTTAAAATGTATATTTTTTGCAACAATGTAAAAGTCTTGTAAAAAAACAATGTATTGCATCCTCGCTAACTAAGTATTAATTAACTTCAAAAATATTACAGACCCCAAACTTTTAAACATAAAAAAACCCCATTTGAATAGCAAACATGAACATTTAAATAGCTTTTTGCATAATTTTTCCTCTTGAGATTTGAAATTACAGAGAGGTATGGACGTGTATCTAAAAAGAATTGTGGTAAAATTAAAGGGATAGAAGTGATGAATGCTTTGACAAAGAGAAACCACCCCCCACTATTATTTAGAGAGCTTTATAAAGGATAGCTACCCAGGAAGTAGGACGCAAAATAAATAAAGAAAAGGCTGGCGCAGAGAGATGATTGTGCTTTGATAATTAGCTTTGTTTTGTGCCAGATACACTTCATCATTTTCACATCAGAGAGACCCATCAGGGCCCCTGACACTACTGAGATGTCAGCGCTTGATAAATGACACAGAAAATTCACAAGCATGACTGACGACAGGGCCATGTAAAAGATGATATAATCAAGCAAAAACTAGCAAAGTAGAGAGAAGATAAATAAAAAGATGCAGATTACTCTAATAAAAGGTCTTTGAGCACTGAAACATCAAAGAACAGGTTCAAGGCATATGCAGGAATAACTTGATTGGTTTGTGAAGAGGAAGCAGTTATAATGGAGCACACAAACACAAGGGAATCAATTGGCTTTCCAATTTCACTGGGGCAAACGGTTCTGCTGAGATGGGATTGTGTTGGGCTCATGGTCTTGAACAGTAATTACACTTGGACCAGCTTGATTATCCAGTATCAAAGCAGGCCGTCTGCGTTCAGAGCATCAGAGGAGTTGTTGTCTGGTTTGAGAATGATTTAATTATAAGCTAGTGCCATTTGTCTCCGATATTTGATATTGGAAAAGTAAAACAAGCATGGATCAGAAAGTTCTAAAGTTGATCAACAGCTTGGTGTGACCATACTGTGTCCACTGGCGCAGAGCAGAGCGGGCATTTTCAGTTACTAGAGCTGAGCAGCAGGCTTGCATGGGGGATTGTGGGATTGACAGCGGTGCCGAGTAAGCAGTGCGGACGTCAAAAAGTTAAGGAATGTTTAACTATGCATATTATTAGAGGAAAAAAATGCAGGATGGCAGCCAATCAGTTTAAGGTGAAAGCATTGAAAGCAGCTGTCAGAAGCAGTTCAAAATCAGATGTGTTTTTGGTGGATTCAGATCCATCCATCCATCCATCTTACACATTTATCAAAAGTGACAGTAAAGATTTGTATAATGTTACAATTTAAGTCAACACTAAGAAATGTTTTTGAGCAGCAAATCATCATATGATAATGATAATGATTTCTGAAGGATCATGTGACACTGAAGACTGGAGTAATGATGCTGAAAATTCAGCTTTTCCATCACAGGAAAAAGTTATTTTAAATTATAATAATATTTTGCAGTTTTTTCTGTATTTTGATAAATAAAATGCAGCCTTAGTGAGCATAAAAGGCTTCTTTCAAAAACATATAAAAATCTTGCCATCCCCAAAACGTCTCGGTTACATGTGTAACCCTCGTTCCCTGAGTACAGGGAACGGAGACGTGTCGTCGGGGGAGTTCCCTGACGAATTGGGATCACACTAGGGAGACCAATCGACTTAGAGTTAACTAAAACGAGCCAATGAATATTGGCATGCAAGATTTGCATTCCGCGACCCGCCTACCAGTGGCGGGTATAAAGGCCGGAAGCAAACGCATCCAAAATGCTTTTTCGCTGAGGAGCCGAACAGAGTCCAGTCCTCCGCGAAGGTACAGCAACATGGCGAAGGGACGACACGTCTCCGTTCCCTGTACTCAGGGAACGAGGGTTACACATGTAACCGAGACGTTCCCTTTCGTCCTGGGAACTCTGACGTGTCGTCGGGGGAGTTCCCTGACGAATTGGGATCCCTAATAAAACGCCATGGTGCTGACCCCTTCCAGCACCCAGCTAAGCTACCCTGCAGCAGTTTCTTGAACAAGTTGTGGGAGCCAGCTAGGAAAAAAAAATCACACTGCTGTTCCGCAAGACCCACTCAGTGGATTTGGATAACACTGGGAAAGCGTGCCCAACCCGTAGGAGGGAACGCTACGGAGCACCTGCCCGCCCGAAGGGAGGCACTGGAATACACGTATGTACTAACCCGTAGGGGAGTGAAACATACGGCAGTCCTTGAGGTAGTCCCAGCCCGAGGGGTGGGAGCGTACTCAGCAAGGACGACAGAGGAATCTGTCGAGAGGAAGACACGGAGCTAACCCGGAGGGTAGCTGGAACGTGGAGAAAATGGGTCGCCGAAGGGACCACTGTTAAGGCCACCCAGTCTAATAACAACTCCTACGAGAGGTAACAGACCTGGCGCCGGGCGATCCGCCTCGCCTGGTGCCGAAGGGGTGATGGAGGAACTCACGAGGTTAGCCGTATGTTGGGGAACCAACGGAGTAAAAGACGCACGTATCCGGCCCACGGGGCGGGAATGGCGTAGCAAGCCGACATAACCTAATTCCTCGCACTACCGGCCGTAGCGAGTACACGGGAGGAAACAGGTTCAACACGAAGGCTATAAAACCTAGCGAACGTGTTAGGTGTCGCCCAGCCCGCAGCTCTACAGATGTCTGTCAGCGAGGCGCCTTGCGCCAAAGCCCAGGAGGAGGCGACACTCCTAGTAGAGTGTGCCCTCAACCTAGGTGGGCAAGGCACGCCCTGGGACTCATAAGCCCGGGCAATAGCATCCACTAACCAGTGGGACAACTTCTGCTTGGAGACAGCCTTCCCCTTCTGCTGGCCTCCGTGACAAACAAAGAGCTGATCTGAGGTCCTGAAGCTTTGCGTTCTGTCCACGTAACAGCGCAGAGCGCGGACGGGACAGAGAAAAGCTAGGGCTGGTTCTGCCTCCTCCAGGGGCAGCGCTTGCAGGTTCACTACCTGATCCACGAACGGGGTGGTAGGAACCTTGGGCACGTATCCGAGCCGGGGTCTCAACACAGCGTGAGAAAGGCCCGGTCCGAACTCTAGGCACGATTCGTCGACCGAAAATGCCTGCAGATCCCCTACCCTCTTAAAAGAAGCCAAAGCCAACAGGAGAGCTGTCTTCATAGACAAGATATTTAACTCGACTGAAGGCAAGGGCTCAAACGGGGGTCTCTGGAGTGCACTAAGCACTAGAGTCAAGTCCCAAGAGGGTAAGGGGTGCACATTACGAGGTGGATTCAGCCTCCTGGCACCCTTAAGGAATCTGATGACCAGGTTGTGCTTTCCCAATGACTTACCTTCTACTGCATCGTGATGAGCGGCTATTGCGGCAACATACACTTTGAGGGTGGAGGGAGACAGCCTTCGCTCCAACCCATCTTGCAGGAAGGAAAGCACGACTCTGATCGGGCAAGTTCGGGGGTCTTCCCGGTGGGAAGAGCACCACTCGACGAACAGGTTCCACTTCAACGCATAGAGGCGCCTCGTAGAGGGGACGGATGCACTCGAAGATGCGTATCTGCGTGAGCATTTTGAACGGGATCTTGTGCAGGGCCTGATTCAAAACTCGCAGGTCCAGGATTGGCCGTAACCCCCCACCCTTCTTGGGTACAATGAAGTAAGGGCTGTAAAACCCAGACCTCATCTCGGCTGGAGGAACCGGCTCGACCGCGTCCTTCGCCAGCAGGATGTCGATCTCCTTCCTCAGGACAGGGGCATCGACACTCCGCACTCGAGTGAAGTGGACTCCTCTGTACCTGGGAGGCCGGCGGGCAAACTGAATTGCATAGCCGAGCCGGATAGTACGGGTGAGCCAGCGGGACGGCCTCAGAAGCGCTAGCCAGGCTTCGAGAATCGTACCAACGAACCCACCCGGACCACCGGCGTACCAGCGGGAGGGGCAGCGAGGTGGAAGGCAGGGACCAGACTCCGGAGGCATTACTGCGGCCGAGAGAGAGGTCTGGGTGTGCGGGGCAACACCTACCTGCTTCCACAGAGGAACAGACGGCAGGGAAGGCTCGGAGGCGTTCGGCTGCGGGCTGTCCCGAGGCGAAGAAAGGAGGGGAAACGAGGAGCGAGGCCCGAGGGCGTCGAGTCCAGGTTTTCGCACCACCTTGCCCAGCGGGAGATGAGAGGGACGAGGCCGTGGCGGCGTCACTGACATCTAAGAAATGGAAGAGGGGGAAAGGAGTGGCAAGGCATGGGAGCGTTGCTCACTGCAGTCCGCACCCTCGTGACCCAGAGATGGAAGAAACTGCTCTAGAAAATGAGGGTACCACTGGACTCCGGGGAGCCAGCGGCGGAACAGAATGAAAGACACTCCACCCCGTCCTCCTCCGGGGGAGGGAGAGGTGCGTGCACCGTCTCCGAGAGAGCAATTCCCTACAACGCTGGGTCACCTGTCTGAGGGCTGCCGAGACAGATGGCGCCGTCTTCCTGCGAAGCTAGACGTCACAGTAGAGCTAGCTGTGACAGCTTCCACAGGGAACTGACACCCTTGGCGACAAACAGTCTGAGGAGGAGCATGGGGGACTCGGAAAGCACATCGAGTCAAGCTCGTAGTTTCCTCAGCCTGCTTCTGAACTGTGGAGAGCCGCTGGGCACAGTCTCCAACAGTGTCACCGAAACAGGGCAAACCTTGAGAATAGGAGCATCGAGAAAAGAAAACTTTGGCGATGTCTCGTACGTCTACAAGGTTAGCCCTGGGAAACTTCTGGACCACAGTGTGGACATCGTCTGACCGAGGGCCAGTGCTGTGACTAAAATCACGGTAGTCACTAAGCACAGCTCAACCCCGACTCAGAACTACCCTTGTGCACTGCGTGTTTTTTGGTCTACACTGACCATCACATGCAGGGAAGAGGTGGTCTGCTATTAGCAAAACCACCATCAAGGGTAGTGAGAGAGGAAAAATTTTCACAGATTTTGGCACCAATATGCCTCCATACTGCAAAAAGTTTTTCACACACATCCAGGCAAGCACGGGGGCGGGGCAAGGCGACACGCGTTGCACTGTGCCCCAGAGTAGCCGGGAAGTGTGGCTGTCAAGTCTGGACCTGATTTAGCATGAGCGCACACACCATTACAGTGGGACTCAGTATCACCATATCCAGAGTGTAACAGCCCTCTCTCCGATGCAGCGATCGACATCTGATCCTCCCCTGGAGCCCCGAATGAAACACTTGGTTCCTCATGAGAACCACCAGTAATTCCATCCGTAAAGCTGCCAGGCATGCACAAAACAGTGAACGTGGCCATCAAGCTTGATGACACACGGCACGCTGAAAGCTCTTTCAAGACAAACAACGTGCGGAACGTGGTCATGCTCTCATAAGAGAGCATAAACCACCCACGAACACAGTTTCAGCATGTTTGCGATGCGCTAGAGGAATTAGGGGTACCCCCACTGTAATCCTCAGATCACCAATGCTATTAGCCAAAGTAGCCCTCTTCTGGTGCAGAAGAGGAACTAGATCGGGGAATATGCAAAGGGACTCCACCTCGTTTGAGGCACTTGAGTCTCGACCGCGCATCTAGAGCGCCGAATGACGCGCGCTGGGTTGCCGTGAGTCGTGACAACCGCGCTGTCAGCCGGCGGCTCGACGGCACACGGCACGCTGAACGGCTCAAGCCTTTACGAGAAAGGGGAGACGAACAACGCGCCGACGTGGTCATGTTCTCATGAGAGAACACGAACCACCCACGGACGCAGTCTCAACACGCTTATAGCCCAGGCATGTGAAACAGTGAACGTGGCCGTCATATGAGGACAGGAAACGACCGCATCCAGAAACACACAGGTGAAACGTCATCCTGAAAAGGACGCGATCTTCACCCGTGTTGCTCTTTCAGAGAAAAAACTCTCTTAGTTGTGCTGAAGCACACAGGGATCAACGCGGCAACACAGCGGGGAAACTGCAAGCCCGCTGCGTGCACTCAACCGTATACCAGCTGTTAAAACAGCTCTTTGTAAACACAGCGCGTGTAGTAACAGACAGCAGACGGGAGATCGCGAAGACCGCTGAAGCGCCGTCACACCAGCACAGAGAGTCATCTCAGGAAACAGCAGACTCGCAGTCTACAAGCTCATTCCACTCAGAGGACACAACTGGTCGGCTCCGAAGCAAAAAGCATTTTGGATGCGTTTGCTTCCGGCCTTTATACCCGCACTGGTAGGCGGGTCGCGGAATGCAAATCTTGCATGCCAATATTCATTGGTAGGGCTGTCACTTTACGTTCGAAAATCGATTGCACAATCGATCGGACCAACCAACAACAAGTATCGAAACGAAAATAGGGAATCGATTTTAACAGCCTTTTTTTTATGTATTTTTTTTTTTTTACCAAAAATGTGTTTTAGGTGGACAGGTCAATAGAACATGTAGGATGTTGGAAAATAACAATGTCTTTTCTGTTAACCAAATGCTTTTTAATATTCGCTATTACTTCAAGGCAAGTGAACAAGCGCGCCGTTATTTGTTGCCAGAGCCGTTGCTTAGTGACGTGTGTGTTCAAGTAAGCCAGAAATGCGCAGATTCTGGGCAATATGCTGTATTTAATATCACGAGGACTCATATATGTGTATATCTCTATGACGAGGACTCACGAGTTGCGTATTTGCGCTGAATCCACACAGATTTGGCTTACACGAACTTCCACAGCAAAGAAAGTGAGTAGCTAAACATAGACGCACGCCTCTTGATTTGACAGCGTTAGCCGCCAAAGTTCATTTTTACCCGCATTTGGCGAGTTGAGGGTGTTAATTTCAATCCCTGAATGTTGCACTCCTGTTTGTCATTGTGCACGAAACTTCACGCCAATAAATCATCAGGAATATTGCTAACTTGTGGGCCTGCGCGTCTCAAGCTCCCTCTTTCGTCCTAATGCATGCATGTTAGTTTTCCGGATTTGCCTATATTTGGTGTTGAAAATGGAAACGTCTTTAGACACGGAAAAAAAAAATCGATTTTACAATCGATTCAATGAACACTTATGTCTCAAAAATCGAACAGGATTTTTTCACAAAAGTGACAGCCCTATTCATTGGCTCGTTTTAGTTCACTCGAAGTCGATTGGTCTCCCTAGCGTGATCCCAATTCGTCAGGGAACTCCCCCGGCGACACGTCGGAGTTCCCAGGACGGAAGGGAAGGAGATTTTTAAAGGTTTGAAAAAAGCACGCCACTCGAATTATAGCTTAATTCCATCCTCCAGAATCTTGAAATATTTTACAGTCTAAGTACAGAGTAAGAAGATGAAAGTAGATTCATGAAACGCTCAGCATGATGGGGAAAAAAAGAGCTGATCTCACTTATGTCTGATATAAAGATGATTCACCAGCTGAAGTGGGAAACCATAGTGCAGCTTTGGTGTTGTCAATCTTTTAAGCTCTGACTACAGAGCCGGTATAACACCTTGATTCTCTTAAAAACCCAACTCTTGCTTAGCTGATTAGCTACCATTGAAATATCTTTGTCTGGATTCTCCCACATCCTCTGATAGACTTTCAGGGGGGAATTCTTTCTTTCCATTGCCTGCTGCTGAGAGGCTCAAATTTGTCATAAGGGCAGGGGGCTACATTACAGCATAATTATATGACACAAAATGAAGTTTCTGCCACAAAAAGCTTTCACTCACCACCAAAAGTGCAAAGAGAATGACTCCACAGCTCCATACATCAGCTTTCCTGCCATCATATTTCTCCCCCTGTCAGAGAGAGAGAGAGAGAGAGAGAGAGAGAGAGAGAGAGAGAGAGAGAGAGAGAGAGAGAGAGAGAGAGAGAGTGAGAGAGAGAGAGAGAGAGGAGAGAGAGAGAGAGAGAGAGAGAGAGAGAGAGAGAGAGGAGAGAGAGAGAGAGAGAGGAAGTTAGAAGTGGAAAGCAAGAGATTCAGAGGAAGCCCCATTATGAGAGATGCCACTGAGAGCACATACTTACCCTTATAACCTCTGGACAGGCATAGTGAGGGGATCTGAAAGTAAACAGGACAATATGTCATCATCATCCTCACCCAACCTTGGCAAAAACACCCATTAGAGGACTTGTACACCGAGGAAACATGCAGTACACTAATTCAGTATAATAACTCCTTGTGATTTGCATGAGTATCTTCACATCATCCTTTCTGACAAACCGCCATATGTCTAACCACCCTATATAAGTTGTTGTCAAATGATCCAATAATATAACATTATATTGCAATAACTTTCTGCTGGGAGTGTGTAAAACAGGCATGTAATCATTTGAATTGTGTAATGCATTTTAACGGCGTTGCACATCATCAGAAGCAGTTCTCCATATATCAACATCAATTCTCTATAAATGCCTGTTTCTTTATTGCAGGTGTCATATACCATTATGTAGACTGAGTCTATATTGATAATACATTCATTTAATGGTTTGCTTTCTCTGCTTACTGCTCTCTTTAAGAGAAAGCTATTATTGCAGTTTCCAATACCACATTGCAAGGTTTTTATACCAAATTAAGTGTTAATGCAACATACTCTCGCTAAGCAATTTCAATTTGCTTTTGTGACCATTTTATACATAGCTGGTGCCTCATTCATTCTGAGAGGAAAGAAATACAAGCTATTACTATCACAATAATGTGATGAAACAAAGTCTTATAGTTTCTGTGAATATGTCATAGATGCATTTGTGTCATTATAAGGTTTAATTTTAAAAACATTAAATATTATAAACTAACAATAAACAACCTTTTTTTTTACAGCATTTATTAATCTAGGTCAATGTTCATTTATAAATACACTATCGTTCACTGTTACTTCATGTTCATCCATAAGTCACCTTTATTTATATAGCGCTTTTTTTACAATACAAATTGTTTCAAAGCAGCTTTACAGAGATAACAGGAAAACAATGTTGTAATAGTATTGTTCAATTGAAAATTAATAAATAATAAATAATAATACACAAACTACACAGACAAGTGAAGGCTGCTCTGTGCCATATCAAAATTCAGTGTAAAGACATATTAATGCCATTTAAAAGCTAAATAAATGATGCCTGTTCTGACCCACCTCATCCCCTAGTATCAATCTCTCTGAGCAGAATTAAACATTCTGTGTAGACACCTAATGGCACTTCAGTAGCGCTTATTTGCACCTTCCAATGTAAAATTGTCTTTGTACATGTTTAAATTAACAATAACCTACATTAATAAATAATGTTGTAGTGTTAGTTCACAATGCCAAATGCATTAACTAATATGAAGTGAAACTTATTGTTAAGTCAAACAAATCTACTCCATGTTTAGCAAAGTATATAGATTTACCCTTTAAAATCAGATCCCCTGTGACAGGGCATTTAGTTAATTCCAATGACATTACAATGTTTCTCCCTAGCAGTCAAAAAATTCACTAGACCACGTTAAGAAACTCATGTGATGCGCTATAAACAGATCCTCTCCGCCTCATTATCTTGCAAATTAAACTACAATAACAGTTCCGGCAGTGTTTTTTTTTTTTTTTTTTCTGCAGAAGCCTGATTTCTGTACTGAATGTGTGCCATGGATATCCCCTATGATAGGAACATGAGGGAGGATTGATATGGCAAATCAGGGAAGCCACAGGGGTGATTAAGCTGTTGTGAAAAGACCCTGATGAAGAGAAATTACTTATATAGACCAAGATGCGGTTAATAATTTTTAAAATATATTTTATGTTATTCCTCAAGCACTGTATGTCTGACTTGAGGGAAGCTGGTTAAAGAGTCAAAAATGACACAGTGAGTGTCTCTTTTCTCTTGATATTAGCATGGTTTTTACTTTGAGTTAATCTGACTTTGTGCCAGTTAGTTAGTGCTGGTAATGCCTCAGAGAACAAGAAGCAGCAAAGAAAGGTTTCTTTGATGTTATTATCAAACTTGCAAGCTTAGGGGACATAGAGTAATGGTCCAAATATGACCATTGGTACTAGGGAAATTTGCATTGTATTGTGGGTAATCTAGTTTCACTTGAATGGAGGTTGTGGAGGGGTATCTAATTAAATTGACTGAAATTCCATGCAGCCATGGCCATTTTTTTATGTAACCACCCCTTCACACAAAATTACCAAATATGGCAGAGAGACTTTTCAGAACTAAAGGTAATTCAAAATTAGGTCAGTCCATCCACTCGACAAGGAATGTGCCTCAGACCCAAATAAGTGAATGCATGGCAAAGAGGTATGACTGGGAGGCTCTGTGTTAGTCGTCCTGCCTTGCTGTGTTCATACGTGAGGGGTCTGCCCCTTTCAAATTCAATTGGAGTCCATTAACCGTGGTAAACAGAATACATTTGTGTCAAGCAGACAGCATACGAGGAGCCTAAAGATGAATGTGTTTAATTAAAAACTGTCATATCTGTGCCTAGAGATGGGAAAGTCACAATCAATAATTACAGCACGCCTCAGTCGAAGGAAAGCATCAAAGCCCTTGCACCATTTTAGTGATGGCTAATAGGAGCAGAAGTACACCGACTGAAGTCAAAGCTATGGTCTGGACACTTGGGGCGGATTTTAAAGTCTTGATTAATCTCTATCCGTGATAATATGCTCTGCACTTTGGCACCTAGCCCTCTCGTTTTCATTGATAATGGTGCCTCTAATGGCCTGCATTACACATTCACAGGGACTATGAAAGCCAGAGTGGGGTCAGGCCATCATATTCATATTTTCCACTAATAGCAGTTCAGGAAGTGCCTCGGTGGCAGCAGGCTCAGCCGAGTGTCTCAATGCAAGACGTAGTCCTTCAGTTACAGCCATCAGTTGTTAATATTGTGCCATTTCTCTGGCTCTTATCATAATGATGTATGCAAATGAACCAAGTGGTGCATTTGTGCCTTAGACTATCAATGGGAGTGATTTTGCTAGTTTTGGACTAGCATACTTTTCAAATCTCTCAATAGCATCTTCTCAATACGACGCTATTCTTCTCAATAGACATTTTATGTGAAGGGGACTTGTCAATCCAAGCCTAAATTTATACTTTAATTCTATTCAGATCTAAATGCAAATCAAACAATTACATTAGCGTGTAATGTTCTAGCCAAATTAAGCATGATTGTACCCTATTATGAAATTTAAACAGTGTATTTATGCTCCAAATGTGGTTTCCCCTTGTTTAATGAAAAACATGTTTCACGTATGCTGCTAATTGTTGCAGGAAGATGGAGTATGACTCACCCACAGCTGGTTTCTAAGAGATTGTCTCCAACCTGTAGAGAAGCCATGCCAAAGTCTGCTACCCTGATGTTATTCTTCTCATCCAGCAGCAGGTTCTCTGGCTTCAGGTCTCTGTGACTGCAAAACAAGAGGAACAAAAACATGCTTAAGGTATAAACATCTACGCAATGGTGTATAACTTATATGATGAGCATGTTTTTAATTAAAAAAAATAATTTTATTAATTTAGAATATTTGAAAAACTAAACTCGTTGTCGACTGGTAAACCTCCACTGAGCACATGGGTCTATAAAGATGTTTGTGATTTTATTGAATGTTCCAGCTTAACCACATTTTATATTACTTGTTTAAGCTGCCAGTATCAGCCTCAGCCTCAAATCTCTTGATCAGACATCATGGGAAACATGTTGATTCCTTGTACCATTGTGAAATCCTCTGATCTGAAGATAGAAATTCAGAGCTTTGTGTGCCAGTGTCAAGAAGCGAAGCCTCTTTCATCCTGAGCGAGGAAGTGGTCGAGGAACACAAGACCATTTTAGTCCCAAGAGATCAAAAAGCAGCTTGTACATTTCAAGTATCTTTCAAAAGACAGCTGATCGTGACCTGTGAGCCAATGAGCATTTACTGAAGTTCTTCATTTGGGATGGTTTGGCAACAACAACTGGCCAATAATTGTTGGTGGGATAGAAACGTGACTTGAACCAGAAATACTTTCCTCCTTTTTCCGCAATAACTACAATTGCACTGAAGCAAGCTTAACCATTCTGAGAACTCATTAACCATCTGCAACCATAGTGAACTGGTAGACATGAAAACATCTGGCCAGGCACCTACAGTAATTACTTGATCATGAGATAGAAAGACAGTTAGTGCAGGATCTTGTCAATATTATCAATGTATTTCAGTCAAATCTCATGTTTTACTAGTCAACACAATCACAACATTATTAGTAGTAGCCTAAGTGAATCTTTTAAACTGCACACATTCATCTATAAAAGGTTCGGTATGTTGGAGTTGCCACAATAAATGTGACTTCTGGAAGCACCAGCTATAAAAGAGATGGTCTCTCTTCAACCAGAAATAAGTTATTGCAAAGGTTAAACACAGACCAGCAATAGAGTTCTTCACTACAGAAATTGATTCATCTCTCTCATGCCAAGGCAACTAAGGAGAAGGAGGAGCTCTCTGTAATGGAAAGCTAGCATGAGGCTCCCAGTCAATACTGGTGTGTGTTTACTGAAAGGCTCTTCCGATTAGCTGCCAGCAAGAGAATGATTGGGTGAAGCAGCACTGACTGGATGATCTCTGGGTATCAGGAACTACACGACACAATCATAAACATCCTTTTCAAACGAACTCTGCTTGTTTTAAACACGATAACCAGATACTGAACTATTCAAGCATGCAAAACATGCTGTATGCCCTACAACAGCACTTAGCCATCAACTGTTAAGCCATTCTGCTGCTCTGTCTCTCAATATAATGCCTGAGTGCAAGAAGTCTCATTATCTGCTGTCTAATTATGAATGCTCAGGTTGAAAAGGCATCGAAATGAAATTGAATAGCTTCAGAAGGGAGACACTTTGTTATATACAGCAAACTGGTTACCAAAATATACCCACTACTATAACAGCCCTCTCAGTGGTTTGTGGAAACTAAGGTGTCCAGCTGACTTTCCATTCAGCTCACATTAGCTTATTTTCTCTCTGGTCTGCAAAATGCATAAATGTAAATGCAAATTGTATTGGTCCTCTATCCATACACGTAGATGTGAAATGGGTGGTCATTATCTTCCTTGACAAAGTAAAAGTTCATGGAACAGATAAACACAATCCTTCTTTGAGGAGAACACTAGTGACCATGCTGTGAGGTTGCTGTTATACCATGATGTTGCGTGATGTAGAAATACAGAAATACAACTCACAGCCTCATTTGCATTCACATTAAATAATATATGGTGTCTACCCTGACTAAGGTCCATTTATTGAGGTTTTAATAACCACCAGTATGTCAGCAATATCACTTTTCTCCTATCTCTCTGTGCCTTTCCTATTTCTATGTGTTTCTCCTAATTTCTATGTCCTCAGAACAGCACATTCATCTTTGTAGACACAGTCCACACTTAAGAGCATAAAATATGCAGACTAACAACTATAGTCATAAAAACAAGCAGTTAATGTTGGAACTATTGTTCTTCAGTTTATTTTTATAGTTTGGACAGGAGTTTAGCAGCTCACACTGCTGATGCATGTAGCAACTAGTAGCATTAATAGCGGCAAAAATGTATCAATCTTTCCATACAACACTGGCAACTGCTTTACATAACACAGGATCAGGCCCAGTTAACTTAGACAAAGAGTTAACTTGGCTCAACTCTTTTCTTTTTCCTCTCTGATCGACCTTGTGTAGCTGACAGCACTTGCACCATGGAGAAGGCTGATGAATTTGCCAGACTTGATTCAGACTTTAGTCTTTCTGTCTGTCCTCACAGTAGGGCCAGAAAGCCATAATGTTATCCCCGTGAATGCAATGATAGCAGAAGGCTATCAACAACGAACATAATCTGTGTGGAGGTTTCAAACCCCAGAGAGGAAAATGGCTGTGAACGAGCAGAGGAGAGAACGAGTGATGCCTCCCTGCTATGCTGTTTATTCAATGCTTTTCATCACCTATCGAGAAAGGCCTTCAAACCATCCATCAGCTAGTTGAGCTGTGCTGGAAGCATGCGGCATTCTTCATTAGGCTGTGCGCTTGCTGAAGCGCATGGTAAACAGATGCAAATATTGTGCTAATGGCTGCCCCTTCAGTGCATTAGTATATTAGCATATGAAGAGGATATGGCCGTGAGAATTCAAACAGAATCATTATTAGCATTAGCGATAGCTCTTAAAGTTGTAAAATGTTAGATGAAAGTACATTTAAGACTACAGTCGAAATCACAGGCTGTCGTCCAACTGTCTAGTTTGTCACTGTTCCTGATGGATAATTTATGAAGATCTGTAGTTGTGACCTGACAGAGGTTCAGACTTTGAAAAATGTTATTCTTGTAAGTAAAATTTGAGAATCCACACTTTATTTTCCCAACATAATGCAAGATTGTATTCCAAAGTGACAAAATAAAATCTTGATGAATGATTATCATTAAGGATTTCTATATAATAAGTGAAATTCTGAAAATGGACCACAGTAAATAGGCTATACATTATTTTTTTTTTTTTAAAATGTTCTGTGTTAAGAAGTGTTAATTTACATTGCCACAACATGTCCACTTGGAAATTAGACTGTTAATTGTATTATAAATCTCGTCATTCCCTGAAGGAGGGAACGGAGATGTAGTTGACTGATTGGGATCACGCTTAGGGAGCCTGTCATCTTCGAGTATTGTTAAAACGAGCCAATCCACATTGGCGTGCGAGATCTGCATCTCACACTCCACCCCGCGGCGTGGGTATAAATACGAAAGTGTATGCACGCACCAGTTGTTTTTCGCTGAGGAGCCGAGCGGAGCCCGGAGTCAGCGGTGGTCCAGCAATAGTGGTGAAGGTACTATGTCTCCGTTCCCTCCTTCAGGGAACAAGGGTTACATACGTAACCAAATCGTTCCCTTTCAGTCGCTCATGTTCGAGTAGTCACTTGTGCTGCCACCTTCCAGTGGGGCATACTTATTATCCCACATTATTAAGGTGGAGACGGAGCATGTGGATGATACACATATGGACTGGGCGTTACCAGGCAGTACAACACATGGAATGTCACTGAGGTGGCTCCAGCCTATTAACAGGGGGGAGACTCACGGACAGTGACGGCAGAGTGGGCTCTTCCAAGAGAAGACACGGGCTCGCCGCAGGGAGCTTTACCATGGAAAAATACACATATGGGATCACCGCAGGGATCACAACATACAGTATAGGACCCAGCCTAACACAGGTTCCACCAATGCATAAGAGTGTAAGGCCTGGCATCGGACCTGCGCCACATCCGTTGCCGAAGGGTGTGGAGGAACTCAACAGGGTTCAGCTAAAGAGGAACTCTACTGTACCAATAATGGTGCACGTATCCAGTAACTGGCACACTGTAACCGGGCTTACAGTGAAACTGGCTTCATGTGAAGGGAGCCCACTGGAAGCAACTGGCTCGACACAGGCTATTTTTCTAGCGAACGTGTTTGGTGTCGCCCAGCCCCCAGCTCAAAAAACATCTGTCAGCGAAACACCCAGTGTCAACGCCCAGGTAGGAGCTACATTCTCTCTTTGGAGAGGCTTACTACCCAGGTGGGCACGATGCACCTTGGGTAAACACACCATGATGATGGCAACCACTATCCAGTGGGCAAACCTCTGCTTGGAAACAGCCTTCCCTTCTGCTGGTCTCCGTAACAGAAAAGAGCTGGTCTAAGGTCCCGAGGCTTTGCATTCTGTCCAGTTATAACCGCAAGGACCGGAAAGTAAGGCCAGGGATGGGTCTGCCTCCTCCGAGGCAACGTTTGCAGGCTCACCACCTGGTCCCCCTTTCAAGGAAGAGGTAGGAACCTTGGGCACACATCCAGGCCGGGGTCTCAGGATATCGTGAGAGTTGGCCGGCCCGAATTCCAGGCATGGTTTGTCGACCGAAAAAGCGTGCAGGTCCCCAACCCTCTTGATAGAGGCCATCTTACGGGAAACACGACAGTCATGTTACTGTAGAGTGTGTAAAACGAGTCCACTCTTACCCGAAAGAGATCCTCAGCCCGTGGGCGAGTTTACTCTTTTCCCAGTTGACCTGAAGACCAACTGGCTATATAGCACTCGGAGGGTAAAAAAATAGGGTAGGATTTGTAATGAGATTTCGAACCCTCAAACCCTCAAATGCAAAAACACAGGATGGCCTGTGTTGCAAAGGATAGAGATCTGAAGTATGTGTCCTTCAGGTCGAACGCTGCAGACCAATCTCAGGGATGGAGCATTCGGAAATTCATCTCTGTGTTAGAAACTTGAACGGAGGCTTGTACAGGGCCCGAATCGAGAGTCGCAGGTCCGGGAATTGTCCAGCCGAGTCTGATGGTACGGAGGAGCAGACTGGACAGGTTCAGAATCATTTTCCAGGCTTCTACAAACCGGGCCAAGGAACCAGAGGTACCACAGACGTACCTGGGCTGGGGCAGCGAGGTGGAGGACAGGGACCCAGTTAGGCAGGCCCGAAGGCGGCCCAAAGCGGGGTCTGAGTTGGTGCACAACACTTATCTGTCTCCACGTGACGGTAGGGGGTGCATGAGAAGGCGTGACCGGGTCCTCAAACCACAATCAGCTGCCGGCTGGCGATACAAGAGGGGGCTGAGGGGTCCACGTCGGAACAGTAACCATCTGAAGAGCTCCTTACTCCATCCCTGGGTGGCCTGTGTGTCAGGCCTTACGCTTGCCACCTGGATTGGCAGCGTCTGACACAGACTGGGCGGCCTGCCTGCGGCTGGCTCCACGCTGAGGCCTGGGTGGAGGCTGCTACGGAGGCCAAGCAGGAGCACGAGTGGCGGCAGGGGGATGCCCTCAGTGATGAGCAGGCGAAGGAACTGCCACCGGCGGCGGGGTGGAGGCAGTAGCGAGCTGTCAGGGCAGGATGTGCCGGATGGCCTCCGTCGGCGCTTGGGAGGCAGAAAACTGTTGGGCGCAGTTCTCTTCCGCGTCACCGAACAGCCCAACCTGGGAAATTGGGAAGTCCAGGAACCGAACCTTGTCTGCATCCGCCACATCAACCAGGCTGAGCCAACGATGGCGCTCCTGAACCACTAAAGTGGACATCTCCAGACCGATCGTGCATGCCACAACGCTCATGCCCCGGAGGGCGAGGTCGGTTGCAGTGTGGAGCAGAGGTCTGCACTCCCGCGGGAGTCCCACGGGACCTGCGGGTCGCGACGCAAAGCAGTGCGGCGCGGGACAAATTTTGAAAGGTCATTGCGGGAGCGGGCGGGATGATAAGGTGCACTTGCGGGTGCGGGCGGGAGGGAGGATACGCTGCACTCCCGCAAATGAAATATGAGTGTAAAGCAGAGACCTGCACTGCAAATAAAACAACTAGAAACAAATAAGCCTTTATTTATCTAATGCACAAGCAACAAGGATAACTAAAATAAAAACGATTTACTGGCGCAAGGTCGGAAGCTAACTCTCGCGTGGTTCATTCATAGGCGAAACAGAACAGCCAACAGCTACCACACAAAGGCAAAATGTCTGCACCACATGACTCAGGTGGATTGTTTAGTGCTACAGATATTAGTTCATTATTAAAGAAAAGAACATGCAAAACTACAAAACCAAACAAAGAAAAGCTGATATTTGGAAATGGTTTTTAGTAGCCTATAGGCCAATGCGACAGCAATGGAAAGCACCTTCCTTTTGCGAGCTGTTACAAATGCAGCTAAATACTCACGTACAAGTCTGTAACTTCAGGTCTGAAGTGTCATGTGTGCACTGTTTTGAAAGGCAAGTCTTCCCTGACGTTTACGGCAAGTCAGTCGAAAGTGTCAAGTGCACTAAAGGATGTAACAACAGAAAAATGTGCATTCCAGCTTACAGCACACCATCGGAGAGGGCTTTCAGTATTTGCGGTCGCTCGCATACTGGAGCAGAGACGAATTAATCTGAAGCCATCATCAGTGAACGACATGCTATTCCTAAAAAAAAAAAAATAGGCGGGATTTTGCGGGCGGGAGCGGGACGGAAAAATCCGTCCCACGCAGGTCTCTAGTGTGGAGCTCACCTATGAGCGTACGGTCTGGGCTACCCTCGTGCATGTCCATGAGTGCCCTTGCCATATAGACCTGTAGCAACGCCATGGCATGCGAAGAGGAGGCGGCTTGCCCACAGGCTTTGTAAGCTCTGTCTGTCGGAACGGATGAGAACTCACAGGCCTTAGGGGGAGACGAGGATCCTTCGTCCAAAAGGCAGCGGCCGTGGGACACAGTTTATGTGCATTTTCCCATTGGCTTTTGGTATTTACCATAATTACCATAATTACCAGATGCAGATCTCGCACGCCAATGTGCATTAGCTCGTTTTAACAGTACTCAAAGATGACAGGCTCCCTTAAAAGTGATCCCAATCAGTCGACACGTCGATTACGTCGAATGTGAGTGACTGAAAGGGAACTAAATGTACTTGTAAAAAATATAATGTATGTTTCAAACAATCCAATATTAAATAAAAAAAGATATATATTTGATGATCCAGACATCACCGATTAATATAGAGTTTAAAAAAACTGGTGCCCATAAAGCCATTTCTCTGTATTGCAACACTTTTTGCCTGCCTTTCCAAAAACATTTAAATGTCTTATTCTACCATGATCTATTTGCAAGAGAAATTCAAGCATGGATACTTGACTTTTTCAAAAACTAAATTAGTTTTTAAATACCTCAGAAAAGATTCTTCTTTTATTTGTCTTTTTGGAGTAGGTCACTTCATTACCACAACACACTTTGATAAAAACTGCGCCGGGGTGAAGATGAAGGACTTGTTTCTCAGTATTTTAATTTAAAATTGTTTGAAAATCTCAGGAACTGCAAGAAGGCAAAAACCTTTATTATCTTCCAGTTTTTGTACAGCTAATTGAAACCCTCTTGGCTCTATAGTCAGACAAAATTGAGAGAAAGCATACAGTGAAAATGTGAGTATATTTTTCATTTATATCTCAAGGATGTGAGAGAAAAGGCTTAAGGATACACTCAGTGATAAAAATTCTACTTTTCTGCAGTTGCACTGGAGGGGAGCCATTAATCTTTGACCTGGAAAGTGTGTGTGAGTTTGAGTGTAACTGTGTGGCTAGAAACTTTTGCAAATGTGCAAAATAGTAATATTTCAATATGATGATATTTAGTATTCATAACAATGCTTTGCAATGACTGAAAAATGCTTCACTTGAGGTGGCTTTCACCATACATAATAAATGAGACAGCAGCAATAAAACAGGTCGGACAACAACAGCTTGTGGCTATACATGATGTATAAAAACAAACAAAAAATGTTAGTGGCTACAAAACCAACACGTTTGACTTCCTTGAACCAACATAATGAGAGTGTGTCAAGCATTGAATGCTCAAAATAAAAGGATTTTGATGCCCTGTAAAACAAACTGAGATTTGTACACAGCAATGAAGTCCAGAGCTCTTACCATATAGAGTGACTGTGGCAGAAGTCCAGCGCAGAGATGATCTGTCTGAAGAACTTCCTGGCCTCTTTGGGTGTTAACCTGCCTTTCTTTACCAGGTAGTCAAAGAGCTCTCCACCTGACACATGCTCTAGAACCAAATATCTGTGGAAAACAAGTAGGAGATAAGAAATTCTGATACACAGCAGCTATGAAACTCCCAGGACAGATCTACTAACCAATATACAGTAAAGTTTTGGGTTGGTAATGTTCATTTTTGTTATTCAAATAAGCCTCTTATTCTCACAAAAGCTGCATTTATTTCATAAACATATAGTCCAAAATGTAATATTGTGAAATATCATTACAATTTAAATATACAGTATTTTAAAATGTTATTAATTCCTGTAAATTTTCAGCATCATTACTGAATCATCATTACAGTTTTCAGTGTCACACGATCCTTCAGATATCATACTAATGCGCTGATTTGGTACTCAAGAAACATTTATTATTATCATCATGAAAATAGTGAGTGGTGGCGCAATATGGCTGGCTGCTGTCACATCATCAATGATGCCCCCCTCCATATGTAAAACTAAATTTTGATATTTTGATGAATTATAGATGTGCTGCTTAACAGTTTTTTTGGAAACTGTGATACTGAATATACAGTTCAAAAGAACAGTATTTATTTGAAATATATATTTTCTGTAAAAATATAAAAGTCTTTATTGCATCCTTGTTAAATAATAGATATAACCAAAACTACTGACCCCAAACTTTTGAACGGTTGTGTACAGAGGATCAGAGGGTCCACTGAGACCACTATAGTGAAAATGCTACTATTTTTTTTAAAACAAATTTTTCATTACAAGACTATATTATCAACACACCAATTTGAGAAAAGCCAAAATTAATAATTAAATTATTTGATTAGCAACTTTTAACAACTTCACTTTCACACCATAATCTTTAAAATTCCCCCCAAAATCCTATTTACCTTAAGGTTTAAATGGAACCCCCCCCCCCCCCCCCCACATTTAAATATAGTCTCTGTATTGCATTTGAGTGAATTTGTACGTTTGCAAAATATCTTCCTGCAATCGTCTTGTCTGATGGGCAAACACATTTATGTCATACTCATGCATTCATGTATTCATGAGATACATGCTCACTCCCATTCACATTTGAACACACATTTGAACACACTCACTGACACGGCAGACATCTGATTTATTAGTCGATTAAAGGATTTTCTCATGCGATTACCTGTCAGCGTTATTTAAATTAAGGATGGATTCACACTTGATTTGTGTGTGTAAAAATGTTCATAAGCAAATACTTTACGAGTGCGCGGGCCATACATCTGTGTCATCTGAATATTAAGAAAACAAATTCCTCAGCTGCATCTATGGTGCATCTATGCTGGCTCCTGTATCAATTATTGAAAACTACATTAAGCCCAGCCACTGGAGCGCGAGCACATATCCAGGGATATCAGAGCCTCCGCTCTTCCGTACAGATACAGAGTTTACCAGGCACTGATACACACTCAGCTCATACATTGCATGGTGCATGGATAAACAAAAGTGGTTATACTCACAAATATTTCTTATTTTCGTAGACATCGTGCAACTTCAAAACATGTGGATGTTCTATGAGCTTCAGAATAGCTATTTCTCTCTCTACCTGTAGAGACAGAGATCAAAAATGATTAGTTTTATACACAGTAGCATGAGGTTAGAGTAAACACAAGGAGACATTTACAATAACAACCTTTGGTTAGTCTGTGCAAGCAGAATGATGTTGTATGGTATTATCTTGCCTAGCCATGCCTAATTAGCATCCCACCACTTTCATTAAGTGGTTAACCCATTAATCACACTTTGGCAAGAAAACAAACAAGATGACAATAGCTGCAGAACTACACCAGTCCAAGTGCCTCATTACAAGATCCCTATGATGAAGAGTTCAGATGAATTATAAGTGGACAAAAGTCTAATTGCATTAGTCTTTAAAAAGGGATACAGAGTAACTTGGCATCATAAGTGTCAAGAACATTCACATATAGAGGTGGTAATTAGCAAGCATACAGTCGTTCACCAATGTGTCAAAGTGTTGTTTTAGGGAGCGTACACTTGCCGCTGCAGGAAAATCCATCTCTTGTTGCTTTGAGGGAGCACCAGAAATAATTAGACTTCATTATCGGTGGGAATATGGGAACAGCTAATATGGCTAATCCCACTCTAATGAAAGTTACATTGCAGAATTCGACGCTGCGTGAAGTCTCCCATCACACACCTGCTCAGAGACTAACCTTGTACAGTGTCTACAATCCCATTACATTTAATCAGCTTTCCTTTGTACTCAGCCGAGGTGTTTTGAAAGACTTATGAATTATGAAAGACGTTTTGGTCAGGATAGATGGATGCAAAGAATCAGAAATCGTCTTTTTTTAGTAAAGAATCACATACTTTTCTAGGCCACACAGTTGCTGTTCAGGTAAATAACACACCCTGTCTTGCCTTTTTCATGTTAACAGTTTACAGTACTAGTCAAATTTGTTCACACACCTATTCCTTCCTTTATTATTACTATTTTCCACATTTATGAAAAGAGTTGGTCATTCTTTAGTTTAGGGAACACGTATTCACTATTAACTACAACTTTTGCCTCAAAGTCCTAATTTACTGCTTATTAATAGTTAGTTAGGAGGTTGTTAAGTTTAGGTATGCGGTTGGATTAAGGCATGAAAAATAGGGTCATGCAGAATAAGGTATTAAATATGTGCTTTATAAGTGCTAATAAACAGCCAATATGCTAGTAATATGCATGCTAATAAGCAACTAGGTAATAGTGTAAATTAGTGCCCAAACTAAAGTATTACCGAAGATTCATACACATCATTATACACCAAATATGCACCTGGAATACATTTTAATAATATTGAAGGAGATCCCATGTATCATGCACACTTGATAATGGACACTTGAAAATGATATTTTAATATTTTATTTCATTTAACATTTATTTTATTTCACATAACAAAAATGTATATGGTTTTTTAATGGTTTTAGTTTCAGTTGCAGTTAACTCTAATAACCATTCTGAGTCCTGGCTGGGATAGTCTCCAGCATTCCCGGAACGCTACAAAGGACAAACGCTTTGGAGAATGGATGGATGGATGTAATATAAAATCATATGTTTTGCCGTAAAGAAATCCACAGGCACAGTTTATTTCTCTGCTAAACTGAATTCAAGCCTTCAGGGCAAAAAGTAAGATCATGAGAAACATAAACCGAGTCAAGTGACACCAGACTTTTGATTGGTAGGGTACATAAACACCATCAAAACATTCTGATACGATTACAGACGGAGTTATATTCAAAAGCACAGACTGGCAAGTGAAGCAAACACAGACACACAGATCTTTCTTTGGGCTCCATCACCCTGATACACACACTATCTCTCTAACCATGAGGCTGTAGCCTTTCTTCCCCACATCTCTTATGTCACTCCAAAACCAGAACACGGCCGACCCAAGTAAAGAAAGAGAGAGGAGAGAGAGAGAGAGAGAGAGAGAGAGAGAGAGAGAGAGAGAGAGAGAGAGAGAGAGAGAGAGAGAGAGAGAGGAGAGAGAGAGAGAGAGAGAGAGAGAGAGATGTCAATTTATCACCATCAAAGCCCCAGTTCTTCAAAGGTCTTTCACCTGGACTTCTGCAAAAGAGCAAGAAAAACTAAATAAATAATGAAATATTTCCTTCTTTAATCTACATCACGGTCTCACTGACTGCCTTAAATTATATATATAAATCCCTGTCATGGCAACCCTCTCTCAACATTTCTCTCTCATTTTCACGTTCTCCCTTTTACGTGTTTTTTCTTTATTTGGGAGATGGCTTTGAGCTCTGCTTTCATGAACTACACAGAGAGAGAGACAGACCTTCTCCCTGATCTATCACAGAACATGGTCTTTCTCATTGGGTTTACACAATCACTGTAATCATTCAGGGCCAGGTGCTTGTTTCTGCTCCTGGCAGAGACTTTGATTATTCCCTGTGCTCTCACAGCTAGTCTCACCTGCATTATGTGTCCTTGCCAATTTGGAATGAAACAAACTGCTTATGAAGCATCTTCTCTGCCTAGACCCTAAATTAATGTGCGCTCGAATCGAGCGCAAAGGCGAAAAATGCTTAATGATCACTTATAATTAAATGGAACGGACTCTGTACAATCAGGTGAAATATACTCTTCCAATATTAGCCCGTTGAATAACAAGACCTCTTCTAAGTAAGCGGTAAACCCCAGAAACAAGGAACAATGACAGAACTAAGTGTGTGAGTATATGTGATTGATTGAACAGGTTGGGTAAGTTGCAAACACACATACATTCATTTTCTACAAGAACTTTTTATTGACTTCTACTGCTTTTGAATGAGCTAAATATATTTTCAATCCCCAAACCCTCAAAATCCTTTCTGAATTTGTACATGATCATTCTTCAGAAGAAGATAGTGTGAGGAACTGTTTTTGCCCATACAACAAAAAGTTATGCCCACCATTTATTTCAGTATCATTTATAAACTAAGGGTAGGTAGTTATTGTTCAATGACAACATTGGACAACTTCTTTCATTGCATGGACAAAAAAAGCTTTTTTTAATTGTAGTTTTTTTTTTATTTTGCTGAAGAAAGGAAGTCATGCATTTATGGACCTTATAAATGTGAGTAAATGATGGCAAATTGTGAACTATCCTTTAAGAAACTTTTTATGTTCATTAAGCATTAAGCCTTTTTCTAATCAGTGTAGGTTGTTTCAGGTTTTACTACGATCATGGGGACATTTGGCCATCACAATGCAGGCAAAACGTGACCCACGGGCGCACACACCAAGCATGCAGGCTCACACACACATCCATCTGTGGCAGGTGAAAAGCTGTGCTGGCACAGACAGGAGGAGGGAAATCCAAACACAACATTTACCTGCACGTCAGATATCTGCCAAACAGCACTTGTGATCACAGGATAATGGAGACTTCATCTTATCAACAAGCCCCAGTAATCCTGTCTGAATCCAGATGAGTTAAATCCAACTCTAATACAGAGTTAACACTTACAGCAAGTCAAATAAACAAAGACAGCGGCAACACACTGGGTATTTGTTAGGATTTTGAATGATCCAATAAAAATACACACACACACTCATCTGATTATGCGGACGGATAGAGCCGAGCAGTGATCTGCATCATTCCTCATTATAAAAGAGGAGGCCGGTTCACCTCAGTGCCCTTTTTCATTGAGTTTCCATGTTTAACAATTAGCACCACTGTAATAGCATCTTTCTTGCCAACAAAAGTGATTATCAAGTGATTAATTTCCCTGGAGAGAAAGATTTCGGTTTGGGTATGACATAAAATTACAAGGTTAATGGCCACAAGTCAGAGACATTAATGGCATTGATGTATTTGGTTTCAATTGATAACACGGAAGGCTTTAGACAAGAAAGAGATTTCATTTCTTGACTGGCTTTGAGCAGAGAGGGAAAAATGAATGACTAATCCCGGATATTGAAAGAGCAAATGGAAGAGAAAAATAAATGTGTTAAAGGGTGTGTGTGTTAGAAAGGCATGTAGAGTACCTTTTTTCTCTTGCAATTCAGATTTAATTAAGAACATTGCGATTTAAATCAGCATATTTAACAGTGTATAATTCAACACGCCCTAAACAAACAACTTTCAACTTCTGCCTTTGTTAATGGATTTAACATCATTTATTATGCTCAATTATTGTTTGATTTCAGGTTGCAGATGGGTGTGTTGATGCATGTTAATAAAACCGCACTTGTGGGGATGGTCACACAACACACAGCAAATGAATGAAGGCAGACCGAGCTCATGTTCTCACAGCTGGGATTGGGACACAACTCCCAGTCGTATTGGAGAGCAATCAGATTTGACCCAATAACAGCACATTTAACCACACAGCTGTCTGTTTGTGGAGGTTAAGATATTTGGTTATGTGCTACCTGGGTTTATAGGTGTTTGAAACAATGGGTTTTAATGGCTATTTGCAATATGGTGTGTGTAAAGAGCTCATGAAGTAATGTTGAGTTGGAAGAGGAGGTGTTTGTCTCAAGTGTATGTGGGTTTTGACTCTTCTGTCCAAACTCTCCAGTGCCCACTAGCCGGGCAGCCCTGGCACACACACACACACACACACACGATGGGTTTCCATGTTTTAAGGGGAAATTCCATAGACGTAATGGTTCTCTTACGAGAGTATCTCTCGTACTGCGTAATATCTTACGCTATGGGGAAAAACTCTTTTCCACGAGATATTGAAGCCAAAAATTATCCTTAATTTTTTATTAATGTAAAAACGCTTTGCGGCAGCAAGCAGACATAGGCGAGACAGCTCGCGCGCCTATTGGCTGCCCTGCGGCAACAGCAGCAGCCTATCGAGAGAGGCTCTGCGTGACGTCACGACAAATGGGGGCCTTTCGCGCCCATATCGTCTTGTCCCGCCAAAAAGGGCGTGGTCTTGCCCTATGAATAGGCTCGATAGCTGCTCTTACGTTGATTTTTCATCTCTTCAGCGAAGCCTCCTGCATCGCTGGATCCAGAGTGAGAAGCCGCGCCGTCGACTTGTAGCCTTTTCAGCGGGACGTGCCATCGAGCCTGGAGTCGCTGGCCTCGCCGCCTTCAGCCGCCGTACCTGCTGCGCTTTCCGGCGTACATATCCTTTCCTCTGCTTAGAGTGTGTGTGATTGCATTATCTGCTTTTTTTCCCACCCCTCTAAAAGAGCGGCGTCTTTTTAAAGATGCCTTTCTGTGGTTCTTGCGAGCCCCACTCAGCGATGAGGACCGCCATGTCATCTGCGTGTCCTGCCTGGGTTAGGATCACGCGGCCATCGCGCTCGCTGACGGCGGATGCCATCATTGTGAACGCTTGCCTATGGTGACTCTGCGGACTCGCCTAGCTTTGTTCTCCGAGCCCGCATCCCAGCCCACCGTGATGCTGCGCCGCAAGAAGCGCTGCGCCCAGCGCGCGCCCGAGCTATCTCCAGCCTGCCAGAGCTCGCCGGTTCACCCGCCAGCTTCGCCGGCTTCGCTCGAGTCGCTCCCGGACGGACAGCGGCCGCCGTATGCCGCCGCATACGCCGTCGAGTTGGACGACAACACGTTCTCTTTTGGCTTCGGATAGCGAGGATCGGGCGAGCTCCGTGGACCTCCCCTCCACTAACGTTTCCCGCCAACCCTCTGGGAAGAGAGCCGGCATTGAGGCTGAGCTGATGCGTCTGCTCACCCAGGCCGTGGAAAGCATCGGTCTCGATTGGGAGGCGCCCACGCCGCCCCTCTCAGCGCGGGCCCCGAGCGTTCAGTTCCAAGCAATGTGACTTTTCCAGTGTATTTCGCAGTGAGCAAGCTGGTTCCACAGCCCGCTTTCCTGCGCACAAAGGCCGTCGTTTCGGCTACTCAGCAGCGCCGCCAGGCCCGAGATCAGACACCGCGCTCTCGCTCTGCTGGACGCCGCCCCCCTCGGCGCGGGCCCCGGCCAAGGATTGAGGTAAAGCCCGAGGTCTCAAGGCCTTCCTAGTCTCTCTAGGAAAGTGACTGTGTTCAGATCCCGCTGCGGCCGGATTTCCACCAAAACTTCTCGCTCGTTCAGTTCCATGCTTTGTGACTGTCCCAGTGTATTTCGCAGTGAAGGAGCCGGTGTCTCAGCCCGCTTGCCTGCGCACAAAAGCCGTTTCTATGGCTACCCAGATAAATCCAATAAAGAGTGTATTTTCTGGTGTTCCGGCCACAGCCGATGGTGTTATGAGTGTTGTAAGAATGCCCACGCCCCAGTGCCCATTCCCACACCCAGACACAGCCCGCCACGGTGCAGGGCTAGCACACATAAAATCGACTCAACTCGATTGTGCACACTGTAGTGAACGCGCCCATACAATGCCCGCTTACACTACACACTGCGTGTCCCTTGGTTTCTGTAAAAACGAAACCAACACACATTCAGTCGGCTCCGGCCGAAAGTGTTCTCAGTGCAGTAAATGTGCCCGCTGTCCCGCGCCCGCATCCTCTCACTGACACGCCGAATCCCACGAGATTCACCCCCGCTCGCTTCCTCTGCGCAACCCGTCATAGAGAAGCTGAGCGCGGCCAGGCTGCCCGCTATAATCAGCGCGCGGCTTGCACGCTGTAAACACAGCAGCGTTGATTCAGTCAGCGCGAGCTGACAGTGTTATCAGTACAGTTAATGTGCCCGCAGTCTCGCGCCCACATTCTGGCACACACGCCGAATCCCACGGGATTCACCCCCGCTCGCTTCCTCTGCACAACCTGTCACAGAGAAGCTGAGCGCGGCCAGGCTGCCAGCTGTGATCAGCGCGCGCCTCGCACGCTGTAAACACAGCATTGATTCAGTCGGCGCGAGCTGACAGTATTCTCAGTGTAGTAAATGTGCCCGCATTTAGTAAATGTGCCCACATTCTCTAACACACGGCGAATCCCACGGGATTCGCCCCGCTCGCTTTCTCTGCGCGTCCCGCCATAGAGAAGCTGAGCGCGGCCAGGCTGCCCGCTGTGATCAGCGCGCCCCCCGCCTCGAACGCTGTAAACACGGTGTTGTGTTCCCAGTACACAGGGGCTCTCGAGCCGCCGTTCTGCCGCGGCCAGAGCCCAGATTTCATTCTACCCTTAGCTATTCACGCAGATGCGTGGTCAAGGCTTCCCGGGGTATCAAAATGGGTGTTGAACACTATAACGAGAGGCTATTTGCTACAATTCGCTCGACGCCCTCGCCGTTACATGGCGCGCGTCGAAACTACGGTGAAAGCGAAGTATCTCATCTACTTCGAGCCGAGATAGCGAAACTGCTGAGGAAAGGGATTATAGAACCTTTATCTCAGGCTCAGAGCGAAGGGGGCTTATACAGCAGATATTTTCTGGTACCGGAAAAAGGATGGTGGGCTCAGACCCATTCTAGATCTGCGACTGCTGAACAGAATGCTCGCGAAGCGCCAGTTCAGAATGCTTATGACCAGGAAAATCCTCGCGCAAGTGCGCCAAGGAGACTGGTTCATGTCAATAGATCTTAAAGACGCCTATTTTCAAATACAAATAGCGTCCCATCACAGGCGATTCTTGAGATTCGCCTTCGAGGGCCAGGCATATCAATACACAGTTCTGTCGTTCGGCCTGTCCCTAGCACCCCGTACGTTCACGAAGTGCATGGACGCGGCACTCGCCCCCCTGAGACTTCGGGGCATGCGAGTTTTGAACTACTTGGACGATTGGCTGATTCTAGCTCGTTCACGAACGGAGCTCATAGAACACAGGGCCGCATTACTAGAGCACCTCGAGGAGCTGGGCCTTACAGTCAATTGGGCGAAAAGCTCACTGCTCCCCAGTCGGAGAATTTCCTTTCTGGGAACAGTGTTGGACTCGCTATCCATGACGGCACGCCTGTCACCGGAGCGCGGATTGAATATTCAGCACGTCGCAAAATCCTTCCGCCACGGCTCTATAGTCCCGCTCAGAAGGTTTCAGAAAATGCTGGGTCTGATGGCCTCAGCAGCCTCCGTACTCCAGTTGGGCCTGCTCCGCATGCGCCCACTGCAGCTATGGCTAAGAGCACGAGTTCCCCCCAGGGCGTGGACCGCAGGTCTATTTCGCCTCAGGGTCGACCTTCAGTGCATTTCGGCTCTGAAACCATGGAAAGTAACCGACTGGTATCAGTCAGGTGTGAGTCTGGGGATCCCCTCGAGTGTGAAGGTGGTGTCTACGGACGCCTCCACATCGGGGTGGGGAGCGCTGCTCGAGGGCAGACCACTAGCTGGCCTATGGTCAGTACAGGAGAAGCTCCTTCACATAAACTGCTTGGAATTAATAGTAGTCGACAAAGCGCTACGGCGCTTCTGTCCCCAGATAAAAGGCCACCACGTATTGGTCCGGTCGGACAACATGTCAGTGGTGGTGTACATAAATCGCCAGGGCGGTGTCAGGTCCCGAAACCTTTACAGGCTGACGGAGCGCCTCCTGGTCTGGGCTCAGCACAACCTGCTCTCGCTGAGAGCGGCGCATGTGCCTGGTCACCTAAATGTGGGACCAGGCAGGCTGTCCAGAAACAACGTCCCAGCAGGAGAATGGTCTCTGCACCCGCAGACGATCCAGCTGCTGTGGGAAACGTTTGGCAAAGCGCAGGTGGACCTGTTCGCGTCCCAAGAAAACGCTCACTGCCCGAGATTCTTCTCGAAAAGCCGGGACGCGCTGGCCCATGTTTGGCCCCGCCGCCCCCAATATGCTTTTCCCCCTGTCTCACTCCTGCCTCAGGTGTTGGAGCGAATCAGGAGGGAGGGATGCCCAGTGCTACTCATAGCTCCGCTCTGGACAAACCAGTCGTGGTTCCCTGTCCTGATGCAGCTGACCAGCGCTGCCCCATGAACTTTACTGTTGAGGAGAGACCTCCTCTCTCAGGCTGAAGGCTCGATTTGGCATCCTCGCCCGGATTTGTGGTCCCTGCACGCATGGGCCATCAACGGGTACCCGCTGACCTCCCAAAGGGAGTGTTAAACACGATCGCGCAGGCTAGAGCCCCGTCTATCAGACGGCTCTACACCTCGAAGTGGTCTGTGTTCTCTGCTTGGTGTCAAGTGCAGAGCTTTTCACCTGTAGACTGCGGGGTTACGGAAGTGCTTTCCTTCCTTCAGGAGCTACTGGATAAGGGCAGGACCCCTTCCACGCTCAAAGTATACGTGGCGGCCATAGCAACGTTTGCAAAACCGGTGTCTGGCCAGTCACTAGGAAAGAACGACTTAGTCGTGCGTTTCCTTAGAGGAGCTCGGAGGCTAAACCCTCCCAGGCCCCCTTCAGTCCCGATATGGGACCTTTCCACTGTTTTGGAGGCCATGAAAGGTGCCCCATTCGAGCCAATCCAGTCGTCAGACATGAAACACTTGTCTTTCAAGACAGCGTTTCTTATGGCTCTCGCTTCAGTGAAGCGCGTAGGGGACTTGCAAGCGCTTTCAGTGAGCGCGTCATGCATGGAGTTGGGACCTAATGACTCAAAGGTCATACTCAAACCGAAGCACGGCTACGTGCCAAAATCCCTCAACACACCGTTCAGGGCCCAGGTGATTTCCCTGTCTGCCCTTCCGGTTCTCAATGAGGAGAAGGACGCGAGTCTCCTTTGCCCTGTCAGGGCACTAAGGGCTTATGTGTCACGCTCGTCTGGTTTCAGACAGACTGAGCAGATTTTCGTTTCGTTTGGCGGCCGTGCTAAGGGACTTGCCGCTTCGAAACAGAGCCTATCCAGATGGATAGTCGGTGCCATAGCGCAGGCTTACACTTCTAAGGGCCTACAGTGCCCTTTGGGTGTTAGAGCGCACTCCACAAGAGGCATGGCCTCCTCGTGGGCATGGTCTAGCGGGGTTACCCTGCAAGATATTTGTATGGCCGCGGGCTGGGCCTCGCCGTCTACATTTATAAAATACTATAACCTGGAGGATCCCGCCTTACAAGCTAAGCTTTTGTCGGTATAAAATTCAGTGCTATCTGCCCGCTGTGCGGCTCGGATACTGAGTTTGACCTGCGTATTGCTCACTGACCGGTACAGCAGCTCATTAAAATGTTGACACACTTGTGGCCACCCAGTTCAGGCTGAATGTTCACCCTGACGGTATGGTCTATTTGTCACATGATTAGCTCCTTTCGGATGCTATTTTACAGGGAATGATGCTTCTAGCCTCTCTTCCCTCACTCTCTGTGAGTTTATGGTGATCATGCACTATATGCGCCCCGGGCTTCGGCCCCTGGGACTTTGGTGTTGGATCCCTACCAGCACGGCGTGTTGCATTGTGTTCCCCATAGCGTAAGATATTACGCAGTACGAGAGATACTCTCGTAAGAGAACGTACTCGGTTACTAACGTAACCTCGGTTCTCTCTAGAGAGGGAACGAGTACTGCGTATCTTGCCGTGCTTGGAATACGCTCTGGTTCGCTTCGGCGATGAAAACCAACGTAAGAGCAGCTATCGAGCCTATTCATAGGGCGAGACCACGCCCTTTCTGGCGGGACGTGACGATATGGGCGCGAAAGGCCCCCATTCGTCGTGACGTCACGCAGAGCCTCTCTCGATAGGCTGCTGCTGTTGCCGCAGGGCAGCCAATAGGCGCGCGAGCTGTCTCGCCTATGTCTGCTTGCTGCCGCAAAGCATTTTACATTAATAAAAAATTAAGGATAATTTTTGGCTTCAATATCTCGTGGAAAAGAGTTTTTCCCCATAGCGTAAGATATTACGCAGTACTCGTTCCCTCTCTAGAGAGAACCGAGGTTACGTTAGTAACCGAGTACGTTTTTTACTGTACAAACTGTATATTCTATCCCCCTACACTAACCCTAAACCCCCTAAACCTAGTCATCACAAAAAACATTTTGACATTTTCAAAAAAGGTAATTCTGTATGATTTATAAACTTGCAAAACCAAAAGATGTCCCCACAAAGTCAAAATGTCCTGGTATTACTATACTTTTTGTCACACACAGACACACATTGGGTTTTCATTTTTTTTTGGGGGGGGGGGGGGGGGGGGACTTTCCAGACATGATGTTTTATAAACAAAGTTCGGGAGGAGCACGTTCAAATAATTGATCCAATTATCACATCATTCGAACCAGCTGTCGACAATCAGTAATCAACGTGTCTATCCAATCAGCTTGAGTTGGAGACCTGTATATATACACTCATTTGACTCACCAATGTTCCTCTACAGTTTTCCAGCATCCCTCCACCACCCCGTCTCCTCACACTCGCCTGGTTACTTCTTAACCAGCAATACGGGGGGAGTATTCTGGGTTCGGGCCGAATACCGAGCCCGGAGCCCTCTCCTCGGACAGCACGCCAAATACGCATTCATTTTATCTGACTTATTTGTAAGTGTGAACTCGTGAAATAGTGTTCACAAACAGGGCTTAGATTAAGCCAGGATCAGGCCTTAGTTCAATTAGGATATTTAAGTAACTTTTATAAATGTGCCATAGAAAAAAAAACATTACTGGTGTGCATCTTGAGACAAAACAATGGCACTGACATATTTTAAGATAGGTTCAGTTTTTCAGTTAAAATAGCTCAAACATGCATTTTAGACAATCTTAAAGGCATAGTTTACCCAAAAATGAAAATGACCCCATAATTTACTCACCCTCCATCCGGTGTATATGACTTTCTTCCTTCAGACAAATACAATTAGAGTTATATTAACAAAATTCCTGGCTCTTTCAAGCTTTACAATGTAATTTTATATTATATACTTTTATATTCATCCATATTCTTAGTTTTTTTCCTTTTTCAAGGTTTTTCAGAACAGTTCATCGCGCAAAGAACTTGCAGCGCTAATTTCTTCCCGACGTCCATTTTCAAGTAAACAACTCCTGTTTTGCCAGTGTTTTGTGTCATTTCCCGTTCCACTTCTCGCATGTGTTTCTGTGACAAAACGTGGTTTGGGGACCAGATAGAGTCGTTGGGTGACAGAGTTGTTGATAGCTTGTGTAGTGTGTGACTCCCTGTTGCGGACCATTTACCTAGTGTAGTGTGAACACCACAACAACTTCAAGACTCCAGATTATAGACAGCAAGTCAAGTAGTCTTAACAGCACAGCAATCTGCCAATGTTTAAAGTTGTCATGGTTTGGGTATTTTTTTCTTGATCCTGTCTTTTGTCACCGGCTCAGTTTCTTGTTCTTCATGTTCATGTTCGTGCTTTAGTTCAGAGTTTTCATGCCTTGTCATGGTTTTGTTTTGTGTTTTATTGTGTTCTTGTTGTAAATAAATTTGTGTTTGGGTTCTCACCTCAACGTGCCTCCATTGGACGTCAATCGTTACAAAAGTCAAGCAGTCTAAACTAGGCATACACCTTGTCTGTAAAAGGGGGGATAGTGATTTTTAAACTGTACAAATCTCCTGCCCCTAAACACAACCCTCACAGAAAACATTCAGCATTTTTACATTTTCAGAAAACATTTAGTATGATTTATAAGCTGTTTTCCACTAGTTTGCAGTGACAAAGCAACTGGAAGTCGTTAATTGTAAATGATATTTGATGATTTATAGCAACATGAGTGAGTAAGTGATGAAGCCAATGAGCAGAGGTTTGTGATATCGGTATTGGCCGATATTGACTTTTTAACGTTATCTCTATTTGTTCAATAAGTAAAAAGTGTGATATATTTAAAGGTATTGTTCACCCATGATATTTCACACAAAATAAGTTATTCTGAACAATGTTGGTAACCAGACACAGTTGACAGTAGCCATTTAATTCCATAGTATTTTTTTCCTACTATGGAAGTCAATGGCTACCACCAACTGTTTGATTACTGACATTCTTTGAAATATCTTCTTTTGTGTAAGGTTTGTAACCACTTGACTGTGAGTGAATAAAAAACATTTTTGGGTAAACTATTCATTTAAGCTGAAAACTTATAGCCAAATGATCATGGGACCCAAATAAGGTCAAATAACATTTGTTTTTAAAAATAAACCAATTTCCGCATTTAAAGAAAGTAGAGTTCTGAACTTTTCAAGTGATCATTTAAAATCACATCAAAAAAATTAACTTAATCCATTTAACTTGTATAAAAGTGTTTTAAGATTAAAAGCAATTTCATTATTTAAAGCTCAGGATTTTTTAGGTGAGCAGTCTAACAAAATTCAAACAGACAGACAAAATGTCCATATTGGTGCATCCCTACAAAATGAACAGCGACAAGATGCTACTGCCATTGTAAATGCAGATAGTGATGCCCCACCTGAAACATTTGGATATAGCAGTCATGTTGGAACACCTCATAATCAGCCAAGAGCACAGAGACTCGCTGACCTCAAGGGTTTAATCGCTGTCAGCGTGAGCGCGACTTTACACGAGGCACGCCGTCACCTCTCCTTCTGGCAGTTCCCTGATCTATTTATCATTGATGCCTTTTTTCCACCAATCCATCTTAATTCCTCAAGCTCCCTCACAACACACCAACTTCCCAATTAAAGGAATGGAAGAGTAGCAGATGAAATAAACCATTAAAAAAACAGAAAAGCGGAAGGAAAGCACTCATTTCTTCAATAAAGATGGAAGTTGTTCTGTAGCGGCGTTCCTCCTGGGAGCTGCTGTGGCTTTGTTACTAATTAACTCAAACACATGTGGAAACAGACACTTGAGCACGAGGGGGGAGGAGGGGGTTAAAGCAGCAGACCTGAACTTCTCACTGAAGGCTTAGACGAGGAGCGCTGGGAGGCATATCATGGCTTAGCTAATACCTCCAGAGACACACCGTACAGGATATCGGTGGATATTAAACACAAGTGCCATCCCTCGGTGATAGGCAATCCATCTACGCGATCAACCAGCAGCTGTGGCTCAAATCAGATCCATCAGGTGTGAGTAGGTCTGAAAATGGCTGGATAGCAAATGAGTGAAAGCTCAGTGGGAAAGTAGGAAAAGAGAACAACAGGGGAAAAGGACAATGAAATACACAATTAAATGTAGAATTTCTGTGCCACTAACAGAGCCAAATTTCAAATATAATGATTATTTCCAACCCAGGCTCACTGGGGAGAAAAAAAAAGTGCCTGTTGTGACATTTCTGCAAAATGATGCTGCTTCTTGCACAATTCACAACACTTTCGAAGTGAAATGTCAAACTAACGAGTGCTGCTTAGGGTTAGGATAGGTGTTAAAGTGTGTTTAGTTTTATCTGTAACAGATTAATGTGAATCTGGCAATGTTTCATTACGTTAGTTGTTCTACATATCACACAGCAGTTCGGAAATGAAATTTCCAGTGACAATAATGTTAATGCTCACGTTAATCACTTTTGAAAATAATGTACAGTACACTACCACCTGCACTATACCCTGCCCTACACCAAATGTGAGATAAAAATACATTTGCTAAACCAAAAATGGCATTTTAACTTGCTTCTACAAGTTTAAGCTCTATTACCATGATTCATGTTTCATCGGACTCAAACCAAGGGCTCTACATTGCAAGTGCAACGCTGTCCCAGGTGAACTGACCAGTTTAAAATGACAAAAAAGCCATATATACATACATTCGGAGCTGATTATGTCATACAAAAGTATAAATTAACAGTTAATTTACAAATTGTGGTGGTCTTAATATATCATTGTGCAAGAAACCAAGCAAAAATGCGTCTTTTTAAATTGATAATGTGCATCTGTAATCATGATTTGTGTGAAAAGGAATACAAATTGTTGGGGTTTTACAGTCACTAGTGGTCATTTTAGCTGAAAAATGCAGTTTTTCCAATGAGCCTCAGTTTATTATTTCCAAAGGTTTCCTAAAACGTTCAACCACTCAAGAAAGTAACCACATACATTCAGGATATGATCGGACAAAATTGAATAATTTAAAGTGTTAGTTCGCACAAAATAGAAAATTATGTCATCCTTTTTCTCCCCATCATGTTCCAAACCAGTACGAACTCTGAGATATCTGAGACCTTTCTGTCCCTGTTTGACAGTCTACGCAAATACCACTTTGACGAATCAAAAAGTTCATAAAGAGATTGTACATCTAATCCATATGACCGGTTTAGAACCAATGAGGTTCATTCTCGTATGTCACGCAGCACGTATGAGCTCCTACAAGAATCAATGTGTGTCACGGTAGATGTATGCCTTGGTTCCTTCTAGTCTTGTGTTTATGTTGTTGTACGAATGCACGTGTGTAGTGGGCGTGAATGTATGTCATTACCTAATCCACTCCAGCTGATCATCATTTCATCACCAGCTGTAATCAATCTCCCCACTCCATATATACTCACCGCTGTTTGTTCATCCTTGTCAGATCGTTGTTTGATGTCGTTCGTGTTTGGTGATCCGGTGTTCAGTTCCTGCCTTCTGTTCCTGTTCCTTCGTCTTCGTCGAGTGGTTTCTACTGTCGTCTCACCGTCACCTCATCACTGCACCTCTCCACGGATCCTGACCATCAAAGTCCCTGCGTCATCCTTCACATTTGCTTGTACTGTCCTTCCTTAACTGTTTATTAAACTCTTTCACTTGCATTTGCTTCCTGTCGTTCTAGTTAAGATCATGACAGAACGATCTGACCTAGGAATGGAAGCAGCGAGTGCGGCTCCGAGATCCATGGAAGAATTCATCCATCACAGTATCCGAAGAATGGATTCCCAGCAGAGAGAGATCGGCGACACGGGTCGCGCAGTACAAGCATTGGTGACGCAGGTGCCCGAGCTCACCCAGCAGATCCAACGCCTACAGGGTCCCACTGCGCCGCCCACACCGGCCGTTCCTCCCACACCTCCTGAGAGACCTTCACAGTCAGAACTACGCCTCCCAGCACCAGAGCACTATGCAGGTGAACCAGCTTTCTGCAGAGCATTCCTTACCCGCTTTAGTATGCACTTCGCTCTGCAACCTCATACATTCAACACTGAAAAAGCTAAAGTGGCGTTTGTACTAACTTTACTGACCGGGAAGGCGGCACTTTGGGGAACGGCGGTGTGGGAGAATCAACACCCATGCTGCGCCTCGTTCCAGACCCTCGCCGCCGAGATGAAGAATGTTTTCGACCGGGCTGTCGCAGGGAGAGAGGCAGCCAGATCGTTGGTGGAATTACGACAGGGAGAAGGATCTGTTTCCGATTTTTCTATCGAGTTTCGGACCTTGGCAGCGGAGTGCGGCTGGAACGAGGAGGCGCAGTGGGATATGTTCCTGCATGGGCTGGCTGACCACGTCCAAAGGGAGATCTATGCCCTGGATCTACCCACCACACTGAACGGGTTGATTGACTTAGCTCTGCGGGTGGACGCTCGGTTGTCTAGGGTCGAGCGCCGGATCCCGTCCACCCGTACCTTCGGAGGAATCGACGTCCCGCGATCCAGCGGCAGGGACGTGGTCAGCCCTGCCTACGATCCCGAGCCCATGCAGGTGGGTCGAGCTCGGCTTTCCCGGGAGGAGAGGGAGAGGCGGAGGTCCCAGGGCCTCTGCCTGTATTGTGGAGGAGCGGGACATTTTGCCTACAACTGCCCGGTAAAAGGCCAAGCCCGATAGTAAACTTGAGGCTACTATCGGGTGGGATCTCCGCCAGGAAGAATTCATCATCGACTACATCTACCTCCACGCTCCTCCCGGTAAGACTAAGATGGTCAGTCCACCAGCACAACTGTCAAGCACTTCTGGACTCTGGGGCTGAAGGTAATTTTATGGACTACACTTTCGCACAGAAATTTCAGATTCCTCTCAGACCCCTCACACAAAGGATCACAGTTCACGCACTTAATGGACAAGAACTTCCCAACATTTCTCTCTCCACTGTAAATATTACCCTCATCACTTCTGGCAATCATTCAGAGACTATTTCATTTTACATCATGGATTCACCGCTGGCACCCGTCGTCCTTGGACATCCGTGGCTCATCCAACACAACCCCCGAGTGGACTGGCATCACAAATCCGTGCTGGAGTGGAGCAAGGAATGTCATAAGTCTTGTCTCGTGTCTGCTTGTTCGTCTGTCCCTGTTTCTCTGTTTCAGGAGGAAGCAGGGGATTTGTCTAACGTGCCCACGGAGTATCGGGACCTGAAGGAGGTGTTCAGTAAGTCTCGTGCTGCTTCTCTTCCTCCGCATCGTCCCTATGACTGTGCTATAGATTTACTGCCAGGTAAGTCTCCGCCTAAGGGCAAGTTATATTCACTTTCTGTTCCAGAAAGGGAGGCTATGGAGAAATATATTTCTGATTCTCTAGCAACCAAGTTCATCCGCCCTTCCTCTTCTCCAGCGGGGGCGGGATTCTTTTTTGTGGGGAAGAAGGACGGTTCTCTGCGACCTTGCATTGACTACCGAGGGTTGAACAACATCACGGTAAAGAATACTTATCCTTTGCCGCTGATGTCTTCAGCTTTTGAGAGGTTGCAGGGAGCGTCCATCTTCACAAAATTGGATTTGCGTAACGCTTATCATTTGGTTCGCATTAGGGAGGGGGATGAGTGGAAAACTGCATTTAACACCCCCAGGGGGCACTTTGAATATTTGGTTATGCCGTTCGGGCTGTCCAACTCCCCAGCAGTTTTCCAGGCACTAGTCAACGACGTGTTGCGAGATATGATCGATCAGTTCATATATGTCTACCTGGACGACATATTGATTTTTTCTTCTTCTCTCCAGGAACATGTGCAACACGTCCGACGAGTGCTTCAGAGGTTGCTAGAGAATGGGCTTTTTGTTAAGGCGGAGAAATGCGATTTTCATGCACAGTCTGTCCCTTTCCTAGGATACATCATGTCGTCTGAAGGAGTGCGTATGGACCCTGAGAAGATTAAGGCTGTGGTGGATTGGCCAAGTCCAGATTCCCGCAAGGCCCTGCAGAGGTTTCTGGGGTTCGCCAATTTTTACCGGCGTTTTATTCGCAACTTCAGCCAACTAGTCACACCTCTGACTGCCTTGACCTCCCCCAGAACTACGTTCAGGTGGTCAGACACAGCGGAAGCTGTGTTCTCTAAACTGAAAGGCCGCTTTGTTTCAGCCCCCATCCTCATCGCCCCTGATTCCTCACGTCAGTTCGTGGTGGAGGTCGACGCGTCAGAGGTGGGAGTAGGTGCAGTGTTGTCGCAGCGCTCTCCGGTAGACGACAGGATGCACCCTTGCGCGTTTTTGTCTCATCGTTTATCTCCTGCCGAACGTAATTACGACATTGGTAACAGGGAGTTGTTGGCAGTCAAGCTAGCGTTGGAGGAATGGCGCCACTGGTTAGAGGGGTCAGGGGTACCCTTTATCGTTTGGACCGACCACAAGAACCTAGAATACATTAGAACCGCTAAAAGATTGAACTCCAGGCAGGCTCGGTGGGCACTTTTTTTCGGTAGTTTTGATTTTTCATTATCATACCGTCCGGGTTCCAAGAACATCAAACCCGACTCATTATCTCGCATATTTGATTTTTCCGAACGCCCGTCTACTCCCGAGTACATTTTACCCGAGACGTTATTTGTCTCAACACTCACATGGGAGGTCGAATCGAGGGTCAAGAAGGCCCTAGAAGGGGTAACGCCTCCGCCCGGGTGTCCACCGAACCGCTTATTTGTGCCAGAGCGACTTCGGTCCAACGTCATCCAGTGGGGTCATGGCTTCAACGTGGCTTGCCATCCAGGAGTTAACAGAACTAGTTTTTTAGTCAAGCAACGATTCTGGTGGCCACTCATGGCTCGTGACATTCACAGTTTTGTTTTGGCTTGCTCGGTTTGTGCCACTGGTAAGACTTCCAATCGACCTCCGGACGGGTTACTTCAACCGCTGCCGGTTCCTTCGAGACCCTGGTCCCATATCGCTCTAGATTTTATTACCGCCCTCCCACCCTCCCAGGGTAACACAGTAGTTTTGACTGTGGTGGACCGGTTCTCGAAGGCGGCCCATTTTATTCCCTTACCCAAATTACCCTCAGCTAAGGAGACAGCGGTAACGATCGTAGATCACGTCTTTCGTTTACATGGCCTTCCGATAGACGTGGTTTCCGACAGGGGACCCCAGTTTGTGTCCAAATTTTGGCAAGAGTTTTGTAAATTACTGGGGGCGACGGTTAGTTTGTCCTCAGGGTTTCACCCCCAGAGCAATGGCCAAACCGAGAGAGCCAACCAGGATTTGGAGAGAGTGTTGCGATGTTTGGTCTCCAAGAATCCTTCCTCTTGGAGTCAACAATTGTCTATGGTGGAGTACGCACACAACACGTTACCAGTGTCGGCCACGGGCCTATCTCCGTTTGAGTGTAGTGTAGGTTACCAGCCACCTATTTTTCCCAGTCTGGAATCCGAGGTTGCGGTCCCCTCCGCTCACGCATTTGTTCAGAGGTGCCACCGCACTTGGACTAGAGCCCGTGAGACTTTACTCCAGGTGGGGGCGCGCACCAAGGCCAAGGCCGATCGCCACCGGTCAAAGCCTCCCGTATACGTCGTTGGTCAAAAAGTGTGGCTTTCTACCAAGAATATTCCTCTCCGCTCCGTCTCTAATAAACTTGCACCCAAATTCATTGGCCCGTTTCCTGTCACCAAGATCATTAGTCCGGTGGCAGTCCGCCTCAAGTTACCTCCCGCGTACAGGAGGATTCATTCCGCCTTCCATGTATCAAAGATCAAACCCGTATTTCATTCTCACATTAATCCGCCCGCCCCGGTTCCTCCCCCACCGCGTCTCGTAGATGGGGAAACCACATATTCGGTCAATCGTATTCTGGACTCTAGACGGAGGGGACGCGGATTTCAGTACTTGGTGGACTGGGAAGGTTACGGTCCGGAGGAGAGAAGTTGGGTACCTGCTAGAGACATCCTGGATCACTCCCTTATCGATGATTACAATCGGCAGGTAGGGGTGCCTGGGAACGCCAGGAGGCGTTCTTAGGAGGAGGGGTACTGTCACGGTAGACGTATGCCTTGGTTCCTTCTAGTCTTGTGTTTATGTTGTTGTACGAATGCACGTGTGTAGTGGGCGTGAATGTATGTCATTACCTAATCCACTCCAGCTGATCATCATTTCATCACCAGCTGTAATCAATCTCCCCACTCCATATATACTCACCGCTGTTTGTTCATCCTTGTCAGATTGTTGTTTGATGTCGTTCGTGTTTGGTGTTCCGGTGTTCAGTTCCTGCCTTCTGTTCCTGTTCCTTCGTCTTCGTCGAGTGGTTTCTACTGTCGTCTCACCGTCACCTCATCACTGCACCTCTCCACGGATCCTGACCATCAAAGACCCTGCGTCATCCTTCACATCTGCTTGTACTGTCCTTCCTTAACTGTTTATTAAACTCTTTCACTTGCATTTGCTTCCTGTCGTTCTAGTTAAGATCATGACAATGTGGTTCATTCTCATATTATGCAGCACGTATGAGCTCCTACAAGAACCAATGTGGTTCATTCTCATATTATGCAGCACGTATGAGCTCCTACAAGAACCAATGAGGTTCATTCTCGTATGTCACGCAGCACGTTTGAGCTCCTGCAAGAACCAATGAGGTTCATTCTCGTATGTCACGCAGCACGTTTGAGCTCCTACAAGAACCAATGTGGTTCATTCTTGTACGTTACGCAGCATGTTTGAGCTCCTGCAAGAACCAATGAGGTTCATTCCCATGTGTTACACTGCACGTTTGAGCTTTTGAAAGAGGTTTGTTCTCATGCATCAAGCAGGTACGATTGAGCTTCTGTTTATGTTTGCTGATGAATGTTTATAGGTGAATAAAGGCCTAAATTTAATCTGTTCATAATATTGTTTCAGTTAAAAAAAAATTAGGACTAAATACTCATAATTCTTTCCAGTGTTCCAAAGAGCCATTAAATTATGTATAGTTAATACAGAACTGTACTAATGTACTAATGATATTTGTGAACGGTGATTACTGTAGGATGATTTTGATCTTTGAGATTTAGAACTGAATTTTCAGCTCTATAAGCCATTTACATTTCTTTCACTTCAAAAATCTGAATTGCTGTAAAAATGTCAGAGCATAATAGAGCCTCTCTTATTAATACTATTCATAATATCATGTCTCTTCAGAAAATTAGGACTAAACTGCTCAATTCATATAGATTAGCTTTACTTTACTTTAAAAATGTAAAATAAATTGTCCCAGAGATCTTGATGTTGATGGTTTGGTAGTGTGAAAAGCAGACTTATAACAGTAAGCACACCTCATCCCATCATTCCAAACACTTGCAGTCTAAAGAGGCACTTGAGTGACCTACTAAACCAGCACTGCTGACATCCAAGAGATCTCAGCCACAGATTTCGGCCTCAAGTTTGAACAAGCAAAATGTTCCTGCGCGCAATCCTGTTGGTCTTGCTCTGTCCTCTCGTCTGGACCGAGCAGATAACCGCAGCTCTCCGCTCAGTACAAAGCCTAGTTCTGTTCGCAGCCAATCTGCTTCTTGACCCATGGCACACACGCAATGTTTGGTCTCACAATGTTCTACTCCCTTAAAGCCACACATGAAGCACAAGTGTTAGAAATAAAACACAACTTGCTCTAAGGCCACATAAACAACAGAGTCTGAATATTTATGAGTGAAAGGTTGAATTTCACCCCTAAATTGCTTCAGGAAACACATTTTAGAGGCGTGTGATTAGCATGTCTGCTATCGAGAAATTGGATTTGGAAATAGAGTGCAGTGAGGCAGACTTTGGGATGATGGGATGGAGGATCTTTACGGGAAGGAAACGTTCGCTGGGTCCACCGAAGATGACTTCCTGAAAGAGTTCCTGTGCATACGTCTGCAAGGGGAATTTCATAAGCCAATAACTAAACAGCAAACATCACCTCCATGCACATTCTGCTTGTTCTAATGTTGTTGTTGTTTCCCTTAAGTAAACTTTGCAAATTATATCTTACAGGCCAATGTCAAAACAAGAAACACTGCTTGTCATGAATTCAAATTTATGCACGCACATTTGCATAGGAATATTGGGTGCTTTAAGAGCGTCTAGCCTCAATAAACAACTGCTTTGATGCCTTTTGACCTTCCAGAAATTAGTTGCCCTGGGCTCAGTGAGGAATACATGTGAAAAACATTGATTTAAATACGAAAGGAATGTGTTTTAATTGATCAAAAACTTCTGTCCACAGAGGCAAACTCGCCTTCGCAAACTCGAAAATACACTGTCGGCATCTCATTGTGCTGCTTTTAACCCTCCAGCTTTAGTTTCTTTCTACAGAAGAACATGTTAGGAAGAATGCAGCTTTTTCCAAGACAAAGAGTGATATGGCAAATCTGTTTAGTCCTCACTTTTTGTTCCTTTGGATATTGATGTATGAGATTATACATAGGGGGGGTGGAAAACCTTCAATTGCGCACTGATGAGTGAAACAAGAAAAAGTGTGTATTCTTGCAGATATGGCAATGTTAAACCTGAGTACAGTTTTCTGAGTATAGATTTATGACAGAAGCCATTATTTTCATCCTGCCGTGAGCGGGGACACACACGCTAAAAGACTCCTGTGCTCATAGAGAAAAGTAATTATGATCTATCTTTTGCATCACTCACTCATCCTAGAGAGGCAGCTTGATCTCGCTCACCAATCACTACCACACATGCTGTATTTAAATCAATAGTTCAATGGCGCAGTACTAGTCACAGTTTTGCACAGTGTGGTGAAGTACAGATTCATTGTATGAAGGAAAACCTGCCCACTGACTCCATTCTGGCTCAGAGAATCTGCAGTGCTGATATATGTACTTAAATATCCCATAAATCATTGTACCTGTGGTACAATATGTTGGAAACTTACTCTATACTATACACCAGGGGAATAGCAGCCATTATAACTGGGGGGGATTGCATCACGCCCCACTTTTCGGGCCAGAATCATTACGTTTTAAGAGCTTTGTTTTGCTTGGCTGCAGTGCAGTGTGAAGAAAAAAAAATGTAGGTGACTGCATAAAATGACCGTTTTAAAGCGAAGCACAAGATTCTGCCGCCCAGCTGCATCGACGGAAAGTCAAAGAAGCCAGAGTTGTTTTAGTATTATTTCTATACAATTATAATATTGAATAATATTTTTAATTAACTTTTATTTTTATATTTTAGTAATTCTGTAATCTGCTACTGGCATTTATGTTATTTAAAAAAAAGTTTATATTTAGCTTTATTTATTTTAATTTCAGTCTTAATTTTAGTAATTCAACATTTTATAGTTTTAATTAAAAAATTCGAAGTTAAAACTATTTTATTTTATTTCAGCTTTATTTTAATTAAGAAAAAATATGTTTAATGGTTTCATTTAACAGCACTGAGACAAGCTGACAAACGCATAATCAGTAAAAACTATTTTGCGTTTCAGGAAATGTATTATTATTATATTATAGCATTTAATATATTTTATATTTACTCCTTTAAGTATTCATAAGCCAGGCTGATATGGTTTATAATCACTTTTCAGATCATTCCTAAGTCCTAAGTACCCCTTAAACCTTCCTTAAAACAGAGCGCTAATGGTAACCTTTCAATAAAGGTCAGCAATCTGTTATTAGGCTATAAAACTAAAACCAGTTTTTTATGTAGACAGGTGTGAAACCCTTTTTTAAGTAGACAGATCTGCTAGTTAACGTCACAAAGACATCTTTCACCTTCACATCCTCTCAGGGCGTCTGTGCAATCATAATCATGGAACACAGGTGTCCACGTCAATTGATTTATCTGTCATTGTAGGCAGCAATGGACATGGACCACAGTTATAAATCTCACATAATGGACATTTTCTCTACTGCTCCTGTCTCAGATCAGCCATAATGACTTTGGCAAGGAAGGAAAGAGGGTTAAAGGTCACCCCAGGGACCAAATGAAAAAAGGTAACGGCGTTCCTTTATCTTCTACTTTCTGATTCCTCAAGGCCTTCTCTGTTTTATCAAATGATCAGTCAAAGCTGATGTACCCAGCATCAGATGGAGGGGAATAGGATTGTGGAAAAACATGATTGTGAGATAAAACATTAAATAAATTTCATAAATTTGACATAAACAATGCACTTTTATCTATGCATTTTAAACTGTCCCTTATATGCAGTTAACTCTTATAAGCAATATATATACACTACCATTAAAAAATCAGTAAGATGGTTTTTTTTAGAAAGAAATTAATACTTTTAATCAGCAAGGATGCATTTTATTGATCAAAAGAGAAAGTACAGATATGTATAATCATTTAAAAGATTTTGATTTCAAATAAAAACAGGGTTTTTTTTTAGCTTTCTATTCATCAAAAAATCCTGATTACCGTTTCCATAAAAATATCAGGCAGCACAACTGTTTTCAACACTGATAAAAACAAGAAATATTTCATGAATGATTTCTGAAAGATCACGTGACACTAAAGACTACAAGAAAACAGTTAAATTGTAATAATATTTTCCAATATTACTGTTTATACTGTATTTTTTTTAAATGCAGTCCTGGTGAGCACAAATGACTTCTTAATATATATATATATATATATATATATATATATATATATATATATATATATATATATATATATAATATATATATATATATATATTATACATAATAAAAAAAAAAAAATATATATCCACACCAAACTTGTGAACTGTCCTTAAAAGCTGGCTGATAATAAGAGAGGCTATTATGCTCTGACATTTTTACAGCAATTAAGATTTTAGAGAAGTGAAAGAAATGACAATGGCTTATAGAGCTGAATGTTCAGTTCTAAACCTCAAAGAAAATCATCCTTAAGTAATCAACGCCCACACAACTAATAGAAATGTTCACAAATAACATTATTACATTACAACTATACATTATTACATGACTCTCCGGAACACTGGCAAGAATTATGAGTAAAAATCTGTTTTCTATAATTAAAACTTTATAACTGACCATTGACAGTCCCAGACAATACTTCATGGCATTTTCAATTTATTTATTTATTTGGTAACTTCTTTATTGGGTAAATCACATCATAAAATTAAGTCCACAATAAAATTAAACAATGTTAAGCGTAATCTTTGGAAACAAAATCTGCTGACTGGATATCATGTGGATATCATGATCCCTGACATATCATGTGCTGACATATGACAGGTAAGGATGGACAAAACCAATGCTGTCTTTTCAATAGGAAGGAATGCATACAAATATATATTTATCATTATCACACTCTATAAAAAATGTAACCTTGAACAAGTTTCTTCAGGACAGGTGGATCGTTCCTGCAATGTGTGCTTTAAAAAATAAATAATTATCAATGAAAAGTTATCAACATGTACTGATTTCTCACTCGAGTATGATTGAAAGGCTCAATATAGATGAAAGCACCCAGAGCCTGAGATAGATGGCATATAAATCACAAAAATGGCATAAATATACTTAATAGAAATACATATTTTGAGAGTATGTCCTGCTGAAAAAGATAAACTGTATATTAATTAGCCCATGTCTTATCACAAATTCACATGTTTCATCATTGAGTTTGAAGAAAAACTGAATATCTAAAATGATTCACATTGAGTCAACCCACATATCTTCATTGAAACATAAGTCTATTCAATGTTGAGGTGAATCAAATAAATTAGAGACCCAAGTGTAAATCAAATCTCCATCTGTTGCTGTAGCAAATGACCAGCTCTCAAACATTATTTTGAACAGTATGATGACTTTCACACTGTGCCAGAGCAACATCACTCAAGCTTGCACATACCATGCTGTGGATAGAACAAAATAACTATACAGTGTGGTATCTCAAGCAAGAAGACCTCCATGAAGTGCTGAGACTTGAGGTCAAAGTTGCAGCTTAATCATTTGAGAAGGAAGTACACATATAATAGAGGAAAAATTTAAATGTATACTTTAGTGTAGGAGTATTACTACTTTTGGATTTGGAACATTATCAGGATGACTTAATGACAAATTTTACATTATGCGTCATTATTTACTCACCATCGTGTCATTTCAAACCTGCATGACTTTGTTTCTTCTACTGAACACAAAAAATATATATTTTTTATGAATTATGCTGTTGAGACAATTCTTAAAATATTTTCGTTTGTGTTCCACAGAATAAAGCAAGTCATACAGGTTTGAAATGACATGAGGGTGAGTAAATGATGGCAATTAAAATTTCTGGGTGAACTATCCCTTTAATCTGGAAGGCTGAATTAAACATGAACAGTAATACAGCTACAAATACACTCAAATGTCCTCAATATCATAAACTGTAATGCATGAATGTGGTTATTTTGGTCACTTGTTAAAAAAAAATCTGAACACACAGATATGGAAGATTTTCCACACTGCATGTATTAAAGTGACACAGGAGAGAGGTATTGTAACTGAACATAGTATAAGAGCTACAAACAATGCAGTGCTCGTTTGGGTCATCAATAAACTCAAACCTTATAAAATCAGCTTGGCATCTTCAAAGAGTTATATATGCAAATTAGATGAAGATGCACCGGGCCAGAGGGAAGCCCGTGACAGCCATTTATTTTGTTTTGTGTCCCACTCTGTGCACGCGGTGAGAGAAACATCTCCCTCGCAAACACAACAATCTACCCACAGAGCGCAGGAGAAGATGAATGATCCATAATCATTTAGAGGAGAAAAGAGAGAAACGTATAAAGAGAAAATGACACTGCTGTCATCAATGGTAGGATAACAAGATTAGGGTCAGCCATCATTCATCAACCATTCAATCTGCCTCTATTTCTGCCTCTGTGCTGGACTGCAAAATTCATCTTTTTTTCCCTCCTTGCTATATTCCCTTCCTGCATTTTCTCTATCATTACAAGAACAGAAGCTGGGCTGCTGTCTGTATAGGGAGATACTTATTTTATACGTTTCATTGTATTTAAATACATTTCATTTTGAAATCTTTAGGAATGTAAACATACATTTAGTATAAAGAAAGTGGGGGGAGGGAAATAATGCATTTTGAACTACATGCCATCTTAAAACATAGAACTCATAAAATACTGCAATACAGCAAATCCTGATACACTATTGTTCAAAAGTTTGGAGTCTAAGATTGTTTAATGTTTTTGAAAGAAGTTTATTATGCTCACCAAGGCTGCATTTATTTAATTAAAAAAAATACAGTAAATATAGTAATATTATAAACAGAGCAATTCCAATAGGGTCCTAATTACAATTTACAGTAATTATCTTTTTAAAATATATTATCAAATGTATTCATGTGATGGTAAAGATACATTCCAATAAGCTGATTGGTGCTCAAGAAACATTTCTTATCATCAATTTTGTGCCTCTTAATATTATTGTAGAAACAGTTATAATTGTTTTTTTTAGATTCTTTGATGATTGAATAGAAAATTCAAAAGAAAAGCATTTATTCAAACTTTAAGTTTAGGTAACATTATGTAAATGTCTTTTTTTTTTATTACTTTTGATCATTTGAGGGTGTCCTTGCTGAATAAAAGTAGTATTTTCTTTTGAAAAAATCTTACTGACTCTAAACTTTTGGAATAATAACATTAAAAAAATCCTCAAGCAAAACATGAATTGTATTCTGCTTTGAGATTTCTGCGCTGTGCCTCGTCACTGCCTTACTGCCTCAGTGATCACATCATTAAGACCTTCATCTATCTCTCTTTTCCTAGACTAAAGTGCCAGTGAATGCGGATTAAACAAACACCATCTTAAATCATTACAGTGCAGCACCATTAGAGAGGCAGTGGTTCATTTGACTGAGAGATCATGGATGGAGCGAACACCGCGGTGGGGCAGAACAGGATAAGTCATACCCAGATGTGGAGCTGTGTCTCTGCGTAGAGCGCCACAGTTCATCAGCTCTTCTGGAGCATCGGTGTGAAGAGCTGACTCCATATCTCACTCAGCAAAGCGTCAGCAACACACAAACACTACAGTATTCAGGTCAGCAAGAGCTCAAACACAGCGCTCCAGATCAGGAGAGGTTAGAAATAAAGTCTCAAATTATATAAAGACGTCCTGCTGGCCTGGGGACTAGTGAGGGACATTTGACAAAACAGTCTCTTGTCTATTCAAGCCAGCGCTGCACTGACACTGAACATTTTACATTTGTTGATTTGTACATCGTGTATGCCTTGCAAATGTAAATGTTTGGTTTTCTGTAATTCTACTGATTTGACACTAATGTTTTCTAACTGGCATAGATGAGGGTTTGTCAAAATTGCAAAAGTGATGACAGTCACTGTGAATTGATGAACAATACAAACCGAATCAGTAATGTGTTGCCTCGTCCGCAGAAAATGTAATACATTTATAATATATTAGTAATAATAATATTAATAACAATAAGTTATCATTATATAGGGTTTTAGGACCTCAATAACACTTTAAAAAGGAAAAAGGAAACAACAAACACCAAGACAGATATGAAGTGAGAATCATAGGAACCAGAAACATCAGAAAAAAGTGAGATATAGGTTGAGTTTTGAATATCTGAATGGATGAGTTTTCATAGATGTTGTAGAAGATTGTTCCAAAGTTGACAAAGACGATCTAAAGAAGGGGTGTCCAAACCACTGTCCAATCAAGTCAATCCACTGTCCAATCCAACCAATCAAGGTCTTACTAGGCATACTCGATTCTTCCACGCAGGCTTGTTGAGGCACGTTGGAGCTATATTCTGCAGGATGGTTTCAGGAGCAGGACATGCCTTATCTAAAGTATCATTTTTTCTTCTTCTTTTTTTTTAAATACTGAAAATGTTTGGTGCTGCTAGAATTTACAGGTCTTACTCCTTTAAAATACAGTTAAGTTAAAGTTATTTTCCACTGTCACTGCATAACATATAGTGTGTACACTGGCACTCATCCACAGCTTGAGTAATCTCTTCTCTGCAGGGGTGCAACATGTCCCTCCTTCTCCTCAGCAGCCAGTCTCCTGGGCAACACTGGGCTTGGTTTCAGAAATGTTAGATTTCCCCTCGGGACCTGTCTGGATTCGTCACCGCACGCTGAGAGAAACTTTCACTCCCACCATCCCTAGGGCTATTTACCATTAACCACCCAAGACTTGATTAAACCAAAGAGTGATACCTTTCTGAAATGTTTACTGGGATCCACCCCGCAGTGTCAAGAGGCAGCCATTCATTAGGAGGGACTGATGTTTAATGCATGGTTTGTCATAAATAGTTTTGAGTGGCCTGCCTCAAGGGAAAGTGAAAGATAAGCACACTATTTAGCATTTTAAAACAGCTTTTCCACAAAATGGCACCTGACTGGAGTGGAAACACAATGTAATATGCTTTTCCAGTGTTTAAAAAGCTCACCTATGCCATATAATGAATGCGCACACATGCCAACATCTTCCCCTTGAAGAAAATGATGCTGTGAGACATCTGCGGCACATTCTCTGAGGTAAAGTAGGCCGAGGTCACCTCCTGACATAACCCTCATTAGTGTGACCGCAAAGTAAGTCAAAGAGCTTTTCTTTTCATGTCTGAAAATGTCAGAGACGACTTCATTAGTTCAGGAGGGGCCAGGCAGGGGCCGTGGAGTTCTCTGCGAGGAGCATGTTCTCAAATGCCAGGCTTCTGTTCTGTGCGTGCCATGACCTAACTCACAACGCCGCCTCTCCCTGGGAGTAGACATGAACACACACACACACTAACAGACACTCTGGAGACTGCACACACAAATAAAACCTGACGCGCTCACCCTGGGCTCTGCTTACACACATGCACGCTCTTACTATGTCCCGGCAAGCACACACCGACAGGAAGTACCGAACCCCTGCTTTCAACATACAGACACACATGCTCTTCCACACACTGACAGCTGCACACCGGCTCCACGCAATGCAAATGCAAGACAACGAGGGGTTCGCTGGAGGCTGAGGAAAGAGAAGAAGAAAAACAACAGAATGACAGGTGACCTCCTGCTGACTGTCTAAAATTATGCTAACGAAGTCATTATTGTTCATTTATTCCTTCATGACTGTGGCAAAGATGAACTCCAGGGGGAACATCGCAGCCAATGACTGGGAGAATATCCAATGAGTTAAACTGAAATGAAGTCTAGTTAAAGCCAATGAATCAAGGTGGAATCATGGGAAATTACACCATAGAGAAGATTAGTCATGACTTTGGGAAGTGCGCAAGAACTGCAGGTTGTTGTTTCGTTTTTTTGCCTCCACTGTCGATCCCCGCCGTTCAAAAAATCTCAAATACATTGAAGGAGGCGTGCAACATCTGAAGCTGTTTTTAGTACAAGCATATCATTTTCTCCCCCACCTCCCTCCTCAAGCCAATCATGTTAGGTTGCCATGACAAAAACCCTGATAGAAGCTAAAACAAGCTGGAGATACAATGCAATGGGTTACGTGACCTTCAGAAGACGCGACTAACTATCAGTCACGCAGGGTGATTTACTCTGAATTTACGTTAGGATCAGACAGCTTCTGTTTGTTTCTGAAATTATACAGCTTGGTGAGGAAAGTAAAGTATGACAATGAGAAGCACAAAAGCATGCCTCCACAATCAGACTCCCATAAGGCCTAGGTCTATTTCCTGCAGAGAAGCAATTTCCCTCGCAGTCCAAACACCTATGTGTGAGCAGGGGGATCTGGGGACTGCATGTGGAACGGATGACTGTAAAGCTCTATCTCGCATCCAATTACAATGAGGAACCAATCAGCTCGTCTAAATTACTGCTGCCACACAATCCACCAGGAGTTAATAAGCCATTAACCATTTAATGAAATCCATATGATGCTGGATGGACACTGAGAGGAAATCACGTTGATTGGGTCAAAAGTTGAGATGATCTGCAATATTTTTATGTTAAAGCTCCATGAATTTATAAAGCAAAATGGCAAAATCAGCAGTATCCTAGGTACATCTTGTCATTTTTGTACTACAATTACTCACTCTGTAAAGCAAAGAAAACTGCTGACTTTCAGATAATGTTATAATAAAAACACAGGTATGTGACCACCATATTTGTCCAGCCAAAAAAAAAAAAAAAAAAAACACTCTATTGAAGACTATTAGTCTTGAGACATTCATTCATTCATTCATTCATTCATTCATTCATTCATTCATTCATTCATTCATTCATTCAGTTCATTTTTCAACAGTTCTGAGATATGTCCTAACACAAGATCAATTAGCATGATGTTGTCCATTTATATATTTTCCTTGTCGCAAACTGCCCCATGAAAGTTGCGAACTGTGTAAACAACCCACATTTTGCAGCCACATCTGTGTCATTTCCTGTCTCTTTTCTGATAATGCTATTGGCGGAAATTCATTCTTAGTGAACAAAATGGTATAAGAACAGCTTTTTCCCTGCAGAGATTAATCACATGAATAGTAATAAGATGAAGTAATGGGTTTATTAAAATATTTTAGTGGTTAGCGTTGTTTTATAGTGTTGTCTATTGTATTGTCTATGATATGTATGAGAAACAACCTGAACTTATTCACTGAAACCTAATTTACCTAAGGGTATAAAATAAAGGAACATGAACCTGAATTTCTCTCCAACATTTGGCTTTCAACAAAAACAGAGAGGGAACTTTACATATCATGAGCTATGTAGAACGTGCCACTTTTATAAGAACTAGAGCACCACAAATGGAGAGCTCACTGTGCACAATTCAAATCGGATAATGAACAATTAGAGATAACCTTAACTGAACTCCTGCTAATCAATGTCCAGTCTGGTAGTAGGCCTATGTATCTCATTGCCACTCCTTACAAACTATCGAAGATTGGTAAAGTAATTGAGGGTAATTCTTTCATATACTCAAACAATCCACTGACGGCAAGTTCAGCAGCACAGTGACGGCTGCCTGTTTGTACTCAAAAGACACTTTCATGTGTTGTTGCTGTAAACCTTGGCATAATTAGGACAGACATTGTGCTAACTTTCCCTTTCAGCAAGATTTTTTTATAGCATTGTGACAGAATAAGATATGTGAGTCTAAATAAATGTAAATCCTCAAACTCACTCACCACAATGTAATTGTAATGTAAGTGACAGATTTGGTACAAGCAGCCATGTTTAATTGACAACTTTCAATTCCATTATAATTCAGCACAGAGAGACAGACTGGTTTACGTAAGTCATCGCATGAAGTACATTAAAAAAACAGCACAATCTTACCTTCATCAACACAGATTCGCTGAGTTTCTCCCGATTAACAATTTTTATGGCAACTTTCTGACATGTGACACAGTGGATTCCCAGCTTCACGAGGCCTGGAGCGAGAGTAAAAAGAGAGAAGAGAGAAAAGAAATTCTGTCAACATGCATAAAAAGTACATCAACCTAAAAAGCACTTAGATGATAAAAGGCTGGTCCCAGCGTGAGTTTCATTTCGGCAAAATGAGAATTCTCCCTCTAAAGCCCCCTGGTATCCATAATGTGACAACCAGGGGCACTTTTCATGTCGCAAAGTAAATGTCAGAGAACATACATAAACACAAACAAGGCCAGATCAGAGTCGAATCCCCCTCAATGGGTTTTTGTCATATCAACGATAAAAGACTGTCACTACGCTCAAAGGCTGACACGGGCAGAAACCATATTTGGCTAAATGCCATGTCTGTGCATGCCTTTATTACCCCCATACATTTTTCAGCATGGCTCTGCATATCAAACTGTTGATTTCCCTGAAGGTTTACACAGGGGGCAGAGGGGATATAAAGACCTGACAGGTCTCTGGATCTCTTTTATATGTATGCCGTTAAAGCCCGCATGGCATCTTGCGCCACTTTCACAACATGCCATTGATGTTGTATCACAGGAGAGGACGCTCCGCAGATGCAATCTACACCCTCACACCGGACTCGAGGGCGCAGCGGAGAGCGTCCGGGGACCCGATGAATATTTCATCTTGCCGTAATTGCCTCGCACTGAGATGAACACACACAGACATGTGTAAAATGCCACACGGCGGCTAATGCAATTGTGAGTCACCGGCAGAACTTTCGAGGAAGACAAAAGCCTGTAGCCGAATACAAAAAGATGTTGTTGAACAGTGAGAAAGAAACTCAAGAACTCTGATGGCCAATGTCAAACCTGATTTAAGACTAGCATGGCATGTTGTGTGGTCAGCAAGGGATGCTTCTATGCTAGTGTCCCCACCAGGCTTCTAAACTATCTAAACCAGCAATACGTCCTTAATCAACCAGCTTCAAAACCACCTGAAAAATTATGCTGGTAAACATGCTAGTCCATAAACTAGATCATCACCAACCAGTCTGAGGTGTCAATGACATATTGGACGATCCACTACAAAGAAAAGGACAAATCTTCTAAAAGGGAAGAAATATCTAGTTTAAAGCATGTGTCGACTTTGTGTATATAAATTATTTGTAGATATCTGAATCTTTAAAAAGTTACATAAAAGGTGACCTAATGTAAATATTTTCAGTTAAGTCAAGAGTCAAGTCACATGAAATTTTAAAACCTAAACTGATTAATAATATTTAAAAAATAAAAATATGCTTAGCAGGAGAATTATATCAATTTAATTTGTATTTTTAAAAACATGAATAGATGAATCCCAAAAAACTTGGACTAGCATGATCAGTGAATGAGAGACTAGAGTTGAGGTCTCCACTCTGGCTTGTAATTATTTAGGGAGGTCAAAATCATCTAGTCTGAAAATGATGAAGCTCTAATGTCAAAAGGCACTTCAAATTCCCCTACAAATCAACTTTCTAATCATTAAAACATACGGCAAACCTCTCTCATAAATTGGTGCAAAGGAAACCATGGAAACGTATATGAGCACAACTAATCAAAGATGGGCTAAAGTTAGGCTAGCACAATTCAGTCAGTGTTCTGTGCAAAAACACATTAACATGAATGAGTCAACAACATTCGAGTCTCTGAAGCAAGTAAACAAGCAGAGTTCGTCATTTGCAGAGAAAAACAACACTCACCCATAAGAGATTTCTCAACTAAACAACAACAAAAAAAGTAAGGTTACCAAGTTGCAAAGGAGGCGTGTGTGAAAAAAACATCTGCAAGCAATGGGAATAGTAGAAACCAATATGTTATGAAAAAATAACAATAATATAGAGCGTTGAATGAGTTGAAGTGGTACTTGATGAATTAGGTGCCCGAGTATGGCTAAGGGTTTGTTCAAATATGAACATCAGTAATACACTCTTTGCTGCAAAAGCATTTTGGTTCCACAAAGTACCTAACAGTTAAAATAAACATTTGTATTGCTATTCTAAAGAATATTTTGGTAACACTTTATTATAAAATAAACATTAATAAAGTACATACAAATCATTTGCAAACCATTATTTTATAATTAATTCATAATTTATATATTGTGGTCTCTACATTGTTAATATAGTAATATGTATATACACCTAACCCTTAACCCTTAACCTAACACCTAACCCTTTGACAATGTGATGTGTGTGTCTCTGTGTGTGTATGCGTGCATGCATGCGTGCATGTATTGCTTTAAAGCACTAAATGAATGAAATTTTGTGTTTCGTGACATAATCTAAAGTGAGAACTAGTTACTCCTAATTAACCATATTAACATCTCATTTACAATGGTTTGAAATACTGTACATTTCTTAGATGGTTAATAATTGTTGACAAAAGTTTTTTTTTTTTATTCACATTTAATTGAGTCTGGAGATGGTAATATAGAGCACTGTTCTCAACTGTAAACCCTATTCTAAAACTTCAACTTCAACTTCTTCAACTTTTATTTATTTATATAGACCTTATGCATGAGAAAAACGAGGGCGCCGCCATCTTTAGAATATTGTCTTTGAACTTCCGTTTCTGTGGTCGCTCTGTGTATTTCTATGGCATCGCTGTCCAGGAGTAATTGACCCTTCGCAAAGACCCGCCCTCCTTAGTTACTGTCGCTATGTTCCGACAAGCTACGCCGCTCTCACGCTCTCACCATGTTCTCACGCAGTGAAAAATACATCGCGGAGCAGAGAGGAGACTGACAACACGCGGACAGACAGGACAGACCAGGTTACTTTTCGGTTACTTTTGATATTAAACATATTAAACAAAGTCTCAGCTTTCAAATGTGGTCATTTTTTGAAAGAAATTTAAACAATAAATACCGTTTTGGGGCTCTTTAATGTGCCGTGACAGATCGCTGTAGAGCATCCGTTAAAGCTTCTCGTGATCCGATCATCTCTTCCTTCTAGTTCATTTATAGCATCAAATAAACATGAACGAACATAAGAAGTAATGTTGTTTTAACCGCGGAAAGGCGTCAGTATATTCATTTTACCAAGTTAAAATCCTCCTAACTCTACTGGCTGCTTTTTCGGACAAAATGGCGGATGGCGAAGTATGATTGGTTAGAACACCTGTCAATCAAGCTCCACGCGAAGGGTCAATTAGCTAGTGAAGTCGATTTACTTACTGTAGAGTTAACGAAAGTTATCATGAGCATTGTAATGTTTATCATAAGCATTGTAAAGCCGATGTCTTAACAAATGTCGACCGGGAACTTTTTTAAACGAGCCGTTCATTCATCTATGAAAGATCGTTGTGAAAATACAGACCGGAAGTCAAAAGACAACGAGCTCAGCGCTGAAAAGGGGCGGGGCTACATAAGGTCTATAGCACATAGCAACGTTGTTGCCCAAAGTGCTTCACAGTTAACTAAAAACAATACATACATAAAAAACATTTATCAAGCATACCCCTCACACAACTGTATGAGATCAGTCTAAGTTATACACTGCATAAATAAGTTATAACTACAATGTACAATAGCTTTTTAACTTAAGCTAAGTTTTTAACTGAGACTTAAATGTTATATTGTTTGAGCTATCCGTATATGAAGGGGAAGACTGTTCCACAACTTGGGAGCCACAATTGAAAAAGCTTGGTCACCCTATGACTTCTTTTTAGAATAAGGGACAGTCAGCAAAAGTTGGTTTGTTGATCTTAATGTCCTACCTGGTATGTAAGATCCTAAAAGGTCAACAATGTAGTTTGGGGACATGTTATGCAATGCTTTAAAAAACATTAATTAAATCTTATAAATCGATCCTGTACTGAACCGGCAGCCAATGAAGAGAGGATAATACTGGAGTAATGTGATCCCTTTTTTCAGTCCGAAACCTCCTGATACACTCCTCGCACACCTGTACTGCACTGCTCAATGTGATAAATTTATGTATTTTTTCAATGACAAAATAACTACCATCCACCAACAATTGGCCTCTTTGGCTACCCCTTACAGTTTTCCACAGTGTCTCAATTAATTTTCCCCTCTCCTTCATTTCTTCTTTCAACTTGCCATCCGAAGAAGAAATTTCTCAGCTAATTTACAAATGTAATTCTTATCTATCCTTGTTTTACTTGACTTGAGTGCAGCTTTCGACATAATTTTACAAATATTCTCTTGAACCATTTATCCAATATTGGTATCACTGGTATTCCTTATGCCTGGTTCACTTCATGCCTTTCAAACCGTACACAGTTTGTACAACTAAAAAAATGTCATTTCCAACCTTCTTCTGTTAACTGTGGTGTCCCCCAAGGTTATGTCCTAGTTCCCTTATTGTTCCTAATCTACCTTCTCCCACTCGGTAATATATTTTCCAAATTCGGTATTAAATTCCACTGTTACGCTGATGATACACAGCTTTCTATATCTACAAACCCTAATTCCATTCTCCCCACTGCCTGTCTTACCAACTGCCTTCACGAAAATAAATTCTAGTTTTCTGCCTACTTCCTCAAACTTAATGGCAGTAAGACTGAAGTACTCCTTATTGGCACTATAATTCTACTTTCTCTAGGTCCTCCAGTATTTCTTTATCCATTGACAGTTCTTCCGTTTCTCCTTCCCACCAGGTTAGGATCTTTGGGGTCATCTTTGACAGCTTTCATTTGAAGCTCACATTAATAACATAACCAGTTCTTACTTCATCTCTGCAATATTGCTCGCCTCCGTCCATTTCTCACTCCACGTAGTTTCGATATTCTTGTTCATTCGCTTGTCACCTCTCGCATTGATTACGGTAATTCTCATTTATCTGGATTACCACACAAACTGCTTCATAAACTCCAGCTGATTCAGAATTATGCAGCTCGTATCATAACCCGGACTCCATCTATTCAACATATTACCCCATCGCTCCAACAGCTACATTGGCTTCCTCTCAAATTCCGGATTGAATTTAAAATTCTCCTCCTCACTTACAAATCTCTTCATAACCTCGCTCCACCTTACCTTTCAGATCACTTACAGCCCTACACCTCTTCTCGAACTCTCCGTTCCTCTTCATTGGGTCTTCTCCGTACACCTTCTGCTCGCCTAACCATGGGCCATAGGGCCTTCAGTCGTGCTTCTCCTCGTCTTTTGAATTCTCTCCCAGTCAACATCCGTAATTCAGATTCGTTAGCTCAATTTAAATCAAACTTAAAACTCATCTATTCAGAATTGCTTATCTTCCATGATCACTTCGTGCACTCAAATCTAGTACTTTTTAATGCTATTTTTTATTGCCATTGTTAATTATCATTATTTTCTGTTTTAATATTGTTATTGCTGCTACTTGTTGTATGGTGACCTTGAGTGATTTGAAAGGCGCCTTAAATAAAATACATTATTATTATTATGAACTATTTGTATGAGCTAATTACACAATAATTGTGTTAATTACATTGACAACGAATGAAGAACCTACAATTTGTATATATGCTATTAATATACTAATGAAGAGACTACCATATATAAATTATTAATTATTATAGCTAATTTACTATTAACTATTAGCCAATTTAACTATTAACTAACAGTTTGCAAATGATTTGTACGCACTTTCTTCCTGAATACTTATTTTAAAGTGTTACCAACGTTGGAATAATCTGTATATCTTTTTCCACTATAAATAACTGCATTTGAAAGCTTCCATTGACAGATGATACAGGCTATTCAATGGTGCAAATAAAGTACCTTTATACAGTGCATTTATATTAGCCTTAAATGCCACTACTTAAATGTAGTCTTGTCTTCCCTATTGTGGTGTATATCCAAGTGAAATGGCTTCTCGGACAAGAAAAAAAGTAGGGCGGGACTTGATTTTATCCTTTGGGAATTGATAGTTGTTGATTGCTATCGCCGGGATGTCATGTGAGTGACTTTTTCAATAAACACATCATCAGAGAAGAGAAGAGATGTTGTTGCAATAGAGGGGAGATTATTCTGAATAAAGATTTAGAGAGCACATGACTTAAAAAAAATCTGCACAGATAAATAATATTCAATATTCCATAAAATTAAAAAAAATCCATTTTGATCTAATAGTGACTTTAAGAGAAAAAAAAGAATGATAATAAATAATAGCCTTTCTTGCCATATTTCCCTCACCCTGAGACTCCACCTTCTCTTTATACTCTTTACATAGTAGTAAACTGAAATAGCGCAGCTTTGATAAGTGAACACATAGACAGCAGCATGATATCATGTTCTCATGGCTGCACAGTGGAACAGCATCCCCGGAGGCTCAGCATGTGTTCTCGTAGGCTTCCCTCATCCACCCGCTGCAGGGGCTCAACAGATCAATAAATGGGAGTTCATCAGTTAGAGTGAATTGCCTGCTGGTGACCTTCAGCAATAACATGCATCAGTAATCACCAGGGCTTCTCCCATCAACTACCATTCTGTGTCAGATGGTCTTTGCTGTATGTACACACAAACACACTCAGACAATACCTACTTTTCTCACATAGTCTCTGTCTTCTCTTTTTCTCCGTAATCCCCACATTCCCCCAAAGAAAGACACAGTAAAGTTTCTTTAACTACTCTGTCTCTCCTACCTAGAAATAAATCCCACGGTAGGCCTTGAGATCCGTTTATTTTTCCGGGACTCTTTTCTTTTTCTTATTAAAGAGCATGTAGCATGATATTTGGCAGTAAAGTTGAGAACACAATAGATAACCACGGCTCTTGCCAAGGCCCACTCAGATCTATTTTTGAGTATTGCTGCAGCAACAGGACTCCAGTATAAAACCCCCATAATTGCACAGTGACTGAAACGAATGGAATCAGTTGGAGGCTAAATGGAAAAGGTAACTTGTGCTTATTTATTATACATGTTGCTGAAAAAGGTATTACAGTATGTATGTAAATGGGTTGTGATATTCAACCTGAATGTTGGACACTTTATGAGAACAATCTGTAAATGAAGTGTTGGTTATGAACACAACACCTTAGGCAATCCCAATTCACCCTTGGCCCTACCCCTTGTTTTCGAGTTTTCGAGGCCCTTGAAACAGAGTTACAAGGGCCAAGGGATTGAAATAGTCCCCTACGAAATGGAACAACCCATCATGAACCCAATACGTCATCAGTCGTCGATGATGGCTCTGCCGTTACGGAGTTTTTACAGGATTTCTTCATGACAACGACTGACAATCAGCGCAGCTGCTATTAACTTTGAGGAAACATGATGCTTATATCGTTCCTTCCTCGAAATGTATGTCTTTTCTTTTTCGGAAAGTTAATTTATTATACAATTTCTTAATTTAAATGACTATATCATTATTATAAGAGTAAATAAAGTGCACGGTGATTCGTGAAGTATTCTGCAAACTTTCTCGTAGCCCTCCGTTTGGAGTGTGCCTCTGAAAAATCTCAGTTTCGAGGACTATGTAGCCCTACCCCTCGATCTAAACAAGAATCGGGACACCCCACCCTTGACGTGAACGCGCAAAACGGAGGGGTAGGGCCAAGGGGTAGGGGCAAGGGTGAATTGGGATTGAGCCTTAATTTAAAAAATGACCTGCAGTCCCCATTAATCTCTTAACATAGTTCAGAAAACAAAATGTCCTGTTTGAGAATATTATTTGTTATTTACAGTGGGCACACACACTCCAATCTCTTTTATAGTAATCCGTTCTAGTAAACATCACACACACAGAAAATTGCAAACACTCCTGATATACAGTGCATCCACTGATGTACATCTTCAACTTTAGTTCAATTGGTTATTTGGAACTCTCAAAACACTGACCTACAAATTTCCAGATCAGACAGTGGTATTTACAGGTTGGATCATTGGATTTGAATCGAACCCATGACCTTGGCATTGAGAACAACATGCTGTTTGAGCTAAAGGAGTTCAACTCAAATGAAATCTACTGGCCCTGGATCAATACATCACACAGACAATTTAGATCAAAAAGATCATGTTAAATTATTAATGTGACTCCTTCCCTGCCAACTACCCCCACAGCCACCTTTTTTGTTAAGTAATGGCAAAGTAATAATAGAAACTGGCAGCCATTAGCCTTAGAATCAATTGTTTCCTTTGCAAAAAGATATGCTAATGTTTCAAACCTCCGACCTTCCACATCCTCATTAACCCATTGAGTGCTGACTCTAAACGCAGCCAGTCAAAAGTGTCTGACAGTGACGCAGGGCAGGTGTGAATCACAGGGATCTGATGAGCGCTTGTGTTCCCTGACAGGCTGTTTAGAGCAGGTCAGCAGGAGTGTCTTCACTCTTAATGAGGCTAACCACTGAAAACAATAACACCAACTGTTCTAATAACAGCAAGTAGCTCATAAACCCTTGGAGTCAGGCATTGTTTTTTATGTTTGTTTTATTTTATACACTGTAAAAACCCTTCAATTAATCCTTTTATAGCTTCTGCCTAAGGGCAATGGTGGTCTTGAGATCCCCACCCACACTTTCACCACTGCTCTTCCCTCTGTCTTGTAACTACCAGCGTTCTGCATTTATTTAAAGGGCTGTTTTAGCATTTGCCGCTTAGGCCTCACTGAGCAGCTGGATGGAGATAAACGATTCACTTTGCATTTCAAATCACTAATTGTTCATGCGGCTTCCACTGGTCCAGAACGTCCATGGGTCTCTTCTCTTAGAGTGCTTAACACCTGGAACTTTCTGAAAGACATGTATGTCCTCAAATGTATAATTTTTACTGTAACTAGAGCTTGGCCGAAACTGTAAATTACTGTGAAAAGAAGATTCCTAAAAATGATTGGAAGGAAAAAGGAAGTTATACTCCTCACTACGTCACACAAGGAAATAAGAGTTTAATTTATGTAGATTTGATGCGTTGTAGCTAAAAATACACAAACATATTAAGCTGCACAATTGTTTTCAACTGTGGTTGCTGACGGATCACCTGAGACTTTGCCTTTATCATTCCAACAAAGATTTGGAAGATCTGAAATCTGGAACATTGGGGACCAGCCAACGAAAAGGACATTTTAAATATTATGTACTTTCTCAGTATAAAACTATAGAAGTCAGTAGAAAGTCCCCACTATGATTTAAAAGAAAGTGTGTGTGTGTGTGTGTGTGTGTGGTGTGTGTGTGTGTGTGTGTGTGTGTGTGTGTGTTGGTGTGTGTGTGTGTGTGTGTGTGTGTGTGTGTGTGTGTGTGTGTGTGTGTGTGTGTTGTGTGTGTGTGTGTGTGTGTGTGTGTGTGTGTGTGTGTGTGTGTGTGTGGTTACCAGGTGACTGCCTTTTAGAGAGAAGCAATTTGGAAATTTCTCCATGTGCCATCTGTGCCTGTCAAAATTATGATTGATTATCTTAAAATGTGAATCTGAATAGATATATGTATATGAAAGTATGGAAATTAAGTTGGTTATGGCAGTAGTGAAAAGTTACTTTTAATAGCAGTCCATTTGGGATGAAGCTACATGAGACACAGGGGAACTATCCCCATGAGGGATTCAATAAGCAAGGGATCACTCTCTTTCTCCTGACTCTTCTTTGTGAGCATGTAATGTAGATTGTTGCATTTATCAAGCATCATTGAAACAATCTGAGATGCCATCTGCTAACTGCAAACACAGAGATATAATAAGAGTCCCCTCAGGCAGACAGACTGAAGCGCACTCCCTCCCAATCATGTCCGTCATGCTGTACTCTGAGCAGCCGGGAGTGATAATGGCCTGAATGGCGACTCACCATAAAGGTGGTGAAGGGGCAAAATAAAGTGAATCCCAACACCGTCAGAACATTAACAATGATTTATTTAGCAGACACATTTCACTGAAGCTCCCTACACAAAACAATGTAACTGTAGAGGGCAAAATAATCTATAAAATAAAGTATCTCTTTTTATTTAATTGTTTTTAGAAATGTGAAGCTTATTTTAGAATAGCACATTAATCCTGTTTGGTTAATAAGGCTAATAAGTGTTTTTTATTTATTTATGTCTTGTGGCTACAGTGTGTGTGTGTGTGTGTGTGTGTGTGTGTGTGTGTGTGTGTGTGTGTGTGTGTGTGTGTGTGTGTGTGTGTGTGTGTGTGTGTGTGTGTGTGTGTGTGTGTGTGTGTGTGTGTGTGTGTGTGTGTGTGTGTGTGTGTGTGTGTGTGTGTGTGTGTGTGTGTGTGTGTGTGTGTGTGTGTGTGTGTGGTTACCCGGTGACTGTCTTTTAGAGAGAAGCAATTTGGAAATTTCTCCGTGTGCCATCTGTGTATATTAATGCATAACCATTTTTAAAAGTTTATTAAAGTTTAACTGAAAAATTAACACTATCTGTGAAAACATGATGATTCGTGTAATGCAACAATCAACCACAAACCTATTTGTTTATTTGATTAGTAACAGAAATAATGCTAAATCTAAAATATTTATGATGCAATTTTTCATAAAATATTATATAAAAATCCTTAAATTTTGATTATTTTCAGGTTTAAATAGACTTTGAGTAACAAATTTACAGCTTTACTACTGATTCAACACATTCATCTCAATGAAAAAAATAAAACACATACTACAGTGGGGTAGTATGTGTTTATTTTATTCATTGAGATAAATGTGTTGAATGTTAAGGATACAGAGTGGAAAACATAGCATTAACTTATTTTGCTTTGAAAGCTAAGAGCAACAAATTGAGCAGAACTGTGCATTGTCATTCACTCAATTGCGCAGCAAGACTGGAGCGAAACAGAGCTTGGGTGCTGCTAAAGTGCATATTTTTTTCAGCGACTCGTATTGTATGTGCAGCAGTCGCACAAATGGTTTGTCAGAGCTGTGCACTTCTGTTGACAAGCGCAGGTTAATTCTCACACTTTAAAAGTATTTATAGCGCCTAATGTAAAAAACAAAACAAAACAAAAAAAACAGGTTGTGTGACTATAAGAATTGATTACCTCAAAATGTACTGTAGATCACTACGAAGGTGACAGGAATGCATCTTAATTAAATACATACAGTACACCTCTGGTTATTGTTTACGTGCAAGTGATTTTCCCTCCCATCTGATGGTTATGCTCATTTTAGAACACAATAGGACTTTTTACATTTGAAATAGTTAACCCTAGGTCATTTTAAACCCCGGGTAAACTGAATCCAGGGCTATTGTTTCACATTCCACACACTGCTCATAATTTACCCGGGGTTAACAATTAATCTTGGGTATTCATAAACTGATGTTTCAAGCTGTACATTCCTAAACCATGGGTTAATTATTTGCATAGTGCCATGTCTGTGTCATTGACTGGATGAACGCAGCATGCGACCGGTTTACATAAAAGATCTAGCATCACGCATCCTCATATTGCCGACTGTACTATCGAGATTATCCTGAATGGACATTTCGGACAATAAAGGTAAAAATGAAACGATCTCTTCCTCACTCAAAAATTGTCGTATTTTAAATTTTTCCTCTCAAACACTGAATTTACTGTTTATACAATTCTCAGTGTTTCAGTGACTCTCCAAAGCACGCAAATATGAGTACGCAATTGGTAGCATTCTAACACTGCATCGTTTCACACCGTACACGTTTGTCACCGCAATGCAAGGTTAACATCACAAAAGTTTCATAACCCCTGGTAAAAAGTGCTAAAACCGCTTCTAAATTACAAGTGTGAAACGTCCCTATATCCAGGGTTAAAAGTTGTGTTTAGAACCACGATAACCCGGGGTTAAACGCAGTTTGAAAAGCGCTAGTGAGAAATACAGATGCAAACCGGGACTGTGAAGTGAATGGAACTGTTATAGTACCACACTGCTATGTAAAAATGCTTAGTAGACAGTCACACAATGTTGTCAAGCGTACTCAATTTCAAATAAATCAATGAACTTGAGTCTCAGGGCTTATTTCGGGCTAATGTCCAAAAACAGTCCCAAAGCTTCTACATGGGATCCCTGGAAGGATGATGGATTGGACAGCAGACATGTCTCCAGCTGCCCCTCCCTGAAGCACATGCTCCATGAGCATCTTGGGCCCGATTCAAATAAAGGGGCTGCGTGCCAACGGCATTAAGCATGTGTTTACTGCTTTTAATGAAAGCCAAGGGGAGACAAATAAATCTTCAAAGGCTAAGCTGTTATTGCTGCCTCCTGGTGGGCTGTGAAAGTGACCAAGACATCACAGAGAAGTGGACACTGATGGATACACAATAGACAAAACATTTTTTGACATTGATCCTGTCCCTAATCCAATCCTTAATAACAATCAAATCTAAGAGCAAAACCCAATGCCAAATCCCAAAACCCAATTGTAAAATTGGCACTGGCCATTCAGAAGCATATGTAGCGCAATGCAGAAGTGTTTTGGGGAGGTTTAGTGGGGGTTGTATAATTGTACCGGTCACCATTGTAGGAGGCTGTTGACATCTCTCTCAAGCACTGGCTGATTCGAGTGCTGCGCCAGTGATGGCTCGCTCATTACCCCACTGCCTACTGTATATTAACAGTCAAGCGTGGGGATTTCTGCCTCTCAACACATCATCTGCTCGCTCTCTCACACTCCCACTCGCCTCTGTGCTTTGCTCTCTTTGCTTTCTTCCTTTTGATCCCTCTCCCATTAATTCATTACAGATAAAGGAGCTTTCACAATGGATCTGTCCGGTTTAGATAAAGACAATAGAGGAGCAAGGTGGAGAGAAAGCAATGGTCCAGTTATTGTACAAAAGCCACAGCAATGCCAGTATTGGCCACAGTTCTACAAGGACTAGCATCTGTTTTGCATTCAAAGTCATGAAACGGAGAGTTCACCAAAAAAATTACATTTTGTCCTAATTTACAGTTAACATATTTTGATGAATGTTCCAGTTTATTTGTACATATAAGCAAAGTCATTGGCTGTGCTTTGTTTTCACTGTATGGAGAAAAAAAGACATTTGAGATTTTGCATTCCACAAAAAGAGGATATTATTATCCTTTTTCGAAGAACTACCTCTTTAAAGTGAAAGCCAATGCTCTTCCAAAATATAAAACAAGACCATTTTAATGATTTCCAACATGCTACATGCCACTAAATTAATTATGCACATTTTGTGGCATGATTGAAGACTCTGAGAGGGATATTAACGTCATTCACTTATTTCAACTGAAGAGCTATTGACCCCATCTGCTTTCCTTTCTTATTTACTATTATGACAGCTGGCTGTCACTCCTCCTTCCTCGACCTCAGCCAATCATGTCACCCAGCTGAAGCAGTTTCAGCCAATGGGCTATTGATTAACTGTCTTCGTTACTTCTCAGATGAGATTTAAGAATCACTTCGGCAGAGGAGGACAAACAGCAGCAAAAAGATTTATTAATTTAGTTAACGCATTTATCATGCAGATAGCTTTAAATCTGTCCTGAAATGTGTTAAAAGTGTGAATTAATTGTCATGATGGTTTGATGATGGAATCCATGTATAATATAAGACAACCACTCTTACTAATTCAGAAAATGAACAAACTTTTTTTTTTTCTGTTTCGCCACTGAGAAAAGTCACCAAAAAGTACAATGATACTACCATGGTGTTTTTGACATTGAACATTGATTTTGATGTGGTAAAAACCAGGGTATAAGTGCTAACACTTTCCATATAAACCCATCAGGTGCTGTACAGATGCTGAACTGCATGTTTTACTGCAAGTAATCAGGCTGCAGTTTCAGATCTGCACCTGGGCATCAGGACAGCATCACAGACAACCTCTGCTCTTCTCCTCCCTTGCATCCGTTTATCAATCAGATCCGCACGGGTGCTCCCCGGTACGGGAACACGGAACAAGAGAGGGAAAGGGGAAGGATTAGAGGAGAAGTGCCTGCAGAGTCGTCATGAGTATTCACACTGCATCACATGTGGGAGAGAGATGAGGACAGAGCAGCCTGTTACGCAGCACATTCACGTATAGAGTATTCCTCTGAGACTGCAAAAACAGACAGAATCAGCCTTCACTCATACACGTATCTCCTGTTCACACTGCTGTGTCTTATTTCTTCTCATATTCTTAACCTTTTGCCAGTCCCTTTGGGGTGTGTATGTGAGTGTGTGAGTGGGTGGTAGTAGATTAGTTCTGTGGGAGTGGAGGGGCACGAGGTTAGTGAGGTTACAGAGTTAATACCTCTGTGTTCAGGGGTTTCTCTGTGATTCTCTCATCTCACATGGGGGAGTGAAAAAAGAGTCACTTAAAACAAAGAGTGGAAAGATAAAGAAAGAGAGTGAGAGAGATAGAAATGAAGAAAGAGAAAGAGAGGAGGGTGGGAGGAGGGGACAGACAAAGTAACTCAAAGTCTTTCGCTCAAGAATGGGTGTCTGCTCATATTTAGGATGGCCTGTCTGGAGAAATGTCAATGAATGCTGACAGAGTAAGACCCGGAGCGCTGTTTTAAGATGAGTGTGGCCTCCAGTCTGATAAATCAACTGAAAGTTTGTGATCGTCATGTTCTTTAAGTCACCCAAGTTCAAGAAGGAACACAAAAGGAAAACTTTTTTCCATGCAATTACAACAAATGGGACTTCCAAGCTTTAAGAAAGACACAAAACAAATTCATCCACGAAACAGATTGATTCAAAATACACAAACTTATGGTTAAGGATAAATCAACGAAAAATCATTTACTATCCATCCAAACCTGTATGACTTTCTTTCTATTGTGGAATAGAAAAAATATATATTTTGAAAAATGTCTCATTGTTTTGTCCATACAATAAAATTCAGAGGTCATTAAAGCTGTTTGGATACCAACATTTTTCAAAATATCTTCTTTTGTGTTCCACAGAATCAAGAAAGTCATACAGGTTTGGAACGACATGAGCATGAGTAAACACCTGAACTTCATGAGTATATTGACTACTTTTAAAAAAATTTAATAGGGCTTTTACATTCTTTTTAACTAATGACAAACAAAATTAAGCTTAGCATCAGTTCTGGCAGATCACGTTAGTCGAGCTCGCGTCAGCTGATACACGTCTACCTATGGGAATACGACGCCTATCACTGTATCCATATATAAGCTCCTTCAGCATTATCAGCAGCTATTGTGTTTCTCAGGAGCTAATACCCTCCTCCATCCTCAGCTCCTCCTCTCATCAGTCAGGATTTGGCATTCTGATTCCCCCTGAATCAGACAAAAATTCTCTAATTATGTTGTACATTAAAATTAATGAATGATATCTGCAATATATTTATGTTGGTTCTGTTCTGTTTACCCAAAGGGGGGTTATTGCTGATCTCCCTGCTCTTATCCATGCTAGGCTGCATGGATGCGCAGGGAGTTCTTGCCCAGAACAGAACCATACCTAGCCTGGTTAAAACCAGACCCTTCTCAGTTGAAACTGAGTTAGGGTCTGGCAAAACTCCATAGACAAATCATTTCCAAAGGGGCGTCACCAACGGACGTCCCTCAAATGCCTCTTGGCGCAATTGGCTAAGACCCACCCATTCGTTTAGTATTGACCAACGGGGCTCGTTGTAATGGGGAGGAGGAGGCGGAAACCGGCGAACATTCACACATTTTAATGACAAAATAAAACAAATACAAAGTCCCTCACGGTCGACTGCCGCCCCACATAATAAAACAAAACATCAAATAAAATTCAGGCCTGTCCTCTCCTATGGTCCTCTCTCGATTTTCACCGTCGTCGCTCCTCCTTTTATGCTTCCGCTCCTCCGTGAGAGATGCGAGACCGGCCTTTACTCACGCCGTTTTGCCTCGATCGTCCTGCTCGCCACACTGGTATATCAGACTTTTGCAGAATCCAGTCGGTAAGACAGCGATAACATATTTTTTAGACATGAAGGCTTTGAGTGTTGTACTTTGCTAGGGTTATAACGAAAAGGAACATTTTAAATCGCTTAAAACAGACGCGGTAGCTGATTCTAACGAGTGATGTTTGACGACGGCATCCATCTTTGTAATGTATCTGCTTCAAAATCCCAGCGCTGTCGTCATCGTGTAAAGCCCGCCCCAACGCTTCTGATTGGTGCCGCGATTTCTGCGGACTGGAAATGGACTTGAATGAGCTCTTTGCCAGACTAATGCTGCGTTCTATTATAGCCAACGAACCGACTCGGACATCGGATATGACGTCACGTCCACACTTCAAGCGTTCTATTATGTTTTGCGCGTCCGAGTCGGAGAAAAAAATGGACGCCACCCGGAAAGCTGTTGTAATGGTAGCACTGTCCGAGTACCAGTGTAAAAAAATATTATGACTACACCTTATCAAAACGCAGCCATTTGAACTTGAAAATGTTCACTTTATTTCATGTTTTTCATGTTAATCTTCTGTTAGCAACGCTAGCAACGTTAGTAATTGCACTCACAACAACCGATTCCCATACCTACAGGGGACGCAGTAATACGAGTGATTATAATCGTCATTTAAAATATCAAAGCGGTTCAAAAACAATGAAAACAATTCATACTACAAGTCACATAGGGCGCAGCCATCTTGAATTCCGAAACGGAATTCTTGGTCGGTGTCCTCGCGGCTGTCCGACGTCCGAGAGGAGAAATCCGAGGAAAGGGGGCGTGTTGCTAGGCAACATCTGTCTTCCAGTTCGGATCTCCGAGACGGATAAATAATAGAACGCACCATAACTTTCAGAGCAAATCTAAATTTGCCGGAAGTTGTCTGGGTTTTCCCAGGCTAAACCATACCGGCAATCCAAACTGTATGCTAACTGTCAATCATATTTGACGATAGTGGTCCTGACAGAAATGACCATTACATTGTTAAAAATTTATAATTGTGTCTTTCAAAAGAGTCAAAATGAGAATAAGTGCAATATTAGAGCTTTGTTGTGAACAACCGCTTTAAAAATGAAAAATGAATCACAACCTAATTCAAAGAGTTGAAAGTAATGGCACATTTTTGTCAGGAACAACACTTTCTCAGTGATAATACAAATCAGTTTCAGTCTACCAGAGCAATCTCCTCATAGGCAGCAGAGCATGACAGAGAGGACTTGAAGAGAGAGAGAATAAATACCTTGCTAAACAAATCAAATTATGTTTGCATCCTATAATTCTTATAATATTAATGATTTAGTGAATATAGTGTCAACATCACAACAGGATCATGATTTTTTTTAAGAGCCCATCAACTTTTTTTTTTAAGAAAAATATTTTGCAATACAAAAAATATATTGCAACTCTATATCAAAATATAGAAGTCTGACATCCGCCTGTTAGAGGCAAAACATCCACTTCATCTTCCCCCATAAAGCAGCACCACACTGGGGCAAGAGGAGACACTGAGCGGCCCCATTCATTATTAATCAGCTAATTAAAAGAGGTTCACTCCCCCTATCACACAGCAGATGATGAATGGAGAGGGAAAGACTAGAAAACAGGACAAGTCCCCTGAGGAAGCAGGAAGAAAGTGAAAGAGACCAAGTGGGAGAGAGATGCATCTAAGATTTGAAAGGGACCTTGAGTAAACAAACAGCAAAGATTCTTCTCATTTCAAGTAACTGAATCCTTATACGACAGAATATTAGGAAGACAAGTGAGAGTAAGAACCACGCTGAACTTTATGCACTCAAATCTGACTGTAAATAGTGACCCAGTCTAGATATCAATTACTATATCTGAATAAGAAAAACAAGCTAAAATTCAGCCTTGCCATCACAGAAAAAAAGTACACTTTAAAATATATTACCTTTTACTTTTCTCATTATTGTTTATACTTTATTTTTGATCAAATAAATGGTCTTGGTGAGCAGAAGAGAATTGTTTCAAAAAGAAAAAAAATATATGTATATTTTATAAATATTGTACTATCTTACATTAATACATTTTAAAATTTAAAGTTGTGTAAATTTACATTAGTTTATTATGAACAAAAATGAACACCGATATGTTCACATATTAGCATAAAACACTACCATTGTTACATTCCTGTCTTGTTTCCCCGGTTTTGTGTTGTAAGTGTATTTTCTGTTCCCCTTTTTCCAGTGTTTCACCCCCTGTGATTTGTTCCTGTTTTCTTTTGTTTACATTGTTTGTGCTGCCTTGTTTGTTTCCATGACTACTGATCACATTCACCTGTCCCATGTTAGCCCCTTGTTATCTTGTGTATTTTAACCCCAGTGTTTTCTCATGTCCTTTGTCAGGTCTTGTCCTACATGGCTGTTTTGCCAGTGTCCTTTCTTCTTGGTTTCCCTGTTCCTAGATGTTGTGCTCCTTGTGTTTTTTTTAGTTCTTTTGCTAATAAATCTTATTACTGGAATTGAATCCTACTCTCCTGCATCTTTAAAGCTCACCCACATGACAACCATACCACCGCATTATTTTCTTATAAGGGAACTTCCATTTGTACTGCCTGAGAAAATAAATGGCGATAACTGCACATAAAATTGAAACTCGAGCACTATTCCAAGTTTTCTAACAGTATATGGGCGTATCTAATTCACAGCAACATTGCAGCATGTTTGTCTGCAATTCTGCCATCATGCAGACTTTTCCCAGAGGTCCAAGAGAACTGCACATCTCCTCTTTAATTACAAGCCTTTTATATAACACACACACACACACACCACACACACACACACACACACACACACACACACACACACACACACACACACACACACACACACACACACACACACACAACACACACACACATACACAGCTCAACCTGCTTCCTCAACTTAAAAACTAATTAAGCCACAGGAGGGAGCATGCTCCAGTTTTTTCCTCCTCAGCCATGTGATATGAGAGAGAGTGAAAGAGTCCTGGCATCTGAAGAAGAGGAGGATGAGGCAGAGAATGTGCCCTAACATAGACGGAGCATGCTTTGAAATGCGTAACCATATTTTTTGTGTGTCAGAAGGGAATGGCTTCCTATATTCCATCCTATAATGACCCTCAACACACCCAAATGTTGATGAACCAAATGAGTTAGGACACATCCTTGATTTCCACTGAATGCACACTTCCATACGCTCCCTTTTTCTGCATTTACTTTTTATCCCAGCTATTCCTTCCTTATTCATACCACACCATTCACTTGATGCTGAGTCAGCTTCATACCTACACATATGCCTGCAGGAACCACATGGCTAAGAGACTAGTCAAACCCATGCCAGTCAAGTTAATTGAAACAGAGGGAATCAGACTCGACTGGTATAATGACTCGTTTATAGCGCCTTTAAATATTTAAGGACTACATTAACGGAGTAGATAATGTCAAAGTTTTTTCTAGACAGACAGCGGCATAGTATCCAATGGGTGGGACCAATGCTCACTATCCTCCACAGACATCCCATCATGCCTGTTCTTCCTTTGATCTCCACATCCAGAATGATGTCTTGAATTAGACACAAGGCCCAGCATTCCTCCTTCACCTTCCTAATTATCTCCAAACAGCTGTTTTCATACTTCAAAATACAAACATCTTGCGTACACGCATGCATGCATAAACAAATAAACATATTTTGTCATTTAAAAAGGTATCACGAATTTTTCAAAGCATCTGAGAGGAGACATTGCAGGTTTGTGAAGAGATATTCATATTATTAACCCTTTGATGCGCAAGCTATGGAAACCCCTTCTAATGCATAACATGGGTCTAAAAAGACCCATATTCATTTCCTATGTTATTTCATGCATGGCTGAGTGTTTCTTTGCTGAATCTTTAAAATATATCTATTTCATCATTTGTTATTCCAGGTATTCATTAAATATCTTGTTTTTGATTTCCACAAATCATTATGTTTATGTTTTCTTTCTTACTTTATAAACAAACACAGTTTTTGTATTTCTACATTTTTTTTTACATACATGGGTCTAAAAAGACCCGTATTCATTTTCTATGTTATTTTATGCATGGCTGAGTGTTTCTTTGCTGAATCTTTAAAATATATCTATTTTATCATTTGTTATTCCAGGTATTCATTAAATATCTTGTTTTTTTTTTCTTTTGAGATCAATTTATTTAAGCATTTAATATTCCATGATCTATAAATTCCATGATTTATACATATTAAAAATTTCTTGTTTTCAATTTAAAAAAAAAAAATCATTTTATTTATTTCTAGGTTGTGTGTTACTATATCAAATTTACTTATCAAGCATGATAAAACAAAATAACAAAGACAACATTTTGTCAAATTAATAATTTTAGCAGTCATTTAGACAAACACTTGAAATGTTTATTTGCCACTTTGTCTCACATAGCATTCACATATCACAGATAACTGATAACACTGAAATTGTAACTGTATTGAATTGAATTGTGGTGAATGTGATCAAATAAAAGAAAATACAAAAATCCAAATAAAATCACATGGTACAGCGGCATCTGTACCAGTCTGTTAGGCCTTCTACATGTTAGTAAGCTTTAAAATACAATCTTTTTTTAGCTAACATTAGCTAGCTAGAATATGTCACCAGCTAGCTTTAGCTAATAGTGTTGGACATGTTTCTCCTTCTCACAAGTAATTTCTCTCTAGGATTACAAGGTCAAGGTAACCATAGCCTAATATTCAAATATTATGTCCATCTTTTACAAAATATAAAATATTTTCTGTGGTTAAAATAAAATAAGACTTGCATCAAATATACAAAAGCAGCCGTGTTGAGTTGTGAAATGTGTGGCAGGTGAATAGTATTCTGCAGTAAATGTTCCTACTTGCAACAATGTGCAAATATCAAAGGTTTCTATATGGGTCATTTTTGACCCATGTATGTAAAATTGATGTAGAAATAAAAAAATAAAAATGGTGTTTTTTATAAAGAAAGAAAGGAAACATTAACATAATGATTTGTGGAAATCAAAAACAAAATATTTAATGAAAACCTGGAATGAAAAAAAAAAAAAAAAACGGTATGTAAAATTGATGTAGAAATAAAAAAATAAAAACGGTGTTTTTTATAAAGAAAGAAAGGAAACATTAACATAATGATTTGTGGAAATCAAAAACAAAATATTTAATGAAAACCTGGAATGAAAAAAAAAAAAAAAACGGTTTCACTTTATTTTGATGGTCACTTTAACACATTCTGTTGACTATAAGTAACGGTGCACCTACATGTCTCCTAACTCTCAGTAGAGTATTAATAGACTGGTAGGGTTAGGGTTAGAATAAGTTGACATTTAGTTGCATAGATACTTATAGTCATGTAATGAGAGTTAGTTGACATGTAGTTGCAAAGTTACTTATATGTAATGAGAGTTAGTTGACATGTAGTTGCAAAGTAACAATCAACAGAATATTCAAAAGGGACCATCAAAATAAAGTGTTACCAAAAAAACATGTCTTTTAAAGATTCAGCAAAGAAACACTCAGCCATCACTGAAATAACATAGGAAATGAATATGGGTCTTTTTAGACCCATGTATGTAAAAAAAATGTAGAAATACAAAAACTGTGTTTGTTTATAAAGTAAGAAAGGAAACATAAACATAATGATTTGTGGAAATCAAAAAAAAGATATTTAATGAATATCTGGAATAACAAATGATAAAATAGATATATTTTAAAGATTCAGCAAAGAAACACTCAGCCATGCATGAAATAACATAGGAAATGAATACGGGTCTTTTTAGACCCATGTTGCGCATTAGAAGGGTTGCGATACAAAAGCGATTTTTATTCGAAAAGTAAGAAATGAAAAATTTCAATTAGGATTTTTAATGATCTAAAACAAGTTAATTGAAGAATACCTGGAATACTGAATGATGAAATTAATTTCTTGCAAAGATATAGAAAATGAAAACTCGGTCGGGTCTTTTTAGACCCATGTTATGCATCAAAGGGTTAAGCACGTAAGCTTGTGTTTGAGGCTATTACACAAAAGAGGTGCTATTTTACAATACATTAGCTCAACTGTATACCTCTTAGATGCCTGAAATGAGTGCTGACCAGGGTGCCATTAGCAGGAGACATTCCTATTGTCATTAAGCCTCACTCTGTAGATGTGCTAACGTCATTTTATGACAGATCTTTTCACATAGCAATTCATGTCAGTGTAGATTCATTGATGGGGAAAGAGAGTAATTGCATGGCTCCCCAAAATTGCATTTAATTGAAGAAAACTTTCAATGATGTTTGACATTTCAAGTCTTGAATTTGACCTCCTTAAATATTAAATGTTTGTCCTTAACAGCTCTTTTTCCATTGCAGTAAAATCACAATTTGCTATCATTGCTACACAACAACACTGTTTAAAAGCCTTAAAATATACCATGGAAAATAGCTAATTACAAAGGTATTACCATCTTATACCATCATTGTAACATGATACTTTCATATTATTTTTTGTATTATATGAGGGCGTTAAATACTTAAATACAATAATTTTAAATGATACAAGTGAATTTAAGCATCAAAACATTGTGGAACAAAACGTGGAATACGAAACATAACTGTTAATTTTGAGATTTGATAATGGTTACATTATTAGTGTTATTAAGATTAAAGTGAGTGCTAGATGACATAAAAAATGTAATCCAAATGTAAAGATGGAGGAATTAAGCTTGCACATTAGAAAAGTTGTGGTCATATTAGCGATATTTTGGCACAATTTAGTGGGCAAAAAAAGGCTCATTGCCCATTATCAATAGTATAGCGACACATCAAGTCACTTTCAAATTAAACAGATTTGAATTTGAACATCAAACTACACTTTTAAATTAAGGATGTGCAGTTGTGTCCATTTTTTATTTCAAGTATTGACAAATTTAAAGCAGTTCTCTTACGAGAGTATCTCTCGTACTGCGTAATATCTTACGCTATGGGGAAAACTCTTTTCCACGAGATATTGAAGCCAAAAATTATCCTTAATTTTTTATTAATGTAAAACGCTTTGCGGCAGCAAGCAGACATAGGCGAGACAGCTCGCGCGCCTATTGGCTGCCCTGCGGCAACAGCAGCAGCCTATCGAGAGTGGCTCTGCGTGACGTCACGACGAATGGGGGCCTTTCGCGCCCATATAGTCACGTCCCGCCAGAAAGGGCGTGGTCTCGCCCTATAACCAGGCTCGATAGCTGCTCTTACGTTGATTTTCATCTCTTCAGCGAAGCCTCACGCATCGCTGGATCCAGAGTGAGAAGCCGCGCCGTCGACCTGTAGCCTTCAGCGGGACGTGCCATTGAGCCTGGAGTCGCTGGCCTCGCCGCCTTCAGCCGCCGTACCTGCTGTGCTTTCCGGCGTTATATCCTTTCCTCTGCATAGAGTGTGTGTGTGTGCTTGCATATCTGCTTTTTTCCCACCCCCTCTAAAAGAGCGGCGTCTTTTTAAAGATGCCTTCCTGCGGTTCTTGCCGAGCCCCACTCAGCGACGAGGACCGACATGTCATCTGCGTGTCCTGCCTGGGTGAGGATCACGCGGACATCGCGCTCGCTGACGGCGGATGCCATCATTGTGAACGCTTGCCTATGGTGACTCTGCGGACTCGCCTAGCTTCGTTCTCCGAGCCCGCATCCCAGCCCGCCGTGATGCCGCGCCGCAAGAAGCGCCGCGCCCAGCGCGCGCCCGAGCTATTTCCAGCCCGCCAAAGCTCGCCGGTTCGCCCGCCAGCTTCGCCGGCTTCGCTCGAGTCGCTCCCAGACGGACAGCGGCCGCCGTCTGCCGCCGCGTCCGCACTTGAGCTCGACGAACTTACCGGAGACGGCATTGAAACTGAGCCGATGCGTCCGCTCTCTCAAGCCGTGGATTACATCGGCCTCGACTGAAAGGCGCTCGCGCAACTAACGCGCAATGGGCTGGACGGACGCTTTCTCGGGAAAGACGAAGCTCCGTCACAGTCGAGACCCGCGCCTTTCCCCCCTGAATGGTGAGAGACATTTGTGGTTAACGCTATCCGAGATGACGGAAGCCGAGCGCTCCGTGTTCCTCGACGTTCTCGCTCTGCTGGACGCCGCCCCCCTCAGCGCGGGCCCCGGCCGAGGATTGAGATAAAGCCCGAGGTCTCAAGGCCTTCCTAGTCTCTCTAGGAAAGCGACGGTGTTCAGTTCCCGCTGCGGCCGGATTTACACCAAAACTTCTCGCTCGTTCAGTTCCAAGCAATGTGACTGTTCCAGTGTATTTCGCAGTGAGCAAGCTGGTTCCACAGCCCGCTTGCCTGCGCACAAAGGCCGTCGTTTCGGCTAACTAGCAGCGCCGCCAGGCCCGAGATCAAACACCGCGCTCTCGCTCTGCTGGACGCCGCCCCCCTCAGCGCGGGCCCCGGCCGAGGATTGAGGTAAAGCCCGAGGTCTCAAGGCCTTCCTAGTCTCTCTAGGAAAGTGACGGTGTTCAGATCCCGCTGCGGCCGGATTTCCACCAAAACTTCTCGCTCGTTCAGTTCCATGCGTTGTGACTGTCCCAGTGTATTTCGCAGTGAAGCAGCCGGTGTCTCAGCCCGCTTGCCTGCGCACAAAAGCCGTTTCTATGGCTACCCAGATAAATCCAATAAAGAGTGCATTTTCTGGTGTTCCGGCCACGGCCGATGGTGTTATGAGTGTTGTAAGAATGCCCACGTCCCAGTGCCCATTCCCACACCCAGACACAGCCCGCCACGGTGCAGGGCTAGCACAAATAAAACCAACTCATGTTGGTTGTGCAGAAAATGTAGTGAACGCGCCCATACATGCCCGCTTGCACTACACTATGCGTGTCCCTTGGTTTCTGTAAAAACGAAACTAACACACATTTAGTCGGCGCGAGCCGACAGTGTTCTCAGTGCAGTAAATGTGCCCGCTGTCCCGCATTTCCTCACTGACACGCCGAATCCCACGGGATTCACCCCCGCTCGCTTTCTATGCACAACCCGTCACAGAGAAGCTGAGCGCGGCCAGGCTGCCCGCTGTGATTAGCGCGCACCTCGCACGCTGTGAACACAGCGTTGATTCAGTCGGCGCGAGCCGAGTGTTCTCCGTGCAGAAAATGTGCCCGCTGTCTCGCGCCCGCATTTCTCACAGACACTCCGAATCTCACGGGATTCGCCCCCGCTCGTTTTCTCTGCACAACCCGTCACAGAGAAGCTGAGCGTGGCCAGGCTGCCAGCTGTGATCAGCGCGCGCCTCGCACGCTGTAAACACAGCAGTGATTTAGTCGGCGCGAGCTGACAGTATTCTCAGTGTAGTAAATGTGCCCGCATTTAGTAAATGTGCCCACATTCCCTCACACGCGCCGAATCCCACAGGATTCGCCCCGCTCGCTTTCTCTGCGCGTCCCGCCATAGAGAAGCTGAGCGCGGCCAGGCTGCCCGCTGTGATCAGCGCGCCCCCCGCCTCGAACGCTGTAAACACGGTGTTGTGTTCCCAGTACACAGGGGCTCTCGAGCCGCCGTCCTGCCGCGGCCAGAGCCCAGATTTCATTCTACCCCTAGCTATTCACGCAGATGCGTGGTCAAGGCTTCCCGGGGTATCAGAATGGGTGTTGAACACTATAACGAGAGGCTGTTCGCTACAGTTCGCTCGACGCCCCCGCCGTTATACGGCGCGAGTCGAAACTACGGTGTAAAGCGAAGTGTTTCATCTACTTCGAGCCGAGATAGCGAAACTACTGAGAAAAGGGGCTATAGAACCTCTATCTCAGGGCGAAGGGGGCTTATACAGCAGATATTTTCTGGTACCGAAAAAAGATGGTGGGCTCAGACCCATTCTAGATCTGCGACTGCTGAACAGAACGCTCGTGAAGCGCCAGTTCAGAATGCTTACGACCAGGAAATCCTCGCGCAAGTGCGCCAAGGAGACTGGTTCATGTCAATAGATCTGAAAGACGCCTATTTTCAAATACAAATAGCGTCCCATCACAGGCGATTCTTGAGATTCGCCTTCGAGGGCCAGGCATATCAATACACAGTCCTGCCGTTCGGCCTGTCCATAGCACCCCGTACGTTCACGTAGTGCATGGACGCGGCCCTCGCCCCCCTGAGACTTCGGGGCATGCGAGTTTTGAACTACTTGGACGATTGGCTGATTCTAGCTCGTTCACGAACGGAGCTCATAGAACACAGGGCCGCATTACTCGAGCACCTCGAGGAGCTGGGCCTTACAGTCAATTGGGCGAAAAGCTCACTGCTCCCCAGTTGGAGAATTTCCTTTCTGGGAACAGTGTTAGACTCGCTATCCATGACAGCACGCCTGTCACCGGAGCGCGGATGGAATATTCAGCACGTCGCGAGATCCTTCCGCCACGGCTCTATAGTCCCGCTCAGAAGGTTTCAGAAAATGCTGGGTCTGATGGCCACAGCAGCCTCCGTACTCCAGTTGGGCCTGCTCCGCATGCGCCCACTGCAGCTATGGCTAAAAGCACGAGTTCCCCCCAGGGCGTGGACCGCAGGTCTATTTCGCCTCAGGGTCGACCTTCAGTGCATTTCGGCTCTGAAACCATGGAAAGCAACCGACTGGTATCAGTCAGGTGTGAGTCTGGGGATCCCCTCGAGTGTGAAGGTGGTGTCTACGGACACCTCCACTTCGGGGTGGGGAGCGCTGCTCGAGGGCAGACCGCTAGCTGGCCTATGGTCAGCGCGGGAGAAGCTCCTTCACATAAACTGCTTGGAATTAATAGCAGTCGACAAAGCGCTAAGGCGCTTCTGTCCCCAGATAATAGGCCACCACGTATTGGTCCGGTCGGACAACATGTCAGTGGTGGCGTACATAAATCGCCAGGGCGGCGTCAGGTCCCGAAACCTTTACAGGCTGACGGAACGCCTCCTGGTCTGGGCTCAGCACAACCTGCTCTCGCTGAGAGCGGCGCATGTGCCTGGTCACCTAAATGTGGGGCCAGACAGGCTGTCCAGAAATAACGTCCCAGCAGGAGAATGGTCTCTGCACACGCAGACGATCCAGCTGCTGTGGGAAACGTTTGGCAAAGCGCAGGTGGACCTGTTCGCGTCCCAAGAAAACGCTCACTGCCCGAGATTCTTCTCGAAAAGCCGGGACGCGCTGGCCCATGTTTGGCCCTGCCGCCCCCTATATGCTTTTCCCCCTGTCTCACTCCTGCCTCAGGTGTTGGAGCGAATCAGGAGGGAGGGATGCCCAGTGCTACTCATAGCTCCGCTCTGGACAAACCAGTCGTGGTTCCCTGTCCTGATGCAGCTGACCAGCGCTGCCCCATGGCCTTTACCGTTGAGGAGAGACCTCCTCTCTCAGGCGGAAGGCTCGATTTGGCATCCTCGCCCGGATTTGTGGTCCCTGCACGCATGGGCCATCAACGGGTACCCGCTGACCTCCCAGAGGGAGTGTTAAACACGATCGCGCAGGCTAGAGCCCCGTCTACCAGACGGCTCTACTCCTCGAAGTGGTCTGTGTTCTCTGCTTGGTGTCAAGCGCAGGGCTTTTCACCTGTAGACTGCGGGGTTACGGAAGTGCTTTCCTTCCTTCAGGAGCTGCTGGATAAGGGCAGGTCCCCTTCCACGCTCAAAGTATACGTGGCGGCCATAGCAACGTTTGCAAAACCGGTGTCTGGCCAGTCACTAGGAAAGAGCGACTTAGTCGTGCGTTTCCTTAGAGGAGCTCGGAGGCTAAACCCTCCCAGGCCCCCTTCAGTCCCGACATGGGACCTTTCCACGGTCTTAGAGGCCATGAAAGGTGCCCCATTCGAGCCAATCCAGTCGTCAGACATGAAACACTTGTCTTTCAAGACAGCGTTTCTTATGGCTCTCGCTTCAGTGAAGCGCGTAGGGGACTTGCAAGCGCTCTCAGTAAGCGCGTCATGCATGGAGTTTGGACCTAATGACTCAAAGGTCATACTCAAACCGAAGCACGGCTATGTGCCGAAATCCCTCAACACACCGTTCAGGGCCCAGGTGATTTCCCTGTCTGCCCTTCCGGTTCTCAATGAGGAGAAGGACGCGAGTCTCCTTTGCCCTGTCAGGGCACTAAGGGCTTATGTGTCCCGCTCGTCTGGTTTCAGACAGACTGAGCAGCTTTTCGTTTCGTTTGGCGGCCGTGCTAAGGGACTTGCCGCTTCGAAACAGAGCCTATCCAGATGGATAGTCGGTGCCATAGCGCTGGCTTACACTTCTAAGGGCCTACAGTGCCCTTTGGGTGTTAGAGCGCACTCCACAAGAGGCATGGCCTCCTCGTGGGCATGGTCTAGCGGGGTTACCCTGCAAGATATTTGTATGGCCGCGGGCTGGGCCTCGCCGTCTACATTTATAAAATACTATAACTTGGAGGTTCCCGCCTTACAAGCTAAGCTTTTGGCGGTATAAAATTCAGTGCTATCTGCCCGCTGTGCGGCTCGGATACTGAGTTTGACCTGCGTATTGCTCACTGACCGGTACAGCAGCTCATTAAAATGTTGACACACTTGTGGCCACCCAGTTCAGGCTGAATGTTCACCCTGACGGTATGGTCTATTTGTCACATGATTAGCTCCTTTCGGATGCTATTTACAGGGAATGATGCTTCTAGCCTCTCTTCCCTCACTCTCTGTGAGTGTATGGTGATTATGCACTATATGCGCCCCGGGCTTCGGCCCCTGGGACTTTGGTGTTGGATCCCTACCAGCACGGCGTGTTGCATTGTGTTCCCCATAGCGTAAGATATTACGCAGTACGAGAGATACTCTCGTAAGAGAACGTACTCGGTTACTAACGTAACCTCGGTTCTCTCTAGAGAGGGAACGAGTACTGCGTATCTTGCCGTGCTTGGAATACGCTCTGGTTCGCTTCGGCGATGAAAACCAACGTAAGAGCAGCTATCGAGCCTGGTTATAGGGCGAGACCACGCCCTTTCTGGCGGGACGTGACTATATGGGCGCGAAAGGCCCCCATTCGTCGTGACGTCACGCAGAGCCACTCTCGATAGGCTGCTGCTGTTGCCGCAGGGCAGCCAATAGGCGCGCGAGCTGTCTCGCCTATGTCTGCTTGCTGCCGCAAAGCGTTTTACATTAATAAAAAATTAAGGATAATTTTTGGCTTCAATATCTCGTGGAAAAGAGTTTTCCCCATAGCGTAAGATATTACGCAGTACTCGTTCCCTCTCTAGAGAGAACCGAGGTTACGTTAGTAACCGAGTACGTTTTTCCTCTTTGTCACCATCTCTGTTGGAAATCTGCATTTGCAGTTATTCGCGGAATGATCAACTTTACGTGAGTTGTGACTCGACATGGAGATGGACATGGACATGACAGATCCAATCCAATGTTTGAGGAGAATGTGCAGCTGTCAGTAGCCGTGCGATACTGTGGATACTGTCATTCAGAATCACAGATTATTCTTTTTGGAAGTATGACCAACATAATAATTTTCACCGGAAAAGTAAGTAACAACATCCACCAAAGACATGCTCGAATCTCCCGTGAAAATCCACCAGTACCACTGGAATTAAATCGAGCTAAGGCAAGCAGATAGTTTTGAACACTGGCTGGTTATGTATTTTCTCAAAAATGTATTTTGAATATTTTTTTACCCAAAAAAGCTACGGACTGCAGCTTAAAAAAAAAAACAAGTAGGTTAATAACTTAAAGGGGTGGTTTACTGCTTTTTTTCTTTGCATGATTGTGTTTATGGGGTGCAATATAACATGTATTCATGGTTTTTCTTTTTTTAAAAGTCTTATTTTTCATAAATTTCACCTTTATTGTAAGCCTCTTTCTCCTCTGTCATTTGAACGACCGGTTTACTTCCTGATTCTATGAAACCACTCCCTCAGAAACAGGCAGTGGGCTCAGATTGGTTAGTTTGGGCCGGTGTGTTGTAATTGGCTAAACTACATAGCGCACGTTGTCCGGAACCGCCACGCCCCTTGCCTTTACGGGCGTGAGTCTCATGTGCTCCATGTAAACAATGGAGTCGATACTGCCGTGTATCAGTTTGAGCCAGAATCAGACCCAGAAAGCGGCGATGAAGAGAGTCAAGCAGAACCTCCACAAACACGGCTCTTACAAAACGTTTCTGAATGGTACGTTTTTGAATTATTATTATTCTATTCTTCTATTATTACATAAGAAGTTTGATAGCCTGTTATAATTGAAAATGCTACTGCTGCTTGTTAGCTTTTTGAGATACGTTTTTATCTTGATTAAACATTTTAAACAAATGATTACATGAGTAATACAGTTTTTTAAAGTTATTGTTTTATCGATATAATGAACAACCGTTTAGCTATTAAGAAAACTTAGTTTACTCTGTGTATCGTTTTCTTAGCATCGATATAACTGGCTACTATAAACAAACACTGTTGACATTGATCACGTTCATGATCAAATCGAAAAACTACGTCATAAAGTAGCTATACATGGCAAATACATTTACAAAATCTATATGATTACAAATTCAGGTCCAAAATGTTTGTACGCGTTTGCCATAGAAACACGAAATAGCATAACAAGTGACTATAAAGCCAGCGCTGGCATTTGTTTACGTCCTTGATAAAACGAAACCACGTCTAAAATTATACAAATACGTTTAAAATGATTAAGTCTTACTTACAGGTTGTGGCCCAACAACTGCTGCCTCTGGTTTTAGCGTTGGAACAGCTTCAGGTTTTAGCAACAGTTTCTTGTGGAATCCGGTATTGAATTGTTGGAGATTTAGGAAGCTGTCTTCAGTGAAATGTGCCGCACAAAGAGCTAAACTACGATTTTAATTGTCAGAAACATTATCAAACATAAATTGTAGCCACTGTTGACGAACTACAGCGTCCGTAGGAAGCCCGAACACAGAAGCCCTGACAGCTGGATGAACATAACACACTTTTGACGGCATGTTTAGCTCTCCCTTGTAACTCTTCCTCCTCGGCAAAGCCGCAGAAATATGATCATGCCCTTTTTTGCGTATTCCGGAGGTAGGGTTGATGCAAATGTATGGGTTAGTGACGTCTAAAACCCAGCTGTAGTCCCAATCGAGTCGTTTTTGTAGGCATTTACACTTCCTGATTTTTAAAAGACGATATCTCTGCTTACATTGAACTTTCAGCGCTGCAACTTTGCAGATAATGTTCATGCACCAACAGCAACATTACACACTATGTAAAATGAAAAAAGTGAAATCGCAATCAACCACCCCTTTAATGTTAATGTTGACAAAAATATTACATGCCTATGAAAATATAAAAATATGACTAGAAAATGAACACTGCAATCATCAATAATGCACCAATATTTTCGAAAAAGAAACATCTAAAAGGAGGAACAGCTGCATGAGGTAAAGCTGAAGAGTGAATGAACACCAGTAAACTGAAGCCCGTTTTCTATGACATATCCTATATAAGATCAGATATAATATCAGATATCCTTGATACACAAAATAAACATAACATTACAACTTGTATCTGCACAAAAGAACACAAATACAAGTGAACTAAGCCAGAAAGTATTACTACCGTTGTGGATGCGCTCTGCCCGTAACAACACGCTGAAACACGGGCAAAGCACAAAGAATTCACAACATTCTATCTATAGTGTTCTCACTATAATGTTATGTATATGGAAGATCAGCGCTGCACATCTTGCAATTTATTTTCATCTACTTATCAAGTGATTTTAATTAAAACACAGGCCAACTGTTGAACAAATATAACAAGAAAAAAAATGACACTGCTGGATTAATAATAATCATCAATATTTTTTTGCTTTGTTTTTAAAAATGAAACATCTCAAATGAATAGGACTGTATCAACGAACCCAATCATAGTCATTATTGTCAACATGCTGTTTGAGCTGTGAGGACTGAATGAACACTGCGTAAACTGCAGCGTTTTGATAGCAGGTTAATAAACTCAACCCAACTAATTCTATATGAGATTAATCACACTACATACAAGTCATATTACAATTTACATCTGCACAAAAGGACGCAAAGGTGCACGTGAACTTGACCGTGCTTGTCTGAATGTGTAACTCCCATTGTGCATGCGCTCTTTCCCCTAACAGCAGTGCTGAAACACGGGCAACTAAAGCGTGAAGAATTTACAACATTCTATTACAATAATGATCCCATTATAATGTTGTGTATATGTGGCAGTGTGGTGTTGCATATCTTGCACTTAACTGTATTTTCATAATCAAAGTGTTCTCTTACGAGAGGTTCTCTCGTATTGCGTAAGCTAGCTTACGCTACGGGAAAGATTCCATCTTTCTGAGAAATTGAAGCCAAAAATTATCCTATAATTTTGTATCCATTGTCAACGCAGTTCAGCTGCAGCAGACCATGAGAAGGCTAGCTAGCCGCTCATTGGTTCGCTCACGGAGAACTGCTTAAGCCTATGAGGGAGCGCGGATGAACCCGCGACCAATGAGAGTCTGACTCGCTCTCCCTACGTCACCGCCCCCGAAGCGGGCGTGGACGAGGCTATAAATACCCCGAATAGGCTGAATAAATCTGATTTTTTCATCCTTCAGCGACGCACCTGCATCTGCTGATCCTGAGAGAGAAGCCGCCGTCGTTTGAAAAGGCACCTTCTAGCGAGCGTTTGGGAGACTGAGGAAGCCGGCCGTCTTCGCCACCTTCAGCCGTCCTGTGAGCTAGCGCCATCCGACGGATTGTATCCTTTATACAAAAATGCTTCCTATATATTGTTGTATCTAAAAGAGCGAGCGTCTTTTTCAAGATGTCTCGTAAATTTTCTGGCGGCTTTTGCCGCGCTCCCCTCGAGGCTGGGGACCGCCACCTCTTCTGCGCTCTCTGCCTCGGATTGGAGCACGCCGATCTCGCCCCCGCTGTGGCGGCTGCGAGCTCTGCGAAACTATGCCATTGTTGACCCCGCGGGCTCGACTTCGGCCACTAAGATGCTTCCGTGCCGCCTCTGACTTCGCCGCGGAGAAAGAAACGCCGCTCTCAGAGGCCGCCGGACCCCCAGCCGGAAGCGTTCATCCCGCCGGAGCCTCTCGCTCCCGCTCTCCATCTCCGCCGCTTCCGGACATACAGCTGCCGCCGAGTGGCCGCTCTGTTGCCTCCGTTGACGCCGCGGACACCAAGGAGACATGTTCGCTTCTCGCTTCAGACGGTGAGGATTGGCCCGATTCTCACGCCTCCTCGGCCCGAGAATCAACCGGGACCCGCGCAGCTACTTCCACCAGCGCTCGACTCCCGCCGCTAAACGGGCTGCGCCCTTTCTGCCTGATCTGCACGCAGAACTCACGAAGTCCTGGAACGCCCCGCTCTCTGCTAGAACTCGCTCTGACTCTTCCACCCCGCGTCGCGTTGTGGACGGAGCCGCAGAGAAGGGCTTTATCTCCATTTTCCCTGTAGAGGACCTGGTCGCCGCACGTCTATGCCGCCCTCCGCGAGATGGCGCTCATCACCTGTGCTACCCGCTAAAGCCTGCAGTCCGGCTTCAAGCTTTCAGCCGCCGGCCAAGCAGCTTCTGCACCCCATGTCTACTACAGAGTGAGGTACTTCGTGAATGGGACGAGAGCGGGGGGAAAAATCCCCCTTCAGTCGCGGATTGAGGATTTCCTGCGAATTTTGTTCTGCCTCGTCGCGCTAGCTCCTCTGCAGGCCGCTCACGTGACCAGCCTCCTGCACGAGCCCCACCCTAGCGCCTAGCTAAACACAGTCAGACTTCTCAGCGACACCAGGGCGGCCGCCCTCGCTCGCTCTGACAGCCGCCACAGACCGCCGCCTCCCCGGGGGCCTCGGCAGAGGACCGCGCTGAAAACTGATTACTCGAAGTCTGCCTAGCGTGGTTGAGAAAAAGACGGCGCTCTCCCGCCGCGGCCGGATCGCCGTAAAAGTTTCGCCCTCTGTTAGTCCCCGCTCACGCGGCTACTACAGCAGTGTACCCCGCCATTACCAAGCCGGTATCCCTTCCCGCTTGCATGAGCACAAACGCCGTGTTTACGGCGTCCCAGAGAAATCTCAAAAAGAGCGTAAAAGCCTCTTGTGTAGAAAATGTGCCCACAACACTGTGTTCACTCATACACAAAACGCCGTGTTTACGGCGTACCAGAGAAATCTCAAAAAGAGCGTAAAAGCCTCTTGTGTAGAAAATGTGCCCACAACACTGTGTTCACTCATACACAAAACGCCGTGTTTACGGCGTCCCAGAGAAATCTCAAAAGAGAGTAAAAGCCTCTTGTGTAGAAAATGTGCCCACAACACTGTGTTCACTCATACACAAAGACACTCCTGTTCCCGTGTCTCACACAGGGTCCACTCTCATAAAGCGGTCCCAACCCGCTCGAGTTTCAGAGTACATAAGCGCGCCCACGAACCCGTGCGCGCGTCCCACCTCTGTTACACGGTCCATAAACTTGTGTAGAGAATGTGCCCACAACACTGTGTTCACTCATACACAAAGACACTCCAGTTCCCCTGTCTCACACAGAGTCCACTCTCATAAAGCGGGCAAAGCCCGCGCGAGTCTCAGAGTGTATAAGCGCGCCCACAAGCCCTGTGCGCGTCTTACTTCTGTTCACTCTGTTACAGGGCCCATAAACTCCCCTCCGAGTGTACGTCCCGCTGTTGTAAACACTATCAGCGCGCTCACGCAGCCCGCGAAGTGCAGCGACGGGGACCATGTAGCCATTCACCCCCTAGCGTCACGCTTCAAAGCGTGGGAAGCAGTGGGTGTTAAACACAATAAAGCTAGGCTATCGCTTACAGTTTTGCCGCCGCCCTCCTCGCTTCCGAGCGCGGCTAGAAACTACTGTGAACCCAGAAGCAGTGACGCGCTGCTCCGTTCAGAGATAGCAATTCTGTTGTGCAAAAAGGCTATAGAGAGGGTGCCTCTGGCTATGAGCGAGTCGGGGTTTTACGGCCGTTATTTTCTTGTCCCCAAGAAAGACGGCGGTCTCAGACCAATATTAGACCTCAGATCGCTGAACAAAGTTCTCATGAAGAGACCGTTCAAAATGCTCACTATCAGAAAACTCCTCGCGCACGTGCGCCAGGGGGACTGGTTCATATCACTAGATCTGAAAGATGCATATTTTCAGATCCAGATAAATCCCCTTCACAGGCCATTCTTACGTTTCGCCTCGAAGGCCAGGTTTATCAATACACCGCCCTACCGTTCGGCCTATCCCTAGCACCCCGTACGTTCACGAAGTGCATGGATACGGCGCTCGCCCCCCTGCGGAGTCAGGGGCTGCGAATACTGAACTACTTGGACGACTGGCTGATTTTGGCACAATCTCAGAGAGAGTTACTGTCTCATCGTACAGTTCTCCTCGACCATCTGAAAGTTTTGGGCCTCTCTGTCAACTGGACAAAGAGCGTACTACAACCCAGTCAGACTATCTCCTTCTTGGGTATAGAGCTGGACTCGGTCACGATGACGGCGCGTCTGTCAACGCAGCGCGCGCACCGTGTGCAGCGTTTCGCCGCATCTTTTCAGATGAACAGACTCACGCCTTTGAAAACATTTCAGAGAGCGTTGGGCTGTATGGCCTCAGCCTCCGCGGTGCTCCAGCTGGGGTTACTGCGCATGCGCCCGCTTCAGCTTTGGTTGAGGAGCCGTGTGTCTCACCGAGCGTGGACCACGGGCCACCAGCTGATAAAAGTAACGCAGACCTGTATCACAGCTCTGCAGCCATGGTCAGTGGTAGAATGGTTTCAGCGGGGCGTTTCCATGGGGACAGTTTCACGCCGAAAAGTCATCTCGACAGACGCCTCCAACACGGGTTGGGGAGCGGTCTGTGAGGGCTCACCGGCCTTCGGCCCCGGTCAGCTCAAGAGAGCCTCCTACACATAAACTGTTTGGAGAGGTTGGCGGTCGAGAACGCGCTCATGCGCTTTCTCCCGCGCATTCAGGGCCACCACGTGCTGATCCGTTCGGACAATATAGCCGTGGTCTCTTATATAAACCGTCAGGGCGGAGTCAGATCCAGGAATCTTTTCCAGCTGACAGAACGCATCTTAGTTTGGTCTCAGTGTCACCTGCTCCCGCTCAGGGCGACGCACGTGCCGGGACATCTGAACGACGGTCCAGACAGCCTGTCCAGGAACCCCATTCCCCCCGGGGAATGGTCCCTGCATCCTCTTACAGTCCAGAAACTGTGGCGTCTATTCGGCAGAGCAGAGGTGGACCCTTTGCCTCGGCGGAGAACACCCACTGCCCAATATTTTTCTCAAGGAGCGAGGACGCGCTAGCCCAAACCTGGCCCAGCCGCCCGCTTTATACCTTCCCTCCGGTCTCTCTGTTACCACAGGTGCTTCAGAGAATCAGAGAAGCGCAGCACTCGGTGCTCCTCATAGCCCCGCACTGGGAGGGTCAGACTTGGTTTCCGGAGCTCACGCAGCTGTCACAGACAGCGCCGTGGCCCATTCCAGTCAGAGCAGATCTCCTCTCCCAAGCTCGCGGCTCGATCTGGCATCCCCACCCAGAGCGCTGGGCGCTTCACGCGTGGGTGATCAACAACTACCCGTTGCTTTGCCAGAGGGAGTGTTAAACACGATCATACAGGCTAGAGCGGCTTCTACCAGAAGGCTCTATGCGTCAAAATGGTCTGTGTTCTCGAAGTGGTGCACAGATAGGGGTCTGGACCCGCGGTTATGCGAGGTTCCCTCCTTACTAAATTTTCTCCAAGAGATGCTGGACAAGGGCAGATCCCCGTCCACTCTCAAGGTATATGTGGCAGCCGTCGCGGCGTTTGCTGAACCCCGACGCGGCCAGTCACTGGGCAAAGACGGGCTGGTAGTCCGCTTCCTCAGGGGAGCTAGAAGGATGAATTCCCCGCGCCCCCCTTCGGTGCCGATTTGGGACCTTTCCATAGTTCTTGATGCTATGAAAGCTCCCCCATTCGAACCGCTAAGCACCGTGGACCTAAAGTACCTGTCGCTAAAGACCGTTTTTTTACTCGCGCTCGCGTCAGTAAAACGGGTGGGAGACCTGCACGTCTTGAGTTTGGACCTAATGACTCATTAGTCGTTCTCAAACCTAGGCATGGCTATGTTCCCAAGGCGATTGGCACCCCGTTCAGGGCACAAGTTATATCCCTATCGGCTCTGCCTGCTTCCGATAGCGAATCAGATTCTAATCTCCTATGCCCGGTCAGGGCTCTGAGATTATATGTCACTCGCACAGCTCCGATCAGACGATCCGAGCAGCTTTTTGTTTCGTTCGGCGGGCGCACCAGGGGGTTGGCCGCCTCGAAACAGTCCCTATCCAGATGGATTGTTGATGCCATTGCAGCAGCATACGCATCGAAAGACCTGCCATGCCCTTTGGGCATCAGGGCTCATTCCACTAGAGGCATGGCCTCATCGTGGGCATGGTCCAGTGGGATTTCCATTCACGACATTTGCGTGGCAGCGGGATGGGCTTCCCCCTCCACCTTTGTCAGATTTTACAATCTGGAAGTACCCGCCTTGCAGGCTAAACTACTAGCAGTCTAGTATGTTTCAGCTCTTCTGGTTGAGCTGCACTATAGGGGGTTAATTCACACAGACCGAGTTCGCTCTGTCCCTCTCTTTTATGTGCTTATGTACTACACAATCACCGGCCCGCTCCGCTGGCCGTTTGTCACAGATACATATATTCATTCCCACTTTCGGTGTTTCCCGGATGCCCCGCGGGACTAATAGTGGATGCTTAGCACGCACGGCGTTGACAATGGGTTCCCGTAGCGTAAGCTAGCTTACGCAATACGAGAGAACCTCTCGTAAGAGAACGAATCGGTTACCTAACGTAACCTCGGTTCTCTCTAGATGAGGGAACGAGTATTGCGTTCCTGGCCGTGCTTGTGCTACTGGCGATGTTCGCTTCAGAATTGAAAAAACCAGATTTATTCAGCCTATTCGGGGTATTTATAGCCTCGTCCACGCCCGCTTCGGGGCGGTGACGTAGGGAGAGCGAGTCAGACTCTCATTGGTCGCGGGTTCATCCGCGCTCCCTCATAGGCTTAAGCAGTTCTCCGTGAGCGAACCAATGAGCGGCTAGCTAGCCTTCTCATGGTCTGCTGCAGCTGAACTGCGTTGACAATGGATACAAAATTATAGGATAATTTTTGGCTTCAATTTCTCAGAAAGATGGAATCTTTCCCGTAGCGTAAGCTAGCTTACGCAATACTCGTTCCCTCATCTAGAGAGAACCGAGGTTACGTTAGGTAACCGATTCGATTCCAGGTATAACTGCTTTCAAAGCCATAGTTTCACTTTATTTCGCCAGTGTGGAAGGCATGCTGTCCTAACGCTAACCAATCAGACCTCAGGTGCCGCCCTAAATGCCACAATAACCAACCAGGAAAAAAAGAAATATATGTTTTAATGTCATGTGATCATTGTTTCCTTGATCGATCGTCACTGTCACGTCCGAGTACATAGGTACTCGTGCACATTCCTACTTTAAATATCAAATATCAACCAATACCGATAAAATGACAAATATCAGCTAATCAATATAGTACCAATGTATCATGCAAGCCAAATTTTTGTAAGGTTGGTCTGTGAGCTTAAGAAGAATCAGCAAGAGAAAGGGAAACACAGAGCGTAAGTAATTGGCGGGCGGTATTGAGAGATCATGGGGCAGTCGTTCGTATTAATGTCTATTACACCTGCACAACAAATACATCTGCAACCAACCGGCAACCGGCCGCACATACGCTCAATGCTTCATGCTTTATCTAGCTAGAAATTTCCCATTAACTCCAAGCATATTCTGAAGTATTGGTCTAGAGACATTTAGCTCCTGTTCATTGCATCCATTACACTTCTTGTGTTAGTTGGTCACCGTGATTGACTTGATTATCAAAAATATGTCTAGTACACATACTGTGCTTACGAAAGAGCAAATGCTCATAACAGGAAAGAATAGATGGCTGTCATCGAATACAAATATATGACTTGCGAACTACACTATGATTATAACGTAATAGGTGTGTAATAGTAAAGTCAGCACTGAATAAGATGTGCTGAGGTTTTGCTTGAGATGTAACATGGTTCCCCTCCAGGACTGCACAGTTCGCAGTAATAGGTCATCCTGAGGCTGTTAGGTCTCTGCCTCCCCCAACTGAGAACCTGTCAGACAACTCAGCCTGCAGCGAACACATCAACACACACACACACACACACACACACACACACACACACACACACACGCACACGCACGCACGCAGCACACACACACACACACACACACACACACACACACACACACACACACACACACACACACAACACAGGCTAAAATGCAAGCCTGAATTTTCATCGGAAAACTTCAGTATCTAACATTTTCTTAATCCATGAATGTCCATTTTCACACAGATGTGTTAATTAGAATTATCTATCAGATGAACAAGCTGTGCAGTTTCTTTGCAATTTAAAAGTGCATAGTTACTTATTTTATTACTGTAAAACTCCAATTGAAACGTATAAAAAAGTAACTGCGAGATACATTTTTTAATAAAACAACCAGCAATGGCAGCATGTATTAATATACCACTATGGCACATTATCCCTGAAGGCTGTTTAAATTTCTTTCAAAGGTTGTCAACTTGTATGCCTGTTGTTTTTAAAACATCTAGAGTCGACCCCCTTGTATAAAAAGAGCAGTAGAGCTGCCCGAGGCTTTTCAATGCTGGTATATTAGTTATGAGAATTTCCCGTGTACAGTAAAGGACGTTCCTACTGTACTCCTGCTGTGAGGGGAATTCTGGGCTTCTGTTCTTACGTAAGCGGTCAAAGTCTGGAACACCTCATTACTCTCTCAATGCTCTGAGCTAGGACCCCTTCCTCGAGGATCCATGAAGTGGGCCAAAGCATCCATCATGGAGGCCCAGAACTGAGACGAGCTCAGAGGCTCACAGGGGCCGACTCAGGAGACCGGGTGTTATTCCCCAGGGTCCCGCCGGGAGATCCAGAACACAGCATACAGGATGAAGCCTGCTTTTCTGCCTAGTACACTACACGTCCATTTTAGCTTTGTATTTTATTAATTTCTTCAGTGTTATTCAGGTGATAGAAAAAGTTAGATAGATGATAGATAGATAGATAGATAGATAGATAGATAGATAGATAGATAGATAGATAGATAGATAGATAGATAGATAGATAGATAGATAGATAGATAGATAGATAGATAGATAATGTTTTTTTTTATATTAATACATTTTATGTCTAAAAAAAAAACATCTCGGTGAACTGTGACAACATATGCATGAATTTCCTGCTGATCTCTCATCTTGGAATGACACAGGAACGGCTGCAAATGCTACATCCCCCGCAGCAAAGACATGTAAAGTCAGAGAGTAACTGTGAGGCTAAGTGGTTTGGGAAATGGACTGCCGATAGGCCCAAGCTGCCTTAGTGCCCTTGAGCAAAGCACTCCAACCAAATTGCATCAATATATGTTCAATCACTCAAGTACAGAGTCCACAGAAAATGACTGTCAGCTCCAAATAACAGGGTGCCAGGGAAAAAACATCACATTTAAAAGCAATCTTACATTATGTGCATCCTTCATGAGGTTAAAACACAGCCTTTCTTTTTACTAAAACTAACGTCATATCTGCAGTTTAAAAATGTCAGCTAGTCACTAATTGAAATCATGTTTAGAACTCAATACAGGTGGAGACAAAATCCATACTGTATAATATTATGTAATTTCATAACTATATTAAATAAATATATCCTGAAGCCAAGAACCGACTGACTCCTTTCTTTTGGCATTAATAACAAAATACACTGGTTGCATCGCATAATGAGTCTTTTATTTTGTTTGAAAGCACGGGCTGCAAAATTCAGTGTAATTTAATGCATCCCAATTACAAAGATTGAAAATGTCTTGTCTGCATTCAAATCTATTCACTTTGGTTTTACAGCAGGAAGAGCAAGCTGGATAAGGATCATGCAATTTACAAGCAATGTCACGTAAAAGTCTTACTGCATTACAAAATACTGCAATACTTAGCGAATCACAACCCAAAAGCAAAGAACCACAATGTAATGCATCTTTCACAGGATCCCTGGTGATTCCGACCTCCTCTGTTCCAGTATTGCGTGACTTGGATCCGCACAGCAATCCGCACACCGAGAGGCTTTGGAAAATAAATAGTCTCTTTTCTCTCCACACTGTTTCTGTGTGTCTGTCTCTGCTGCTGTACTGGCAGGCTACAGAAGTGATATGTGAGAGCACTCGAAAAAAGCGAAAACTGACTGAGAGGTTTTATTCCCTGCTGGCCGCCGGCATGGGCACTTTCTGTGCGGGAGCACTCTAAAGAAAGAGAGAATAAATGAACGGGTAGCACAGTCCGTTCACAGATATGCAAAATAAAACCGTGCAAGAGGGATCTGGACGGTAAAGTTTCCAGAAGATTCTACCTTTCAGTTCAGTTCTGAATATATGCAGCCATTTCTAGTATTTCACAGCTCCTGATCCATATAATACTCAGCATTTTACACAAAGCAAAAGAGTGGTGCAGGAATGACTTATTTTTTAGGCAAACCTGGAATTTAGCATCACCCTGGTTCCCTTAACAAAAACCCAATAGGATTGTTCCATTGGCTTTTGGATTATTGCAGAAAATGAGGTCTGTGTCGAACAAAAGCTTATGATTCTTATAGGTTTTGTTCATCATGATAATCTTCACAAATGATTTATGAAATTTGAAGCGTAAATACCATCAGCAGAAGTCAAAAGCTAAACCTAGAGGGAATGAATTGACGACACTTTTCCGCCGGAACACACCCCCCTCAGCCGGACTGAGTGGCAAAAGAGCTGCCGTACTGGATTTAATAGAGGAAACTGAAAAAACACGAGTAAAACAAACGATTATCAGTTTAAACTAAAGGTTGGACTCGATATAGTGTTCCTTACAACTTACCAAAGATCCAGTGATCCATGGATATTAAAAAACAGTCAGGAATCGTGTTTCCTGACATTTATGCCTGATTTCTATGCCGGGGAAATACATAAAGCAAATTTGCATGTGAACACTTTATATAAATACAATATAAGTAGGTCTAAATCCGGTTGATCGCTCATATCAATGTTACATATATCCTCATATCGCCATACTTTTTTGTCAGTGTTTATTTAAAAACATCAGATTAAGCATAATAAGCCGACAACACACGTGGTCATAAATGCTGAAACTTGTTTTCTTTTATCGGAGTATGGTCATAAATGGCTTAAGCATAAACCTACCAAGACAGGTAGTTTTTTGCATCTTACTCCGATTTTGCGAGGTATGTAAACACATTATCCTGCTTTCTGTCGGCTTATTATATATATATGTATGTGTGCATGTGACAGGAAAGCATCCTTAGTGCAGATTTAAACACATCCAGACAGAGCGAGCGTTTTGCAAGAAAGGAAGAAGGAAATATATCACAAACGCAGACTCTTTCATGACCCAGAAAATGATAAAAATGACCTCTCATCTTGTGCAGCAGAAGTAGAAGTGGTTCAGTCAAAACGCTGCATCTGTAACTGCATGAGAGGATAATATACGAGCTGTAAGTTTCCCGCTGACATGTTGCAAGGTTTATTTAGCATCATAACCGACATAACAAATGAAATACTCTTGAGTCAGATACACAAATGATTGTTTTGTCGTCACACAGGGGCATCGCCTGATTTATTAATAAAGTAAGTTAATGTAAACGCGCTGCGGTTTACTTGCGTTGTCATGGTTACTGGCTTGCATGTAAACAGGGAAAACTGGTTATTGCAATAAGCTGATATTTGTGAGTTAACAGCTTGCTGGTGTGCATGTAAACGTGTTCAATGATAACTGCAAATCCACCTTTCGCTGCCTGGAGTTCATTTGTTTCTATGAATGGCAATGATCCTTTTACTTCTCTGTTCTGTAGCTTTTGGCAGTCTGTAAAATTATACCTCAGATTTCTTGTCAAATACAGTTGTACAGTCAATCGCAAAGCTCTTTCCCGTTTTAGATGTGTTTTGTGTTTTTTACGGCACTCACGCTGAAAACCAATGCTGTCGCCCAGTCTTTTTGCCACTCAGTGGGCGTGACCGCAGTCGCTCCAGCTGACGGTGACGTCACGCGCATACCATCTATAAACAACTTCAACATTGTCGCAAGATTATAAACACAACAAAGCTTTGAAAGTGGACTCGTGAGTAGATGAGTTTACCTGTTCGGCTAATGACTTTAATGTCATCTAGTAACAATTATCCACTTGTTAGCAACCACCTTTAAAAAAAAAATCACAAGAGGGTATAACTGATGTATTTATATATTGTAGAATAAAACGTCAAAACATCTTGAGCTTGTGTTCACCACAGACCTTATTTCAAGAATTACCAACCAAAAAATAGGTTTGAATAGATTTAGATTAGATTTTTAAAAATAGATTTTTTTTTTCATTATAACATACTGCTGTTTTTTTAATCAAATTTATTTAGATTTTTTTTCATCATAACAATGCTATGGAGCCCTGCACATAAAATGCGGATAATAAACATATATCGTGGCCATGAATTAAGAATTTGTTCCCTCATTTCAGTAAACCATGGCCATGTTGTACAAATCTGTTCCCTTTATTTTGATGTAACTAAAACAAGGTAACAAATGATTACAATGTGGCCACGATCAAGTAAAACGAGGGTGGTGAAACCAATATGCAGATAAAAAAAAGAAAATGAAAAAAAGAAAATTAGGACACTTGCAGACTTTTAGAGACATAAATAGTGTGTTGTTTTCTTAGCTTATTGTGCATCTGGCTACCTACTAAAACATAAGGAAACTGTCTGTAAAAAGCATTTGACATGTACACACACAGAACAAGCATGAGAGCATGTGTATACTCAAATGTATTGAAGGTGTAAGGAAAAATACGTTCTTTTACAGTCAATTTAAACTCTACAGAATACATCATAATTTTCAACCAGTTATCCGTTCAGGCAAGTAATACTTTCCACAGAATGGATTAACTAATTCACAACGGGTTATAGTACCATTAGGACTAAATCATCGGCATGTTGTCACTACAGGTGTGACCCTTCGTAACCTTGTAAACCCACAGAAGCCATAGAGAAACCAATCAAAGGCTTTTAGGTCAGTTATTCATAGCCACTTCTCAGCGATCTCATATCCTTAACTGGGAAAGAGAAAAGATCAGACTTTGTTAACACATAATCATTGACTCAATTAAGGAATGGTGATAATTGGAGGGAGAACCCAATGGACTGACATGCTTCCAGCCCTTGGACTGCAGCCCAGATGTTCCCCGCATCAATGAAAAATCACACAATTAACAATTCTTCAAGAACACAGAGATAATGATCTTTGTTGAGTGTCAACTTCTCATTTCAAAATCCGTGCGCTCGCCTTGCCTACCGCTCAGTCTGTCATGAGAGATTTCTATATGATTCACAGAGCTGCTAATTAGTAGTCAGAGAGTCTTATCTAAGATTCAAACTCCTACAGCAGCACTTACTGTCAGGATTACTGATTGAGCTGGGAATGGAAAAGATTAAGTAATAAGGAGAAATGTGAAACGACTTAAACTATTGATGTTTAATTGATGACTATGGTGGCTTGGTGATGAAAGATGTGTTTTTTTTATAGATATGTCTCAAGGTTTCCGTTTTTTCATGTTTTCACTAAATAGTTATTTGACTGATATTTGGTGACTGCATGTGAATGAGCTAAATGCACAAGAGGGTTTCAAATCAATAAACAGAGAATTAAATACCGAGCAGTGCTCTTCTGCACGCCTTTTACTTCCTTCACACACTCTCTCTCTCTCTCTCTCTCTCTCTGTCTTCTTCTCTTTCAGATGACAGCACAATGGCATGACCCAAATAGACAGTAGCTCTCATCTGATTGGGTGAGATTGCTCAAAGAAGCTCCTTCACATCATCAGCTTTAATAATTGATCAATTTACGCACAGACTCCCCATAACCACAAGTCCTGGCAGATGAAAGTCAAAAATTAACTTCCACTTCGTAAGAAAAGTCTTAGAGATACATGCACATTGCAAGAAGTCATAACCATAACTTATATATTGCTGAATTTGATCTCATTCATTGTTGTAAGAAATGGAACATTTTGCAGTCAATTATGTTTAAACAGACAATGCCACAAATAGCCATTCAACTAATCTTGTAACACAGTGGTTCTCAATCCTGGTCCAGGTCCCATCCTCTGAAGGATTATGTGACACTAGACTAGACTAGAGCAATGGCTGCTTTTATGATATATCTATTCTCTAGGCAGAAAAAAATAATCTTTATATCCTTGTGTGTGTGTGTGTGTGTGTATCACACACGTATCACACAGCAGTAACTACTCTTTCCCACAGGCTAGCGATGATGCTATCAGCTATCGGTTCCTCTCCAGCAGGGCACAGGGTAAGAAACCCACCTTAAACGCTCACTCTGACAGACCTTCACGCTGGGGCAGGAGGGGGAGATGGAGCGAAGGAGAAGCTGTGAGTGACTGACAGATCTGTGAATGAATGCAGGAAACAGTCACCTCATTTCCCTCCAACAGCGACATGCCTTTATCCGTTCAATTAGACATCATGGTCGGTCTGAAGAGTGAACAGACAGGAGGGAAGAAATGGAAAAGAGGAAAGATGGAATAGTGAAACGAAGTGAAAGGTGAGGTGAGAAAAAGGGTTGTGTGTCTGACTAGTTTGGAGGGTTTTATTTATATTGTGAAATAATATTGAGATTTAAAATAACTGTTTTCTATTTGAATATTTTTACAATGTAATTTATTCCTGTGATGTCAAAGCTGTATTTTCAGCATCATTACTTCAGTCTTCAGTGTCACACGATCTTTCAGAAATCATTTGAATATGCTGATTTGCTGCTCAAGTATAATTTCTTATTGTTAGCAATGTTGAAAACAGATGTGCAACTTAATATTTTTTGCAGAAACTGTGATACATTTTTCAATATTTTTTGATGAATAATGTTCAAAAGAACATTTATTTAAAACATAAATAGTAGCATAATATGTGTTAATTTTGTTTAATCCAATGCATCTTTGCTGAATACAATTTGTTTGGGGGGGGGGGGGGGACCAACCCCAAACATTTGAATGGAGAATAGGGACTTTTCAATTTAGAGAATTCAACTTAATAACAAATTATAATTTTTTTACAGATTAACTGATTAGCTAAATTATGTCTGAATTGTGGACTGAATAGGTCACTTCTTCACACAATCCACTCGAATTACTAAACATCAGTTTACAGTGGGGGTGTAACAATATATTTTGTCACAATATATCTCAATACAAAGATGCAGTAATATGTATCGTGGATAGTGACAATATGTATTGTGTATAAATTCACCCAAAATGAAAATTTCAGTGTGAGAAACAAATTCGAGTTTACAGAGTTTTAGTGTTAACTACATTAAACTATTATATACAATGTTGAATATAATGTCTAATAATGCAATGGGGGAATATTTGTGGCTCCTAATAATCCCAAATGTCTTATGTAAAAAGTAAAAAGTGGCCTACATTATTACGTTACACCCCTAGTTGACAGTATAACAAATTGAGTAAGAATTACTGTGTTGTGTATACAATATACTTGAAAGAAATGGGTTGAAAATGAAAATGTAAATCCTCTATTATACACACTGAAAAGAACCCATATGTTAATTTTTTTTTTATAAAAATATATTGTACCATTCCCAAATATATTATGCCATTCCAATAAAAATATTATTATACCATAATTATACCATTGCTTCCATTGCTGTATAATAGTCTCACAACAATCACACACACAGATGTGCATGTGTAATGTACAAGAACCCCCTCCGGACCCCAAGGGCATGCTTTACAATGCAGCTGTGGTGACACAGAGTGATACAGATGACAACAGAGTGTGTGTGTGTGTGTGTGTGTGTGTGTGTGTGTGTGTGTGTGTGTGTGTGTGTGTGTGTGTGTGTGTGTGTGTGTGTGTGTGTGTGTGTGTGTGTGTGTGTGTGTGTGTGTGTGTGTGTGTGTGTGTGTGTGTGTGTGTGTGTGTGTGTGTGTGTGTGTGTGTGTGTGTGTTTCATTGATATAACATGCAGCGCGCTGCATGTCGACTGAGCTTAACCATCCTGAGTGTGAGGCGTATACAAGAGCTCGGAGATCAATACAACACAGACAGGCCGAAGAAAAGAGCTTTGATTAGGAGGATTCACTTACAGGCCTGGCCTGATTCACTCAACACTTCATACACACAGTAAATGACTACAGCAATTTAACAGGACACATGCAACTGTGAGCTACTTGGATCGTCTCTAACACATTTGGCGGGAAGGTAATCATGATCTCATATTACTGCAAATGATCTGTTCAATTTTACGTACTGCAGTAACATAAACATTTATGGTGCACATAGTAGTCTTATTACCAGTCTAGACTATGGCTTTGAACTAGTAGACATACCCCCACCCCTGAGCTGAGACACACACACACACACACACTATATAGGGCCAAGGTACTACTAGCCCACGGCAGTGTCATGTATTATAAATGCAGCGTCTCTAAATGCCTCCGCTCTTCTCTCTCCCCTTCTTCTCTCTCATTTCTCATGTTTTTAAGACACAGAAATACATCTGTGACTGCCACATGACCCAAATGCCCTTTGCTCCCTCTCTACTCCTGATTTTCTTCCCTTTATTAGAACAGAAAATGAGAGACAGAAGAAAAAGCTGAAAAAGATGAAAAAGCAGCTGAAAAGAAAATGTCCACTTCATCCTGACATATTTGCACAAATTCATTGTTTTCACCCACTCAGGCCCTGTTTACGCCTGGTATTAAGATGCATTTTGGTCAATCAGATCACAAGTGGACGCTAAATACAGGTGTAAACCGGGTCTAAAACGTTTTGAGCTTGTCCACTTTCGACCACTTCCAGAGAAAGCCGAAAACGCATTCGACCCGGATTGCTTTCGTAGTATAGATGAAGTATCTATGCTCACCAAGGCTGCTGTTATTTGATCAAAAATACATTTATTTGAAGCAGATAAATTAAGTTTTGATCAAGTTAATGCATCCTTACGGAATGAAAGAATGTTCTGGTCCCAATAACATTTGAAAAGCAGTGTATGCAGGCCAACACATTTCTACACAAATTTTATAGAAGCTAAAAAAAATAGTTTCACCCAGCCCTACTACAGTAGCATTAGCTCAACCATTGATGTGTGTTTGGTGAGTGACTGTTTGTTTGACCAATGGCAGACAGAAAACCTGTTTTCTAATTTTTTTGGTAAAACTAATGCTGCTGAAATTACTTTGAAAATTGTATAACAGAGAAGAGAGTACTTGTACTGGTATTGAAAAAAAAGCTTTAGTTGTTTTGGCTAATTTAATAAAGTATGTAATTTCAGTGCAACTAGATGCACCAAATCGAATTGCATGAATATTTTTTTTTAAACTATATATTGTTCATTCAAACAGACAAAGTTCAAGTCCAGCCCCAAACTCACACCTTTGGCTAAGCTAATATTGCTATGTAGCTACAGAAAAATGTTAGCACCAGAGAGAACATTGTTTACACTCTTCAAGTAAACCAGCCTATGAACCAGGCTTTTTATAGGAAAGCAATTTTAACCATATGAACATGCAAATGGCAGGAAATAAGGATTGGGATTTTGAATTCTTGGAAATCTGCATTCTGTGTAGACCAAACTGTAAGTAATCATCTGTTTTTATCTGGTATTATACGGGAGTTTCCTCCTCTCTTCTGCAGAGAGAACAGCACACAAGCAAAGAAAGCAAGTGCTATTTATAGATGCCCGTCTCTCTCTCTCTCTCTTTCATTCAAAACACATAGACAGCCACACATCAGCTCCCACTAGCTCTCACAGCACTGTCACAGGACTAATTCTCCATTCTAAACAATCTCACGCACCTACGCAGGCACATGTGCGCAAACGTGTGCAGACACGGGCGTGGGCTTCTCCTGCAAAACACTCATATCAGAAGGCACCCTCCTCTTCCATCTCATGGAGAAGACTGTGTTCATAAAAGTCTCGTCCAATAAGAGAAGCGATTCTTAAAATAGACTCAACTAACAATGAGACGGAGAGAGTAGCCCCAGGGCAGAAATATAAAGAAGAAGACATACGAACACACGCGCTCAAAAGCCTGATGTAACTCTATCTCCAATAACATCCATCATTCCCTGAATGAGCTAATAAACTCACTTTTAAAGGGGAAATGCACACAGGGCTCACGCTGCAGTGACAGTAACGGAGCACTGAATTGTCTGCTATGAACTTCACAAAAACGTGTGTGTCTGGGAATTAGCTTTGCAAACTCATACTAATGCCCCTCTCTCTCAAATGATCCAAGACTGTTTACCAACCACACAGTCTACATCCTGTACTTACTGTAAAATGACCCAGTTAAAAGCCTATGAGAGACAATGTGTGTCTTGTGTGTGCTTTGCTGGCATTTTGCAGAGCAACATCAGTGTCTGGCATTTGTGATGCAAAAATATATTTGCATTTTTTTATATATATATTCTGCATGGCTCTAAGGAATACTTGATTCAAAACACTTTATTTTGATAGTCCACTTTAGACACTCTACAAACTATAAGTAACTTTGCAACTACCACTCATTGGCGTATCAGTAGACTGTGCTTAATATCTGATAACACTTTATTTCGATGGTCCCTTAACAGACATTCTATGGATGGACTATAAGTAAATTTGCAAGTATGTGTCAACTTTTTCTTCTAACCCTAACAGCCTAATACTCTAATGAGAGTTAGTTGACATGTAGTTGCAAATTACTGAGAATTAGTTCATGTTACTTATATTTAGTAGAATGTCTAAAGTAGACTATAGAAATAAAGTGTAACCCTTGATTCTGATTGGTCAATTGCAGCATTCAGCAGTCAGATTTCCTAATTTCACAGTTGTCCATTGCAAAACTAGTATTTCAGTCTGATCATCTGGGAAACTGAAACCAGTAAGGCTGACTGTACTTACATGTTCTTAAATATTTATCAGAACATATATTTCCTCAAAATATATTACCAACGGAAATGACATATAGCCTAAATATGTGTCCGTGTGCGTGTGTGTGCAGCAGTTATGTGGGAGGTGGTGTGCCACGCATTTGCGGCCCTGCGTGCAGTGAAGCAAGGCCAAGCAACACCTGGTGCCACCTGACAGTGCCCTGCACCTCATCCATACACCACAGACACCCACATGCAGCACAGCAGATGGGCACGCAGCCAAGTGGAGAGAATCTGTCTGAGGACCTCATGGCCAGAAACATGCTGTCAACAAAAAGAAAGATAGAAAAAAAAAGGAAAGGGAAAAAAGAAGCAGACTAGGTAAACTTTTCAAATGAACACATCCAGAATTCACACAAAAAAACTGCCTCTCTGTCTTTCCATCCCTTCTTCCCACTCAATATTTCTTCCCACCTCCCTCCTCCTCTGTGAGGATGTGTCTTAAGCAAAGGTCTCGTCTGCACTCAGTCTGTTGGAACATTCTGGAAGCTGGCCAGAATGAGTGTGGGTGACTTCACCTTGCTATATTGCCTGTCACAATGCTCCTCCAGCAGTCCACCACACCCGTTCAGAAAACACACAGGGATGTGTGGTCCTGGCAAACCCTACGAGATGAGGACAAAATGCCCCCACAAGGATGGCAATAACAGAAATATTTGTCCTTGTGGGGAAATTTTTTGGTCTCCATTACGACTGTAACCTATGTTCCCTGAGAACAGTGAATGAGACACTGCGTCAAAAAGCGCAAGGGGAACGCCTCAGCGTGACTGATGACTGAAACAGTGAATAATCACGACAATCGCATTGGCCGGCGTCAGCCACGTCATTCGCTAGTGCTAACAGGAAGTATAAAAGTGGCGCCATGTTCTCTAGGCGTGTTCTCATGTTCCCATCATGTGTGTGTGAGTAAAACCTGAAATCGCCAACACTGTGGATCCCTACAAGGATAACAGCTTCAAGATGGCATGAAATGGGAATTCACCTATTTTCGAAAAGCATGTTATTTATATTAGTGTTAATGATTCAATGACCTTGTCAAAAAATGTCATAACTTAATCTTCCGGTGAAACGACAGACTTTCTATCTGATGATAGAAACCCTCTATCTGGTTAAACCCATGCCATTTCTTCCAACTGAGTCGTATTCAGACAATTGCAAGCTCACATTCAGATCTGTCTCAATCCAATCAACAACTGATGGATAGAACCAAGTCCACGTTCTACATTTTTTTTCTTTTACAACAGTCTGTTTCCCTCAGAGGTACACCAAAATATGGAATAAAAGATTGGTCACTTCTAGTACATTGCAACTTTAATAATACTAAATCAAGTCTTAAGAGAAAATTGTCATCAATCACCCCATACAACATAAAATACAAAAATACAATGGAAGTCAATGGGAACCAAAAATGTTTGGTTACCAACATTCTGCAAAATATCTTATTTTGTTTTCAGCAGAAGAAAAACATTTATTCATTTCCGAAAAGACACAAGGGTGAGATAGTCTCTTTTTTGTCAGACTATCCCTTTAAGTTTAGGGAATCCAAAATATCAGTAGTTGTGTATAAAACAATAAAAGTCAATGGATACTCCACATGATAGAGAAATAAAAGCCTGTGTGTCCGCCCCTCTACTCTTTCACTGGACCCCTTATATAACATTGCCACCTTACTAATTACTGTGAGTGCTCTGAGCACAGATGAAGTCTGAACATCAGTCTGGTGATGTAAGCAGCCCTTTGTCTTCTTACTACAGCCAGGGGACAAAGGGATAGAGAGGAAGTGAGAGGAGAGACAGAAACCATAAAACTGTGTGACACAAAATGCTTAAGGGATGTAGACAGAGTGATGTAAGGGATTGAGAAGGGTTGAGTATGTGAATGTGGATGTGTGATAGCAGGGCTCCATCTCACCCATCAGCAGAATGATCAATAATAATGTTATTGTGCTGTATCGTGAGAGAAGAGAGTGGAAGCTAAATGGAATGAATGACACACACCGCCCATTACAGCAACACTCTCACTCATACACACTACTGTATGGAAGCGCTTCAGTCCAATCGAGTCTGCTTCCAAATTCACCATTCAAGCTATTTTTGTCCTTCTATTGGTATGACAATAGATTTATTTTTAAATCATTTTAACAATACAAACCTGATGGTGTGGACATCAATGTATGATGGCACATTGATAAAATTGTTGTCAAATAAATGCTGTTCTTTTGAACTTTTAAAATAATCTTGAAAAAAAATTTATATAAAATATGGTTACACTTTATTTTCATGAAATGATCCACTTTAGACATTCTACTATGTCTACATTATACTAACTATAAGTAACTTTGCAACTACATGTTAACATGTAACAGGTTAGGGGACTTGTTTTGGTTAGTAGAATGTTGAAATGTTGCTAATTTACTTATAATGAGTTGAATGTCTGTTCAGGGCAGTCAAAGTACACAGACAGTCTACTAATGAGAGTTATTTGACATGTTTCAAAGTTACTTATAGTTAGTAGAATGTCTAAAGTGGACCATCGAAATAAAGTGTTACCTAAAATATTATATTAATATTATAACAAGCACCCCTGTTTTTGAAATTCGTCATAAGTTTAATCAATCCACCAACTTTTCTAAAGGGAGTGTACAGAGAGAAGACAGGATTTTGCTACAACAAATTGATGCAGACTTTTCATGATGTCCACACTTTGCTCTAGAGCAGGGCCACCCCAGCAGGTCTCATATTTCCATGACCCCCTAATGGAGACAGATGACTTCAATCCTCTAAAGTGAGGGCTGGTGGGAAGAACAGAGCTCCACAGAGAGAAAGAGAGAGAGAGAAATTCCAGGGTTCCCTGACAAATTGTCTTATTCTCTCTCTCTCTCTCTCCATTCCCTCATTTCCTCTCAAGGGAAATGGCGACACTGTGCCCCATTTTGTCACTCTGAAAAGAAACCTTATTGGCTGTAAATTAAAGCTCTGCCGTGTTTGAAGGCTTTGAAGTCGGAGGCTTAGAGATGATCTGGGGCACACAGAGAGAAAAGGAGAGAGATTGGGAGGAGAAGTCCACAAAATTCAAAACATTTAGAGTAAAGCAGCTCTGAATAATCGCCCTTCAATCAGTCTCCTATAACAAAAATATCATTCACAAGCATGACTCCTCCCTGCACATGCATTAATATTGCTAAACAGAGGTAAAATATTGGTAAGCCGATCATTATTTTCATGTTATGACCCATTGCTATTTTGTCTAAACAAATAAAAAATAAAACACTAAAAAATGTGTTATTTAATTGCTAACACTTTACAATAAGGTCCCATTAGTTATCATTAATGCATTTACAAACATCAACAATAAGCAATACCTTAGTTACAGTATTTATTAATCTCCGTTAATGCTAGTTAATAAAAATACAACTGTTCATTGTTAGATTGTTAGCTCGAGCAGGTTCATTAAATAGTATTAACAGATACAGTACAACTTTTGATTTTAATAATGTATTACTTAATGTTTAGACTAACATTAATTCATTGTTGGTTTAGCTAACTAATGTAATTTACTAATGTTAACAAATGGAACCTTATTGTAAAGTGTAACCATTTACTGTAGGAATCACAGCATAAAAAGTAGGGAAAATTAATGTTCATTTTGAGAATTTGAAATTTGTACTGATTTAAAAGATTAACATTAAATGTTACATTATGGCAAAGATAATCTTAATATAAATAACTATGGTAGTGATAGATGTTTATTCATATGCATTTACTGTAAAAAATGGTATGATCTATAAGTTATAACAACATGTGTTTTTACATTGCTTTAACTCATCAAAGTTAAAGTTTAGCAATTTTCAACTTTTTACGTTTCAAGATTCAACACATTTTCAGTTTAATGTCCTTTAAGTTGAAATGACTTAAACATCCAAGTTGATTGTACTTGATTTAAAGCAGAAACTTTATTTACAGTGTATTTTACAGAATATTCATATATACAGCTGTGCAGAGCATCAAAAATAGAAACAGCAACTGAAGGTCAATCACAACAGAAAGTGGTGCGCCACAGTATACAGCTCATGAGATTATAATGAGAGTGAACTTTGTCACATTGCAATAACGCACACACTCATCCAGTCCAGATGTGAAATCTGAGGAAGGGTCTCTGTTTTGATATCTCTCCATTTGCACTGTGAGTATAGCGCATCTGTTTGGGTCTATACACGCTTATCTACTTATGTCTGTTAAACTCTGATGCTCGGTGTTGTGATGGGAGACAGTGAGGATGGACGAGAGCTGACAAGTCAGTAAAAGGTCAGAGATGTGTTTCTCTCATCTATAAACGTTTTCCGTTACATCTTATCTTCACAAACAGAATGTTCCTCCTTCAAAAACGCCTGCCATTTCTGTACAAACTTACATTTTATTTTCTTGCACTGTCAAAATTTAAGAGGGGAAAAACAAATCTGATAACAGGATGTATGTTTGTGGCCGTATGCAGTAAATAGTGGATTTTCGTGAAGGGCGTTTCATGACTTTCCTGACAAGTATTTCTCTCATCAAAAAAGTGGTTGATGTCATGCCTTTTATCATGCTTTCCAATCTTCACACATATTTCATTAATTCTCCCGCCTGACCTTCAAAATATGAGCGGTATTCACATATACAAATATCCGTGGCCTGATTTATCAGCAGCAAATCCTCTTTGCCGTAGGTATCAGAGGACGGTAATGGTGTTTGTATCGGTCTATGGAGGTGGCATTCATCTTAACCCAGTTTTAGGCAATAATCTACATAAACTCCACCATCTCCTGGGAGACTGACTGCACAAGACAAATTACAGCTTCAGGGCAAATGTGATTGCGGGTCCTCCGCGTGTATGTGTGTGTGTGCAGATATTGTCCTTTGACAGCATTTTACAACTCTACCGAGTGCCCGGCCAGCATGTAATCTAGTGGCGTTTAACACAACAGGAGTTTTGGGTTTGTAAACTGAAATTTGAAAGCCAGTATCGGAGATAGGATTCGAGAATCCCACTCACACTCGCTATTTCGCACATCCCTTCTCAGGAGGTGTGATAATGACAGTTTGATTAGCTTTTAAGTGAAGACCTCTCTGGCATGTCTCCTGTGGGGCTTTTACACCTCATCCCCTATTAGCATGATACACAACATCTGACCACAGCTGAACACATACATTAGTCACATGATTAGAGAGGAAAAACACTGGTGAGAGTGCATGTGTTAAACTACTTTGCAGTCAGTATTCCCCATGCTAAGAACACATCCTCTCCCTCTACGGGAAAGGGAATAAAGCTAATCAATTCTGTCAACCAATAGAGAATTAAAATGAAAAATAACTTTAGACGGCAAACTGTATGTATCTTGTTGGTACTTATATTACAACAAATGGAGATTTATGAAGATATAAATGCATGTGCACAGAGAGACCACATGTGCAGGGGACACAGTCAAGTGAATCTATTCAGGACCATGGACAGCAGCACGAGTCTGAAATCACATACGCTGAAAGGGGCTTTAGAAATCTCCTCCAGCTCATCCTGGACCTGGAGATTCTGATTGATTTGCATACAAATGTCATGACAATGGTGAATCAGCTCAGATGCAGCGTTTCTTGCAGAAACAAAGCTGAAGAACTTTCACCTTTTCTTTTGCTGCCTTCAAGGTGAAAAGCAGTGCTACTCCTTTTACCCACATTTAACATCTGATCAAAAACCTTCCCTTGACCCAATCATTTGCATACTGAACTGTAAATCGTCTAATTTTTCTTGCATATACTTAACCATTTATAGCCACCTCATCATGTGCGGATTCTTGCATGCAGCTGACTGACATTTCATTTTGTGACCTAAAACTGTAACACTTTTAGACTGGTATTTACTTCAGGAAATGCAAATATAGTGTTATTTCTTCTACCCACATTCAATGTGATTACACTATAGCACACACACAAATCCATCTATAGACCTCAAAATGCGGCTACACGCCACAAAACCTCCCAGAAATCATCACTGAGATGCAGATGACAGCAAAACAGGCGGCAAAAGTGACTTAATAGGCGGAAATTATGAATACATGCAAGGGGAAGTGTTTCTGTCCATTCACGGTTGCATTTCCATCCCTCACCGAGGCCTGTTCTCCAAACACAGAGCCCTTGCAGTCAGATAAATGATGTAGCCGTGGAAAAAGGCATTCAGGTGGAACATTTTGCATTCCATGCGACATGGCTTGCTACATGAAGCGCCATCACTCCCCTCTCTTCCTCCACTCCTCTGGTCTTTGCTTCTTGACGATTGATTATAATCAACAACACATCGAGAGACTTTTTACAGCGAAGTAACTCGAATAATTGGATGCAAAACCAACAAGTGACACCCTTGTTGAATGACGCTTTATATGTTTGCATGTCAGCCAGCTTATGCATTTAGAAAGTTAGCAAGTTTGAATTTAAATTATGAAATAATGTCAAGAACAATCAGATCATTCAATCCAAACGAACACTCCAGCTTTGTGTGTTTGTGATTTGGAAACTTAAGCAGAGTCTTAAGCAGAGATGGTTTATTTAGTATAAAGCTTAAGATGTTTTAAAGTCCCCCTGGTGGTGAAAATCCAGCTTTTAAATGTTGTTTATATGTCTATGTGGTGTTTATCATATGCTTTAAGACAAACCATGTGTAAGTCAACACCATTGCAGAGTATTTTCTCCTTAAAACTGCAGGGAACCAAAGACAGTCTCAAAAACGCGGTTTGAAATTGCTGGTGTTTCTGACGTCACAAACTACCTTTTAACCAATAACGTCAACGTCTGATTTTCAACTGGTGTGAGTGAGTGGAGGCGTGGCTCAATTTCATATTCATAGAACCACATATACTAAATGAGGCAATCCGTAGCAAGCAGTTTTAATGCTGTTTGAATGGTGTTTTGACAACTCAGAGCCACCGAATCAAGAATACGAAAAAACACATACGAAAATATCGGCCTTTACACATAATACACATTGCACAATAGCTCCTTGGACCAAAGTTACCCTCCTTATAAATATTATACATCAACTATAGAAATTTTATTGTGGAAGTTGAGAAACATTGTGTATGAATAAAAAAATATATCAGTTTCCACAAAAATATTAAGCAGCTGTTTTCAACACTGACAATACCAGTTTCTTGAACAGCAAATCAGCATATTAGAATAATTTCTGAAGTATCACGTTTATCACACTGTCTGAAGACCGTGTTTTACTGTTTTTATTTAGTCAAATAAATGCAGCCTTGATGAGCATAAGAGCCACAAAATAAATAAAAACCCAGACATACTGCCTCACAGGTCACAAAAGTTCACAATTCACAATTTTTCACAAAAAAATCACAATTACGTTGTGTGCCGTTTGGAAAAGCCCTCTACACCTGGAGAGCGCCTGTAATGCTTTAAACTGTCATCTAAGTAGGCAACCCACTAGGTTTTGGAACAGAGCTACAGCATCTCAGTAACTGATGTGGTTAAGGTCAGTGTAAGGTCACAGGTTGGAGATTTCAGAGAGCGTCTCTCGCACAGCAGTCCTTCTCTCTGTCTCAGCGTGGCTCTCTGCTCCAATCACAGCTCTCCCTGCTGTGGGAGATAATGAAGGCAGGCGGAGCCCTCTCGTCAGACGGCCTATCAGCATCACAGAGGTATAATCAGCACAGGCAACCCCCTCCAAGCACACAAATTATTCATTCCATGTCTCGCATTCCATTGCTAACCCATCTTGTCCCGTCTCCCCGCTTCTCCATCATTGAGAACTTCAGTTATTTTCCCCATCCACCTCCAAGCTTGCGGCCGGTACTAACTGCGCTTGTGATTTCTATAGTACGTTGGTCGCTTGAAAAAGTGTCAAGTTGTTGTCGACTTGCCATTTGTTCACCCTACAAAGAATATTCGCATGGTGCCAGTGGGACGGCAAATAGGATAACTGCCCAATTTTGAGTCAGAGATGTTTTTACGACACGCTGTGCGTCAGAATCCTCAGTCAGAACCTCCACGTGAAGAAACCGTGAGCAATGCTAAAATCATAGACCGCAGTCCAATAGGATGTTCACGTTTGAACATTTGCATAAATGCCTCCGAGACATCACAGTGCCTCAGATGTAAACTATGATGAGTTCCTCCCACTCGGAGTAGGGAATCGATTCCTGAGTGATGCTTAGCGATGTGCAGCCGCAGAGGTACAGAGGAAACCAGACTGCATCAGGAGGAGGAGTAGGACTAGGATTGCGTGTCTTGGTGTCTTTGCAGCCCACTCAGACAACCTCTCACTTGTGTTCTGTGCAAAACGGCCGAGATACAACGCCACACTGCTCTACTGAGGACGATTTACAGTCCTTACAAAGCCATGGTGATGAAACTCTTTTCTCTGACTAGGACTTAAAATGTACAGCATATCTACAGGCACAATTTTTCTCTCTCCCCAAAACCACGACAAACATGACAATTAAATCTTTAGAATTGGCTTTTGAAGCAGCGTTTGCGCTTAAATTGTTTGGGGTGGGGGAAAGGGGGGATCATGCTATCTACAGCAGCCAAAAATATGACTTATTAAAGGGTGAGTTCACCCAAAAATTATAAAACTGTCATCTGCTCACCATTATGTCATGCCAAACCTGTATAATTTATGGGAACATGACAGGTGCATTTTTAAGTGAATTTCCTGGCCACTCTTTCCCTCAGAATCAAAAAGAATGACGTATCGGGCTCCCCAGAGACCAAATAAAAAACAAATTTAAAAAATAAAAGCAGTCCATATAATTGGTGTCCTACATTTCAAGTCTTCTAAAGACTTGTTCAATTTGTGCGAGAAACTTAACTCAGTGAATCAGTGAGATGAGAACTAGATCTGTCCAAATTGCGAATGAATAATTCAGACCAGATTTGTGAACTATAAACTGATTATGAAGATATTACTCAAAAGAATGATTCATTCATCAAGAAAACGACTCGTTTTGGATTTTGTCACATTATTATGTCATAGGGCAGACGAGGCAGAAGAGGATTAACGCCTACTTCTACATCATTGTCTCCTTAGCCACGCCCACCAATTCGCATGTCATGTAGTAGTAAATACGAGAGAAACGCAAACACATGATTACTCCAGCAACAAAATGATAAAGATGCCTCTGAGTATTAAAAGACGTTTCGAAGTGCCAAGTTGTGGAAAAACACATCATTCTTGTGATCCTAACATTAAGAAAGCATGGATGAACTTTATCTTATAACAAAGTTCCAGTCAGACGGCGTCTGTAAGACTTTTTTTCCCTGCAGCAGATACATTTTTATACAAGACAAAGTTTGGTGATACAGTGCCAACTGAATCAGAAAGTAATGTTGCAACACACAAGAGTGAGTAACAGTTGTTATCATGTTTCACTATTGCTTTGTCTGATACAGATTGTTTGATATAAGTGTCGTCGACTTTGACGAAAAAAATGCAGTTCATGACCCAAAAAATTTTTGGCCTGTTACTCACACAAAGCCATCAAACCGGATTCAGAATATTATGTAAAAGTCTTTTTTTTTTTTTTTTTTTTTTTTGCCATTCTGTAATACAGTATAACCCTGGACCTCATTCACTTCAATTATTTTATGTAGGAAAAAGTATGCAGGTATACATTCTTCAAAAATATATTTTGTGTGTGTGTGTGTGTGTGTGTGTGTGTGTGTGTGTGTGTGTGTGTGTGTGTGTGTGTGTGTGTGTGTGTGTGTGTGTGTGTGTGTGGTGTGTGTGTGTGGGGTGTGTGTGTGTGTGTGTGTGTGTGTGTGTGTGTGTGTGTGTGTGTGTGTGTGTGTGTGTGTGTGTGTGTGTGTGTGTGTGTGTGTGTGTGTGTGTGTGTGTGTGGACATGTTTTTCTATCCTGGTTGGGACTTAAACCCGAATGCACAAAGACTCATGGGGACTCGAGTCACTGTGGGGACCTAAATAGAGGTCCCCATGGGCACAAAAGCTTATAAATCATACAGAATGAGTTTTTTTAAAAATGTAAAAATGCAGAAAGGTTTCTGTGATGGGTAGGTTTAGGGGTAGGGTTAGTGTAAGGGGACAGAATATACAGTTTGTACAGTATAAAAATGTCTATGGAGAGTCCTCATAAAGATAGCACACCAGACGTGTGTGTGTGTGTGTGTGTGTGTGTGTGTGTGTGTGTGTGTGTGTGTGTGTGTGTGTGTGTGTGTGTGTGTGTGTGTGTGTGTGTGTGTGTGTGTGTGTGTGTGTGTGTGTGTGTGTGTGTGTGTGTGTGTGTATGTGTGTATGTGTGTGTGTGTGTGTGTGTGTGTGTGTGTGTGTTCAATAGAAGAAAGAAAGCCATACAGGTTCGGAACGACATAAAGGTTAGTAAATACTGAATTTTCATTATTAAAGACACAGCCAATTGACCCTTCGCTTGGAGCTTGATTGACAGGTGTTCTAACCAATCATACTTCGCCATCCGCCATTTTGTCCGAAAAAGCAGCCAGTAGAGTTAGTAGATTAACATGGGAGGATTTTAACTTGGTAAAATGAATATACTGACGCCTTTCCGCGGTTAAAACAACATTACTTCTTATGTTCGTTCATGTTTATTTGATGCTATAAATGAACTAGAAGGAAGAGATGATCGGATCACGAGCAGCTTTAACGGATGCTCTACAGCGATCTGTCACGGCACATTAAAGAGCCACAAAACGGTATTTATTATTTACATTTCTTTCAAAAAATGACCACATTTGAAAGCTGAGACTTTGTTTAATATGTTTAATATCAAAAGTAACCGAAAAGTAACCTGGTCTGTTCTGTCTGTCAGCGTGTTGTCAGTCTCCTCTCTGCTCCACGATGTATTTTTCACTGCGTGAGAACATGGTGAGAGCATGAGAGCGGCGTAGCTTGTCGGGCATAGCGACAGTAACTAAGGAGGGCGGGTCTTTGCGAAGGGTCAATTGACCGTTCGCAAAAGCCACGCCCCCTAGTTATTGTTGCTACGCCCGTCAAACAAATGGTCAAACACGACCAGCGCCACAGATTGCCATGACGGGAAGAGGTATACCCGTGCGTGTCAGTGACCCTTTTTTGGAGCAATACCTCCGCGATATCCTCCAGATCGAGGCACAAGGGGTTACAGTATACAGTGGAGGGATATATTCAAAATATAAAAATACGCAATGAAGGAGACACGACTACTATCGAGGCTAACGTTAATGCTTACCGGTCTCAAGTGAAATCTGAGAAACCCGACCTGTAACGTTATCTCAAATGCAACCAGCACAGCCTTGAAGAAGATTTTATAAGCTGGTTCAGTGGGTAATTGTTTGGAGTTAGAAATATATAACTCACGCTGCATATTTAGTAATTTTGCCTCAGATACAGGGTTATACATTCATTATACATTTAACGAGCGGCTTGTTCATTACCACGGCAACCACTTGCGTGCCATGCTGAATACGATTTTTGTGTTTAAAAAGTAACTATACATAAGAGACGGAAAGATGCAGATAATCATACATTATTTAAGGTTATTTCTATTCGTTACGATATTGATATGTGAACTGATGTTGTCAAGTAAGCTTCATGCGTTCCCCGTTGCGAGCGTGCACTCCTCTAAACTGTACAGGTCCTGCACTGCTAGTGACTGCTGCTCATTTCCCCCCGAAAATATCATGTTAACAACAACCCTTTAGAAAACGTACTTCCTTTGTGGATCCTCTTGACCTGCTTTCTCCATGTTTCTTTGACTAATCTCAGTGTGTCAGTCTCACGCACGCGAGTTAACCATGTTCGACACAGTGCCGTCCACACTGTTTTATCCATTGTAGGCACCGCTCACGTTGTGTTTTCGGCTTTGGGAATGGAAAGAACACAACTCCTCCAGACAATCTCTCGGGGTATCTAGTGTCTGATTTACAAACGCTGTGGGGTGCACCGCTTCACCAGCTTGCTTGGAGTCAATGTTTGACGGACCTGCTCACATAGTAACGGTTGCTATGATGTGTGATTGGACAATGGCCGTTTTGGGGGAGGGGTCTGCGAACGGTCAATTCCAAAGACACATTACATGAGGTCATTCTGCAGCTGAGCTGAGCTCCAGTTTTATTAGAAAACATAGAAGTGTTGCATGACAGAGGATACCCTTGTGCGTAATGGCTATAGAGGCCAAAGCTCTGTTTCCCCTGCGTAAGCAAAACACACCGATTGTATTGCAGAGGAATGCCAATGCAAACCTGTTTGGTGATACAAGATTCTAATGACAACAAACACTGCATACATATGCGAGCGCCAGGGCCCTAAAGACAAGCCTCATGCATACTGCATGACTAAACTCATAACACACACAAATAATGAGGTGAGCGCAAGTATGGGGAAGACTGAGGTGGACAGACTGTGCCGTCTCAGCCCTCTCAGGAAAATACAAAAATGTATTTTTGGATTACATCAAGAGCAAGGAGGAGGAAGTGAGATGGTAGGGGTTAAGTCCTCATTGCTCTACATATTGGAGCTCAAATATGAAAAGCGGAAGCATGGCAGAGGGAGAAAAGGGGGGCTTAATCCATTTTGATCCCCTCCCCTCTGCCAAGCAAACCCCACAAACAAAGGCATGCCCAAAAAAACAAATATCACATCCACCTCCACAACAGAGAACTCAAATGAAGGCACAGGATGGGCTCCTCAGCATGGTAATCTCCATAAAGCAAACTATGCCAAAAGTCATGAGATTATTCTAAATGTCACCTTTTTAATAAGCATTTCAAACATCTATTCCAACACTGGTGACAGATAACATATCTATCCTCTGGGAAAAAAAAAGGTTGGAGAAGCCTGGAAAAAATATGCTATAAAGAAAAACATTTCAACCATAGTGACTCTTTCCAGAAATATCTCAAATGTACTATGAAACCAAAATCTAAAGTAATTCTTACAATAAATATGTCTTCAAAAATGTAGATATCATTATTAAACTTCCTGATCTAACTGTACATTGAGCAACAATCCTTCCAGTTGTCATGCCAACACCTGTGAATTTCCTGTTGTAGCTGTTTCATGTTTGTGGTAAATGTAAAATAATAATAAAACCGCATCATAAGCTAGAAACCTGTAACAAACCTGAGCAAGACTACATTTTAAAATTACTATTCACAATATCTTAACATGTATCTCAATAATAACTCATGGTGCATGATTCCAAAACCCAGTGAGATGTATTATTTTAAGGCATCATGGGAGTGATCCTTATCCAAAAAGTTGCTCGTCCAAAATATAGGCATTTTAATAATGCTGCCTCCTATTAAGTGTACCTTCCTGTGGCCAAATTATAAGGCAGCACTGCAAATATTGCATTATGATGAGCTCAATGAAAAATCATGCCATTATAGCAGTTGATGCAAGAGAAATGTTGATTATTAAAAATGATTAATTCAAGTACTGATTAATGGTAATTGGTAAACAATTAAAATGACATAAATATGTATTTATTTGAAAGAACGGTGGATAGAATGGCAGCTAGAACAGCAGACAGACAGATCAAGAAGGAGACAGACAGACAGATCGACCAGACAGACAGATATTCCACATAGGTTCCACTTCAGCTAGGAATCTCACTCTGTTTTGTTGTAGCTCAAATGATAGTACAGTGGCTCGCTTACATATAATAAGACAAAGCACACACACAAATCTTTGGGGATCTTTTGAAGAAAGTAAATGGGTCTAATCTTTTGCCAACAATGCTTTGAGAAAGTCATCTGGGGACTCTGTTTGCGTCAAAGTTGGCACGACGGTTCTTTTTCATTACTGCCGGAATGAGGCTTTACTCTTATTAAAGTGGCTCATGGTCTTTCTCTCCAAACTCTGGAAGTTCTGAGGACATGTGTGTCTGCAGAGCCACTCAGATGCAGTCAGACAGACAGTTCAGGTCCTCGGCTCATTACAGCAATAAAACCGCAGAGCGGCAAAATCCTCTTTTGGCCCTTTGTAATCCTCCACAATCACACCAAATTATATCCGCAGAACGCTATATGACAATTACCCAAGAGAGTTGAAGAGGAGGAAAAGAGTACGGACAGAGGGATGAAGGAGCAGCATAACAGAGCACTCGGTTCATGTAACCTTTACGTCTCAAGGCACGGTGGTTTCATCAGACATGCTTCACAGAGGAGGACGCTGGGATTGGCACATCACCCACCCGCCCTCCACCGATATGTACGCCTGAGTGTGCTCTGGATGGGACACTTGAACAGAGAGTCCAGTGTGTGTATGGGGGGGAGGTGGGTAAAAAAAAACCTTACCATACGCAGTACTTTTTATGCAGTATTGTAAAGTCAGCGTGAGCTGCCCTTCACTACAGGAGATGGAGCCATTACTCAAATGATGACAGAGAAAGTGAACCTATATTAGGATGTCAAAATATGAGAAATATATTCTCAGACTTTCAATCCGGCTCAATCTATCAAAGGAACCGAAATAGTCTCTAACCAAATTTAATGGGATAAATGGAATGGAAACAGAAAAGGTCCAATTTGTAAGAAGACACAATTGAGTGTGAATGAATATGAATAGAGATAGAGCAGTCAAAAGGACTTATCTGACACACTCAAAACTGCTGACAAGCAAAAAAAAAATATATTTTCTTAAATTAATACATAGACTATCCTATATTGAACTATATATATATATATATATATATATATATATATATATATATATATATATATATATATATATATATATATATATATATATATATATATATATATATTATACAGTATAGTACAGTACTGTACTAAATTGAAATAACATGGTCCACAAGTCAATATGAGCCGATTTCATAATTGTCTTCATATAAAAAGACAACTTTTCACCTTCACACTTCTATATACAGACTGAAGTGGGTCAGTAAAAAATATTTCTGCAAGGCTTTATGTTGTCAACTAAATGCAGAGCTCACTGCAAAGACAAACTGGAGGGGAGGGGTTATGCCAAAAGTCACAGCCGAATACACTGGCACTTATATTTGTAGACAAGCACACACTTGTCAAGTCGAAACCTCACAGCAAACCAGCCATAATGTCCTCCCACTGATCTAGCGAGAGGTGAAAGTGCTAAAGGGGGAGGTTTTGTTTTGAAATCGCTCAGTATTCTCTTCTCTAGAAGATCAATTTGTTCTATAGAGAGAGCAGAGAAGTCCAGCCTTCTTTTGTCTGTGGAAAGTGAAGCATTGGACAAGTGTGGCAGGGGAGTCAGCCTCTGAAACACAACCTCACAATACAACACAATACAAGCGACCACTCACAACTACACATGGCTTCATGCCAAGAACAGTTGCTATTGATCCAAGGCCTGAGGTTCCCTTTCCTGAACACTATGTATGCATGAATTTGTATATGAATGAAGGTGTGTGAAGATATAAAAGCAAAATATTTTTTGTGGAACATGTTCAATTAAATTATTTCAATCACTTGAAACGAAAAAAAAAAGAAATTACAAAAACATAAATAATGCATTGTTATAAGTATTGCTGGATGAAATGGGGCATTATTAAGAGCATATGTAATATCAACATTTTTCAAAAAAATGTGTGTATATAGTTCATATTTATAGGCTCCGTAATAATCTAATAAAACATATTACTTTTGTCTGAAGTGTCCGGTTCAAAATCTGACACCAAATAACCAATATATTGCCTGAAATATTGAAAGACACAGCCTTTGGCATAGCTTTATGACATTTTTATATTATCTCTTTTTTTGGTCCTTACAGCGCAGAATCAGATTTTTTTTAAACTCTTCCAGAAATTATTGCATGGGTGTCTACATTTGGCAAAGAAAACGAGAAAGGGAAAATAATTAAGAAAATCTCAGAGTACTTATACAACAAGAAAGAGCGGATAGGCATCAGCAGAAAAGTAATTTCACCGTTCCTGATTGTGTCCCAGGCCTTATGGGGGGTGGCAGAGTGTTAAATACTTCCTCTTGTGCAGTCAGCAATTTCCTGTGTGCACGGAATCGTGGGCTCTCCGTTGACCTTGCGTTTGGGAATGGGTGACTGTGTGCAAGCTGGGATCAAAGACGTAGTAACATCAGGTGGCGTCAAATGTTAATCATCCTCAGTGTTTTGACTGGTGTTTCGGAATTTGAATAGACACAATGAAGTATCTAGTGTTTATGGCTGGTTTAAGAGCCTTCTGGCTCTTTAAAAACGTGTTATTATTTGAATGTCAATAATTAATCAAATTCTACTTGCATAAGGAACCAAAAAGGCCATGGTCACATCTGGCAAGTTGACAGTGAATGTGTTCATTTTAGAGTATACGCTCTAAGCTGAAGTGAAAATACAAATGTCATATAGACAAGTCTATATGTATATAAAGCCTTTGCTATATACTTCACTTCAGCTCAGAGCGAATAAGACCTCAAACACCTGATGCTGTTGATCTCAGCATGCAAGATACATTTGGTTTAAATTAAAATAAGAGTGTTCAAGAGACATCAGTATTCTCTTGTCATCTAGGGCTATACGATGATTTTATCTTGTGTGGTCGAAATTATATACATCTTGGTGATTCTCAAAAACAGCCTACAGATTTAAGTAGTGTGCAGTACCAATTATCCTTACTTTATAAGCTAGCCTCACTTTTAATGATCCATAATTTGCCAGACTGCTTTTTGTTATTATTTCTACGTTTAACTAATGAACTTTTGAGCCAACTGTTTGCTAGCTAAGGTGCAGTCATATTTACTGCCGTTTATCAAATTTTCACGGGCGAAATTGGGTCATTTCATTAGGAATCCACCTGATCTGGAATTTTGTGTGAGGGTGAATGATTTGCCCATTTCACAACTTGTTGAATATGGTCAAGTTGATCAACAGAAAGATGCTTGGTTTGAAAGTGACTTCTGAGTGAGCAGCGCTTCATATATTGCTATTTTTGTCTGGAAAATTTCACTGACATTTTACCAGAATGGGACAGAAACACTTTATCTTTTATATGTAGGCTACTCATTGTTATAAATTGGTTATAAATCACTGAATTAATAGAATGTTGATGCTTTTTGTTAATTAAAATAATAATATATTGTTTAGGTCTAAATCAGCCAATCAACTGAACTCATGGACCACTAAAAATTATCCACGGACCGTCGGCTGTCTGATCCACAGTTTCAGAGCCACTGATCTACAGCAACGAAAGTAAGATTGAAGGGGTGGAAATATGAACTGTCAAACCAGACAAAGTAGTACAAAAGCAGCATCCCACATCTAACACAACACACTTTTCAGTGCGTCAGCGCATGAGCTCTGAACATCATTGGGTTTGAACAGCACTGCTATTATACTGGGAGTGATGGTACACTTTGTATAAGGGATCACACTTCACGAACAAGCTTCCATTGTTCCTGCATTGCTGTAATCATTACACACGCGTGAAGTGTCGAGCCAACGGCAGCGTTGAGAAGCACTATGACATCATACATTGGAGATGAATGAAACGCAGCTACTGTGGTGTGCCAATAATTGCATGCCATGCTGGTACATTTCCTCATACTGCATGTCTGCAATACCACCCCCCATCTATAATATGAACCGTAGGGATTCACAAAGGAAACCGTGGTTCCTGGAGGCAAATACAAAAAAGCATTATGACTGCACAAGCCGCAGAAGTCAGACGCTAATACTCTTACAGTACAGCAACAGACAAAGCCACATACGGCGCAGTGTTGCTGATTCCCTGGTGAGGCAGACAGCAGAGGGTTAAGTCCATAAGCTCCAGAAGAAAAAAAATCCATATTCACGGGTCTTTTGATCAAGATACTGCCTAAAATGGTCCAAAATCTACTAATCCCTGAAGGCATGATTTTAAGCATTTAGATTTTATTTTTCCATTTTCATTTTCATATGCCTGCCAAGCTAAAAACCCACTATTATTAACCTGCAGGGCACATAATCATTTCAGTGTGTCTTAATTGACTAGTCAGAGTAGAAGGGCCAAAATGACTTTTTAGATGTTATTTTAGCCAGTAAATGAATTCCATTCCCGTTTTTAAGACATGTTCAATCACTGAAAGTTTCTTGCTAATGCTATAATAGCATTCCCCAACTGAGAAAATATGCCCTGTGATCCAACGTCTCTCTCTCCATCTCAGTCTCTCATAGTCAGGGCTAAATGGCTTTGTGATAAGCCTGTTGTTGATGTTTTTTACTCTCTTGAAAATCAATGAATCCTGACAGTCTCTCTCCTTATTCCTGACATAGCCACACATTCACCATGAAATGGCTTTATTCTTCACAGACACTGACAGAGGCGTAAACATACGACCATGAATGATATTTGTAAAGAACGCTCATTCTTCAGCAAGCTCTCACTCTGGGGTGTCCTGTTCTCTATTTTTTTCTCAGAGGCGTTGCTTCAGAGTGTTTCTTTTACATTTGCTTGGATGAGTTTTGATATGCAAGGCAGGTGTAAAACAGAAGAAAGCAGAGGCAAGAATCCATCATGAGGTACCCATCAAACATGAAGAATCAAGCAGAATGTATTCTTTATTTCGGACAAACAAATGTTTAGTTATTTAAAACGAAACAGTATGGTTTTGATTTGAGCCTTCCCCTTGTTTACCCTAACATTTACTATGAGTGAGAAATCAGGCTAAAGTCTGTTAGCTATAGCTAATAATTCTGTCATTGTGACGCACAACGAGTATTTAATACTTCAAATATTCGATTTCGCATTGTGTCAAAAAAAGGTTTAGCTTGATTATAACTATGCATGTATATCACTAACTTAATTTAACATGGATTAACTAAACATTTAAAGAAAAGTTCATACAAAGTGACCGGTTGGTGTTACATTCAAAGGAAAGAAAAATCACAACAATGGCAAATGTTTTTGAAACAAAAAAGCTTGTTGAATTGCACTACTTGAAAATATGCATTGCATTAACCCTGCTTACATTTAAATGCATTGTATTTTAAGAGCTTGCATTTTTATGGGCTGAAATTCAACATGTATATTTATGAATATTTCTGTGAATATTTCAATTCAAAACATTTCAGAGACAATGACACAAAAGCTGTGTTAAGATTGAAGTCTTCACAGTAATGTATGCACATGTACTGTAAGCAGCTTTCTCTACCGTGAACGAGATTATAATGTTATTCCCCGATGCTGATGTACAGATAAAACGATAAATCTGAAGTAGTAGACATATATTTCTCTCGGTTGTTTAGTTTTCTGAACTTGGGGATTCACTCAATACGTCATTGCCTGGCATGCACCTACATGAACACTTTACAGTTGGTTTTATGACTGTAAGTTATTCTCTTCAAATGCTATTGAAGTTAGAAACGTGTAGCAATGTCGTATGTAACTTTAGAGACGGTCCCTAAATGTGTGAATGTCGAATATCCAGTGTCAAGCCAACTTTATGCCAGTATTTCACTGGGAATCACTCAGTGTGAAACTTTGCACGTTATGTTCATATTCTGAGTCCACTTGTCTGTTCCTATATCTGGTATAGCCTACATCCCCAATAAGGTGGGAGTTTTTGGTCTTTTTTCTTACTGTATTAGTCCATTAAGCTGTGTTAACATTAAGCAATGCATATTTGTTCAAGTAGTGCAATTAGACAAGCTTTTTTGTTTAAAAAACATTTGTCATTATTTTTACTTCCATACTTAAAGGGTTAGTTCACTCAAAAATTAAAATTCTGTCAGTACTTACTCACCCTCATGTTTTTCCAACCCCGTAAGACTTTCGTTCATCTTCGGAACACAAATGAAGATATTTGTGATTAAATCTGAGAGCTGGATCACTCCTCCATAGGTTTCTAAGGGATTGAAACCTGACAGCCCCGAAAAGTCATTAAAGACATTGTTAAAATAGTCCAAATGGCTACAGTGGCTCAATCTTAAGTTTATCAAGCGACGAGAATATTTTTTGTGCGCAAAAAAACTAAAATAACGACTTTTTTCAACCATCTCTTCTCTTCCATGTCATTCTCCTAAACTGTTGACATAGTGTAACCACTTGTGGGTTCTACGTCACACGTAGGCTCACTATTGGCCGACGCTGGTCATGTGTGTGATGCACGTGACGTTCAACCAGAAGCGTTGCGCAATAACACTACGTGAAATCTCCAGGCCCAAAGAGAATACTTGAATAAAGTCGCTATTTTAGTTTGTTTTTTGCACTCAAAAAGTATTCTTGTAGCTCGATAAACTTAAGATCTCGCCACTGTAGTCACTTGGACTATTTTAACGATTTCTTTAATAACTTTTCGGGGCTGTCAAGTTTCAATCCCTTAGAAGCCTATGGAGGAGTGATCCAGCTCTCAGATTTAATCAAAAATATCTTAATTTGTGTTCCAAAGATGAACGAAAGTCTTACGGGGTTGGAACAACATGAGGGTGATTAATTACTGACAGAATTTTCATTTTTGGGTGAACTATCCCTTTAACTGCTATAAAACATCAAGGCCAATGCTAGCAGCTAAAACTTAGCATTTCTGTTGCACTATAAAAGGCTGTATTCCTTCTTGGTCATACACTCGCAATTCTCTTTTTTGTCAACACACCTTCATGAAAAAGAAGTAAACTTTAGCATACTTTTAAAAAGTGTACTTATTACAGAAATAATATAATTTAAAATAATCTGTTTACAGTAACTGCAAACTGTAAACTGTAATGTAACTGTAATGTAACAACTGTAATGTTTTCTTTGAAGCACAACAAAAGATTATTAAAACATAATGATTTACATTGTACATTAAAAGTATTTTTTTTAATTTGACATTATTACAAAGTGCAGATTTTAAGTGTACTGAAGTGTGTTTAACACAATCATATGAGTGTTCTCTATTTAAGTTCCCAAGCGGCGTTTAATTTGAGTAATATTATACAGACATCTCACCTCTCCCGGAAGTTCTGGGAGTCTCCTGCATACTGATAGTTGCTCCCTGATGCCCGCAAATTATATAGCCTATTTCCACTATTTTCCATATTTGGAACTTTCGGTGATCCCAATCACAAGTCCTCAGCCAAGCATGTTACCGTTCCATATTACCACTTTTGTTTGGACTTTGCCTCTTTTTTGTCCCATTCAACTACATCACTTTTATTTTCGTTTCACTGTACGAATATTATTGAATGAACGAACCTGTGTTAGGCAGCTTATACAAATGAATATAATAGTATAGGATAGGATAATTATTTTTATATTATTATTTGGTGTTGTGCCATCTTCCGAAAATTAAATTTTTTTCAGCGTGGGATGTGTGTATTATATTACCTGCAAGTACAGTTTTTAATGTACTTTTTAAATTTGAAGTACAGTACATGTACACATTCAATACAATTAACTGAACGTTTTCATCCACTAAAAAAAAGTGCTTTTTATTATTTGCATGTAGTTACAGTGTTTTGAATGTACAGGGGGAGGAAATCATCTGCTTTTCTGTTTGTTTAAATATGCTTTGTGAAATGTCTATAGCTCTTCTGACAAAAAGAGCAATTCAAACATACTCTACTTTGTATTTAGAGTATGTTCATAATAACAGCTTTGTGGAAATCCACCATAAGCAAATTACAACTGACTGGCCATAAGGGGAATTAAACATCAATGGTACTTCTGGCTCGCCATGTGCTTAAATTGAGGCCACTCTCGCTCCAGGGTCTGATAGTCAGAGGAGGGCCTAACCGGTCCTACAGCAGGTGGTAAAAACGCCTAATGACTAAAAACAGCAGCTTCATCATTGTCCAGATTGTGTTGATTGTTGCATATCCATGCATAAAATTTGCCCCATTTTTGCTAAATCTACTTACGCTGCATTTTTTTCACACTATTTTGGGAGGTGCAAGACGGCAACACAAAGAAAGACGGGGGAGGGTGGCACAGCACGCCGCAATAAGAGCCTATGCTAATCGGCTTTAATCCAAGACCAAGTTTATCCGAACAATGCGAGAAGGAAGTAGAGAGAGTAAGAGAGAGTGAAAAACGAGAGCCAGACCATGTCATAAGTGAAAGGGTCAAAAAGCAGTCGTTTATGTCACAACATCAGCTTCCTCTGTCAGTTCCTCATCACTGCAGTAACAGAAATAGATGGGATGATTCAAAAAGTTGCTTCTAAAACCGAATAAAAGTCAAGCGTCCTGACTTTTATTCCCATACTCCCCCTCCACGATCTGTAAATGTGCGACTTGCACCTGTTAAATGATGCTTGATAATGGAGCTACTAGAAATGTGCTTCATGGGTTTTCATATTCCTCACAGGAAGCACCATGGCAAGGGGTGAATCAGTGCTAAAAATACAGTCCTGCTCTTCTATGAGTCATAGATAGACCCCCTCCAGCAGGCATGCTCTCCAGCCAAACACAAAGGAAGCGCTGGGAGAAAGATGGAGGGAGAACGTGAAACAGACAAAGAGGGAGATGGAGAGCTGGGGGGTGGGGGTGATTTTTACACGGGTCTTCGGAAATCTGGGATGTCATCCAAAAGAAATGACGTAATCTGCAATTGTTACCTCATTAGTCTTTGAATATTCTGGAAATATGGCCAATCATCCATCAAGCACTGGTGATGTGATGCTTGCTCAGCAAGAGAGGTCAGAGTCATAACGCCAGTTCAGTTTCAACACCACAGGCCATTTCTGAAATATGCATAGCATATTTATGCAAGTTGGCAAAGGGATGTAGTGAATAATATTTCATTATGTTCTCATCACTACAGAACATTCAATATGTTATGTACATGATTTGCTAAACACGATCAGCTAAATTATGCAATAATGTCATTCACCCTTTTTTCCAATTCAATTAGTGTGGCCTCATTGTCATTTCTAATGATCTATTTGAACAACAAAATGATCATTATGACTATAATCACAATTTTTTTTTTTGTGAAAATTGAAACACTCAACATTAATGTTTATATATAATGTTTATATAAACGGTGTATGTATAAACTGTATATAAACAGAAAATAGGGGTGAGAATTGCCAGAGGCCCCATAACACAATATTATCACAATACTTAAGCCACGATGCAATATTATTGTGATTTTAAACATTGCGATAACATATTGCAATCTATTGCAATAAAAAAAAAAATTCTGAAAGGTGACAGTATTCAGTTATGATATGTAATTATGTGCTGAATCATATTTATATTGTTGTTATAGGAAAATTCAGAAATTTGCCATTAGCAGTGTTGCTAATATGGAGTTATTATTTATTGTGAAAAAGTCTACACAAAAAGACAGGTGAGCTCCCAGGTAAGGATGATGAAGGCTGTTTTAAGAGAGTTTGTAAAATTACAGTCTGAAAGAAATATTGAAAATGATTATTATTTCCTGCATTATAAGCACAGAGCTTATTATGCACAATACTCACAATCACAAGCTGAAATTCACTCCCTGAAAGTATTGATACTTGCCGTTCGATATAATATCCCCACACAAAATTATATGTCCACATAAATTTACATATACACCTAAAAAAGTAGAGTGACAGTGCCTGTAAAGGTGAGAATACTAAGAAAGAAAGAAAGATTTAATATTTTACATCACATTTATAAATGGTCGTCATTTTATCATGGTAAGATGAATATTACAGAGTTGGATCACACAAAACAAGCCTACTGCACTCCAAGGTCAGGGTGCTTCATAGCCAACCCATCCAGAGTGTGAGGGTGGCGTCTTTGCGGGGCGAATCCGACCCCTCACCTCATCCAGCACTCTGACTTATCCAGCACAGAGTGACGCCCTTGAATCAGTTTGGCACTGAGCCACAGGCAAAGTGACACTGGCAAGTTCAGAGAGTCTGCCGAGTGTCTCTGAGCACCGGCCGTAGATCAGTCAACACAAGGATGTACAATCTAATCAAGGAACATTAAAAATGGAGGTAATAGTTGTGTATAGCACATGTCACAACAATGCTTCTGTCATATGTTGTGTATTTGTGCATGTGTGCTGTGATGGTGGTGGTTGGGGTGACTGCCTTAACATGCAGACGGCCATCTGTTCCACTCAGGGCTGTGGCTGCAGCTGTGGGGGGCCTGAATAATCCCCAAACCCCCTCATCTGGTCAGCCGGTGACACAGTGGGGCAACATGACCTGCTTTCAGCCAGCTACCCAACCAAACATGCCTAATACCTCAACCAATTTAAATCATTGACCATGTTTTAATGCACTTCATCTTCAGAATAAGGTCCATATTTTGGTTTACATTGTTCACAGTTATTGGAATATTTCTGTATGCATGTAATCAGCATATTCTGGATAATGTGCGTTATTTACCTGCCATTCTCCTGATGAAATACTGCATATGCTCACTCTTTGTATTTTAACAATGTTTATGTAACTCACACATTTTTATTCATGTTTCAATTCACAGAATTCCACAATTCATTTGTGTATGCATGTTCATTTCTTCGAATGTTTTTTTTTTTTTTTTGATAACTTGATGTTTCACATTTAAAGAAGCCTCTTATGCTCACCAATAAAAAAAAAATAGTAGAACAATTAATGTTGTTAAATATTACAATTTCGTTAGCCTCATAGCATAATTGCCAAGTCATTTTGTGTTTTTTCTTGTTTTCCAAAGACACTGAAATATGACTTAGGCAATTATGCCATGAGGCTAACGATTTGAAAATAACCATTTTATATTTATCTTTTTATTACTATAATGGCAAGGCTGTGTTTTCAGCATCATTACTCCAATGTCACATGATCCTTCAGAAATCATTCAAATATGCTGATTTAACTATATATAAACTAATAATAACTTATTATTATCAATGTTGTAAACTGTTGTGCTGCTTAATATTTTTATAGAAAACATTTTTTTTTTCAGGATTCTGTGATGAACATCATAAATGTCTTTACTCTCACTTTTTATCAATTCAATTTGAATATATCACAGGCTAAACCAACCAGTAAATATTAGGAACTGTACATTTTATTTGCTCTGCTTTACATGCTATTTTATCACTGCTATTCAATGACATTTCCAATCCATTAAACATAAAATCAAAAGATGCACACACACCAGGCTTGTGCAAAATTCAGAATTTCAGAATTGGCCTCCATTCAATTCATGAATTGGAATTTGAATTGAATTGACTCCACCCCACAGGAGGTTGAATTTGAATTGGAATGACAGGAAGTGGAATTAAATTCATGGCAATTCAAAGAAATTCCACACAGTCACACAACAGAAAGAATGTGTTGAATCTCACATACTTTCAGCGTTAGGAAGGTTACTTTGGAAATGTAATTGCTTACTGTTATAAGTTACCCATTATAAATGTGGTTTGGATTACTTTATTTGGATTACTTTATCACTGTAAAGCAATTTCCTTTTAATTTGATTAGTAACTAATTAAATTTCACATTTTATCTCAGTAATACAACTAAATACAATTACATTCATTTTTTAATTCAGTAACATAAGTTCATTACAGTTAGCGATGTCCAAAAGATGTATTTTCAACGTCTTTGTCACAAGAGTCGTACGTTGAAAAGACGTCCACTGAGGAGCCAGAATGAAAGTTTTTATGACGTCTTTTTTTGTGTTCTGCACGTCCGATATAGACGTTCATGGACCCTCTTCGTACAAGGTTAAAAACTAGTTCAAATGTGGCCATTGTGGACATATTTTCAACATCATTTATGGCCTCGTTTATATATAATTTATACTGTTTCTGGACCAAATAAACACTCTCAGGATGCATTAAATTAAAACTCATGTTTATTTCAATGTAATTGCAAAACTCACAGACAGTGAGCTTTACAATAAATCAAACCTAATTATTTGTTCTGTGACTAGAGCTTTTAACATTCATTGCTGGGGGAAAATATTTCCTGTTTATGTAATCTGTACTAGTAGTTCAAATTAATATAACTTATAGAATATGTAATGCAATCATATCTGAAATATACTGGAAAGCTTCATTGATAAACACTTCACTTAAAATATCTAAATTAATTTCTTGAATTTGGTTTGAATTGCAATTCTGCTTCCTTTAATTCAAATTCGAATTGTAATTCTAGATCCTTTTTTTGACATAAATTCAAATTCAATTCAAATTCAAGAATTGAATTGGAATTAAAGAGTCATTCTCAATTCAATTCTGAATTGTGCACAAGCCTGACACACACACACACACACACACACACACACACACACACACACACACACACACACACACACACACACACACAGTCAAACATTGCTGTAACCATAGTGACGGCTGAAAGCAAAGGAAGATGCCCACATGTAATGCACTGAAATAAAGGATTTTTCTTCTTCAGCATAAAGCATCCAGCAGAAAATAATATCTTTCATAAAGCACTCTGTGGCTAATGTAAGGAGAAAAATAATACTGGACTGCACAAGTGCAATATGGGTAATATAAAACCATGCAAAAAGCAATAATGCACTTGCATTCAAACACGGGCCAGAGATACGCACCCTTATGAAACTATATATCAGCAACACTCACAACATACGATAAGAAACACTATGCACCAATGTGTCATAGGAATCAATTAGGTTATTAATAAACAATTCAGGGTTTAATAAGTAAATTTGTCAAATGTTTAACAATAAAATAGCCCTGTAAAGACTAAAAGAGATCCATTTAGCTTGACTTTCAGCTCAAACTGAACTTAAAAAATGAATAGAGAAGAGGGCTAAAATCTGAGCAGAGAGCAGGCCCTGACCCCTCCTTGTGACGGTCTGCAGGGCTGTGTGATGCTGTTGCCATGCTGAACCAGGCAGCACTCGCCCAAGCCAGATGTGCTCAGCATGTGTGCCGCACCATCTCCACAGAGACGCGTCTGGCAACAGTTGCTGTGCTGTAATGCAGTAACGCAGCCTCACTCCTTGAGTCTCCTCAGTCCAGAGCACAACTAAATTAGAAGGAGCCAAGTGCGCACATACTGTATGCATAGACAGGAATTAGCTGGCATTTAAACTGTCTCTCTCTCTCTCAATGTGCCCGTGGCAGTACCTGTCATCATTGCAGTCGAAGTGAAAATACTGTCTGTTCACCCTCTCCCCACCTCCCTAATCTGATAATGCCACTTGATCAGAAGCCTGCGCAGAAGCTAAAAGCTGCGGAGGAACACGAGCGCAAACGCAGACACGCACGAGCAGTCGCGGGCCATCTGTGTGTGTTCTGCGGGGTGTGAGGGTCTTGACTTTGCGGAGAGATCACAACCTCAATATAGCCCGAGGCGGTGAGCCGCCATATCTCGTAGTTATGTTTATAACATATTTGAACAGACGTAGAATGACCAAGTTCCTTAATGCTTGTGTGTGTGTGTGTGTATTTTACAGTAACACGTGGGTGGATTTCCAATTACGCCATGGATGGATTATTTCAGTTTCTAATAGGGGTAAATGAGACAAAAAAAGAGTCTCTGAACCGTATGCCCTGCCTGGCCAAATGTGCCAGGCAATATCAATAACAATGATTCATGTTGACACAGTTATCTAGTTAGCGAGACCTCTCATTGGCTCTGTCCGTGTCATATGGATATGTGGAGCTGGTCACATGATGTCATTTACAACACAAAGCTCATTCAGGCATGAGGAAAGTCACTACAGGATCAGGGCTACTTGAAATGGAAACGGATGAATAATTTCTTGTCAATTGCACAAATTAATGCAGGTCATTAACTTTCATCGCTCAAATAAAGAAAGTCTGGTGACATGTTACATTTGCAGTGTGTTACACATAACACACGTACTGTAAAATCTGATTCATTTCAATAGCAGCAAAATGCACATGAAATACCTTGTAAACAAGAACACTTTCAATGTAAAGTATGAAATATTTTTTAAATATAATTTATTATTATTATTTTAAAAAATTATTTATTTTTTTACACATTTCTTATGAGCCAGTTCTTTTAAGTAAATCAAATCTGTTATGAGCAGTTTGTTTCAATGAATAGTTTGAAAAGGCTGGTGTGAATCAGCCCAAAATGCTGGCCTGTATAATTCACAGCATTAGCTGAGAGAAATTATTTTATATGCAAGAATAGCAAAATGGACTGCATAACTGAAAAAACTTAATTGAGAGCCTATGAATCAGAATTGAATCAGGAAAATGTCATAACCCAGTCCTAAATCTAATTTAAATAAAGATAAGTGGTACATGTTCATGACATTTCACATAATAAATAACCATAGGATAGAATATTATTGAAGTTACAGCAAGTATACTACATGGTGTTTGTAGCATGGAATTGCACAGACAGAATTACTATGAAATGCTCTGTATCGTGTGCATATACAAGCTTTGTGATCCCTCTCATGATAGATTGGCTGTGGAGGCAAACAAAGCTTGCCATCAATTGAGTTTGACTCCAATGTTCAGAAGAAAACATGCTAGCTGCTTCATAGCAACATACCTCAGCACTGATCATGTGCAAAGCATGCCTATAAACCCATTTACTAGCCACGTTTAAATTAGTAATAATGGTAGAAAATGGTTATGGTGTGTGAACTCTATGTTGGATGAATCCCTGTAGAGCAACAAACCTCATGCATTCCTCATGGAGAAACGGCTGAATATTTCATTACAACTATATTAACACATACTACATTGACAGGCAGAGAATTAATGAGGCACTGCCACAGGCAAACTAATAAAAGCACTGAAAAATAACGTCCGTAACCTGCATTTGCTCAGAGAAACATTCAAAGAAAAGTGGGAGAGAAATGCTTATGATATAAATAACACTTCTTTCTCTCTGTCCCTCTCTCCCTGTATTGTGTTGGTGTCAAAATAAGCAGCCATTGTTCTGATTTCCCACTGATTTCTAAATTTAATCTTTGAAAACACTTTCTCCATTCATTTAGGTAATTGAAAAGCCACCTCAATAGCAATAATCTGATCATTTTTAAGGTTTAGTCTATTTAAAGGCGCACTCAGTTGTTTTAGGTTTATGTTGCACTGGCCAGTGCTGCAGTTGTCTTGAACTCAGTACTCATTACAGTTAGGGGCTGTTTACACCTGGCCACTTCATGCGTTTTCTCTGATCGGATAGCTATCCGATCGTGAAAAGACCAGGTGTAAATGCCCTCCGAAACGCATTCGAGACGGATTTGAATCCGATCGCTCAAACCACATCAGGAGGTGGTCTGGGCCGCATCCCAGACGAAACTGGACAAGTGTAAATGCATCTGGTTGTTGAAACCACATATGTAAATTATACTCCTCCCAAAAATGATAAATAATAAATGTGTGAGAGCGTGTTATATGTCATGTTATAGTCAGATATGACGACGCTACTGCAACCGCAGATGAGCAGCTGAGCGTCTATTCATCAAGTCACGGCCATACGTGCAAACTATCGCAAATCAAAGTGAAAGTTAGTCGCAGACGCTTAACACACAATCATCTTCATTAAAAGTAAAGAAACGAAATGATCTTACCAGGGCTGTTGCCGCTCTCTCTTATTGCTGTCTTTGATATTGAAATTAGCCGATGAACAATAAAATGCAGCTCATAACTGTTGCTTTCGGTGACGTGCACTCCATTAAATCTGCATATAGCGCGGGAATTGAAGATCGGATTTATATCCGTTTCGCAAAAACACATTTATGTGACCAGGTGTAAATGGAATCGTTTTGATAAATCGGATATCTATCCGATCTGAGAAAACGCATGAAGTGGCCAGGTGTAAACAGCCCCTTAGGGTTAGGTGTAGGTTTAGAGTTAAATAGATAGGTCACTCAAAAATGAAAATTCCAGAATTGTTCCAAAGTTCCAAAACCTCTGCTCTGAGTTTCTTCCGTCTGTGGAACCCAAAAGAAAATACTTGAAGAATGTTGTGGTACAAACGATATTGGATCCCACTTACTTAATGGATAAAAAATACTGAGACATTTTTCAAAATATCTACTTTTATGGTAAACAGAAGAAAAAAAAAGGCATATTGGTTTGGAATGGCATGAAGGTGAGTAAATGATGAGAGAATTTTCATTTTAGGGTAAACTATCCCTTTAAAGCCTCGTCGACCCAACATCTACAAATTGGAGCGCTGTCCTTTTATATCTCATGTGAATGAACATAAAAATAAACATGCAAAATTATCACAGTCCCACAATGAATGTTTCTGAACACTTTAAAGGCAAGACTTTCAGGTCTTCTAGCCATTGTAGATTGAAGTACAGACAGACATAACCAAGAACCATTAAACTGTGTTCAGTTCTACAGGAACCGCCGGGTATTCAAAAACTCCCATTGGTACACCAGATCCCGTCATTAGGTGTGAAATTAAGCTAACAGATAATATCAGACAAGGTCCAAGCTCAAATTCGGCCTTGAAAGCCATTATTCAGCACACATTAAGAGACGGGGGAGATCCACATTCACATTTTAATAACTCAGAGAAGCTTCAATCAATATCTGGACCCTCAAGGCAAGGCTGAGGAACTACAGTATGTGGCATAGCTGTCCAGAAAACATATGTATAAAATTGCACACAGCCTGCCCCGGTTTCCATAGAAACCCTCAACTTGCCTTAGACAGGGGGAAAAAAGAAGTGTGTAGTTATTATTCTATTGCTGGGGTTGTGCTGCACAGGCAGTGATTGGTTAAAAATGAGTAGTACTGGCACACTATTAATACTCTGTGAAATTGTACTCAGTGATTTGCAAATAGCTAGTCTCTAAGCTGGGTGTACATACACTCATTCCCTCAAACCCTGTTCATTTTCACCTGTAAATTCTCTCCTCTAATTTACTCTTTAAGTAAAATAAAGATAATGCCTTTCAGTTGCGAATAAAGGGGCCACCAAGCATCAGCAACCACCTGACTAATGACACGGCTTGACCAAACCCCACCATCTGGACAGGATATTCAGCCCTTCTGGGTTCTTTACCAATCAATCATGCATGCAAAACAACATGACACCTCATTTCATTTATACACTACTGGCAAAATGGCACAAACACCCAAAGAATATAATACATGAATAAATTTGTGTTTGTAACACTATCTTATAATTTCTATTTTCAGTGTGCTCTGAGCTTAAATTGCTTGTTTAGCCTTTAGTCATCTGTATCTATGTGAGACTGACATGTGCATGCTTGAGTATCTTTTAGTGGGATAGTTCACCTAAAAATTAATTGTGTCATTGTTTACTCACCCTTACGTCTTTGCAAACTTGATTTACTTCCTTTCCTCTGTGGAATATGAAAGGTAAACTTCTGAAGAATATACTGGACACACTTTATATGCTTATACTGTATGAATGAGGACTGGGACTGTCCAAAAAACAGCATAAAAATTGTCCATACGACTTGTACATTATTTCCAAGTTCTCTACAATAGGTTTATGTGAGACACAGATGGAAATCAATTCGATATTTTGTTTGAAATCAATATTCACTGAAAGTAGATTTCATAAAGAAATCATTATTGAGAGTTGGATCTGTTTAATGAACCAGAGAATCAGTTCAACAAAATGTTCACATATTCACATACTGATCTGGTTCTGGTGTTTAACTCAATCTGACTCAATGATCCAGTCGCAACTGTTAACAGCTCACTGGAGTGGAAGATCTTTTCATCACATAAAGCTATCATATGGCTTGGAGTTTAGCACACACATTGTATTGACCACTTTTATGATACTTGTGCTTTTGCTTTTAAAATTGAAGGGATATTTCGAGCAAAAATGAAAATTCTGTCATCAACATCAATC